>CM051455.1:109704111-109762841 GCA_028274465.1 Plantago ovata | reverse complement strand
AACAAGTACATACTGAAGAGTCACATGTGATGAGCAAAAACTATCCTGATCCAACAAACAGGAAACCTGTTAATAAATGGATTAGAGATCATCCCTCTACGGATATGATTGGCGATATTAATAAACGCCAAGTGACTAGATCCAAAGCTACTCAAGGACTTGCTGAAGAAGCAACTGTCGTAGAAGTAGAATCTTTATTCTCTTGCTTTGTTTCAGAAATTGAACCTAAAACCATAGAAGAAGCTTTGAAGCATTCTGAATGGATAAAGGCAATGCAAGAAGAATTGGATCAATTTGAAAGAAACAAAGTCTGGAAACTTGTGCCACTTGCTGAAGACAAGAAAGCTATTGGTACAAAGTGGGTGTTCAGAAACAAGCTGAGCGAGTCTGGTGAAGTAACAAGAAACAAAGCACGCTTAGTTGCTCAAGGTTACTGTCAGACTGAAGGATTGGACTATGATGAGTCTTACGCTCCAGTTGCAAGATTGGATGCAATTAGGCTTTTCTTGGCCTTTGCTGCTCACAATGACTTCATTGTTTACCAAATGGATGTTAAGAGTGCATTCTTAAATGGTGAACTTGCTGAAGAAGTCTACCTAGAACAACCCCCTGGCTTTGAACTTCCCTCAGAAATCAAGATGGTATACAAGCTTCAGAAAGCTGTATATGGTCTAAAGCAAGCACCAAGAGCATGGTATGATACCTTGGCTAAATTCTTGCTGGAAAATGGTTTCAAGAAAGGTGAAGTTGACAAAACTCTTTTTACCATGAACCATGATGGTAAATTAATCTTAGTTCAAATTTATGTGGATGACATAATTTTTGGATTTAAGGACAAGCAACTTTGTGATGATTTTGCCAAACTCATGACTAATAAGTTTGAAATGAGTATGATGGGAAAATTGAATTATTTCCTAGGGTTGCAAGTCAAGCAACTCAAAGATGGAATATTCATAAATCAAGCAAAGTATGCGAAAGAAATGCTCATAAAGTTTAGGATCAAAGATGATGAGAAACCTGAAAAGATCCCTATGAGTGTTGGTACCAAATTGGGCTATACTAAAGAGGACAAAAGTGTTGAAGAACACAAGTATAGGAAGCTCATTGGTTCCTTGTTGCATCTAACAGCAAGTAGACCTGACATTCAATATGTTGTTTGTGTGTGTGCAAGATTCCAATATGATCCAAGAGAATCACACTACAAAAAGGCAATTAAAATACTGAAATATGTTAAAGGTACAGTCAATGTTGGATTATGGTATCCTAAAGATTCTGGACTTGAATTGGTTGGCTATTCTGATGCTGATCATGGTGGATCAACTCTTGATAGAAAAAGTACCTCTGGAACTTGTCAGTTTTTGGGTACTAGATTAATATCATGGTTCAGCAAGAAGCAAACGTGTGTCGCCAATTCATCTACTGAGTCTGAATACATTGCAGCTGGTTGTTGCACAGCTCAAATCCTATGGATTCAGCAACAATTAAGAGATTATGGTATTTCTGCAAAGAAAACACCAATCTTTTGTGATAATACAAGTGCTATTGTAATTACGCAAAATCCTAAGTTTCACTCTAGGACCAAGCACATTGATATTAGACATCATTTCATTAGAGATCATGTGGAAAAAGGTGATATTGAGGTTGTGAAGATAGGTACTGGAGATCAGCTTGCTGACATCTTTACCAAGCCCCTACCGGATAATAGGTTCGCAATGCTAAGGTATAACCTTGGATTGATTGAACTACCTCAATAAAGGATACACTTGGCAGAATGCTGAAACAGGTATTCAGCAAGCCAAAGTATTCCTGTCCAAAAGACCAAGTCACTGATTTCTTCTAAGAAATGATAAGTCACAACATGATTGCTGAAACAGGCATTCAGCAAGTAATTCCTTCAAAACAGGTATTTGTTAGGAAACTTGACCATTTGCTGAGACAGGCACTCAGTAAAGTGAAAACTTAAGAATTGCTGAGACGGGTACTCATACAATCAAAGGATACTGAAACAGGTATTCAAGTATCAAAGTAATTTTCTGAGACGGGAACTCAGAAAAAGAGCAAAAGCTCATCTCTCAGACTTTACCAAAGGATGTCTCAAGTGCAAAAGAATTTACTGATACGGGAAATCAGAAATGTCTTTAAAACATAGAAAATATGAGATATCTAAGTAAGGGGGAATTTTCAGCAAGTATCTAGATTGTTAATTCAAACTCGCTGAAAAGATTCTTGTCTATTTCAGCAAGCAATCTATCCCTTATTACTCGGTAAAATCAATTTGTGACGTTAAGCTGGCACAGATAAACTCGCAATAATCATGACATGAAATTCAATCGTGGCCATTGATTAAAGGAGTTATTAATCTAACGTCTAACAAAACAAAGAGAGAGAGTGCTCTGACGGTTTTAGTTAATGGGCCATTACGCATTCAATGCAAAGGCTCCACTATCTCCAGTGTTTCTCTGTTTTACCCTTGCTGAGAGCTCAAATCGATTGAGTTTCTCACACACCAGAGACACTATATAAAGAAGGAGTTAGAGAAATGACAAAATTCTTTAACTCACATTTCCTTTCTCTGCAATTTCTAGCCTGAAACTTCTGTACCTCCGGTCAAAAAGCAAACTATCTCTTTTCGTACAATATTTCTTGCTATATAAGAAATGGCTCCCAAGAGACAGTCATCTAAGTCCTCAAAATCGTCAAAGGTTGACAGTGCTGAAACACGCATTGCTCCGGTGACTGCTCCGGTGACTACTCTGGCCCAAGACACAACGAAAGTTGTGTTGAAAAACGACCGAATCACTGTAAAACCTATGCCTTCATCATATCTTGACACTGCAAAGTGTGAGATGTTGATGCAATGGGGAGGGTTTGCAAAAGAAAAGTACATTAGGTACTTTTATGAACAAGAACTTGATGACCAAAATGAAGAGGCGCTTGAGTTCATCAAGCAACAAGGCCTCATGAACTTTATCTCTGCTCGCACTAAGCAAGTGAGCATGATTAATACTATGGAATTCTACAACAATGCAGAAATCCAGTCCCTTACAGACAGTAATGGAGTCACTGAAAAAGTGATCCTTACTTATGTTCAGAACACGCAAATCGTCCTGAAATGGACTGATTTAGCGGAGATTTTTCAGATTCCAACCACTGGAACTGAAGATGACGTCACTGCTTCTGACGAAGAAATTGAAGCTTTCTACAGTGACGTCAGAAATGCAAATATGAAGAAAGGTGAGATAGCTCCCGTGACTTGGACAAAGCACGTTAAGAGAAAGCATCTCTGCCATTCACTTGGTCTAGTAGCTCTGCTACTAATAAAGTTCTTGACTCCCAAGTTGGAGGAATTGACCAAGTAGGCCTGAGAAGATGGCCATTGCTGATGCATATCTATGAAAATAAATCGAAACTTAACTGGGCGAAGTACATTTTCAACAGGCTTGTTGATTGTGTTACTAAGTTCAAGGTAAAGGTAGAAGACAACAAGGTCTCACCTTCCTTTCCAGTTATGTATGGAATCAAGATATGCTATATCCTTGAACATTTCAGGATTCAGCTAAGAAACCCATTGCCAATCAAGAAATCTGTGTGCAATGTGGGAAGATCTTTCTACAAGCAGAATGTACCTAAGATTGCTGGAAAGAAAACCAAGAAGACAACAACTGCAAATGTTGTCAGCACAAGCCAGCAAGAAAGGTATACAACAGCTGCAGATGTTACCACTCAGCAACTTAGAGATGAAAATGTTGTTGGTGGTGGTAACACAAATGAAACTGCTGTAGAAAATCAACAAGGTACGTGTACAACAGCCGTTGCTGAAAATGCAACAATAGATGACTCTGGGAAACTGGAGAAATCTAAAAAGAAAAAGAGGAAAGTTGATAATGACACTCAGACTGCAGCATCATCAGCAAATCCCGTACCTAAGAGGAAACGGACAAGTAACAAAAGAAAGAAAATACTGGCTTCTCAGTCAGTCCCTAATGTCCAAAACTCCTCAGTCAATTCCCAGACAAATGCTGAAACGCATTTGCCAGTAGATGTTGCTGAAGTAATTACTGAAACATATATCAGCAATGTTGAAGTGTTTGCGGAAGCCTTCAACAATCAACTCAACGTTGATAATTCTACTGAGAATAGATCACAAGGCAGTGGAAATGAAATTCCTGCCCAAGTCCCAGATATCTACATTGTAGATAGACCAAATGACCTAACCATGGAACCAACAAGTGATATTGCTGATGATCTGCAAAAAGCGGCACTTGCTGATGCTGCTGAAAAGATGGTTGCTGAACAAGCAACTCATCAAGTTGCTGAAACCCAGCTTGCTGATGGACCAGTTGCTGAAATAGCAATGGTTCCAGTTCCTGAGGTTGCTGAAACTCAAGAAGCACTATTCAAAGACGCATCTCTTGATGCTGAGAATACTGGCCCAAGTTCACCCAAGACTTCAATTGACAAAGTCCAGCTTGTACTAGAAGATTTAAGCAAACAAATGGAGTTGGAGATTGAAGAATCATCCAACAAGTCAATTGATCTCTTCATGACAAGCAGTGAGCTTAAAGGTCAAGATGCTTCTGCTCAACTTGTCAATTCAGAGACAAGGGAGATTGCTGAAACCGCACAGCTTTCTCAGTTAGAGCAAAATCAGAAGTCTGCTGAAGAAACAGTCCCAGAAACAGAAGAAACTGTTAATGCTGAAAGGACTGAGCCACAACCTGTCCTTCCTCAGCAGGTAGTTAATTCCACCATCAGTAAAACTTTTAATTCTGAAAATTGTTCTTTTGATAAAATTATTCTTTCTCTACAGACTTCTCAAGATGCAAGTCAGATGGTTGCTGAAGCCTCTGCACCAGAACCAACACTCCCTGCTCAGCAGGTAGTTAATAATTTTGGTATAAAAACTAAGTTTGACAGCTTAGTACTTGTGTCTAATTTTAATTTATTTCAGGATGAACAAATAAAGGATGCTACTCAAGCTCCTCATGGAATGGAAATTGTACTACATGAGCTTGCTGATTCTCAGCAGGTAAATCATGTTTCAGATATAAACTCTAAAACAAATCTCCAAACCATTCCTGATCTAAATAAACTTCTTTTTCAGGCTCAAAAGGAGACCACTGAAGTGGTACTCATCACTGAAGATCAGCAAGTAAGTTCTGAAGAACTTTACTTGAATTTCAAGAGGACAACTTTGTCAAGAGTTGCTAAGTCTGTCAGCAACTGGCAAAGATACAGAAGAATGGACTTCTCAGATTTTCACCTTCATCTCTCAAATGAGAAAAAGAGAACTTCACTGTTAAAGCTCGAGACATTTGTCCACTCCATCCTTTCTGAAGAAATGACATATTCTCAGCTAATGAGCTCAAATCTGATTGCTCAAATCAGAGAGAATATGAAGGCCAAATTTAAGAGTGCCTCTCCATCTGAACAAGTTGTGATGCTCAAAGGTCTTTTTGTTCCTGTGGTGGCTGATCCCCACAAATTAACTGAGGAAGAGGAAGTGACAAGTGTTGCTTTGTACAAGCATGTTGAGCTAGTCTGACGGATGATGAAGAAGAAGAAGAAGAAGAAGATGAGAACATTCCCTCTGATCCCAGTGATGATGAAGGAAAAGATTCAAAGGACAAGAAAGATGACGATCATGACAATCAAGGTCCAAGTCCTGGTGCTGGTGGATTGAAGTTAACAGTTGCTGACAATATTCAATCTGACAATCAGCAAGCTGAACAACAACAATCTCAGCAAGAATCTCAACCTCCTCCTGCTGCTGCTGAAAATCAAGCACCTGTACAAGGTGCTGATACTGAAGAAGAATACGCCAGAAAAACGGCTGCCTTGAAAAATGGCAAGAGTCCAGTTTCTGATGCCAAGGTTATTGAAGAAAACCTTGAAGATGAAGATTACCAACGAGCTCTACAAAACAGTCTCGTGATCCATGCAAGGCATACGCAGGATCTGGAAATTGGTGAATCTTCAAGACCAAAATCAAAGGAAGTTCCATCCCTTCCACTTACTACTGGCGAAACTCCAGTCATTGAGTCTCAATCGTTGCCTTCAGCAACTACTCAATTGAAACAACTATCTACTGGTGAAACTCCAGTTGTTGAGTCTGAAGTGTTGCCATCAGCAACCACTCAACAAAAAGGAAAAGAAGCTACTGACAAAGGCATAAAAGTCGCTCAACTTGATGAATCTGAGGATGATGACGACTTGTCAGAAAATGATGATGAACAATCCAAGCAAGACCCAAACGTTGTTCAGATTCCTCCTCCTGATTACATCAATGATTTAGACGATGGTCTAAGAGCCGAATTGTTGACGCGTGATGATCAGTTTGCTTCTGAAATTAAGGTTCATTCCTTAACACCTCATTTAGTGTCGTTCCCAAGAGTTGAGGAGTTTACTCCCAGAATTCTAGCACTAAAGCAAGTCCATGATGCCTGCAAAGCTGAAGATGAGGCATTGCTTGCTGAGAGCCCACTTGACATTGGAAAGATATTGGCTACAGTGCTGAGACGCACTACAACTTTGACAATAGCTCAAAGAGACATAAGTCTTTATCATAAGAGCTATGAAGAAGATGTAAGTCAAGCGCTCAGGCTTGCAAAAACTGCTCTTGTCAAAGCTCAGAATATTATGGATGAGAAGGCCGCAACAGAGAAAAGACATGAAGAGAACATGATGAATATTCAAAAAGAGTTGGCAGCAATGAACTCTGACCAACAAGCAATCATCATGAAATATAACAGTCTCTCCACTCTTGCTGAAAATTGCAATGAGTTTTATTCTCTGCACATCACTCCGATGTTGCAATCCATGTCTAAGGGGGAAAAGAAGAACACTAGAAAAAGAAATCAAACCCCTCCTACTCCTGCTGTTGATGCGCCACTTCCATTATAACCTCTTGCTGAAAGAGAGCAAAGTTCTAAAAGACAAGCAGAAACTGAGTTAAATTCAGCAAGTACCAAAAAGAGAAAAACCGCTGCTGAAACTCAAGATTTCTGTCACACTGAAAGTCATCACAATCTGAATGAAGATGATGAAGAAGATGATGACAATCAAACAATAGCTCAAGCCATAAGAGCTAGACCCTTAACAGCCATAACTCCGTCTGGCCACTCAAGGCATTTTTCGTCTGACTCTTCAGCAAGAGATCAAGACAATGCTAAATCAAGAAGAAGAAGGCAAAGACAGGAAGAGAAAAGGCTGGCCAGCATTTCTATTGGCTCCGGCATTGAATATACTAAGACCAGCAATGAGGAAACCACTCAGAATGTAATCAGAAACATTCATGGTTGCTGGATTTTAAAGCTGGAAGACTTGCTGGTAAATGAGTTCTTTCCTACAGCCATTTTGAATCAAATGTTCAAATGGATTGAACTCAAGGTCCAAAGAAATCAAAGGCATTTTTCGTCTGACTCTTCAGCAAGAGATCAAGACAATGCTAAATCAAGAAGAAGAAGGCAAAGACAGGAAGAGAAAAGGCTGGCCAGCATTTCTATTGGCTCCGGCATTGAATATACTAAGACCAGCAATGAGGAAACCACTCAGAATGTAATCAGAAACATTCATGGTTGCTGGATTTTAAAGCTGGAAGACTTGCTGGTAAATGAGTTCTTTCCTACAGCCATTTTGAATCAAATGTTCAAATGGATTGAACTCAAGGTCCAAAGAAATCAAAGGGAAGAATCCCTCCCAAGAAATGTTGTTGGGAGATGGTTGAATCTAGAGGTCCAAGTAAGAAGAATTGTCATTGGTAAGACATACAAGCAAGAACCAAATCTGATCAAACCACCTGGCATTTCTTACTACGCTGACCCGGTAACAAAGAAACCTAAGAAGAAACTTGGATTGATTCCTTATGAGTACTTCTATCTCACTTCTAAGGATCAAGAAGAAGATCTTCTCTGGTTAAGAAAGATTCATCCGAGAGGCATTTCAGATACACAACTTCTCCATGCCAGCAATTGGGTCATGCATTTGTGGGTAACGAATTACATGGAAATGAATGCTGAAAAGCATCATCATACTGCCTGCAAAAATGCAAGAATTCTTCAACTACAAGTCCGTAGGCTTCTGGAAAACTACGAGAAGGATTGTGTTGAATTCACTGCACTTGCTGAGAAGAGTGTAAGAGAGATTTTGAGAAAATCCTCTGAAAGAGCTTAAGTCCCTGCAATAGTTTTTGTTAAAGTTTTTGTTTGCTGATTCCTAGTTATCTATGCTTTCTTGTAAACTTCTGATTGATAACTTTCAGCAATGAATTCTTTTTTACTCTTATTGGTTTTTGATTATGCAACTTACTTATGCTTACTGTTTATTTATTCAAGTATGCTTGCATTAATCATCTGATTTATTCAACATCAGAAACCACTAAAAGGGTAACAATTAATTTAGCCATGGATTGCTAACATCAAAAAGGGGGAAATTTGTTAGGAAACTTGTAATTTTGATGAGCAATTAACCATGCTAAATTAAGAACAGTCCAGTAACTAGTACTCTTAAGGTCCATAGGAATTTAGAATTTTAAGGACATTGTAAAAGAGGAACGTTTGCTGATGACTTAGATAGGTGTTAGATAAGTTATTTCTTTTGTGTATGACGTATTTTATTTTCTGAGAAGAAAATATCTTATTGACACAATTGCGTATGATGTATTTTATTTTCTGAAAAGAAAATATCTTATTGATGCTTAGCTTTAATGAATCTTATTTTCTTAAAAGAAAATGACCTATTGAAGCATTTGCTGAAGATATATTTTATTTATTATTATTTAAGCAAATAAGAAACCGGTCAGAATCTTGAAGTCTTTTGAAGATCTGAAGACTTGAAGACTTGAAGATTGCTGAAGACTGGTAAGGCACGTGTTTTCTCAGAAAGTGGAATGTTCAGCAACAACATTGCATAAGTGAAAATCTGAAAGACAGAGTAGGTTGTGCTTACTGAAACTGAGACTGAACACTTGTTGATGAACATATGTGACCTCTTGCTGAATGTACGAGATTTTGCGCTCCAATGTTACTGTTTGAATTCTATTCAAATGTGCATTTAATGCAAAGCTTACACGCAAAGGATATGAAGACTAGAAGACAAACAAAGTCGCTGCTGAAAGTACAAAAGAAAGATAGTGACATGTTAAGGAACAAAAGCCTTAGGATTTGAAATTCAAACGGCTCCTTACTTGCACTATAAATAGAGGTCATCCGGCAAAGAGTTGAAGTGTGTCAACAACGTGATCAAACTCTCACTTGTGCTTAAAAACTCACAAAACTTCAATCACTCTTACTGCCATTGATCCGTTCCAAGACTTAAAGCTTGAAAAAGCTACTTGTGAAGAAGTAGAACAAACTCGGCTAAGAAATTAGTTTAGTGTTCTTTCTTTCGAACAAGAACAAGTCTTGACACCAAAAACAATCAAACTTGTTTACTGCAAAGTATTCCAAGTTGTGTTTCTTAGATTACTTGTTGTAACTGAATAAGTTATAATTAAGTCATCTCACCCCAAAACTCTCTAACTGAAAATACACCCTTTCAGGCGTGATATTCAGGGGGAACTTAATCGAGCATAGTTTTGCTGATTAAAAGTACCAAGTTTGGTGGAGAACAAGGTTGAGTTCTCTAGTTTAGGTTGGAGACAAAGCAAGTGCGCTTTGGTTTCTGTTGAATCGCTTTAGATAGGAGATTGTAAGGAACCTCAATCATATCTTAGTGGGTTCAGTCCTAGAAAGGACAAAGTGGATTAGTTGAGAGATTACGCCACTCTCAGATACCACTATAAAAGCGTTTGTGTGATTTACTTACTGCATTTAGCTTTCAGCAAATTATATTTGTTTGTACACAGTCACTCACTTCACTTGCTGAAAACTCTTTACTTGCTGAAAGAGCACTTATTGTTTCAAAGACTTTCGCTCTCTGATTTTAAGTCAGCAAACCAAGCTACTGGAAAGTAACTTACGCTTGCTGAGAAAGTTAAGTATCAGCAACCTCATTACTGAAAAGTAATAAGTACTTGCTGAGAAAGTTTTTAAACGACGAAAGTTTGAAAAGACTATTCACCCCCCCCCCTCTAGTCTTTTCTTGTTGTTTAAAGGGACCAACAAAATTACATTTCAAAAAATAATAGTAAAATATTTAATAGAATTATATCATGTAAGGCTCTATTCTTTTCGTCTGAAAATTGATTCTTTTAAGTTCAATTCAGTTCAGTTCAGATGCATTAAGTTTAGTTCAGATTTCCTAATAGTATTTTGTACTACAAATAAGTTTAGTTCAGTTCAAATCCATTCAGTTCAGTTCAGTTCAGACGAAGAGAACAGAGCCTAAGTAACTTTAGTTTTTCAATTTTTATATGTAATTTCGTTAAACATTTTACAATTACAATTTAAAAATAATTTGTGTAAAATTTTGTGGGACGTGGGGTATCATTTTCTTTTTGTTTGTTATTGTTTTCTAAATCAATCTTGGACAAACCCAATGGTTTACTCGTCATTCGGTGAGCATTTTAACATTCACAATTGAAATCAAATTTCGAAACTTAAAAAAAATATGCATTGATTATCGTGAGAAATTGTACTTCTCCAAACTCTAGAATATAGGTTCACCATTTCCAATGTTCATCATACATGTTCTAAGATATATATTTTACATCCTCCGTCCTGGTCAAAGTTTCTCGTTTAATTTTGTTGAATTTTTTTCTATCATAAATTAGTTCTATATCATATCGAAGACAAAAATTCTAAATGATATATTTAAAAAATATAAATAGTATACTTTTTAAATATAAATTTTTTGAATTTGTTTTTTAATTTGTGATCTATGAGCAATTTGCATCCAAAAAGTTAATGAAAACTAGATAGGAAGCTTTGACCGGGACGGAGGAAGTATAATGTGTTGACATTCTCATGTTATGCAGGCTTACATGTATACCATACACGCCTAAATCAAATATGTTACCTAATAAGTTTCCTTGTATTTAATATGAGTATTCTTGTCAAACTCGAAATACTTAAATTCAAATACAACACAATCTTGGGTACGTGCTTGTCCGATACAAAATCAATTAAATTAAATGCAAATAATAATGCAGTCAACAATGTAATTGGTAAATAAATCAAACTAACAAGGTCGATGGGGCGATGGTTTCATGTATGGTGGTGGCGGTCGGTGGTGGGGCTGCGTTTTCATGTGTGGTGGTTGGTAGTGTTGTAGCACATTGGTGGAAATCGATAGTGGCGTAAGAAGATCTATAGTGGCGGAAAAAGATTGGTGGTGGTGATTATACAGAGGGAGAATGTGAGAGTTGAAACAGAGATGAAAAAATGAAAACAAGATATATATAGATGAGAGAGATGGAGACATAAAGTATTGTTTGCAAGAATCTGCTTCAGGCTCACACCTACCATTGGACTGGATTCTCAAGATGCAACAAATACATCTTGTTGCTTTAGAATTAAGTGACTGCAGAGGACTGGAGCAGAAACTCCCCAAGTTTAAAATAATATAGATGAGATGTGGTATAACTTTAAAAAATAAAAATGTAAAGAATTGATTGAAATGTTCAAAAAATTAATATGTAAAAAATGGATTGGAATCAGGGACGAGGCTACCATGTAGCCAGTGGCGACACTTGCCCCCACTCAGTTTGTTTGTTTTTAGTGTTTTATGATATTTGCATTATGCCCCAACTGAAAGTTTATCTTGCCCCCCTTGAAAATTATGTTATTCAACTTAAGTCTTTATATTTTAATTTGGATTTTGTTGACATTGTGTCTGGTTATTTTGGACCAAATAAGCAAGTAAAACTCTAATTTCCTCATTCTTTTCATTTAAACTTTTGAAATAAACAAGGAGAAATTGATTGCACACTCGAATAATAGATGTTTATCTTAATGTTTTGCCATAATGGCGAGTGAAGCTATAACGTAATGATTAGAAACTACTTGTCGAGCATATTTGTGATGATGCATTGATATGTTTATATAATATAATTTCTATGGTCTCCCTTTGGCTTCCCCTTGCTATATTGGCATAACCAGTATTTTTTTCTAAATGCTTCAAAATAAATAAAATTTAGTGGGAAAAAAAATCGTAGATAGAGATTTTATGTGCATATAAAGTTCAAGTTGACGAATTACGACCCTCGCGAACTTTTTTGCAACTTGATTTTATTTTTAATTATTTTTTTGAAAAATTACCCTGACAAACGTGAAGCATTAGACAGAATACAAGGAATGCTGGACTGGTGTATTTTTCTCACTGATAAAATTATTGTTGATTTTGCGCCTTTGCCTCTGCTGACTTAATTCATGGACTCGCGATCATGGGAACTCATAAGTAATTTATAGTATTTTCTTCTTTTCCAATACGGTACCGTGCCCGGTGCAATTTATTGGTCTTTTCATTTTTATTGTTTCATGATATCACAGTTTAAATTTATACTTGAGCAGGGTCTAGACCATAATTTTGTTAAACTAGCGGGGTCTCATCTATTTATTGCAAACTTGAGGGAGTTTACAAGGTAATTGACACCCAGATAATAAAAAACTAAAAAAGCTAAATTAATGGTCTAATTTAGTACTTGCCAGGATCCCAAGTAATTCCCTATTGGAGAAGTGTCTTTCTAACATTATGTTGCCTATTTTTGAATCATAATTGTTGGTTAATCCAAATGGTTCTGATCAACTCATCAATCACCGGGTGCAAAGAGAAAGCTCTCAGCATAATACCAGAAGCTTAACAAATCTACAACAGGTGATTAATAAAATATAGAATGGCTGAGAGCATTTCAATATAAATATAATGCATTTTCTAATGATTTTCATGTTACAGGCACATATATTCCAACAATAGGAGTTTGAAATGTTCCCTCATAATCACTCGATGCCGAGCAGCGACCAAGAGCATGCCAGTTATAGAAAGTAAGTCCCAGAAAGTTGCTTCTTAAAACCTTGCTGACAGAAATTATATGTGTCCCCCGGTGAGAGCGTAATGCGCGTTGTTAGTGTTGAAATATGTCCAGTCCGCATGTACGAACTGGAGCGGTCTAAGAGCGCGACAAAGCATCATAGGCCGTCCCTCAAGGGGCACGACCACACCCAAAGTATGTCACTAAGGTGTGAACCGACCAACATAGGGTCCGACCATCACTGGGAGGACAACCCTCAAAATAAGCTCCTCACAAGGACAAAGCTGCCAGTGGGCTCGAGGAGCGTCTCTCGGGCTCGAGGAGACCTTACGTCAAGGTAACGCTCCTTGACAGAAACTGAGCAGGACACTACTCGCATCATCCACGCACAAGGAAGGCACGAGGACCCCAGAGCGACCAGCCATGGTTGCTCCCTTGGGCCAAGGCCCACGGACCTCCTTAATGGGCCTGGGCCGAGGAAGGCCTCGATCCTAGCCGTACACGTGGCGTGATCCTACGCGACCGGAAGCTGAAGGGTCACAAGTATATAAAGGCCTCATTTACTCCTCAATAGTAAGCATTTATGACACCACCCGAGCACCACTTTCACTACTCATACTAGGGAAGCCTCACAACTCCCTACTCGTAAAGTCGCCTCTCCGGTCTGATACCTTACAGACCGGGCAAGGGACACTAACCCCCCCTCTAGTCTATTTCAGGTACGAGGAAGCTACAAGAAGGCTAATTGTCTATCTCAGAGTGATACTACGAGAAGAAGAACTAGAATGACTTAGACTAGCGACTCATTGCGAACTTAGAAAGAAACACGAATTACCCTTCAACATTTAGCGCCGTCTGTGGGAAGCGACACGAAAGGTCATTCTTTGCCCTACTGGTCGAGCCACTTTCCTCCTCGTGACACTTCACGAATATGCCTCCCAGAAGAAGCAACCGTCTTGCTAATGCACCACCCGGAAACCCTCCTCGACCTAGAGGCCGTCCCTCTAGTAACGGTCGCGGAGGAGGAACGGATGGTGTTCCGAGGGAACCAAGAAACAACAATGTTGCAAGGAACCGAGATTACACGGAGGGGGCATTTACTAATGTCACTCACTCCCAAAATGAGAGATCGGGGGAAAATAACCCGCAAGGAGTCCCAGTAGGAAACGCCTATGGATCTTTGAGAGTCGCGAACAACGCCGAGTCTAGGGGGCAGCCTCATCCGGTAGCAATTAACCAACCTCCCGTGACAGTGAACCCTCCTCAACCGGCCGCATTGACCTTCACCCTTCCTGATGGACGTGTCGTCCGACCATCTTATTTCGGGATGGGCGAAGCTCAATACGGTCTATTCCTTCTTACTTTACAAGGATATGTCGGAGGTAATGAGGCTATTAGGGTTAATACCGAGGTACAAGCTCAAGGAGAACCACAGGCCCCGGCGCAAGAGCAACCTCGGGCCACTCTGGTCGCTCCTCGTCAATCCCAGAGAAGAACACCTGTGGCCCAAGATGAAGCACATTCGAGAGCCAACACCAGGCCGATCCAAACTCGACTTGGACCATCAAGAATCCAATCAAGGTTAGGACCCCAAGGTGCCCCGGATGACTTAAGAGACCTGATTGACAGAAGAATACGGGCATCATTACAAAATGTGGCCCAACAAGAAAATAGGGTCCAGGTGGTTGCTACACCACCCGCTCTCCCCAATCAAGTTACCCCCAACCAGGTAACTCTTCAAAACCAACAAGAAGCAGTGGAAGAGAATCAAGCATTGAGAACAGTAGCTGAGGTAACCCCCCTGGTCGATCCGATCACGGGGAGGAGGCTCACTCTGGAGGAACTCAACGCGAGGAAATCCGCACTTGATGCTCAGATAGAGACTCTTCGAGAAACCGTCCAAGAGAGAGAGCAAGACCAAGATCCGAGCCCTTTGTGTGATGAGATCAGAAGCCACCAAGTCAAAATTGAAAGAGGCTTCCCCACCTTCGAAAGCTATGATGGAACAAGTTGTCCGAAGGACTACTTGGTAAGATTTGGCACTAAAATGGATGCCTACGGGCATGACTCAAGAACCAAGGCACTCCTCTTTCCGGCTAACCTCTCCGGAGAAGCCATGAAGTGGTGGTCGCGCCTCCCTCACCGATCCATCAAGTCGTATAGGGATCTCTGTAAGGAGTTCTCTAAACGATTCGAGAAGGTAATGAACGCCAAGAGACGGGTGAGGTACTTGGCCGAAATTGTCCAGAGAAACAATGAAGTCTTGAGGGACTTCATCAATCGCTTTCATGAAGCAGCCCTCCAAGTTGAAGATCACTCGATCAATGAGAGGAAAGAATATTTGTATGGTAACACTACCAACATCAGATTCCAAGATGTGCCCTCAGCATCGTGTGTAGAGAATGAAGCACAACTTGCCAAAGTTTGCAAAGACTTCCTCGAAGCTGAGGAATTCCGAAGAACGGTCACCGTGAGAACCAATCTTCCCAAGGAAAAAGGGAAAGAAAAAGAAAAAGAGAAGGAGTACCCTCCTCGCCCCCAAAATCCCGGGAAGCAGAGGAAAGAGCAAAAATTTGGGTTGATCAAGGAGGGCAACTCAAGAAATGATTTCAGAGACAAGAGGTCTCCTCCCAGAAGGTCACCTCCAAGACGATATAGCAACTACACAGACTTGAATAGGCCAAGATCCGACATCTTAAACTATATAGTCTCGAGAAAGCTAGACGTCTCGTGGCCACCCCCGATTAAGGAAAATCAGAGGAACAAGAGCTCGGAAAAATTTTGTAAGTTTCACAAAGGGAAAGGGCACACCTCAGATGAGTGTGTCGAGCTCAAGAACGAAATTGAGAGGATGATACGTAACGGTCAATTGGTTAACTACATCCGGAAGGAGGAACCCCTGGCACTACTGCCCCCACCTCCTCAAAGCGGGAGTGAGCACCCTTACCAAGGAAACCCTCAGGACGACGACATTCATAATTACAACAATTATGAGAACCGCCCTGTAAATGGAAGCATCCGCACTCTCACAATTGCGGGAGGACCCGCCGGCGGCGACACTCGTAATCAAAGGGAGATCACGGCGGACAACCTCAGGGTCCGAGATGTGAAGTATGCTCAAGCCGCGCGACCGGGAACCAACGTTATCTCTTTCGATGATAGCGAGATACCTCTGAAGCATGCCGGAGGAGGCAACATCTATGATCCTTGCGTCCCACTTGTAGTTTCCTTGGATGTTCAATCCTACGAGCTGGGTAGAATCCTCGTTGACACTGGGTGCTCGGCAAACTTGATTTTCACCGGAACCTTGAAAAGGATGCACATGAACCCAAGGGAAGGGCTCAGAGAAGTGAGGAGCGCATTGGTAGGATTCGGAGGACAACCTATCATGCCGCTCGGAATGATCAACCTCACAGTGTCAATGGGTAGCGCTCCTAGACGGGTAACCCAACAGGTTCCTTTTGTGGTGGTCGATATGCCATTTGATTATTTCGCAGTCCTAGGCCGACCCGCTCTCTCTCAATTCCGAGCCGTAGTGTCCACAGTCCACAACAAGCTAAAATTCCCCACTCCTTTGGGAATCGGACAAGAAGTAGGAGACATACGAGAAGCATGGGAATGCTACACTATGTCAGCCAAGTTCACTTCGAGAGTTGCCGTAGGGGAACCCAACCTCGGGCAGCCATCCGAGGAGACACCCCTTGTCCACAATGCGCCTTATCGTTTCTACACGGTTCGACGAGTGAAGAGAAAATCAAAAAAGCCAAGTCCGTCACTTAGGCGAAGAAAAGCAATCATGAAGAAAGACAAGGATACTCTAGTAGGAGCTGTTAAGGAGCTCGAGGAGTATCAAGTGATTCCACCAGTCCCACCCTCTTCCAAAAAGAAGAAATTCTTTGAGGAAAACAAAATTGAAGCAAGAGAAGCCCTAGAAGAAATCCAAATTGTCGAAGGAAGTGCCGACAAGGTCACAAAAATTGGCACAGAAATGGCCACTGAAGTCAGGATGAAACTCATCCAATGTTTGAAGGATAACAACGATATCTTCGCGTGGAGCACCGAGGACCTGAAGGGGATCGACCCACGTGTAGCCGTTCACCGTCTGAACGTAGACCCATCGATCACCCACATCAGAGAAAAGCGAAGAGACTTCAGTGCGGAAGATAATGCCATCATAGAAGCGGAAGTACAAAGGCTTCTTAAAGCTGGCCACATCAAAGAAGTGAGATACTCAGACTGGGTATGCAATGTGGTCCTCGTGGAGAAGGGTCCGGGGAAATGGCGAATGTGCAACAATTTTACAAGGCTCAACAAGTTTTGCCCGAAGGATCCATACCCTCTCCCACGGATCGACCAGCTTGTTGATTCCACCGCTGGATGCGCCCTCCTGAGTTTCATGGATGCATACCAGGGCTTCTACCAGGTCAAAATGGCCAAAGATGATGTGCCTAAAACTGCCTTCTTCGCTAACGGCAATGTGTACTGCTTCAACGTGATGCCATTTGGTCTTAAGAACGCCGGAGCGACTTACCAAAGGTTGGTTAACAAGATGTTCAAGGAAGAGCTAGGTAAAACAATGGAAGTATATGTCGATGACATGCTCGTCAAGAGCAAGACCGAGGAGCAACATGTAGGTTACCTGGCAAAGTGCTTCTCGATCTTGAGAAAGTATGGCATGAAGCTCAACCCGGCGAAGTGTACCTTTGGAGTCAAAGGGGGGAAGTTCCTCGGCTACATGGTGACAGAGAGAGGAATAGAAGCAAACCCCGAAAAGATAAAGGCCATCCTCGATCTTCCCCAACCTCAGTCCATCAATGAAGTGCAACAATTGGTCGGAAAATCAATTGCATTGAGTAGATTCATCTCAAGGTCTGCCGAGAAAAATCTACCTTTTTTCAAGGTATTGAGAAAGAGCAGCCACTTCGAGTGGACAAAGGAGTGCGAGGAAGCCTTCGAGAAGCTGAAAGAATACCTACTCGCTCCTCCTCTATTGTCAAAACCCGTGGACGGAGAGGTACTCTATTTGTACTTAGCAGCGACCGGGGAAGCTATCAGCTCGGTCTTGGTACGAATCCAAGGGAACGACCACTTGCCCATCTACTACTTGAGCAAAGTACTTGCAGGGGCTGAAACGCGGTACATGGATATCGAGAGGCTTTCCTTTGCCCTCGTTTATACTGCAAGGAGGTTAAAACCCTACTTTGGTGCTCACAAGGTTGTTGTTTTGACAAAGCAACCTCTCAAGCAAGTCCTCGGAAAACCTGAAAATTCGGGAAGAATGGCGAGGTGGGCGATTGAACTAAGTGAGTACGACATCGACTACCAAGCACCCGTAGCCAAGAAAGCACAAGTCATAGCCGACTTCCTAGTGGAGTATCCCTCAAAAGGAACTTCGGAGGAAAACTCTTCGGCAACAAAGAATGCTATGATGATGGTCGAAGAGCAACCCCATCAAAACAACCCAATGCAAGCTCTGGAAGATGCTTTAAAAGAGCTTAAGGCGATGTCCCAAACCAAAAGGAAAAGGCATGAAGTGCTCCTGACAGAGAAAACCGACGAGCCAAAGGGTGCGGAGACCGTCTCTCCAAAACCCAAAGAACTAGTCGACCACGGAGACGTCTGGATTCTTCATGTTGATGGATCCTCATCAGGAAAAAATGGCGGGATAGGAATATACTTCAAGAGTCCAGGAGGGGCTGAACTAGAGTACGCCGTTACTCTTAGTTTCTCGGTCTCCAACAATGAAGCAGAATATGAAGCCATCCTCATAGCTCTACGTATGGCAAAGTCATTGCAAGTGAAGAAGCTACATCTCTTCACCGATTCCCAACTGGCCGAGAAGCAAATCTCGGGGAAATTCAGAACCAAGAAAGACTCACTGGCTGAGTACAAGAGTGCCATCACGGAAGAAATTCAAAAATTTGAAAGTTGTGAGATCGAAAAGTTCTCAAGAGATCTCAATCAAAGGGCAGATGCCCTATCAAAGTATGCTTCAGCCTCCGGAGGAGTTGATACCCGGAACGTGATACTCATGAGAATCAACGCATCATCTTTGTGGTCATCAAAGCCAAACGTCTTGGCAATTGACGATCAACCGAATTGGATACAAGAGATAACAACATATCTCAAAAATGGAAGCCTTCCTCGTGACAAGGCTGAAGCAAGGAGAATCAAAGGAAAAGCTCCACGATACATCATGCAAGGAGATTACTTATACAAAAGGTCTTTCGAGGGAGTCTACTTGAGATGCGTCGCCGAGCATGAAGTTCAGAAACTTCTCGGAGAAGTGCATCGAGGAAGTTGCGGAGACCACGCCGGAGGAAGAACCCTCGCGCAAAAAGTCATTCGACAAGGATACTACTGGCCCACTGTTCGTGAAGATGCTGCCCAATTTGTGAGAAAGTGCGAGGAGTGTCAATTGCACGCCAATTTGATCAACGTCCCGGCGAAACCTCTTATGCCCATCGCCATCACTTGTCCGTTCGACATATGGGGCATCGACATAGTCGGTCCCTTCCCAAGAGGCACGGGTCAAAAGAAGTTCATCATTGTCGCGGTCGAATACTTTAGCAAATGGGCGGAAGTCGAGGCAGTATCTACCATCACCGAACAAAGAGTGATGAACTTTGTATGGAGAAACATCGTGTGTCGATTTGGCTTGCCAAGGGTCCTCATCTCGGATAATGGTGCTCAATTTTGCGGCCAAAGATTCAATGAATGGTGCAAGGAAATGAAGATTGAGAGGAGGTATACCTCTGTAGGGCATCCTCAATCCAATGGGCAAACAGAAGCCGTCAACAAAATCCTCGTCAACAACTTGCAGAAGAGGTTCGCTACCAACAAGGACTGGGTCGACGAGCTTGACGGAGTGGTATGGGCATACCGCACTACTTCAAAAACAGCTACAAGAGAGACTCCCTTCTCGCTAGTTTATGGGTCCGAGGCGGTCATACCAGCAGAAGTGGCAGTGGAAACCCTCAGAATCCAAGGGTATCAGCCCGAGGACAATCACACAGGCCGGAAACGTCTGAAACTCGCCTGAAAATCGGATTCTGCTCACCGAAAAAGCTCCTCGCGCGTCACTTGGCTCGATCACTCACACTCGTCGATCACTAAAATTCTCCTCGCTCTCTCTTGTTAGCTCTGAATATTCGGATTGCGAAAAGTGTGGAATGACCGAGTGTTGACCTATTTATAGAAGGGTATCTCGGGGATACGAAACGACGCATGCCCTCGCGCCATCAGGACCGACCACGTACCCAAGATCGACGGTCCAGATCACGGCCGCCTGGCGAATTACCGGTTATGCCCTCCACGCTCCCGCTCCGGAGCGGGCACAGTTCCCAAGGTCGAAGCGAATTACCTAACCACAGCAATCAATTCGCGGCGCGATCACCGGGCTACTCGAGACACGCAGAGACAGATCGACGACCATGATCTGTCCTCCTCGGGACAACATTGTGAAAAATGTCAGAAAAGCGAAAACTTGACGGACACGTGTCAAGGGGTCGAGTAGCCGCTCATGAAGCTACTCTCCTCGAGATTCCTTTTACACAAGTATTTCTCCGCGAGATACTTTGCAAGCAAAAAGCGGCAGGAAGTCATTCCATTCCTTTTACACACGTATCTCTCCGCGAGATACTTTGCAAGCAAAAAGCGGCAGGAAGTCATTCCATTCCTTTTACACAAGTATCTCTCCGCGAGATACTTTGCAAGCAAAAAGCGGCAGGAAGTCATTCCATTCCTTTTACACAAGTATCTCTCCGCGAGATACTTTGCAAGCAAAAAGCGGCAGGAAGTCATTCCATTTCTTTTACACAAGTATCTCTCCGCGAGATACTTTGCAAGCAAAAAGCGGCAGGAAGTCATTCCATTCCACCAAGGAATACTTACCCGGATCCGATCTTTTCCCAGCAACAATACCTCTTTTCATACGGTCCGAGCAACGTCTGCTCGCACCCTATAAAAAGGGGGGGGGAGGGAGAGATAGGAGGAGGGAAAGATACCAAGGTGCGAATACGGAAATCTTTTTTTGCGCACTACTAGTCGAGGCTCTGCTCGACCTCTACTTCAACATAGTTCCTCAACTATCTTCTACAAAGATACTTGGAAACTAGGGGGACATATGTTAGTGTTGAAATATGTCCAGTCCGCATGTACGAACTGGAGCGGTCTAAGAGCGCGACAAAGCATCATAGGCCGTCCCTCAAGGGGCACGACCACACCCAAAGTATGTCACTAAGGTGTGGACCGACCAACATAGGGTCCGACCATCACTGGGAGGACAACCCTCAAAATAAGCTCCTCACAAGGACAAAGCTGCCAGTGGGCTCGAGGAGCGTCTCTCGGGCTCGAGGAGACCTTACGTTAAGGTAACGCTCCTTGACAGAAACTGAGCAGGACACTACTCGCATCATCCACGCACAAGGAAGGCACGAGGACCCCAGAGCGACCAGCCATGGTTGCTCCCTTGGGCCAAGGCCCACGGACCTCCTTAATGGGCCTGGGCCGAGGAAGGCCTCGATCCTAGCCGTACACGTGGCGTGATCCTACGCGACCGGAAGCTGAAGGGTCACAAGTATATAAAGGCCTCATTTACTCCTCAACAGTAAGCATTTATGACACCACCCGAGCCCCACTTTCACTACTCATACTAGGGAAGCCTCACAACTCCCTACTCGTAAAGTCGCCTCTCCGGTCTGATACCTTACAGACCGGGCAAGAGACACTAACCCCCCCTCTAGTCTATTTCAGGTACGAGGAAGCTACAAGAAGGCTAATTGTCTATCTCAGAGTGATACCACGAGAAGAAGAACTAGAATGACTTAGACTAGCGACTCATTGCGAACTTAGAAAGAAACACAAATTACCCTTCAACACGCGTATCTTTCAGGGGAGATGCAGCGATGCAGAAATGGGATATGGAAGTTGTGCAACCGGCCATGGGGAGATGTTTGTTGAGCTCTAAAACGCTGGAGCTTTGTTGAGTTGTTCTGTCAGCACTTATCCAGTAGTGCAACTGTGGAGTTCCTTCTGTTAGTATGTTGGTTTTGAGTTGTGCATTTTGCAACATTACATTTGTAAATTTTGAGTTTGTTCCAAGTTTGAGATTTTGAGTCATGTGATGCTATAAATCTTTGTTTACATGGAATGGAAGTGCTAAATTTCATCCAAAGAAAAAGTATTTTAGGCTTACTGTTTTAATAAGACATGGAATGATATACATATACTAGTGTCCACTTTTCCTTCTTGTATTCTTTGAGTAATTATATCGAACAGGTATAGAAATTGAAATTGAGTGAAGAAAGCTTTGGTATGAGATGAATAAATTAATCGATGGTTAACTAACTGCAAGTTTCCATATCCAGATTCCTAATTAGGATGTAAGTAAACGGAATACTATTTATGGGGTAAGATGCTACCAAATTAAATTTATACTCCTTTACATTTTACTGACAAGTGTCAATATCCTAATGACGGTACAAGAGATGGTACGCGAATTGGTACAGTAAACCCGGACCGAGTTCAAATTGGTCCGAGTTTACTGTACCAATTCGCGTACCATCTCCTGTACCGCCGTTAAGATCTCGACACTTGTCATTAAAATGTAAAGGAGAATAAATTTAATTTGGTAGCATCTTACCCCATAAATAGTCTTCCGTTTACTTACATCCTATCAATTAGGAATCTGGATTTGGAACTATATATGTGATAATATTTAGCTAGTTGATTAGTGTGGCGGGAAAATAAATTAACGAAGCCCTGTAGGTTTACAGAGTTATACGCTTCCGAGTTGTTGTCGACGGCGCCGTGAAGCAGTACCTAGCTGGTCATTGGAAGGCAATTTGAAACACATCACCTTATTTGCTTTTTCTGTGTTGTTTGATTCCAACCTTACGTCCTTCCCAATTTGAAGGTTATCTCTCTCTCTATAAATCTCATTCAATATTATTTTGATGGTGATTCTACATCTGTTCTTTGATGCGAGCATGATGATTAACTAATTGGAGTCTCCCCCATTCGCCTTGGCTATCCGCCCATTATCCTTCTTCAACCGGACATACTCTTTCGTACTTGCGAGGATCCCAAGTAATGGTCTAATTCCCTATTGGAGAAGTGTCTTTCTAACATTATGTTGCCTATTTTTGAATCATAATTGTTGGTTAATCCAAATGGTTCTGATCAACTCATCAATCACCAGGTGCAAAGAGAAAGCTCTCAGCATAATACCAGAAGCTTAACAAATCTACAACAGGTGATTAATAAAATATAGAATGGCTGAGAGCATTTCAATATAAATATAATGTATTTTCTAATGATTTTCATGTTACAGGCACATATATTTCAACAACAGGAGTTGGAAATGTTCCCTCATAATCACTCGATGCCGAGCAGCGACCAAGAGCATGCCAGTTATAGAAACTAAGTCCCAGAAAGTTGCTTCTTAAAACCTTGCTGACAGAAATTATATGTCCCCCGGTGAGAGCGTAATGCGCATATCTTTCACGGGAGATGCAGCGATGCAGAATTGGGATATGGAAGTTGTGCAACCGGCCATGGGGAGATGTTTGTTGAGCTCTAAAACGCTGGAGCTTTGTTGAGTTGTTCTGTCAGCACTTATCCAGTAGTGCAACTGTGGAGTTCTTTCTGTTAGTATGTTGGTTTTGAGTTGTGCATTTTGCAACCTTACATTTGTAAATTTTGAGTTTGTTCCAAGTTTGAAATTTTGAGTCATGTGATGCTATAAATCGTTGTTTACTTGGAATGGAAGTACTAAATTTCATCCAAAGAAAAAGTATTTTAGGGTTACTGTTTTAATAAGACATGGAATGATATACATATACTAGTGTCCACTTTTCCTTCTTGTATTCTTTGAGTAATTATATCGAACAGGTATAGAGATTTGTCAAATTGAAATTGAGTGAAGAAAGCTTTGGTATGAGATGAATAAATTAATCGATGGTTAACTAACTGCAAGTTTCCATATCCAAATTCCTAATTAGGATGTAAGTAAACCGAAGACTATTTATGGGGTAAGATGCTACCAAATTAAATTTATACTCCTTTACATTTTAATGACAAGTGTCAAGATTTTAACGGCGCGGTACAGGAGATGGTACGCCAATTGGTACAGTAAACCCGGACCGGAATTCAAAAACCTTTCACTCCACAAGCAATCACACTCTTCGTCTGTCTAGCTTCCGTCTCTAGTCTCAAAAAATGGAGTTCCTGGTGTTCGCAGCTTTGGCCTTCCTCTTTTGCAGTGAGATTTATGCTTATTGTTCCTATTTCTTCTCTATCTTCTAACTTTTCCGTGGATTCTGATGTCAATTTTCGTTTCCTTCATTTAGGGCTTTCTGTCAATGCGCTGATGGAATTTGTTTTCTATTTTTCCCAGGATAGTTTGTGCTAATGGTATTACTTAATGAAGCATCTTTTCAAAATAAATAAATAAATAATTAATAAATCAAGGAGAAAAATCTCCAATTCTTATCTCTCTCAAAAATAATTCATCCTTTGTTCCCACCAAAGTCAGGATTGACAAGATTCAGTAACCAACACAAAAATCAAGCTGTATTCACTGTTTGTTCTTTTGTATTGTACTTCCACTATCTTTCACTGTGTATTGTAATGAGCTTTGATGACCTCATTTCATTTTCTGTTACGTTCGGTCTCATATCAATTATTTCACCTTCATTTTGTTGTAAAACCATTCTTTAATGTTTTTTGAGCTATGCATTTTCTCTTTTGCGCAAGATAGTTCGTAGTGATGGTATCCCGTATCTGTAACTGAATTATGATGGTCTAGTCTAGTGTCTGCTGTATTAGTACGTTAATAAACATCTTTAATAAATATAGAAATAAAAAGGGAGGAGAAAATCAGAAACTCTCAAATTCTTATCTCTGTCAAAAATAACTTTATCCTTTGTTCCCACCGAAATCATCGTTGGCAAGATTCAGTAACCAACACAGTACCAAGCTTTATTAATCCTTTGTTCATTTGAACTTTACTCGCACTTTGTCTCTCTGTGTAGTGTAATGAGCTTTGTAGAACCTCATTTCATTTTCTGATTCATTCAGTCTCACATCAATTATTTCACCTTAACCTGGTTGTAAAACCATTCTTTAATGTTTTTTTAAGACTATTATGTAAATATGTGTCTGGATCTGGCCAATCCATGTGTAGAATGTCTAGTAGTTTGGTCTGTGTGCCCAGAGTGGCTCTTTTGGTTTGTTAATCGGGATGTATTCTCTCTTTTGCCCGGATAGTTTGTAGTGATTGTATGGCTCGTTTGGTTTGTGAATCGGAATGTATTCTCTTCTTCGCTCGGATAGTTCGTAGTGATTGTATCTGTAACTTAACTATGATGGTCTAGTGTCTGCTGTATTAGTACGTTGGTATAACCAACACAGAATTCAGCTTTATTGATCCTTCACTCCTTTGTGCTGTACTCGCACGTTGTCTTTATCTGTGTAGTGTAATGAGCTTTAGAGAACCCCATTTGATTTTCAGTTAAATCTCGTATTAATTATTTCACCCTCACTTTGGGTGTAAAACTATTCTTTAATGTTTTCCTTTGATGTGCATGTTGTGGTTTGGTTGTATATGGAATAGTTGTTCAAGATTTGATGTTAGTGAGTGTATCAATTTGTCTCTTTTGTTACTACCTTACTAGAGCATGCATATTTCAGCCAATGCTATCTTGATGTCTTTGTGATTGGTATAAGAGTTAGGTATATTCTCCTTGAGTCTTGTTGAATGAGATAACTTTCTAAAGTGAATAAATTTATCACAAAGGTAATAAAACAAATGCTTTTTTTTAATTTTATTTTTTAATTGAAAGGGCAGCATCCTCAATGTGCTCTGGCAGTATCAGTGGATCATTATGCGTTTGAAGTATCTTCAACCATATGTTTGTCTGTTCATCTTTGTTCTTGTAAAGGTTGTAGAAGCAAAGACTTGCAACATGTACTTAATAACTTTTGTTCGACCTTCTCGGTTATACTCGGTTGTTTTAATTTACAGTCTTTCTGCAGCTTTTAGTAATGTGTTTTAAGTAGTTCCAACAATATGTTCTCTGTTCTTAGTTCTTGCCGTGGCTTTAGAATCAATGAGTTGCAATATGTAATCAGTAACTTTTGTTCGACCTTCTTGGTTATACTCCGTTACTTTGATTTACAGTCTTTTTGCAGCTTTTAGTTATATGTCTTCTGTTTACTTAGGTGCTCCGTGCTAATGGCAACTACAAAGACATTGCTTGCGTCAGTTCTATTCTCAGCTGGGGCAACATGTGAAGATTTTATTGCCCTCATCTTGCAGTCTTATGCACTGCATAAGCAGAAGATTGAGATTCTGGCACACTATGCAGTGTTCCGAACACTTCTCCTCATCTCTGCCTACGTGTTGGTGTCTGCACCTGAGGAGAGTGCAACAAAGCTTATAGCTGGCACTGCAGCCTGTGTCTTCTCATCCGCTATGTACTGTTATCGTATCATCGTGATAGTAAGTAAACTAACTTTAGCCTTTGCCAAGTAATGTTGTACTTAAGTTTCCAATTTCTGTTTTTTCATAGAGATACTGATTTACCAGACAATTATCTTGTCCATAATTATGACTCATTCCTCATGAATCATGATAAACATTGCAGAAGCAGGTGATCAAGACGCGAAGTTCTGAGCAAGCACCATTATGAGTGGCCTTGTTCGCGTTCCTGGTTCCGTTTACGTTTGAGTTTATCCCGGCCATCCTTCGACGCGATTTTGCTGCTGTAAGTACTAGTACTTTTGTAAGCAAATATTACTATATTGCCAAAATCCTGTCAACTTCTGCTATTTTATTCGCTTTATAAATTAGTTATTGATGATCACTGACTAGTAAGCTCCTCCAATGAACACAACAGCTTGCCCCATTATCTGTCGGTCTTTCTACATTGCATTCCAGAACATTGGATTTCTAACTTTATCATACAGGATTCCTTTCTGTATGTTTTCAAAACTTCCAGCTGGTTGAACTCCTCTTGTAAACCATGGTCTTTTCTGGCTTTAAATTAATGTTGCTCTCGTCTTTTACATCTTTTCTTGACTGTAATTTCTCTACTGGTTCAACCACAAAACTTGAGGGGCATAGAATTAAGCCACATACCTGAATGGAAGCCTAAAATGGCAATTAACTAAAGAGGCAAACTGTTATTTTTCATATTCTTGAGAATGTTTCGGATTTATTACTCGAGCAGTTAAATTAAATGTGAACGTTTTGTGTTTTCAGATTCCCCAAACTGGATTTGCTTCTTGTTTAGGAGCAGTGCAATTGATTCTTTCGCTGAAATTCTGCAGTCACAAAGTTCAGAGCGACAATTTACTTGAACCTGAGAAAGCCAGTATCAAGGCTAAGTCCCAAGATGAATTAGTCTAGGCCTGAATGTGTTGTGCTTATGAACTAACACCTGAAATAGTCTAGGCCTGAATGTGCTGTGCTTATGAACTAACACCTGAAGTAGTCTAGGCTTGAATGTGCTGTGCTTTTGAACAAAAACTTGTTTGGTTTTGAGCATGTCCTGTTTAAGTAGGTTGATTTGGAACATGTCTTGTTAAAGTAGGTTTCTTCGCATCGTACTTTTGTTGAGTATGTTCTGCGCACGGTACCTTTAGGCTAATCCAGGCTGAACTAAAGCCTTATGTTAAGTAGCGCACTTATGCTTGGTGGTTTTTGTTGTTTGGATTTGGTTTTCAAGGATCCACAAGCTAATATTTCTGCTCTCCTTTTCACTGTGAAAGTTTGGTTTATGTCTAGTTCGCTGTTATATTACTATATTTCGTTCAGTTTACCATTTTACCGAAATGATCAATCCCTGGAAGCCAGGGTATATTGCTCATGATAATGAGTTACAGCCGTTACAGGCATAGCAAGTATATACGTATATAAGTTGAAAAGGTTCCAATTACAAGCGCCAAAACCCCTGAATAGATAGATGGATGGACATGAACTTTTGACTCTGTTTTCAAGCATATCAAATTCACTGGAGATCTCATCTCATAGCTATAGAGAACTCCTCCCTTGACAGTAGCAAACCTATGCAAAAATCATCACAATCTTTATTCATGACTCGGCGAAAACTTTCTCTACCTTACCAGAGAGTCCTGGCTCACTAGCACTGCGATGAAGCCCAGTTTCCACATCTTTTCCATCTGAGTCGACGTATTTGAGAAATTTCTCGATACTGTGGTTATCCGAGCTGCCTGATCTCTTATGAAACCATCCCCGTGTTGTCTTTGGTTTCCGGTGACTTATGGCAATAGCAATATCATTAGGGAACAGGTCATGCAGAACAAATGCGTGAATGATAGTCGTCACTAACAACGATGCCACTGTAAGCGTAGACACCAAGCAGAGGACGACTGTTAAAGTTCTGGTGAAATTGTTTGTTACCACGTTCGTGTACCTAATAGTCGCAATCGCAGCTCCTGTCATTGGGAACGTGTAAGCCCACCATGCCAGTGAGAACCTGTCCAGAGTGATGAAAGTTGAAACCATGTCAGCAAAACTTTCTACTGAATTCACAATCCTTTC
Source organism: Plantago ovata (assembly GCA_028274465.1). Lineage (NCBI taxonomy): Eukaryota > Viridiplantae > Streptophyta > Magnoliopsida > Lamiales > Plantaginaceae > Plantago > Plantago ovata. The sequence continues at coordinate 109,734,366 of CM051455.1, read as the reverse complement.
TCAGTAAAAGTGTCAACATATACCTGAATCCTCTAAAGAAATTAACACGAACGGCCTGCACAAAGAAAAAGAAGAGAGAAAATGTATCAATGAATATGACTCGTCGCAATGGAGGCACGGTGTGAGTTTTAAAAATCGAGTATATGAGGACGAACCAGTGAGAAATAGAGGAACATGGCAATGAAATAAGCAATCCGTGAACCGTAATCAAAAGAGCCTTGTATCCTGGCCCAGGCCATTGAGGCCACACTAGGCGCAGCGACAAAGAGAAAGAAAACCGGATGAAGTTCCTTAGGAAGAGTCTCATTAGTCGGAAGTCTCTGATAGAGGGTCACAAACAGCACGGTGTAATGAGCAAGCCCAATGGCGAAGAAGAAAATCGGCCCTTCTTTTAGCCCCATGGATGCACCAAGCAACGCACCAACGAAATTACCAACCACAGATAGATGATTTGAGGGGTTTGCTACTTTAGAAAGCCTACGTTGCCCTCCCGACATCCACTGGCCGTATATCTTAAGCTCCAGGAAGAAGATAGGGGTCATGAGAATGTACCAAAGAGAGGACGGTAGAGTTTGAGTCACGGATGGTGGAACTCCAAGTGCCAAGAAAAGAAGAGCGATCCAGGGAGCGAAGAAGAAGTTCACACGTATTGGATGGTAGTACTCACGTCGAACAGCCTCAAAGTAGAAAATCAATTTCAGGGAGTATATGATAGCTACTATCAGGACTAGAGCAACAGCTATGCACCACAGGATCAGATTTACGTCTATGCTCACGTGAAGGAACGATATGGATGGTGAAGTAGCCAGTGTCTTCCACATAATGGCTTGGCTGCTAACCCCGAGACATATACCGAAGGAGGAGATTGGGAAACGTAGTAGGAACGGCCATTGATGGTCTTCCGGAAGTATACTTTCTTCAGACGCCTGCAGAAGTTAACATAATCATTGACAAGCAGATTGGAAACTAATCTTGCTATATGAAGAAGCAAACAAACCTACATACCCTTAGTTTATCCAGTTCTGGTCCCTCCAGGGCATCATAGTATCGGTCGACTTTTAAGTTATTAACATCATCCCTTTTCTCAGACGGGATCCTTTGATCAGTTTCTCGAGGTCTACCACGCAAAGTTGATATTTGTCTCTCAAGTTTCCCAGACCATGTCTTGAAAGAATCATACCTTCCATCCCTCAGCCTATCAGTCCTAGGATTTCTTGGTGGAAACTGAAACGACTTCCTAGCGATTGAGGGTTCATGAAGTAGAGAACCTTTTGGCATCGGTTGAGAAAAAAATTTCGGCGGTTTCCTCCCCTTACGACCAGTGTTTACATAAGCAGCAGCACCAATTCTGGGAAGACCTTGGCCTAAGATCACATCATCATCTCTGAATAGAACTTTCTTTGTGCCCGGAACGTTAGCATGAGTTGGAGAGGGTGGCATGCTAATGGAAGCAGCATGCATATCATGCGCATGAATCGGAGACGGTGGCATGCTAATGGAAGCAGCATGCATAAGTTTTGGCTTGTTCTCTTGCATCATAGTTTCAAGTCCCTGAAATGTTCATTTAACACAAAAATAAACAGATTAACAGAACTTCATTGTGAATAGTAAGAAAATCCAACAAATATTTAATCATATTCAAATCGAAAGAGCACAAGCGATGCTCTCAAACTCTCAAACACAACAAGTCTAACATTTTATCAAGAATTATATGAACTCCTTCCAAGCTTGGACAAGTACTAATAACAATGAGTAAACCGGAAAAGCTACTTACGAATCGAGATGATCGAAAGGGATGGAATCCAGTTGGCCTGAGCCAACCATTCGCATCATAAGGCTCCCTGCTGATGTCGAAACCAGGCACCTCATATCCGCTAAGAGATTTGATCAATGTTGGAAAATTTTCAGAAGTCAATTCCGTTACAGAACTATTCTCTTTACTAGTACCCTCCATAGGCTGCAATTCTGTTACAGAATTATTCTCTTTACTAGTACCCTCCATGTCAAATCAGTGGTGCCTCCAGATTCTGTAATTCCATGAGATACAATATTTGTTAATTATGAGCCTAAAGTTCTTGACATTCTAATGCAGCTGCAAACAAAGTAAACGTTACGAAACAAAGCTGCCTGAAGCTTACCTGATAAACTCAGTATCGTTAAGAACCGATATGGGAAGCAATCCAGACTTTAGCAGATATGGGAAGTCAAGAAATGGAAACTGCAGTGAAGATAGAGGGTTAGTTACTTAACCAGTTGAAATCTGTTTCTTGGTTAGCATACTGGCACACAAAGGAAGCAAGACATACATGTATATATAGAAGTTTAGTACTAGTACTAAGTACAATGAGAAAGTGCAATGTTCTTGGAAGCAAGCAGTATATTTCAGTCCAGTAGAATAATATTTAAAGAAACAGCTGCAATCAAGGAAAATGACCTGTACAACTCAAACACGTAAACATATTAGGTTGATTGGATCATTAAATAGTAAACATGTTTGGTGAGCAAAGCAAATTAAACAAGAAGAAACATTTGGATTCTTATGCTTCTGATTATCAGTTTGAGTCTTTGACTGGTTGTACTTGACAAAATGACAACTAATAATAAGCAGAATAGCATATATGCATTCATATCTATGAACCATAAAACAACCTCTCAAATCAAACATCAAATTGCAACATTGACAGGCCAATAAAAAAAGGCCTTTATCACTATTTAATAAAACCTACGGCTACTACGGCTCAGTACAGCTGTGTTTTAGCACGAGCGTATGAGCTAAGATGAACTTATTTGATCGTTTGACCAAAATATGTCACAATATGGTAGCTTATTAGGTACCTGATATGATAATCACGGGGTAATTGAATAAACACACCATTTGCAACTTTTAATGTATGCCTCTACCAAATTGTACCTAATCAAACTCATCAGCTTCCTCATTGCATAAAAAGTTGGTTTAATTGATCCCTACCAACTTAAATTAGTACTATCTTTTCTAGTGGATGAAACTGTGCAAGATTTGTCAGAAACAGCAGTTCTAATAATGTCACCTAACTTGATGATTTATACAAGTAATTACTTACAAACTACTGTAGAAATTACCTGATTCTGCTTTACTTGATCACTTTCCAATAGGATACAATATTCACAAACATGCTTACCTAGGAAATGAGATTTAGCACTAGCTTATCAGCTCGAAGAGTTCGTACCTAGTTGGTCGATAATCAACTATTCCAACTGCCTAATCATCAACTAGTTTTACTAAACATACATAGCTAAAACGGATTTTAGCTTACGTAACACCGAGAGATCAAGATAATACTAATGTAAGTATTATCGAGACAGCTGAACTCATACTTGTGTTAGCTGTAGAGAATCGATAGCGCTGGTGGTTGAGAAACTAAACATGTTTCTCTCAACAAGTTTGACAAAAACAATTTAATAGTAATAATCATAGATATTTTAAGATTTAGAACAACAAGATTAATTAAGTTAGTGAACAATGGAAGATAATGTTAGAAAAATAATGGAGGGTGTAAAATTATGCCAACAAACAGAGGGTGGGTAGGGCATGAAGAACCCTGTAAACAACAAACACAAATGAAAAACCAAAAATGGAAAAAGATTGATGAAATAATAATGACAATGATGTTTACATTCAAAGCTGCAAATATAGAGATCAATTAATTGTCAAATCGAAAGGAAAGCTACATTTATTTATTTAACAAAAAAGGAAGAAAGAATGAAAACAAAATTGAAAATCTTGATTATTATTGTTAGAAATATATTACCTCGGGTCAGAGAGAAATGGACAATGGAGAAAGTAGAAGAAACTCTTTGTCGTCTTCTTCTTCTTCTACCTCTTTACCGCCGTCGATCGACGGGGACCACCTTCAACATTAAGCAATCAATCAGATTGAACTTTAATTAATCATTTAATATTTCATTAATTAAGAAGTCAAATATTGCATAATTAATTAATTATTCAATGTTTTTATTATTCTCTTATTGTTATTTAATTTCTTTTTAGTTCTGTAATTATTATTTAATCTTATAAAGATGATATATAAATTGCATACGTGTAGAATTCGATACAGCTAATTGTGAACTAATTAGGCGTGTATCAACGAATTAATAAATAATTTTATTAGGTTGGTTAGACTGAGGTGTCATGACACTAGAGGTCATAGGTTCAATTCTCGCCAAGTGCGGGATTATTTATAGTTTATTACTAGCTTTGTAATGCTACTTGAGAAATTGTAATGGTTCGATTATTAAAAAAATAATTTTATTAGGTGGCGGCTTGAGGAGATCTTTTAATCCTTAATACGAGGTACATTTCTTGAACAATAAAATTAATAATAATTATTTTTTTAAACGGTAAAATATATTAAATTCGACAAAACTTTAGAATCCGGCAAAATACATCAGTTAACACCAAAATCGTTTCAGACGAATCAACCAAAATTGTTACCACCACAGTACTTAATACCTAATCTATCTATATATACATGAAAGCTAGGTGTCTAGGCTCTCCCAATTTCATTCTCAAGAGCTTTCACACTATGTGACAATAATTTTGAGAGGATGGAAAAGATTCAATTTCATTTGTGTTGGTAAGTTTTCATTCATCTAATTTTGGTAATTTTAATTCTCCTTCCTCCTTTAAAAAACGTCCAGCTATATAATTCATTAAAAAATCCGAAATGTATACAACAAAACAAATTCTGGAATAAAAAAATAATATGTTAATTGAATTATTATACAGCAAAACAGATTTCGGAATTTAAAAATAAATCGTTTATTAATTAAATGCTGAATTATGGTGTCAATTAAATTCTTGGCAAAATGAATTTTAAAATTAATAATAAATATTTTTTAATTTAAACATGAATTAAAATGTTAATTAAAATCTAGGTAAACTATATTCTGGAATTAAAATTAAATTCGTAGACACTATTTTACGAAAATCAGTTTAATTGTTTTTAGTTTATTCATTCACAATTCATTTTAATTATTGAAAAATGATATTTAATAAATCAGTGATTTAATTATTTGTGTTTTGTATTTTAAGAATAATCTTTTTTGCAAATTCATGGAAATAATAAATTAAAAAAAATCACAAAAGCTGTGGCCAGAGGGATTCGAACCCGAATTGCATATACCATGAACATCACCACATTCCACTCGGCCACAGCTTTTCAATCGCTCATTACTGACAACATCAAGTATTGGTGTTCGGTTTAATATTTTATGCTTTTAATTTTATTTAGTAACAATTAAGTTTTTTTTCCGTAATAATTACTCTAGATTATGAGTTATTAAATGTGACATATAATCGAATAAATCATTTAATTGAAAAAAAACTAAAAAAAAAAAAAACAAAAGATGTGGCCAGAGGGATTCGAGCCCGGATTGCATATACCATGAACATCACCACATTCCACTTGGCCACAGCTTTTCAATCGTTCATTATTGACAACATCAAGTATTGGTGTTCGATTTAATATTTTATGCTTTTAATTTTATTTAGTAACAATTAAGTTTTTTTCCGTAATAATTACTCTAGATTATGAGTTATTAAATGTGACATATAATCGAATAAATCATTTAATTGAAAAAAAAAAAAAAAAAAGCTGTGGCCAGAGGGATTCGAACCCGGATGGCATATACCATGAACATCACCACATTCCACTCGACCACAACTTTTCAATCGTCCATTGTTTACAACATCAAGTATTGGTGTTCGGTCTCATATATTTTTTCGTAACAATATCTTTAAGTTATTTTGGTAAGTATTAATTTTTATTGTCTTTCCTTTCTTCCCATGCACGCCTCATCAATGCTGAAAATAAAAATATATGGAATGTTTAGATTTTGTGCTTACATAATGTGGTAAGTAATTTTAAAATTCAAATTTTGATTGCATGAATTAAGGATCTTCTAAACCCTAAAAAACTATTATATATAGCTAACCTCATTCTGTATCCTCCCTATCAATCTCCGTTTTTTTATATATAGCTAACCTCATTCTGTATCCTCTGTATCAATCTCCGTATTTGTATGTATTTTTTTATTCTTATTCAATCCGTATTATATTAATCATTCGCTAATTGTATGGAATTTTTGTTCTTATGACTGCAGATTTGTCTTTGTTTTTTCCGGGATGATGAATTGAACGACATTACTGACCAAAGGAAGCTCGATGCTAATTGGGTTAGTTTTAATCATTGTTGTTGTATTCTGATTAAATTGTTCACTCATTGATTAGTCTAATCTTCTTGATTAAATTATTTTTGACGTTGGATGCTTTTACGAAAGCTTTGGTCTTGCAATTATCACTAATCAAGAAGATTAGTCAGAATACATTTCTGTTTCGCGATGCTAAATGTAAGTTTTATTTAATATAATTGAATTGTATGTATTTTTATATTCTTATTCAATTCTTATTTTATTATACATTCGCTAATTATATTTTATTTTTGTTCGAATGTCTTCAGATTTGTCTTTTCTTTTCCGGGATGATGCATTGAACGGCATTACTGAACAGATGAAGTTCGATGCTAATTGGGTTAGTTTTTATCACTGTTTTTGTATTCTGATGAAATTGTTCGCTGCTCATTGATTAGTCAAATTTTCTTGAAGATTTTTTTTTGATGTTGAATGCCTTTACGAAAGTTTTGATCTTGCAATTATCTCTAACAATTCGTAGTCAGTCCTGTATTTTTTGATTCTTATTCAATCCGTATTCTATTATACATTCGCTAATGATATTTTATTTTTCTTTTAAGGTTGATGTTTTCGAGTACAAGACCTTCCATCGAGTACAACCTTTTCTAGACATTTTAATAGAAGTGAATCATCCAATGTCCGATTACGCGACATGTATCTATAAAATGTTGTATAACAACAAAGATATTAGAGAAGATGGATTCTTACTGTGTGGAAAGATTGCTTCGATGCCTTGATTGTTGTTGTATTTGAAGAAATGTAAAGAAACGGGGTTGGAAGGAGTTTGCAAATTATATGATGGCGTGTTCATTACTAAATTTTGTATTCCTAATTTTTTTTGTATTCATTCAATTCCAGAGTTAGTTTTTGTTGATGGTGATTTTTGTTATAGGTGTTTTGCTGATAATTAGATACGTAGCTACGGTTGTTCGTCTGATTATTCAATATTCAATGTATCTTTTTTGTTTAAATGTAATTTACCGGCTTTGTGCCCAATCATATAAATTTGATATTAATTATATGACTTTAACATTGTTGGCCAATGTTTAAAATTTGAAATTATCAATCAACACTTCGAAGTTCTATCTTACATTATGTTGGATTCGATCTGGGATAAAACACTGGAAGATATTAAAAAGCCGGTAACCGTTCGCAAATCTTTCACTCAAGCCGAATACAGAACTGTTTCTCACACATGTTGTGAAATAATATGGCTAAAGGCTCTACTAAGAGATTTCAATGTCAACACAGAAAAGCCAATCACACTACTATGTGATAATCAATCGGCTATCTACTTAACAAAGAATCCGGTCTTTCATGAAAGAACCAAACATATAGAAGTCGATTGTCATTTCGTTAGAGAAAAGGTTGATCAAAAGATTGTGAAACTTGATCACATATCAACAAAGAAGCAATTGGCTGACATTTTCACAAAAGCAGTTCCTTCTTCCAGTTTGCTAGAAGCTCTGTACATACCCAATTAGCATCACCCGATTTATTTTATGCTTTTAAATTGATTTAGTAACAATTAAGTTTTGTTCCGTAATAATTACTGTAGATTATGAGTTATTAAATGTGACATATAATCGAATAAATCATTTAATTGAAAAAGAAAAAAAAAACAAAAGCTGTGGCCAGAGGGATTCGAACCCGGGTGGCATATACCATGAACATCACCACATTCCACTCGGCCACAACTTTTCAATCGTTCATTGTTTACAACATCAAGTATTGGTGGTCGATTTCATATTTTATGCTTTTAATTTTATTTGGTAACAATTAAGTTTTGTTCCGTAATTTTACAATTTGCTAGCATGTTTAGTGTCAGCAGCACGTTTCATCGTTACTTTGTAATGTACCAAATGTTATACTTTAGTTCTAGAAAATGTTAGTTTATGTGAGTGAAGTGTGCATGGTTTTGTAACAAATGTGATCTCAAGCAGGTACATTATAGACTCACTGTTACGTTCAATACTTTTTATCATTAGTACGTCATTATATTTCTTGACAATTGTTATATATTTAAATAAGTTGTCTATTTGTTGAGAATTTAACAAAATGTCGATTTAGAATTTAACAAAAAAAAATCCATAACTAAAAGCTGTGGCCGGAGGGAATTGAAACCGGGTGGTGAGGATGATGAAACTCACTACATTCCACTCGGCCACAGCTCTTTAATCATTTATTTTTAACAACATTTGATACTGGTACTTGATTTAATATGAATTTACGTTCAATACTCCAAGTCGAATTTTTCAAATTTTGGAATACGCATAGGGCGTAGACCTTCCATCTTTAATAAATTGTTTAAATAAGGCAATGTGTTGAACTACACGCTTTACACAAATTATGGTATTGATTCGATTTTCTTTCTGTATTTAAAACACTCGAATTTTAAAGGATTTTGTGGTGACAGAATCCTCGGTTAGTATCTTCCTAAATATTGTGGTGATTGCTTCAAAATTTGCATAAACAATTCAATTATTCTTTTGCATTTTTTAGACTTCATATTCGTTCCAACTTATATACGGAAACGATATATATGCCAAAACTAATATATGTGCAACAAAGGAACGATATATATTGCCAGAAAAACATTTAAATATACTAACGATATATATCCCAAAAAACTCAGTATATATATGCACTTGCATCTCATACTCTAATGCAAAATCTTAAGCATACGATTTTGTTATCAGTCGAACAACAAAAAAAAGAGAAAAAGATGATTCCAATTGCTCTTAAGGATCTTTGTAAGGACATGCAGGGTGTCGAGCTTTTCACCGTCACCGTTAAGGTTATCAAGCTTTGGAATTCGTTGGATACAAACAAGAACCCACTCGGGGTTGAGGCTATTTTAGTTGATAATGAGGTGATTATTATTATGCGTTCCTTTATTATGTTCTGTCGTTTGTAGTAACAACACTAATTTGTGGTTTGTTTTAATCATATAGGGCACCTTGATTCAAGGCACGTCTTCGAAGAGAATGTTGAAGTTTTTAACCAAAAGGCTTAAGGAGGGAGAAACATATAGAATCAGCAAGTTTGATGTGGAGGAAAATACTCCACCAAAATATCAGAAGGGGAGGGTCAATCACGTGGCAAGGCTCGTGATGTGTTATGGTGCTGAAGTTACCCAGTGTAGGCCGGATCTCAGCATTCTGACTAACGGTATCAATTTGGTTGCTTATCGTGACATCAACGATTCTGATCCACAGTTTTATGTTGGTGAGATGTTCTACTTAGCCATATCTTAATTTGGTTAGTAGTAAAAATTACATACGTATATGTGATTTCGAAAATTTATACTTATTGATTTGCATGTTCAATATTCGTTTTAAATTTTATGTGTATGCTGTGGTGCTCCAATATTTTCAAATGTATATGTACCGTATTTTTTTGGTCGTTTAGCTCATGAATTTCTAATTTGTACACTCTTGCAATCTATCACATCCTTTTAATCAATCGATATTATACTTTGTTTGTGAGCTCCTCACCTCCTCCCTTCATATATCATACAGATGTTATTGGACAAGTCACAAGTAGAAGTGATGTTACCTTTGTCGAGAAGATGCGTGCTCGCAAAATTGATGTTGAGCTTCGAGACGATAGGTACCTATTTTAGTATAAATACAGTATACTTTAATAGCTAATATGTTGTTTTCTAGCTTACAAATATATTTTTATTTTTTATAGCAATGTCACTATTAAGGCTGTGCTATGGGAGTCTTATGCTGATAGGATCATTGAGTTGGCCCCTGCTAGCGGAAATGTTGAGCCGGGAATTGTTATTATTCTTCAATTTGCTCTTAAGAATTCATATCTTAGTAAGTAAAAAGTCTTTCTAACTCATGCGCTGATTCATTTACGGATTTATAAGTTTATGATTTATGAGTTCAAATTTTATGTCAAAACAGATGAGACACGTGTTCAAACCGCTTATCATGCAACCAAGCTTTACATCAACGCTGATCTTCCTGAATTCCATGAGTTCAACATAAAGTGAGTTAATTTGTAGTTTACATGAAGTTAAATTGATATCTTATATCTTTCCTATCTAATGTCGACTTTCAATTGTTTTAGGAAAAAGGACAATGAAGGTAATTCGGTCACGTATCTCACTGCTGACCCTAGGTCATTAAGACCTGATGAGTGGCTCAACATGGACATGCACAGGACTGCTAGGCAAATTAAGGATTGCACGACGGTATGTTCTATTAGGTTTGAGTGAAGATGTACAATATCATTTATAATTTTTCGAGTAAAACTTATGAAGTAAATTTGGTTTCGACAGGCTGGTTCCTACATCACCTTTGTTTGCTTTCAAAAGGTTGATGAGATGTCTCCTTGGTACTATATGTCGTGCTCTTCGTGCAATGGAAATGCGAAGAAGTCTCAAGTTGGTGAACCGTGCAATAGCATCAAGTGTGCTGGTCAGCCAATCAAAGCTCTCATTCCCAAGTAATCTCCTTCATCAACTTTATATGACAGTTTCCATATACTTATTGAATCAATTGATTTATGATCTAAATTTTTATTTATTATCAAATATAGGTTCCGAGTGAAATTCATAGCTAGAGGTGCTAAGGAGGAGAGAATTTACGTTGTTGTGTTTGAAGAAATGATGATGAAGTTTATCAAGAAAACGTGCCAGCAGGTTTATGATGAATGGAAAGAGGTATATTTATTCCATCTATATATCTATATTTATCTATAAGCATTCAAGAGTGTGTTTATCATTTTATTTGATATGTCCCTCAAACAGGAGGACGATGAGGATATGATACCAATGGACTTCTCCGTGATGCTGCACCGTGATTACCTTACTAAAGTGAAAATCACGGAGTATAACTTGAAGGGTGACAAGTTTAAAGAGTTTAGCATTGATGTGATGACCGATGATGCTGATATTCTAAGGGAGTACGTTAGCATTAGCATTGAGGTATTTTCTGTTGTCATTCGTAGAATAAAATGAATTATTATTATTATGGAAAATTAGTGTTATTGTTAATGTTATGATTATATTATTATGAGATGTTTCAATATCCTAACTCTATGTTTTATTCTCTAATATACCAGAATGGCGTGTCCGGTTTTAAGTACAATTCGGTTGTACGGAAGGGCAAGGAAAAGGTGGTTCTAGATGGACCTGAAAATGCTAGCAATGATACTGAAGGGTTCGTCACACCTTGCAAACGTACTTCGTCTTCTGATAGTGATGATGAGGATGTCAACACTGGTACTCAGAAATCAAGCAGCAGGATTAAGGCTATCAAAATGGAGAAATAATTTTTTTCTTCGTAATTTCCCTTTGAACTTATATTGAACAATTTGGTGTTTATGGTTTTAAGTTGGACATGTTTGTTTAAATTTTGTTTTGGACTGATTTGATATTGCGTCTATATGGTCATGTTGAACCATATCATTTTGGATATTGCTGGTGATTTTCTGTTTTTTATCACCCATTTTTCGTTTTGAAGTAGTATATGGCCATGTTGAGGTTGCAATGACACATCATTTTTCAATATTTATGTTTCTATGTTTTGTTTTCTCTCTTTTTTCTTTTTTTAAGCAGGTGAGATCGATTGCAGTCTACGTCAAGTCGTTAAGGAATCATATAATCTACGCTACTTTTTGATATGGTGGTGTTGAAGTTGCACAGACTTGAGACTTTGGAGTTGTTTTTGAGCAGTGAATCGATGAAGTTGGAGAACCCTTATGTTATTGAATTTGAGTTGTATTCGAATGTTAAATATGATTTAGTTAAATTTTAATTATGTATTATGCACTTTGAAATTGAATAAGACTTTTAATTTTTAAATTGATGGTGGAAGTTCTTTTTTTGTCTTATGATCATGTTAATTTGGAATAATTAAAAGCTTATAATACGTTGGTAAAGACTTCTTGGAACTAACATTGTTCCACTGAATCGTTGTATTGATTTTTTATTGACAATATATAATTCGTACATAACGAAAGGTTTTTTACTAATTCTTATGCACATATATGGATTTTCACTAATTCTTAAGCATATCCAATGTTCGATTTTTATGAGCTTCATAACTTGACCATCCATCTGCATACACTTCATCAGCACTCAACTTATGAATGGTCTTTAAATTATATTACTCGATAAGAAGCAGCGCAATTCGCAAAACAATGTTATTTATTAACATCATACGTACACAAGACCGGACATATAAGTAAATCAGGATTTCAAAATAATTATTGGTTACGTATTCAAAGTACAATCGGATTTGATAGATCATTTTTACACCCGAATAATTTTTCATGCAATGTTTGATTTGATATTATTCGATGTTGATTATTTCCGAATCTACTATATACTTAGCATATATACTTGCGTGCATATTTCCAAGATTTGCAAAGTAATTTTAGTAAGTAGCAATAGTAATTATGCTTGTGTTTATTATTCAGTATACATGACATATATAGAATCGAAAATGTCAATGGCAGATCTGTTTGTGTGTATGGATCATTGATAGACGGATATAATTCTCTAAATTGTTTTCTTCTCTTAATCAGTTTATGCATACAGGTTTCTCCATGGATGCTAATCGCAAGACGTCCAATTGCAATGATACGCGAATCTATACTCGAAATACTAAAAATAGTTGTGATGCAACTTCTCACAAAAACAATTCTAATGGAGTTTCTGATGGTGTGATTCCGAATAAGAGGCCAAGAGGCAATGGTGTTAGGAACTTATCACCACTTAGTGATATTACAAACGGTATGTGGTTATGTCTCATATAAATTGTTCTTGCTGAAATTTTAATTATGTCTCATAAATTGTTTGATATCTTTTCCAGCTACTCCCTTCAATTCTAACGTAATTCATAGAAGTGATTATGTTGATTCTAATCATTCTTCGAGACATCTTTCGCTACCCTCTATCAATAATTGTACTCAAGATGAGAATCAAATTATCTCATCACCGTTCCATGGTAAGTCTGAAATTATGATTATGTCTCATATACTGTTTGTTCGATTTTTCAGCTAGAAAATGATGCTAATCGAGTAGTGTTAATTATATTGTCACTTTGATTTTGACAACAACTTCTATAATAGAAGCAGGGAGCAATTCGAATACAAATTCAACACGCAAAGTCACTAAATCTAAAAGAAGGTTAAGAGTGAATGATAGCTTATCGCCGCTTAGTGACGTTACAAACGGTATGTTTTTCACATTGGCAACACTCTACATTGTGTGTTGTTCTGGATAAGATTTGGATTATGTCTAATGTATTGTAAGTTTGTTTGTTTTTTAGTTAAATTGGTCGATGTTCATGTGAGTAGTAGTATTGAATACGTCAATACTCTTGGAGGTTCGTTGAGACATCTATCTCAATCTTCCGTCAACACTGTTACTCAAGATGAAAATCGAATTAACTCATCGTCCATTGTTGGCACTGGTATGATAATATCATTTCATTTTACTTCTCACGTATGATATTTTTTATATTAGTGAATGTCTTTAATTAGTAGTAGCATGTTCAGCGCTTAATGGGATTCCAATAACTTAATTTTGACATTCATGGATCTATAGCAAGTTCGATGTACGGGGCAACACCGAATTTGAAGGCCAATTTATCCGGACATGTTATTAATCCGCAATATTACAATCCTACACAACCGCATGAAATTCCATATAATGTCACACGACCCTCTTTGCCTCCACCGCCAGGTTACGCTCCTATATCTGTAGGTACTTTTCCTTTACAATATCCTATATCAAGTGTCCTCCTCGACAACTGTTCAATTCCTGGTGTTGTTGGATCCACTAATGTTCAAGCTTCGGTTGCTTCTAAGTCTTCCTTACCGTTTGTTCGCCACCACAATTCCCCGTACCCTGGCCCTATTACGCCAACATGTAGGGCCACGCCTTCACATGAACCTGTGGAGTTCTTTATACTCGAGAGTTCTCCAGAGAGCTCTCCGGATGAAGTTAATACTGTTATATCTCCGCCAATCCACGTTACCAATGGTAATTAGTTGTTACTGATCACTCACAATGGAATTCTACGTGTGTATATATATATATTACTAAATTATATATTTTAGTAATTCAAATGTATTGTTGATGTTGTAGGAAATACTTTGTTCCACGGTTCTCTGTCTTCTACGCCCTGCGCTCCTAAGAGAAGATCTGTGCTACATGTAGAGGTACTTGAGAGCCTAAGGAGAGATATAACACATGAGATGAGAAGTATCGATGTGGTATCAACCGACAAAGGTAAATTTAATTGGGAATTTAATATGATCTCTATAATTATACTCATCTTATTCTATCTTCATCGTAATTTCTAACAATTGTATTTAAAGGTACATCCGACAAAGCTTATAGAGCAGTGACGAAGTTCAATAGACTCAATAGGCGGACTGTTCGACAGAACAAACGCATGTTGACACCACGTCCGAACCAGCTCATTTCTTATAGTGAGCCTAATCTTCAATACGGTAAGCCAAATTATTTTGTATTAGCATGTTGCATCTAATCTTTTAAATTTGGTCTCATCTATATTTTTATATTGTAGGTATTACTGCACCGGTTGAGATTAACCATTGTTTGGAGATATATAATTTACGAATAGATATGCTTCTTGATAAATATACAATTCAGTTGATTAGAGGTGTATCGCTAGACATTCCAGAGTCTTCTTCTGCTGCTGTTGCAAGGGAAAAACGTAAAGTAGCAATGGTTCGCAATAGAAAGAAGAATGAGTTGATAGCTAGACGGACTGTTGGTGTTGATGTTGTTGGTAAAGATATGCACTCTAATATGTTTCATTTTCATAATGCTTTACGTTTTAGTATATTTATAAGTTGTTCTTATCATGCATTCAGCGTATGAGGATTTGGGTGATCCAACATATAAGTGTCCATTTTGTGGTGCTCTAATGTGGTTTGCTGAAAAGGTGAAAAATTCATCTAATGGAAATCCTGAATTCAGTCTGTGTTGCAACCGTGGTAAAGTTCAGTTGCCGCGCGTACGACCTCCTCCTAGGCTGCTAGATGATCTTTTACATGGAAGGCACGTGGATAGTCAAAATTTTATTGACAACAACCGTGATTACAACATGATGTTTGCTTTTACTTCTATGGCTGGGCATCAAGATACGTCGGTCAATGATGGACGTGGTCCGTATACATATCGTCTTGGAGGAAGTAATTATCATTTGGCGGGTAGTTTGTTGCCGCCAGAAGGAGAATCACCCAAGTTTGCACAGTTATACATGCATTGCGGTGAGGATGAGGTGAAAGATAGAATTAGTGCCCAAAGGTAAATTTGTTTGTCATTGCAATTAGCCAATTTATCATTTTAGTTTATTTTATTTCTTGGTAGTATGACTTTTTTCATTTGTTTCACTCATTGAGCAGCAATTTTATTCTTTTTGATTGTGTAGTAAGAATCGTAAATCTCGGGCGATTGATTCCGTTGTATCCGACCTTAAGGAAATGTTAGATGAACATAACATTCTGGCTAAGAGCTTTCGTATGGCTGCCGAACGTTTCAAGGTCGATGATAATAGTAGTGTGCGATTAAGGCTCATTGGTAAGAGAACACGTGATGGGAGGATTTATGATCTACCGACATGTAATGAAGTTGCTGCACTCATTGTTGGTATGAGATTCTTTTGTTTGACCATCCTTGAATATATATGATTTATTACGGCGTTTTGTTTCGTACTGGAAAATCACAATATGTACATAGAGTGTCAATTTAAATTTTGATATTCACAAGCTGTTAATACTATTTCAGGTAATGACGAGATGGAAATGGAACCCCGTGATATAATTCTTGAAGAACGTGATAATAATCTGAAGCGTATATCAGAATTGCATGCTAAGTATCTTCCATTGCAATATCCTTTATTGTTTCCTTACGGAGAAGATGGATATCATACGGAGATCAAGCTTCATGATCGTAGTACAATTAAGAGAGAGCATATAACCCCTAAGGAGTTTTTGTGCTATAGGATGTTTGACCGTGAAGACGATGCTCAAACAATTCTTATGGGTAGGAAGCTATACCAACAATTCTTGGTTGATGGATACATGATGATGGAGTCCCAACGATTATCTTTCATTACAAGAAATCAAAAATTATTGAGGGCAGATAATTATAAGTCGATTGAGGATGCTATTCGAAGAGGAGACATTGGTCCGACTGATGAGGCTTCGATGATAGGTAAACGGTTGGTGTTGCCTTCGACATTTGTCGGTGGTCCTCGGTATATGGTCCAGAATTTTCAGGACACCATGGCAATATGAAAAACCTTGAAGTATCCTGAATTGTTTATTACGTTCACGTGTAATCCTAAATGGCCTGAGATTACACGCTTTGTTCAAGAAAGGGGACTGAGACCAGAAGACCGGCCGGATATAGTATGCCGTGTTTTCAAGATGAAGTTGGATCAGCTAATTAAGGACATGAAGACTGAAAATATATTTGGAAAGGCAATAGCAGGTACCATTTTGTTTATATATTGGTATGAGAACATTTATGGAACAGTTTATATATGTGTTATGTGTATTAATAATATATATCGGTTTCCTATCACTTGCAGTTGTCTACACGGTTGAGTTTCAGAAGCGTGGTTTACCACATGCCCATATTCTACTGTGGATAGACAGGAATGATAGGTCCTTGGATGTGAGTGAAATTGATAATGTTATTTGTGCGGAGATACCGGACAAGGAACTTAATCCGGATTTGTATAAGGCCGTATCGGAGTACATGGTACACGGACCATGTGGTGTGCTGAACCAGAATTCTCCGTGTATGGATAGAGAGAAGAGGAAATGTACAAAGAAATTTCCCAAGTCGTTTAATGAAAGAACGACATTTGATGATAATGGATATCCCGTTTACAGGAGGCGGGATACTGGTGCCACGATAATTAAGAATGGTATTGAAGTGGACAATAGGTAAATCTACGTTACTTTATATTAACATTTTTTTTATGCATATGTTTATTTAGTTGGATCAGTGATTCGTGATCTACATTTACAGGTACATTGTCCCGTACAATCCTTACTTATTGATGAAATATCAAGCCCATATTAATGTTGAGAGGTGCAACTCAACGAACTCAATCAAGTATCTCTTCAAGTATGTCAATAAGGGTGTTGACAGGTGCGGTGCAAAGATTATGGTTGAGAATGAGGTTAAGGATTATGTGGATTCCCGTTATATATCTGCTTGCGAAGCAGTATGGCGTTTGTTGGGATATCCCATTCACTATCGAGATCCTCCCGTAGAGCGTTTGCCATTCCACTTGGAAGGTGAGCAGACAATGTGTTTAAAAGACGGTGACTACATTCCGGATTTGAAAGAGAAACAAACTGTTGCACATTCAAAATTCCTTGCTTGGATGGATTTCAATAAAAAACACACTGAGGCCCGAAAGTATCTGTATGCGGAGTTTCCACAGCATTACGTGTACGATGTTCCTGAGCGCAGGTGGAAGGATAGACAGAAAGCAAGGAGGAAGATTGGTAGGATTTATCATGTTCCCCCTGGTACGGGTGCTTTATACCATCTCAGGATAATGCTGAATCACATAAGGGGTGCTACCTGCTTTGAAGATTTGAGAACGGTGAATGGTGTTGTCTATGAAACGTACCGTGACGCTTGCTACGCACAAGGGCTGCTTGATGATGATGCTGAGTATATTGATGGCATTAAGGAGGCATTCTTTTGGGGTGGGGGTTATTACCTTCGTCAGTTGTTTTCCATGCTTCTTATGTCTAATAGTATGTCTAGACCAAAGCATGTTTGGGAGAACACTTGGATGTATTTATCGGATGATATAATCATACGTATGCGGAATCAGTTTAACAATCCAGGTACGTATGTGGTGTGAGATATTTTATCGGTTTTACTTGATGTTTTTTTTATTATTATTAACACGTCGTACAATGTAGATTTGCAACTGAGTGAAGAACAACGGAAACAACTTGCTCTTTCTGCAATTCAGGACATCCTGAAGAAGAACGGGTGCAGTTTGGATCAATACGAAGGTATGAAACTTCCGGATAATGTTGTCATTGGTGATGGATTGAACAAGTTAATTGCCGAAGAGATGACATATGATTTGCATGAATTGCAAGCTGAGCATGCCAAGTTGTATCCGTGTTTGACGGACGAACAGAAGAATAATTATCAAATGATCATGGATGCTATTGAATCAGAAACAGGTGGTGTGTTTTTCGTCTATGGTTATGGTGGTACGGGCAAGACGTTCCTCTGGAGAACATTATGCTCAGCTATTCGTGGTCGAGGTGATATTGTCCTTCCAGTTGCTTCGAGTGGCATTGCTTCTCTTCTCCTTCCTCGGGGCCGTACTGCGCATTCTAGATTTTGTATACCTATAGAGGTTGATGAGACGACCATGTGCAGCCGAATAACTCCGAACAGCGAGTTGACCGCGTTGATAAAACGCTGCCAGTTGATCATATGGGATGAAGCTCCCATGACAAATAAGTTTTGTTTTGAGGCTCTTGATAGGAGTTTGAGGGATGTTATTAGAGGTCCGGATGGTTTGACGAACGCTAAACCGTTTGGTGGAAAGGTTATTGTGTTTGGTGGTGATTTCCGTCAGATTTTGCCCGTTGTACCCAAGGGTAGCAGGCATGATATTGTCCATGCAACACTATGTTCTTCTAACCGTATATGGAGATATTGCAAGGTGTTGAATCTCACGAAGAACATGCGATTGCAGGTTAGTATATAATTTGTACTTCATTATCATGTGTGTTCTGTTGTGTTTAGTTCTTAGTGTTTATGTTTATTGTTGTAGTCTGGAAGTTCAGCTGAGGAAGTTGCTAATATAAAGGAGTTTGCTGATTGGTTGTTGCGTGTCGGAGATGGTGTGGAAGGGGGCGATAACGATGGTGAGGTTGATTTCAAATTGCCAAAGGATATACTCATTCTTGAAGCTCCGGATGATCCTATAGCCGCAATGGTGAAATCTACATATCCATCTCTTTTGGATCATGTTGGAGAAGGAGATTATTTTCAGGATAGGGCTATACTGGCGCCGACAAATGAGGTAGTAGAACAGATTAATAACTACGTCATGGAGTTGTTGCCGGGTGATGCAGTTGAGTATATGAGTTTTGATAGTATATGCCCGGATGAGGATGATGTTGTCAATCGAGAGGATGTTTATTCGGTTGAATTTCTAAATACAATCAGAACTTCTGGGCTGCCAAACCACTTGAATCCGATTGAAGGTTGGTTGCCCCGTTATGCTCTTGCGTAACATCGACCCGGCGGCTGAACTTTGTAATGGAACTCGGTTGGTGGTGACGGATCTTGGTGAAAAGATTATACAGGCCAAAGTAATTCATGGGAAGTATGCCGGAAATAGAGTTTACATACCGCGGATGGTTCTTTCACCTTCTGACCACACCAAGTTTCCAATACGAATCCAGCGCCGACAGTTTCCTATTGCTATCTGCTACGCAATGTCTATCAACAAGAGTCAAGGACAATCTTTGGGTAATGTTGGCCTCTATCTTCCTAATCCAGTTTTCAGCCATGGTCAGCTCTATGTTGCGTTTTCTAGAGTTACTAGCAAGAAAGGGTTGAAGGTTCTAATACTTGATCAAGATGGTAAACCCACCGACACTACCACTAATGTAGTGTACAAAGAAGTCCTTTGGAAGTTGCGATGAATGCTCCTTTGTATTTCCTTTGCTATACATTGATTATGAATTTTCTACTTTTGACTCGAATTACTTCATTATAATACTTTACTTTACTTTAAACATTTTTTTACGATTATCTTTGAATAATCTTTTCTTTAATGAATATAAGATAAGAATTATATCATACCGTGGCATCGCCACGGGTATCTACTAGTTCCTATAACTAAAATTTTAACTCAACCGAATAAAGTTGGTTATCTTTGTAACTTACTTGAATTTAATCGAAAGAATCTGATTTAAACTGAATAAATTTGAACCGAAATTTAAAAAATTATCCCTAAATAAATTACTACTCCCTATATTCCACCAAAAGTTTCCTAGTTTGACTTTTTTCGATTAACAAGTTTCAACTTTAACTCTTACTTACTTTTAAACTATAATGATAAAAGTCTTTAACGGAATTATATTATGAAAATATAGAACCTACATTTTTACAATATGATTTTTTTAAATACTTTATCATTATCATTATAGTATAAGAATAATCGGGAGTCAAAGTTGAAAAATATTGCAAAAAAAAAATTAAACTAGAAAACTTTTGGTGGAACGGATGAATTACTATATATATTGACCCTAATGAATATACTACATCATGGTATTTGTAAAATGAATACCCAATTTTTTTGTTTATTTTAACGCCGAAACATTATGTTTGGTTCAAGTAAAATTAGTTAGAATCTGAAACTATTACTGGTGAATAAAATACCTAGTTGCAAGGAAAAGACTTTAATTGTTGCACTATTAATTGGATTGGAAAAGTTATAATTCAAATCAAAGCAATTGGATGTACAACTCGGACTTATATGACCGATGCTATTTGGTTGGGAGAAGGTTTGCCCGAGCATCGGCACGTAGATCTACATGAAGGTAAGTTGTGGAAATTGTATAGTCGACCCCTTTCGATTCTTTCGAAATTCTAGGAATGACTCAACTGCAGAGATTCCTGTCATCAGGTTTTTCCTAGTTAACCGAGAGTGATCCAGTGCTAATGGTGTTGACGTAGTACATATTGGTAATGAGATAATATAGGAATAGAAGTAAAATATTTAAAATTTGGCCGTTTAAACTTTACAGGTTAAAAATAAAAAAAATAAAATAAATTGGACTGGAGAGAGAGACTTTTTTTTAATCGTACAATCTACTCTGTTCTCTTTGTGTGAAAAATGATTATTTTAAGTTCAGATCAGTTCAGATGCATTAAGTTCAGTTCAGTTCAGATTTGCGTAGGCTCTGTTCTCTTCGTCTGAATAGGACTGAGCTGAACTGAATGAAGTTTAACTTAATTGAGCTGAACTTATTTGTAATATAAAATATTATTAAGCAAATATGAACTGAACTGAACTTGACTTAATGCATCTGAACTGAACTGAACTGAACTAAACTTTAACTTAATGCATCTGAACTAATCTGAACTGAACTTAAAATAATTAATTTTTAAACGAAGAGAACAATTGCTTAATAGTATTTTATATTATAAATAAATTCAATTCAGTCCAGTTCAGCTTCATTCAGTTCAGTTCAGTTCAGTTCAGTTCTATTCAGACGAAGAGAACAAAGTCTATTAGCCACCGTATAACTCTAAATATTCTAAACTACCTTATTTTAAATATATTAAACTAATTTATACCCTGACGGGAGTTATAAGGGTGGCCGAGTGGTTGAGGTGCTGGAGTAGCAAAGAGAGGTCGGAGTTCGAATCCCGGCAGAGCCATACGATGGTTTATGATATTTGGAGTTATAAGGTGGTTAAGAAATAGTGTAGGAGTAGAAGTAGATTAGCATAGGTTGGCCGGTTAAAAAAATTTATACCCTGACGAATAGATGGATTACGTTACGTACCGGTGGTGAGGATGAGATTGAAAATTACGTATTGCAAAGACCCAACAAAGGTGATATTTATTGCTCGAATCGTCTCATGTGGTGTCTGTTTTGCTTGTTTCTTCTATTACTACAGCCTTGCATTCATACCGTTTCCGGGCATATCGATACATGAAAAATATGTAAATACTAGTGTAGTGTATCAATGCCCCACACAAACTGGAACTTTTAGTATAGTTTCTTACACATTATAAAAAATAAAAATAAAATAAAAAGGGAAAATAAGACAATTCATTGAATTTCAAAGGTGATTTGTTTTATTCATTAATAATATTACAAAAAATTACTACCACAACTTACAACATATTAACACACGAAAGAAAAGAAATACTTCGTATAAGTTGGTCAGGTCATGGGTAATTTGTAAACAAAGAGACGGACTTGGCCCTTGCCTAGAGGTTCCGATTTCTAAATTAGACTGTAAGTTCGAAATTAAAGTTAGGCTAGTTTAAACAGTTAAACTACACTTCAATTTTTCCACTCTAAAATCAATTATACTATGTCTAAAATCTAAATTGATCAGTTCTAAACATTCCGTAATTAGTTCTCTAGTTTCTCCATAAATATGGAAACATGCATTGTAGTAGTATTATTATATATCAGCAAACTGGACATGCGCTGTCTAAACTTGTTACCTACTCATTAATGTTGGCTGTGTAGATACACCATTACACTATACATAGTATATGATATCGATCAAACATACACGCGGTTTTCCTCTTTTTCACGCTGTTTCCTTCTTTCAAAATGACCTGCATCGAAATGGAAAGAATTTCGTTTGGCAATGCTATTTTGCTATTAAAAGAAAAGGTCAATATAATTAAGGCTAAGTTTTACTACTTGTAATTAGACGACCTGGAACGCAAACGCAAGCGAGTATATATGGGACATAAGCGTAAATGCAAAATCATCATACTTAAACAAAACAATGAAAATACGATTGCCTAAGAAGACATAATATTAATTGTATATATAACTAGTACATACCAGTGGCGATGCCACGGTATGATATAATTTTTATCTTATATTCATTAAAGAAAAGATTATTCAAAGATAATCGTAAAAAAATGTTTAAAGTAAAGTAAAGTATTATAATGAAGTAATTCGAGTCAAAAGTAGAAAATTCATAATCAATGTATAGCAAAGGAAATACAAAGGAGCATTCATCGCAACTTCCAAAGGACTTCTTTGTACACTACATTAGTGGTAGTGTCGGTGGGTTTACCATCTTGATCAAGTATTAGAACCTTCAACCCTTTCTTGCTAGTAACTCTAGAAAACGCAACATAGAGCTGACCATGGCTGAAAACTGGATTAGGAAGATAGAGGCCAACATTACCCAAAGATTGTCCTTGACTCTTGTTGATAGACATTGCGTAGCAGATAGCAATAGGAAACTGTCGGCGCTGGAATCGTATTGGAAACTTGGTGTGGTCAGAAGGTGAAAGAACCATCCGCGGTATGTAAACTCTATTTCCGGCATACTTCCCATGAATTACTTTGGCATGTATAATCTTTTCACCAAGATCCGTCACCACCAACCGAGTTCCATTACAAAGTTCAGCCGCCGGGTCGATGTTACGCAAGAGCATAACGGGGCAACCAACCTTCAATCAGATCAAGTGGTTTGGCAGCCCAGAAGTTCTGATTGTATTTAGAAATTCAACCGAATAAACATCCTCTCGATTGACAACATCATCCTCATCCGGGCATATACTATCAGAACTCATATACTCAATTGCATCACCCGGCAACAACTCCATGACGTAGTTATTAATCTGTTCTACTACCTCATTTGTCGGCGCCAGTATAGCCCTATCCTGAAAATAATCTCCATCTCCAACATGATCCAAAAGAGATGGATATGTAGATTTCACCATTGCGGCTATAGGATCATCCGGAGCTTCAAGAATGAGTATATCCTTTGGCAATTTGAAATCAACCTCACCATCGTTATCTCCCCCTTCCACACCATCTCCGACACGCAACAACCAATCAGCAAACTCCTTTATATTAGCAACTTCCTCAGCTGAACTTCCAGACTACAACAATAAACATAAACACTAAGAAACTAAACACAACATAAGACACATGATAATGAAGTACAAATTATATACTAACCTGCAATCGCATGTTCTTCGTGAGATTCAACACCTTGCAATATCTCCATATACGGTTAGAAGAACATAGTGTTGCATGGACAATATCATGCCTGCTACCCTTGGGTACAACGGGCAAAATCTGACGGAAATCACCACCAAACACAATAACCTTTCCACCAAACGGTTTAGCGTTCGTCAAACCATCCGGACCTCTAATAACATCCCTCAAACTCCTATCAAGAGCCTCAAAACAAAACTTATTTGTCATGGGAGCTTCATCCCATATGATCAACTGGCAGCGTTTTATCAACGCGGTCAACTCGCTGTTCGGAGTTATTCGGCTGCACATGGTCGTCTCATCAACCTCTATAGGTATACTAAATCTAGAATGCGCAGTACGGCCCCGAGGAAGGAGAAGAGAAGCAATGCCACTCGAAGCAACTGGAAGGACAATATCACCTCGACCACGAATAGCTGAGCATAATGTTCTCCAGAGGAACGTCTTGCCCGTACCACCATAACCATAGACGAAAAACACACCACCTGTTTCTGATTCAATAGCATCCATGATCATTTGATAATTATTCTTCTGTTCGTCCGTCAAACACGGATACAACTTGGCATGCTCAGCTTGCAATTCATGCAAATCATATGTCATCTCTTCGGCAATTAACTTGTTCAATCCATCACCAATGACAACATTATCCGGAAGTTTCATACCTTCGTATTGATCCAAACTGCACCCGTTCTTCTTCAGGATGTCCTGAATTGCAGAAAGAGCAAGTTGTTTCCGTTGTTCTTCACTCAGTTGCAAATCTACATTGTATGACGTGTTAATAATAATAAAAAAAACATCAAGTAAAACCGATAAAATATCTCACACCACATACGTACCTGGATTGTTAAACTGATTCCGCATACGTATGATTATATCATCCGATAAATACATCCAAGTGTTCTCCCAAACATGCTTTGGTCTAGACATACTATTAGACATAAGAAGCATGGAAAACAACTGACGAAGGTAGTAACCCCCACCCCAAAAGAATGCCTCCTTAATGCCATCAATATACTCAGCATCATCATCAAGCAGCCCTAGTGCGTAGCAAGCGTCACGGTACGTTTCATAGACAACACCATTCACCGTTCTCAAATCTTCAAAGCAGGTAGCACCCCTTATGTGATTCAGCATTATCCTGAGATGGTATAAAGCACCGGTACCAGGGGGAACATGATAAATCCTACCAATCTTCCTCCTTGCTTTCTGTCTATACTTCCACCTGCGCTCAGGAACATCGTACACGTAATGCTGTGGAAACTCCGCATACAGATACTTTCGGGCCTCAGGGTGTTTTTTATTGAAATCCATCCAAGCAAGGAATTTTGAATGTGCAACAGTTTGTTTCTCTTTCAAATCCGGAATGTAGTCACCGTCTTTGAAACACATTGTCTGCTCACCTTCCAAGTGGAATGGCAAACGCTCTACGGGAGGATCTCGATAGTGAATGGGATATCCCAACAAACGCCACACTGCTTCGCAAGCAGATATATAACGGCAATCCACATAATCCTTAACCTCATTCTCAACCATAATCTTTGCACCGCACCTGTCAACACCCTTATTGACATACTTGAAGAGATACTTGATTGAGTTCGTTGAGTTGCACCTCTCAACATTAATATGGGCTTGATATTTCATCAATAAGTAAGGATTGTACGGGACAATGTACCTGTAAATGTAGATCACGAATCACTGATCCAACAATATAAACATATCATAAAAAAAATGTTAATATAAAGTAACGTAGATTTACCTATTGTCCACTTCAATACCATTCTTAATTTTCGTGGCACCAGTATCCCGCCTCCTGTAAACGGGATATCCATTATCATCAAATGTCGTTCTTTCATTAAACGACTTGGGAAATTTCTTTGTACATTTCCTCTTCTCTCTATCCATACACGGAGAATTCTGGTTCAGCACACCACATGGTCCGTGTACCATGTACTCCGATACGGCCTTATACAAATCCGGATTAAGTTCTTTGTCCGGTATCTCCGCACAAATAACATTATCAATTTCACTCACATCCAAGGACCTATCATTCCTGTCTATCCATAGTAGAATATGGGCATGTGGTAAACCACGCTTCTGAAACTCAACCGTGTAGACAACTGCAAGTGATAGGAAACCGATATATATTATTAATACACATAACACATATATAAACTGTTCCATAAATGTTCTCATACCAATATATAAACAAAATGGTACCTGCTATTGCCTTTCCAAATATATTTTCAGTCTTCATGTCCTTAATTAGCTGATCCAACTTCATCTTGAAAACACGGCATACTATATTCGGCCGGTCTTCTGGTCTCAGTCCCCTTTCTTGAACAAAGCGTGTAATCTCAGGCCATTTAGGATTACACGTGAACGTAATAAACAATTCAGGATACTTCAAGGTTTTTCATATTGCCATGGTGTCCTGAAAATTCTGGACCATATACCGAGGACCACCGACAAATGTCGAAGGCAACACCAACCGTTTACCTATCATCGAAGCCTCATCAGTCGGATCAATGTCTCCTCTTCGAATAGCATCCTCAATCGACTTATAATTATCTGCCCTCAATAATTTTTGATTTCTTGTAATGAAAGATAATCGTTGGGACTCCATCATCATGTATCCATCAACCAAGAATTGTTGGTATAGCTTCCTACCCATAAGTATTGTTTGAGCATCGTCTTCACGGTCAAACATCCTATAGCACAAAAACTCCTTAGGGGTTATATGCTCTCTCTTAATTGTACTACGATCATGAAGCTTGATCTCCGTATGATATCCATCTTCTCCGTAAGGAAACAATAAAGGATATTGCAATGGAAGATACTTAGCATGCAATTCTGATATACGCTTCAGATTATTATCACGTTCTTCAAGAATTATATCACGGGGTTCCATTTCCATCTCGTCATTACCTGAAATAGTATTAACAGCTTGTGAATATCAAAATTTAAATTGACACTCTATGTACATATTGTGATTTTCCAGTACGAAACAAAAACGCCGTAATAAATCATATATATTCAAGGATGGTCAAACAAAAGAATCTCATACCAACAATGAGTGCAGCAACTTCATTACAT
This sequence comes from Plantago ovata, assembly GCA_028274465.1. NCBI lineage: Eukaryota > Viridiplantae > Streptophyta > Magnoliopsida > Lamiales > Plantaginaceae > Plantago > Plantago ovata. The sequence goes on along the minus strand of CM051455.1, from coordinate 109,707,267 downwards.
GTCGGTAGATCATACATCCTCCCATCACGTGTTCTCTTACCAATGAGCCTTAATCGCACACCACTATTATCATCGACCTTGAAACGTTCGGCAGCCATACGAAAGCTCTTAGCCAGGATGTTATGTTCATCTAACATTTCCTTAAGGTCGGATACAACGGAATCAATCGCCCGAGATTTACGATTCTTACTACACAATCAAAAAGAATAAAATTGCTGCTCAATGAGTGAAACAAATGAAAAAAGTCATACTACCAAGAAATAAATAAACTAAAATGATAAATTGGCTAATTGCAATGACAAACAAATTTACCTTTGGGCACTAATTCTATCTTTCACCTCATCCTCACCGCAATGCATGTATAACTGTGCAAACTTGGGTGATTCTCCTTCTGGCGGCAACAAACTACCCGCCAAATGATAATTACTTCCTCCAAGACGATATGTATACGGACCACGTCCATCATTGACCGACGTATCTTGATGCCCAGCCATAAAAGTAAAAGCAAACATCATGTTGTAATCACGGTTGTTTTCAATAAAATTTTGACTATCCACGTGCCTTCCATGTAAAAGATCATCTAGCAGCCTAGGAGGAGGTCGTACGCGCGGCAACTGAACTTTACCACGGTTGCAACACAAACTGAATTCAGGATTTCCATTAGATGAATTTTTCACCATTTCAGCAAACCACATTAGAGCACCACAAAATGGACACTTATATGTTGGATCACCCAAATCCTCATACGCTGAATGCATGATAAGAACAACTTATAAATATACTAAAACGTAAAGCATTATGAAAATGAAACATATTAGAGTGCATATCTTTACCAACAACATCAACACCAACAGTCCGTCTAGCTATCAACTCATTCTTCTTTCTATTGCGAACCATTGCTACTTTACGTTTTCCCTTGCAACAGCAGCAGAAGAAGACTCTGGAATGTCTAGCGATACACCTCTAATCAACTTAATTGTATATTTATCAAGAAGCATATCTATTCGTAAATTATATATCTCCAAACAATGGTTAATCTCAACCGGTGCAGTAATACCTACAATATAAAAATATAGATGAGACCAAATTTAAAAGATTAAACGCAACATGCTAATACAAAATAATTTGGCTTACCGTATTGAAGATTAGGCTCACTATAAGAAATGAGATGGTTCGGACGTGATGTCAACATGCGTTTGTTCCTGTCGAACAGTCCGCCTATTGAGTCTATTGATTTTCGTCACTGCTCTATAAGCTTTGTCGGATGTACCTTTAAATACAATTGTTAGAAATCACGATGAAGATAGAATAAGATGAGTATAATTATAGAGATCATATTAAATTCCCAATTAAATTTACCTTTGTCGGTTGATACCACATCGATACTTCTCATCTCATGTGCTATATCTCTCCTTAGGCTCTCAAGTACCTCTACATGTAGCACAGATCTTCTCTTAGAAGCGCAGGGCGTAGAAGACAGAGAACCGTGGAACAAAGTATTTCCTACAACATCAACAATACATTTGAATTACTAAAATATATAAGTTAGTAATATATATATACACACGTAGAATTCCATTGTGAGTGATCAGTAACAACTAATTACCATTGGTAACGTGGATTGGCGGAGATATAACAGTATTAACTTCATCCGGAGAGCTCTCTGGAGACTCTCGAGTATAAAGAACTCCACAGGTTCATGTGAAGGCGTGGCCCTACATGTTGGCGTAATAGGGCCAGGGTACGGGGAATTGTGGTGGCGAACAAACGGTAAGGAAGACTTAGAAGCAACCGAAGCTTGAACATTAGTGGATCCAACACACCAGGACTTGAACAGTTGTCGAGGAGGACACTTGATATAGGATATTGTAAAGGAAAAGTACCTACGGATATAGGAGCGTAACCTGGCGGTGGAGGCAAAGAGGGTCGTGTGACATTATATGGAATTCCATATTCCATGGTGGTTGTGTAGGATTGTAATATTGCGGAGTAATAACATGTCCGGATAAATTGGCCTTCAAATCGGTGTTGCCCCGTACATCGAACTTGCTATAGATCCACGAAGTCAAAATTAAGTTATTGGAATCCCATTAAGCGCTGAACATGCTACTACTAATTAAAGACATTCACTAATATAAAAAATATCATACGTGAGAAGTAAAATGAAATGATATTATCATACCAGTGCCAACAATGGACGATGAGTTAATTCGATTTTCATCTTGAGTAACAGTGTTGACGAAGATTGAGATAGATGTCTCAACGAACCTCCAAGAGTATTGACGTATTCAATACTACTACTCACATGAACATCGACCAATTTAACTAAAAAACAAACAAACTTACACAATACATTAGACATAATCCAAATCTTATCCAGAACAACACACAATGTGAGTATTCCAATGTGAAAACATATCGTTTTTAACCGTCACTAAGCGGCGATAAGCTATCATTCACTCTTAACCTTTTTTAGATTTAGTGACTTTGCGTGTTGAATTTGTATTCGAATTGCTCCTGCTTCTATTATAGAATTGTTGTCAAAATCAAAGTGACAATATAATTAACACTACTCGATTTAGCATCATTTTCTAGCTGAAAATCGAACAAACATATATGAGCATAATCATAATTTCAGACTTACCATGGAACGGTGATGAGATAATTTGATTCTCATCGTTGAGTACAATTATTGATAGAGGGTAGCGAAATGTCTCGAAGAATGATTAGAATCACATAATCACTTCTATGAATTACGTAGATTGAAGGGAGTAGCTGGAAAAGATATCAAACAATTTTGAGACATAATCAAATTTCAGCAGAACAATTTATAGGAGCATAACCACATACCGTTTTGTAATATCACTAAGTGGTGATAAGTTCCTAACACCATTGCCTCTGGCCGCTTATTCGGAATCACACCATCAGAACTCCATTAGAATTGTTTATTGTGAAAGCTGCATCACAACTATTTTCAGTATTTCGAGTATAGATTCGCGTATCTTGCAATTGGACGTCTTGCGATTAGCATCATGGAGAAACCTTATGCGATAACTGATTAAGAGAAGAAAACATTTAAGAATATATCCGTCTATCAATGATACCATACCCACAAACAGATACTGCCATTGACATTTGCGGTTCTATATGTCATGT
>CM051455.1:109606168-109704011 GCA_028274465.1 Plantago ovata | reverse complement strand
ATAGATATATATAAATTTTATTAAAGAAATTTCACAAATTTAGTTTCATTCTAAAATCTAAATCTAAAATAACTTTCATTCTAACTTAACACACAATCTAGTCATTTATATAAAAATGTATTATCACAATCTAGTGCAACTTTTAACCAAATTAACAAACCAAAGAAACACAAAAGAGCCAATTTTATTACAAACTTTTTTTTTAATTTAGTAAAATTTTACTCATAGAACACTCCGCCACTCATATATTAGCCACATTAAATCATAGGGTCATTTACATCTCACTACCTTTTGAAATATCATAATAACATACATTACACGTTTGGCCCGTAAAAACACTTGTGGACTCCCAGTTAGGATTTTAATTAATTATGCGTTAAATAACTACTTGATTTTATCAACCACATTTCAATTAAAATATTTTGTGAGACACTTATGGGCTTTGCCCCAGTGATGATGATGTGCAGTTATAAGCAATTATAAGTAAAAGAGTGATTGTTGATAGTACAGGCTTTATTTGAAGTTATGGACCTAGTCTAAAGCTTCAATATTCCCAAGCTGGATAGGATCGATCAGTTTTTTTGTTACGTAGATTGTGACCTGCGCTTTCAATTCGGAAATTTCCCTTCATTTTGACGAACTCTTCTTTTTACGTGGCATCTATTCGTGTAGCCAATTTCCACGGTTTGTTGGAGATAGGCTAGACGAATAGACCTGTGACCCAACCTTGAACATTAAAGAAAAAAGATTTCTTCAAGCTTTTAATATAACTTTATATCCTATCTGTGTATAACTCTCCATCTTTTGGGTTTCTATATCGTTTAAATTTGAAAAAATATATATATTTATGAGATGAGTGGACTACCATCTGAATCGCTCTTCCATGGAAAATACTCTTGTTATTGCTTCGACTGATATTCATAAAAAGGGAACCCTTAAATTCTCAACATTCCATGAAACCAACCCCATGAGGGTAGCCCTATATCCCAACCAACCATGCAGAATTCTAGTCGTTATGACAACGTTTTTAAACATAATCAATATAATTACAAGTTAACAACTATTGTAGAACAATTTTCATTCGGACAAATCACACTAATGACTCTATCTTAGTGAATCGGCAAAAGACTTCTAGAAGCAACTTTAATTTAAATTCACTAGATTTTTTTATTATTATTTTTATTACTCCATCTATCTGACAAAACTTTATCCACCAGAGACATTGTATAGTTGAAAGAAAAAAAAATAGTATAATGTTAGTGGTTATGTTTAATTTTTTTCAATTGAAATGTTTTAAAGTATAAAGTAATGGCAAAATTGTAATATATTGTATAAACTAATAATTTTAATGTGTGGAATAGTTTCTATTTTAGAAAATGAGCAAAATACAATGGGACACCTATAAAAGAAATTGATTAAAATCTTTGTAAGACGGTTAGAGTGATTTATCTTTATATGAAAAGAATAGGACAAATAACTTGCGGATCCATCAGTGAATATACAGATCGAAGACTGAAAGAGTATGCAAAATGCAATTTACATATATAAAAGAATAAAAGTAAAACGAGCTAGAGGATTATATAGGTTTGGGGAAGACGAGCTAGAGGATTGAATCCAATACTGCTTGAGGGAGAATCTTATACATATACATATGTGTAAACATGAGGGACTCGTTCACTCGTAGAACACAATATTTCTTGAAACAAGAGTGTTTGTGACCTGGAATTAATCAATTTCACCAAGTAGGCTAGGCATTCGCAATTTCACTTCCTACAAAAATATGAGCATTAGGGCATGTACTGTGGTCTTAAGAAATTTAAAACAAAAGTAACTAAAAATATACTTTAGTTACCTCCATGATTTCTTTTGCAGTGAAGCACGGCTTCATAAATCGATGCCTCAGAATCCGCAGAAGAGCTACTCCTGGGAGATGTCCATTCCAAATTGCTTTCGAATCGATTTCCATTTCCTGGCCTAATTTTGCGAAATAAGTGGCGCCTCAAAAGAATTGGCGCCAAATATTTCTTAAAGACACATTTCGATATTTTCTGAAACCTGGTCCAGAAAACACAATGAAACCTAATACTCATCCATGGATGAACTGTCTTTCCACTAGACGGATTCATCGCTATCTTCTCCAAGGAACCGCAAGATACACGCTCACCTGCATCATCGCGTGGATGAACTATCTTTCCAATAGATGGATTTATTGCTATCTTCTCTAGGGAACCGCAAGATACACGCTCACATGCATCATCGCATGACAAAGACTCTGACGAGACATGAAAATCGAACACAAGATCACAAGGAAGGTTGATGAATCTCTTGGAAGGTGGCAATTTCGGGTCCATTTCAATGAACGAAGATGACGACGATAATAGTAGATTGTCGTCGTAGTTCATAACACCTAGCCTAAGCCAAGCATAAGAACAACAGTTTCTTTCAAAGGAAGGTGATGGCAACAAAGTCTCCATTGGAGAAAAAAATATTTCTGTTTGCGCTTGTAAACATATGACTACAGACAAGTAGCTAGAGATGCAATTATTGAAACATTTGAGATAAAGTTATACACTCTTGTAATCCTACAAGTGTGATTTCTAATAATAATACATATGGTGTGAAGAATACAATTCTGTTTGCTTGAAGCTTCGAAACAATATCATGTGAATCCATCCATTATGTCTCAAAGCTGGGCCATGATATACTTAATAATGACTTGAGTTTCCACACAAGTCAAGTGTAGCACTTAAGCTAAGACACGATTATGTTAATCTCCACAAATTACTTGATCCAGATTCATGTATGGATCCAGATTGGATGGATTTAATTGAAACAGAATGATGTTTTTATCGGATAAAAATTTATGGTAGACATGTGTAAACAAAACCGACCCATTTTGGAATAAAGATAAAAAAGAGTTTTCATTCCACTTTGCCAATCAATTAGCACATGGTCACAAGTACAGAATTTACAGAATTACAAAGATACTGAAAGACAGTTTCTAAGCTAAACAAGGAAAAGCAAACCAGGATTGGCAAGAAGCAGTAAGCCGCTTTACCTACCAACATCTACCTAGACTTTTCCGAACAACTTCTCGAAGGATCTGGTTGAAATCTCTATTTGTTCCATTGAAGATGCAAGCATTTCGTTCCAACCAGATGGCGCACACAAATTCAGTGACCAAGACTTTCAGAATTCTGTTCCTTGGGTTTTTGCCCTTAACTTCCTCACAAATTGAAATCATAATTTGTTGCCATGATCCACTTATATGTCCCTGTCCAAACAAAAGCAGTGAAGCTTTCCAAGCAGATTGAATTACAGGGCAGTCAAAAAGTGATCAATGGACTCTTCGACATCCAGACAGAATGCATAGTGCGGCTCCAATTCTGTGTTGAATCAGATAAATCTTACAGCCAACCATAAACAAAATTTGGCACGAGGTGTAGCAAAATTATTTAACAAGAACTTTCTCCAGGCAACTTTTGGCAGCGCAGGTTGGATAATTTCATAACCCACTGGATTCACTAAAAAAAATCCGTCGGATACCGACGGATAAAATGAAGGCTTTTATCCGTCGGTATTTACCGACGGATCGGTCCCCATTACCGACGGATGACGGATAACGAACAAAGTTGACCACTTTGTTCGTCATCCGTCGCTAAAGAGGCTCGATCCGTCGGTAATTTAATTACCAGTTTGAATAAAAAAAATTAAAAAAAAAATAAAACAAAGCTTACCGACCGATAAAGTTATCCGTCGGTAAGCTTAATATATCGTCGAGCAGCGACCGGCAGAACCTTCATTCTTCAATCTCCATTCTTCTTCTTCTCCGTTTTTCTCTCTTCTCATCTCCATTTCTCCTTCAAAACTCCACCATTTTCATCCATTTTGGTAGCAAATTGAAGCTTGTTGCACAAGCAACAAGGAACAACCTTCAATTCGAAGTTTTTTTGGTCAATTTGTGCAAAATCAAAGGTATGAACTCTAACCCTTATTTGATTTTTAATTTGGGAATTATTCAATTGTTGGTTAAATTGTCAAATGTATGTTACATAGTAGTTGATACAAGTCTATTTTGCTTAAATGTGTAGTTGATTGTTGTTAAAATTGAGTAATGAATCGATTTTGGGATTTTATTAATTTGGGGATTTCTTAAATTATGGAAATGTATGTTAGTATTAAGTAGATATTAGTTGTTATAGTTGAATGTTAGTTTTGGATTATGTTAATTTGGGTTTGTTAATTAAAATCGAGACTTAGATCAATTTAGGGCTATTTTTAGTTTTGTATTTGATCGAATTTCATGTTCCATAACTAGGTTATGTACTTATATAAGATTAATTTTGTAGTTGAATACGATAAAATTGAGTAATTTATGAAAATCGAGACTTGTAGCTCAATTTGGGGGTTTTGAAATAAAGTGAAAATGGGTTCGAGATGATGATATGATGATGATGTTAGGTTAGAGATGATGTTCATATGGTTGTTGTTGACAATGCTAGGCTAGAGATGATGTTGTTGATGGTTGGTTGATTGGTGATAAGGTTGATGATGTTAGGCTAGAGATGATGTTGTTATATGGTTGATTGGTGATATGGTTGATAATGTTAGGCTAGAGATGATGTTCATATGGTTGTTGTTGATGATGCTAGTCTAGAGATGATGTTGTTGATGGTTGGTAAATTGGTGATATGGTTGATGATGTTAGGCTAGAGATGTTTTTGTTATATGGTTGATTGGTGATATGGTTGGTTGATGATTATAATTTGTCCTTAAAAATTAAATGAAATGATTATAACATAATAATAAAATGATTATAATGTTAACTTCAAATCTGTATAAGACATATAAATATCCTTAAAACTACATTTCTAAATATGAATATGGAAAATGTATGAATTTAATAATTATATGTATATTCACTTGTATGTGCATTTACGTTAATTGATAATGCTTTATATTGTACGTGCATATTTCATATCATTATACTAACCTTGATATTGTTTTATTTGCAGATGCCGAAACCTAGGTGCAACTACATTCCACCCGAGTTACGAGTTCCTGGAGCCCCAGGGTACGAGCAGGGTGTAGTTCCACCCATCATTGGATTCTCGGAGGGGAGTAGCTCCTCATCGTCAACCAGGAAGAAGAAGGCTAAGTTTGACCCATTTGCGAACCTACCTGATGATGGTTGCCCATACGTGACGCCGACCCTGGGTGCCATGTATAAGGGGAAGCCTGTTCTGTTCCCTAACCGGAAAGCTGCGTAAGTACACTTTCTGCTGTTTAGTTTATTGTTTAACTTGTGACATATTACGTATACTTTATTATGCTTATTCATTCTTATTTGTATTTAACAATCATAATAGGTTTTACCCTGCCTCTGCCCATTCGAAGATCGGTGACATCATCACCCAGAAGTTCATCGCTCCAGCACCGACTTAGGACCGTGGTGGGGAGAAGTGGTCAAGGCTGCCTGACCATGTCATTGGCTTCTACTTCGATGAGCTGCGGGTATTGTAACAATCTTAAATGTTTAGTAAACGTTGTTTTATTTTTATTCTAAATTTACGTGAGTGGTATGTTAGCCACTATATTTGGGTGATATGTTAGTCACCATGTGTTAGTTGTTTTTTTAGGGCAATGTGAGTGGTATGTTAGCCACTATATTTGGGTGATATGTTAGTCACCATTGTGCTTATGTTAATCTTGTTCTTGTTGTATTGATTGTTGTGTCGTTCTAAATTGTGACCTTTGGTTGTTTTGGTGGTTAGAAACACTACTACTTGCCAAACGTGCTATTGAAGGATCTTTGGTTTGTTTTCAACACTATTGGTGCTCGTTGTTACCGAGACAAGGTCCACGACCTTAAGGAGTCTCCTCGAGTGAAGCCTACATTCATCCACGACAGCGAGTGGCCTCTGTGGTTGGCTTACTGGAGGACACAGGATACCAAGGACCTAGCAGAACAGAACAAGAAGAATCGAGCACGGGCGGACAGAAGCAGCTCCGGTGATGACGAGGACTATTCGAAGCACCATCTCGGCACACAGTCTCAGGCCACTCGTGACCTCAATGCAGTAAGTTAACTTGTGCTGTACTCCAGTCACTTTCAATATTCTTAAAATTTTATTGTAAACACTGACACTTATTACTTTGCAAAATGAACAGAGGCTCACTGGACAAGGATGTGAGTCGTACTTGACCATGGTGAAAAATGCCAAGTTCAAGAACGGCAAATGGACATGCAAGAAAGCCCAGAAACTGAATGTAAGTACATAAATGAGTAGTTTGAGTTACTTGTACTGTATTTCTTTTTAAAAAGTTTGTATATGTATTGTAATATATCAACTCATGTATTGCTTAACTGCTTGTAGGAGGACGTTGAGGCTTTGTACATGCTTAAGATGCAAGAGAAGGGTGACGGACTTACGATGGAGGAAGAGAACGCTGTCTTCCTCGAGGTGAACCCTCCTGGCCCTAAGTGGTCGGTCTATGGCTTAGGGAACTTGGGACGTTCTCTTGCAGCTGAATCATTTCAGCGCTCATCCGGTTCTACCTCCAGCTCAGATTCTCGATTGGCTGAGGAGATGGCAGCACTTAGGGCCGAGAATGCTAGGATTATGACCATTCAGAACACACTTGTGTCTCAGGTATATTCACTTGTATGCTAAGATTATGTTGATATGTCATGTAGATGTATAACCACTTGTATGCTCATTTACATTGCTTGCATCTATCATTCATATTCTTAACTACATCGATCATTATTTGTGTCAGGTGGAGACGCAGAATTTCGTGCTGAAGAAACTGCTGGAGAAGCATCCCATTGGCATAGACCCGTTCGCAGAGGGAGTTGTGTTTCAGCTCGGGGAGGGGAGCCCTGGTACGGCGGGGAGTGCGGGTTTGCAAGGCAGTTCTCATGCTCCTTCGGGTTCCAGTGGTCGTGGTTCTAGTGGTCGTCGTCCTTAGATTTTGACATTTTAGTTGGGCATTTGTAGTACTATTGTAAAACTTTCACATTTACATTTGTAGTAAACGTTTTTCTATTTTGAAGAATCGAATTTTATTGAATTTTATTTTCAATTCAATTTTAATGATTTTTAATTTTTAGTACGTAAATTTATATTTATTCCCGATAAACAGGTTGTTGTACAATTATTAAGAAAAATAATAAAAAAATTAAAAAAAAAAATACCGACGGATAACTTTATCCGTCGGTAATGACCGGTTCATGACCGGTTGTCAACCGATCATTACCGATGGATAAAGTTATCCGTCGATAATTGTCACCAACGGATAAATTTATCCGTCGGTCAAACGAATAAGGGTTGGTCAACGCCCTTATTCGTCAGTCCGTCGGTATTATCCGTCGCTAAATTTAGCGACGGATAATAACCGTCGGTAACGGGATTACCGACGGATAAAATAGCTACGCGCTATTTATCCGTCGTTAAGGGAGAACCGATCCATTGGTAAGGGCTTACCGACGGATCGGTCGCCTATTACCGACGGATGGTATCCGTCGGTAATAGTAGTGTTTCTTGTGGTGATTTATCAGACTGCATAGAGGCAATCATTTCCTCCCAGGCAGCAGAATTTCGAACTAATCCCTGCATCTCAGAAGTTTTTTGAAAAAATAGGAAGCCTGTGTAGGCACTCCCATCTCCATAACATTGAGATCATTGATATAACAAGCATGAAGCCATTTTATCCAAAGCTTAAAGCTATCCTGCTTTAAATTAAGAGCCCAAAGTAGTTTGAGGAAAGAAAGTTTCTTCCAACTTGGAAGATGGATCAGTCCAAGTCCTCCTTCTGATTTTGGTCTGCTGCAAATTGCTTCCCAGTCCAGTCCATAAGAATTTCCTGCATAATCCTTCAACGGCTTTCATGATCTTTTTTGGGAAAATAGAAGATATGGCACCAATAATGTTGAATGAAGTAGAGTACTCTGAAGTCCAATGGTTTATCTTGGCCAGCATTATCTCCAGTAAAGGTTGATACTGGGCAAGAGATAACTGTTTAGCATTCAAAGGAACACCCAGATAGCGGAAAGGCAATAAGAACATCACAAATTAATTTGTGACACCTAAAAACAAAAAAAGGAACAAGCAATAAGAACAATGAAGGCTTCCCCTCCTCTGAAATGGCAGATATAAATTTATTAAAGATGATCACAAATTAAAGTTACGCCAAGATCAAAAGAGATGATCGAAAAACAAGCAATAAAAAAAACTAAGGCTTAGCCATTTCATCATCCCATAACCGGTGAAGTGAGGAAAAAACTCTTAACACAACCAAAAAATGTTTTAAGCCCAATGTCAACTCTAAAGTAGGTCTATAAATGGTAGGGTTCAACCCAACCCGACCCTAACCTATCAAATATCCGCTTAAAAATATGGTGTCCGGGTACAGGTAAAAACCATAACACATTGAAAGAAATCAAGGACACCATTAATATGAGGAGAAGCTACAAACTTACCTATCTATGATAGACAGTGAACACTATCCATACAAGGGCAAGAAGTCAACTGCAAAACATGGAGAACTGCAAGTCTCTAGAGCATTTTACTTTCAATTGTTTTCTGTGCCTTACAAGTTTTGTTAACTACGTCCCTTATAGTTTGTTAGGTCTTAGTTGCCTATAGTTGTCTAAGAATAGTTGATCAGGTAGCTTCCCTCACTCGTGAAGTTTGTTAGATAGTTAGTTCTGAAGTTTCACAAAGATTTGCAAAACTATTCCAGTTAGTATCTTATGCAGTGAATATTTCGATTCTGCAATTATTAGATCTTACCACTAATACCTAAAATTCTGTATACTCTATGATCTAAATAGGTGCAAGCAAAGGTGTTGGCCAACAATATTACACAACACTTGTGTTCCTTGTGTCTAACTTGGTATTAGTCCGTATATCTTTCAGTGATGCAATTAGGAGTTAAAAAAGTAAGCTTGGAGACTAAAGATACCATCTCTTGAGTCAAGCAACATACCTCAATAGAAGGCAAAGATGTCCATTAGTTTCTGAATTTTTTTCATCAATGAGTTCTACTAGACCGTCTCATTTCAGCAGTTGCACTCCAGAACCTAGCTAAAGTTGTTCTACCCTTTTCCAGTTTTATAACTGCTCTGTGCAGCGCTCTTGGACACTTCGCTACTCATTATCTGACCAAAAAGAGTTAAAGCAAGCGAAAGATAAGTTTGTCTTTTTACCCAGTTATAGTGTTTGAAGTAATGTCATCCTAGGTGATTATTCAGATTTCAGAATATCATGAATGTACCTGTAATTGATCACCAACAAATAGAGTTCTGCCCTTGAAGCCTTCAAACTTGATTTTCGTGAAGAAGAAAAGTTTCTCCACATGCATATTGTGTATGGTTTTAGCCCGTTCACTAGTAGTTGAATCTCATATACCTTGCCGTAAGCTAACCAAATGGATTCAGAAAGCAGTCTTCAGGTAAGCTTACTGACTTTGTAACAGACCTGAGAAGTCAGATTCCTGATTTTCACTATATGAGCGGTATACTCTTCAAAAAAATAAAAACAAAAAACCACAACGAATCAATCATTTATGTTCTTGTTTTAATGTGCTACATGAAAATCTAGTTAGAGAGTATCTCCTTGTAAAAACATACGTAGTTCACCTGAAAGATTCAGGATGTTGAAGCTACAGTAATGGAGATTTTGTTGGTCCTGCGGAGAGATAAACAGATCTGGCCGGTAAACCCATTGATTATCAGAAAGAATGATAACAATGCCATAACCTTCAACACCATGCAGCGGCCTTGCATATTTTTGTGGTGACAAATGAATATTCACATGGTCACGGCCCACAGATTTCATATGTGCATAGGTAGATAATATCATAAGTTGACGGACACAAAAAATTATAGTGATCGATGCAACAGTCTGATAGGTTTTTTTTTTCTTTTTTTTTTATACGTAAACAACAGAAAGCAGCTGATTGAACAAATTTTTGTGCGCAGATTGAAACACAAAGTCATCATAGCACAGAGAATCAAGAAAAAAACAAAACAAATCGACACCTGAAAGCCACCCCATGAGCAGAGAGTGGATCTGAGCTTCTTGTGAGGAAATCCACTTCCTGTGAAATTGCAGGCGTTGGATACCAGAAGCCAAAGCTCAGCCCTAAAGACCGGGCATGTCCCAACTTCAAGAAATGATAAATCCTCAAGGAAATACAAATCCTTCATTCAACCTGCACGTCTTTTTGCTCAAAATTCCCTAATGACCAACACCGTACCTGCAAAGATGCAAGTACAATACACTTCTTACCTTTTGCAGCTACTTGCTCATCAGACAATGGCAAGTAGTATATGCGAGGGATTGATCTGGTCTACCGGAAGAGATTGTCCAAAGTAACAATGGGCGACTCAACCCTCTCGGGAAGTGGAGGAGGTGATGGTAAGTTTAGCCGATCCCTTACTGGGAGTTGATGTTCCCTAGATGGAGGTCCCTTGAGGGGTTCGAACGCTACTTAATGCTGGGTGGATTGGCCAAGGCTGGTGGTACTGGAAGAGAAGATGGCGGAAGTTGCTGTAGCAAAGCTTATTCTCGGGAAGCAGGAGTTGTGCTGCTCGAATGAGTGCAGGTGTTGCTGGAGATGGAAGAGGTGCCTCTACATGGTCTTTGACTTCTTGAGGATCAACAAATTTTGCAGACAGCGCACATCCCCCATAAGGAGGCCATTGGAGATTGTAGACAGCAGTACAGGTCTCTACAGCCTCTTCAACAGATGAATACTGCAAATTTAAAATAATTATAGTTATTAGAGTTTTATAGATCAAGGAACTGTCTCTAGGAGAAGACATATATGGGAATAGGTGATGCATATACATGCAAACAGCCCATACAAGTGGTCTCTATGTTGTAGTATTCTCATAGTGCTAAAACGAAATAAAACCAAAATGACTTCAATATTTATAACTTTACCCATGGGAGCTGAACATCACAATTGACTTATAGCACTCAGATCATTGTTCTGTGCACACAGAGACAAATAGCAGGTAATATAAGCACCAACCCACATTTACCGAGACATAGTAGTGGATTTTGATATGATCCATCTAGAAGCTTGTAGGTGGTAACAGTGCCAGTTTTTTACAGTAGTTCTTCTACGGCTTAGATGGTGTGGAACTGCCATTGACCAACATAAGAGAATTCAGAGGATATAATAGAAATTTGAACCAACACAGTACACACTACTGGAACAAGAAACCATGAAACTTAACAACACGCTCCCTGGGTGTTTCTTCACTGACTATGGATCAGATCTGGAGAAGCGCTTGAAAGAACGCTAAGTTGAATACGCAAGCTTTGCCGGAGTCACGACATTAGTTTGAGGCTCAGAACCCTTGTGGCTTTCTAAATTCCACCTGTGTGGATTCTTTGCAGTTTCATTGTTCCTAGTTGCTTTTTTATCTGCAAAGTTATTTCAGATCATAAGCCAACAAGGATAAAATCAAAGAACACAAAGAGAACTCCAGTATAGAATGTAAAGTTAGCTTTACATCAAAGTGTCAACAAAACCCTTTTTCCTGAGATCACAAATACATAGATGATATGCTAGTGGCTTATAGTTAACCATTGGAACTAAAGAACCGAGGAAGGAATTGTTTCCAACTTATATAGCACGCGCACTTTTCGAATAATTGTTACTTATAGTATCCAAGCTTGATCAACAATCTAAAATTTTGTTATATGAAGATATGTGCTTAAAATACTACTATTACTGAACAAAACATATGATGTTTACTTCCATCTAATAATAAATTAGAAGTTGTTGGAGTATGAGTGTATGACACTCACCAGACTTCGTTTTAATGGATGGCGCAGACACAGTCTCATTCTCTGCTTTAATGATTTCTGTCTCAACAGGCTTACCATCACCAACAACA
Source organism: Plantago ovata (assembly GCA_028274465.1). Lineage (NCBI taxonomy): Eukaryota > Viridiplantae > Streptophyta > Magnoliopsida > Lamiales > Plantaginaceae > Plantago > Plantago ovata. The sequence continues at coordinate 109,692,094 of CM051455.1, read as the reverse complement.
TCAACAATATCCTGTTCTTTCAGAACAAAAGGCTTAGTTCTATCCACAACGCCTGCAATTCCAGAGGAAGTGGATTTACAATCTGTTTGTTTAGTATCCACGAGCTTGATGCTTACTTTTGTATTTTAGGGGCAGAACCAAAAATTCCAATTAGGGAACTGGATATGACTTTTGTTTGCAACATTAAATGACTCCATCCAACATTTCTTCCATACCGATGTCATAATTGAATCCAGTTTCAAGTAGCTTATGGATAGAACACAGCCAGATGTTTCCAGGAGAACTGCATAAGCAAAACTAATTAAAAGCCTTCTATTATTTAAAGCTATAGTGTGAACTTAAAAAAAAAAAAGAAATGTAGTTTTAACAGTGCATAAAACTGACACTTAATCAGCAGTAGACATATCTCGTTTTCTTGCTTTTTCTGTAGGCATCTCAAACAGATAAGTTTGGCTGACTCATAAGGACACCGTAGTGCTTTTCATATCATGTGTCCAACATATTTCCAAGACACCGTAGTGCTTTTCATATCATGTGTCCAACATATTTCCAAGATAATACATTACATATCATTAACTCTTCCAAAGAGAAAAGGGTGCCTAGATGACCCGGTTATTCACTAAAGCTTTCACAATCATTTACTATCAATTGTCTAATTGATGAATCAATCCTGGCAATTCACTGATATTCTCTTACCAACATAGCAATCTTGGAAAGGTAGAATTGAAATTCTGCCTAAAAGAATGTCTGCAACTTCAAAAAAGCACATCAATTTATGTTTCACTGTCAGGTTGAACCATCCACGACGGGACAATATGATCCTCTAATATTACATTATAGTTCATATTTAACGCACTCCAGAGCAAAGTTTTGGCATTTCTAGTAGCAAACTCATATAAAATTACTACTGCAATTGAGAAAACAGAAAACACATGAATCTTGGAGCATTCCAAGTAAGCTTATTTACTTGGTCAAATTCCACAAATCAAACAGTAAGCATGATGAACAAGTAATCTTCAAAACATAATATACTGCAATTAAAACTTGTACAATATGCAATTTAGACTTAGAGGAAAACCATATGTATAAAGCACTCTAGTATAAAACTGCCTTCTGAGATATATTTTGGAACATGTTTCTAGCTCATACAAAATATTGTTGTAATTGAATTTCTCATTTCATAACCAGATTCCAACTTCATGGAAAAGACTCCAACTTCATCGAAGAAAAGACTCCAACCTCATCGAACTTCATGGAAAAGACTCCTTTTTTGTTGCAGACTTTTGGAGATACTATATCATGGGTTGTATTGTTGATGTTGCGCGTGCAAATTGGGAGAAGCAACGCCAATGATTGAAGACGAGATGTAGGTGATGATATCGGGTTTCAAACCATAAACATTTTTTATGCTTTCTCCATCTCTCCGCGCCAACAATATCCATCAATCAATGGACTATACGTAAGTATGTCACACCAACATTTCTTCGCATTATAATTGAAAATATGCACTCAACATCTTACGCACATCCCTCATTATGTAACTTCATCAGGTTCACATAGGTCTCCCTCGACAACTTTCTAAATAATGCCACAGCTTCAATGGCCCTGTTGAGAGCTCTGTTATCCAATAAGAGACCTTTCAATGAGAGTGTTGAAGGTCTCTTATCCAATAAGAGACCTTTTAATGAGAGTGTTGAAGGTCTATACATCAATATTAAACAGAGCTCGAGGAGGGTAAAGAAAACCGCAAACCCAAGATCAACTAATTATGCGTAATTATGTTAGGTGCAATATTTTTTTGCCTCGTAACTTCAAATAGTTATTCAACATTATTTATATGTCCTTCCTTGCACAAGCCATCAATGATGAGATCCGTGAAAGTGATCATGTCTGGCACCAAACATGTTTTAAGAGATATGCCCAAAACAGCATATCCAATACCAACATGAGTGAGAAGACGATAGCAGTCGATCACAACAGCAATTAATGTGACCTCATCAAAAGGGAAACCCAAGTAATGCATTTTGACAAACACTTGGAGTGCAGTAGAGTACTGACACATTTTGACAACCAAGCCCAGTACCTGTGTGAATTGAATGTATCTTTGTGAGCATATCATCTAACAAAGAGAGCAATATTCTAACCGGTAGTGATAAAAAATCAAACCAGATGACAGAATCAAAAGTCAAAACAGACATCCAATTAATCTAACATAGAATCACGAAGCAAAATAGACATCCAATCGAACATAGAATCAAAATAGACATCCAAATTAATCGTACATAGAATCAAAACAAACATCCAATTTATAGAACATAGAATCAAAACAGACATCCAATGTATTGAACATAGAATCACAACAGACATACAATTAATAGAAAATAGACTCAAAACAGACATACAATTAATAGAACATAGTATCAAAACAAACATCCAATTTATCGAACATAGAATCAAAACAGACATCCAATGTATCGAACATAAAATCACAACACACATCCAAATTTATCAAACATAGAGAGGACAACGGGGTAGGTTTTCATTTCGACAATAAACGATCATCAATAATTTGTTGAAATCAAAGATAACAAGGAAGTAGCAACACTGACCTGTTTTGATCTGACTGAAATCAGATCTTTGCCGCCGTCAAGGGTGGTGTAGGATGAAGAAGATAGGAATCAATTGAAACCCTAGGTTTTGTCGCTGATGCGGCGCTGATTATTCTGGAAATTCTCTTTTTTTTTTACATCAGCATCGAATCGCAATGAAATCTGTGACTGTGAAGGTGAGTTTTATGTCTGTCACCTGCAATGGGCTGGACTTTTTGTACGACCGATTCTAGAAAAGGCCCAGTTTCCGCTAAGGCACAATTATTGGCTTATTTTTAAATTCCAAGCCCTGTCCATCATAGATGGGACAGGCATCTGGGCCGACCTGTTTAGAGAGAGAGAGAAATGTGGTATGATATACTTTCTTCATTTCTTTAGAAACTTCATCATTTATTGATTGGTATGTTTCACAACACATTACTATTAAATTATAATTTCATTTTAAAAATATATAATGAAATTTTATAAAAAATTTAGTATTTTTTAAAAAACTTTATCCATATAATTTCGTGTAATATAAGGGTCAAACATAACTGACGTTAACCAAAGAGGAAGTTTGTAATGAAATGGATGAAGTATTTTTTTGGAACAGAGATACTTTTTATTCCAGTATGCGTTAAATCTCGTCAACACAATACAAAGAAATTCAAATACATCACAACTTAAGAACAAAACAAGAAAAATCCATAAAACTAGACATGGGGAATTCTCTGCAGAGAATTACAAACCTGGACGAGTTTTTTTATCCGCCAAGCAACGTACCATCATTTTCTGAACAATCTCTCGCATCAAGGTATTAAATTACCTCATTTTGATTTGAAAGATTCCTCCATTACGCCTAATCAGATCACATAAACAAGGTCAGTAACCAACACTTTCGATACCCTGTTTTTTGGTTTTATCCCTTGAACTTGTGAGCACACATGTTGAATTGTATCATTCCATGGCCCATTGGTTAATATACAAATCACACCAGGACAGTACATCTTCCCCAACTTTAATGACTTTCCCCGCATCCAAACAACAAATGATCAAGAGATTCAACATCATGTTTGCAAAACACGCAGAGTGGGTAGTTCTGCATATTGAACCGGATGAGCCTATATTTTGTTGAAAGCCACCCCCAAAGTGCCATCCATAGTCAGAATTTTGCACGTGGTGTGGTTCTGTGGCGCCCCTTCAGGAAGCATCCTGCTCCCTAGCTCGACGCCACCCGCCTGCAAGTTTTCATCCAGATTCATCTAATCTCTGTCCAAAACATGAACGGACTATAAAATAAACATTCACAATGTAAAAGCCATGATGTTTAACACAATATAATAGAATTCTTTTAACCTGGATGTAGACCCCATCAGTCCTCGATGTAATTAAAGAAGAAATTGATCTCTATAATGTTGGGCCTCAAGCAATTATCTTGAGTTCCTCTTAAAGAGAATATGGACCACCTAAAAAAGAGCACTTGAGGAAATATGGACTGAAAATGTATGAGATAGGAGAACAATATTGAACAATGAATATGAACTGAATTGCACGAATAAAATACAATGAATAACTTTCAATTTGAAATAGATGATGATAGATAAACTCCAAACGGTGCTAACAATTCCGATCGGAGTTGGGGGGCTGTTAGCTCCGATTGGAGCTTAAAGCAACTCCAATCGGAGCTGGGCTAGCTCCAATCGGAGCGACCAACTCCGATCGGAGTTGTAACTCCAATTAGAGTTCGATATCTCCGGTGTCGGAATTTAGGTTGAGGAAGGCAGAAAGAAAAAAAAAAGAAAAAAGAAAAAAAATGAAAAGGAAAATAAGAAAGAAATGAGAAAAGGATAAAATGGAAAAGAAATAAATCTAAAATCTGAAAAAGGAATAAGGGTGTTGTTGGTCCCTTTTTTAAACAATTAGAAAAGACTAGGGGGGGTGAAGAGTCTTTTCAAACTTTTGGTCGTTTAAAACTTTCTCAGCAAGTGCTTATTACATTTCAGTAATGAGTTTGCTGGTACTTAACTTTCTCAGCAAGTACTTATTACTTTTCAGTAACGAGTTTGTTGATACTTAAAAACAGAGTGCGGAAGTCTTTTACAATAAGTGCTTTTCAGAGAGCTAGTTTCAGCAAGTGAGCAGAGTTACAATGTACGAGAAATATAACTTGATGAAAACTAAGTGCAGTAAAGTAACTCACACAAACACTTTTATAGTGGTATCTGAGAGTGGCGTAATCTCTCAACTAATCCACTTTGTCCTTTCTTGGACTGAATCCACTATGATAAGATGTGAGGTTCCTTACAAATCCTATCACTAATGATTCTCAGAAACCAAAGCGCACTTGCTTCGTTCCCAACCTAACTAGAGAACTGTAACCTTGTTCTCCACCAAACTTGAGACTTATAATCAGCAACGCTATGCTTGATTAATTCCCCCTGAATTTCACGCCTGAAAAGGGTGTTTATCAGTTAGAGAGGTTTGGGATGAGATAACTTGAATATAACTTTTCAGCTATAACAAGTTATCTAAAGAAACACAACTTGTAATACTTTGCAGTAAGCAAGTTTGATTGTTTCTTGTTTCAAGACTTGTTCTTGTTCGAAAGAAAGAACACTTAACTAATTTCTTAGCCGTGAATGTTCTACTTCTTCACAATTAGCTTTTGTTTCAAGCTTAAGTCTTGGAACGGATCAATAGGCAGTAAAGAGTATAGAAGGATTTTAGTGTTTAAAGCACAAGTGAGAGTTTGATCACGTTGTTGACACACCTTTCTACTCTTGCCTGATGAACTCTATTTATAGTGTCTCAAGGGAGCAGTTTGAATTTCAAATTCTAAGGCTTTGTACCTTAAGATGTCACTATCTTGCTTTTGTACTTTCAGCAGCGTCCTTCATTTGTCTTCTTATCTTCATGTTCTTCGCGTGCCTACTTTGCATTTAATATTCATTTGAATTAAATTCAAATGTGAACGTTGGAGCCAAAATGCAAGTACTCTTCAGCAAGGAGGTCACATATGTTGTCAACAAGCGGTCAATCTCAGTTTCAGCAAGCACAACCTACTCTGTCATATAGATTTTCACTTATGCAAGTTGTTGCTGAAATTCTCACTTTCTGAAGCAACATGCGCCTTTGTAGATACCTTTCTCAGAATTCTTCTAAGTCTTCAGTCTTCGAATCTCAACTTTCTGAGCGGTTCTAGGTCTTCAATAGTTTGTTTGTAAAAACAAAGTACATCATCGGCAAACGAAAGAACCTAACTAGTACCTACACTAAGTCTTTCAGCAAACGTTCCTCTTTTACAATGTCCTTAAAATTATAAATTCCTATGGACCTTAGGAGTACTAGTTATTGGACTTTTCTTAATTTAGTATGGTTAATTACTCATCAAAATTACAAGTTTTCTAACAAATTTCCCCATTTTTGATGTTAGCAATCCATGGCTAAATTAATTATTACCCTTTTAGAGGTTCCAGATGTTGAATAAATCAGTTGATTAATGCAAACATACTTGAATAATAAAACAGTAAGCATAAAATAATTTGCATAATCAAGAACCAATAAGAGTCAAAAAGTTCATTGTTGATAGTTATCTTTCAGTAAGTTTACAAGAAAGTTCATAGATAACTAAAGTAACCAGCAAGCAAAACAAAGCTTTCCAAGGGATTAGTCTATTCCAGCAGAGGATTCTCTAAGAATCTCTTTTACACTCTTTTCAACAAGAGCAGTGAATTCAACATAGTCCTTTTCGTAATCTTCAAGTAGCTTACGAACTTCAAGTTGAATAATTCTTGCATTCTTGCAGGCAGTATAGTGATGGTTTTCACCATTCATCTCTTTGTAGTGTATTACCCACAAGTGCATGCCCCAATTGCTAGCATGTAGTAGTTGAGTGTCTAAAATTCCCTTGTTGGCATGAATCTTCCTTAACCAGATAAGGTCTTCTTCTTGCTCCTTTGCAGTGAGATAAAAATACTCATAAGGAATCAAGCCATATTTCTTTTTGGACTTCTTGGTATGAGGATCATTAAAGTAAGCAACATCAATCGGCTTGATTAAATCAGGCTCTTGCTTCATCTTCTTGCTGATGAAAGTTCTTCTTACCAAAATTTCTATGTTCAACCATTTTATAGCAATGTTCCTTGGGTAGGGAGGAGGATCCCTTTCTTTTCTTGTGACTTTCAATTCAATCCAAGTGTACATTTGGTTCAGTACAGCAGTTGGAAAGAAGTCATTGGCCAAAAGGTCTTCCAGCTTTATGATCCAGCAACCATGGAGGTTTCTGGTCACATTCTGAGTGGTTTCCTCATTGCTGGTCTTTGTGTAATCAATGCCAGTGCCAATGACAATGTTAGCTAGCCTTCTTTCTTCATGTCTTTGCTTTCTTCTTCTTGACTTAGCATTTTCATGATCCTTTGCTGAAGATCTAGAGTCAAAAGAGAAGTATTTGGATTGGCCAGATGGAGTTATGGCAGAAAGAGGTTTGGCCTTTATAGCTTGAGCTATTGTTTGTTCATCATCATTATCATCATCTTCATTAATGCCTTGATGACTTTCAGTGTGACAAAATTCTTGAGTATTAGCAGAAGTTTTTCTCCTTTTAGGATTTGCTGAACTTCTCTCAGAATCTGTTTCAGCTCTTCTTTTAGAACTTTGCTCTGTTTCAGCAAGAAGTTCTCTGGAAGGCGGTCCAGGCAGCTTTAATGGAGCTTCAGAGGGAGTAGTGGACTTGTCTCTTGAAGACTTTCTTTTTCTAGAACCTTCCCCCTTAGACATGGATTGCATCATTGGCGTGATGTGTAAAGAGAAAAACTCATTGCAGTTTTCAGCAAAAATATTGAGGCTGTTGTATTTAAGAATCATGTCTTGCTGATCGGAAGTCAGCTTAGACAATTCTTTTTAATAAAAGTCAGATTCTCCTCATGTCTTCGCTCATTGTTTACTTTTTCTTCCAGTATAGCCTGAGCCTTTGTCAATGCGCGTTTAGCGAGCTTGAGTGCTTGACTGGCATCATCTTCATAGCTTTTGTGATGTAGACTTATATTTTTCTGAGCTATGGTAAGTGTAGTAGTGCGTCTCAGCACAGTACTCAGTATCTTTCCAATGTCAAGTGGACTCTCAGCAAGCAGTGCATCATCCTCTTCTTGGCATTCTTGTGAACAACCATTAGTGCTCTTATTCTTGGAGTAAACTCCTCAATATTTGGGAACGACACTAAATAGGAAGTAAGTGAGTGGGCTTTGATTTCAGTGGCGATTTGATCATCGTTTCTCAGCAAAACGACTTCTCTCCATATCTCCTTCATCATTAATGAGAGATGCTGGAGGAATTTCTACCATCTTGGGTTCAGCTTTCTTGGACTTTTCTTCGTCATTTGCTGAGAAATCAGATAGATCATCTTCTTCAAAAGGTTCATCAAGGCCAACAACCTTGACACCTAAATCCTTAGCCTCAGTCACTTTTGGTTGAGTGGTTGCTGAAGGCAACTCTTTTGACTCAACAACTGGAGTTTCACCAGCAGTAAGTGGAAGGGAGGAATCTTCCTTGTTGTTCACTCCTGAAGATTGAGCAATATCAAGATGTTGAGTGTGTCTGTTGTGAATCTGTAGGCTATTCTGTAATGCTCTTTGGTAATCTTCATCCATTTCTTCATTTTCTCCAAGGTTTGAATCAGTGACCTTAGCTTCGAGTAATGCTAACTCGGCATCAGAAAGCCTATCTTTGCCTTTAGGCATTTCACATGCTTTCTGGCGTACTCTTCTTCAGTCTCAGCAACTTGTTCAGTTGCTGGACTACTTTTCTCAGCAGGAGTAGGAGCAGATTCTTGTTGCTGACTGGGAGGTTGTTCAGCTTGCTGATTTTCAACATCGACTTGATTTACTTGATCAACAACTGCGAATTTTACTCCGCCAGCATCCGGACTAGGACCTTGATTATCATCATCATTGTCCTTGTTGTCCTTTGAATCCTTGGTTTCATCATCACTTGTGTCTTTAAGGATATTTTCATCATCTTCTTCTTCATTATCATCCGTTAGTATAACCAACTCAAGATGTTTGTACTTAGTAGCACTTGTAACTTCTTCTTCCTCATTGGTTTTGTGGGGATCATCCACCACGGGTACAAAGGAACCCTTGAGCATCACAGCTTGTTCAGCTGGAGAGGCACTCTTGAACTTAGCTTTCATATTCTCTCTAATTGTTGCAATCAGATTTGAACTCATTTGCTGAGAATATGAGAGTTCTTCAGGAAGTATAGAGTGTACAAACGTCTTGAGTTTGAATAGAGAGTTTCTCTTCTTTTCATTGGATAGATGGATGTGAAGATCTGAAAAGTCCATCCTTTTGTACCTTTGCCAGTTGCTGACAGACATAGCAACTCTAGTCAAAGTGTTTCTTTTGAAGTTTGAGTATAGTTCTTTGGAACTAAATTCATGGACTTCTGTGATGTGAACCGCTTCATCATTCTCCTTTTGAGCCTGAATAAGAGTAAGGTTATTTTCAGGAAAGTTTTGAAAAATAGTTTTAGAGTCTAAAACTGTAACATGAATTACATGTTGATTTTCAGCAAGCTCATGTTGCACACTTAGTTGTGCGGGAACTATTTCCATTGCTTCAGGAGCTGACAAAACCTTATTTACCATGAACCATGATGGTAAAATACTCTTAGTTCAAATTTATGTGGATGACATAATTTTTGGATCTAAGGACAAGCAACTTTGTGATGATTTTGCCAAACTCATGACAAATAAGTTTGAAATGAGTATGATGGGAAAATTGAATTATTTCCTAGGATTGCAAGTCAAGCAACTCAAAGATGGAATATTCATAAATCAAGCAAAGTATGCGAAAGAAATGCTCATAAAGTTTAGGATCAAGGAGGATGAGAAACCTGAAAAGATCCCTATGAGTGTTGGTACCAAATTGGGCTATACTAAAGAGGACAAAAGTGTTGAAGAACACAAGTATAGGAAGCTCATTGGTTCCTTGTTGTATTTAACAGCAAGTAGACCTGACATTCAGTATGCTGTTTGTGTGTGTGCAAGATTCCAATCTGATCCAAGAGAATCACACTACAAAAAGGCAATCAAGATACTGAAATATGTTAAAGGTACAGTCAATGTTGGATTATGGTATCCTAAAGATTCTGGACTTGAATTGGTTGGTTATTCTGATGCTGATCATGGAGGATCAACTCTTGATAGAAAAAGTACCTCTGGAACTTGTCAGTTTTTGGGTACTAGATTAATATCATGGTTCAGCAAGAAGCAAACTTGTGTTGCCACTTCATCTACTGAATCTGAATACATTGCAGCTGGTTGTTGCACAGCTCAAATCCTATGGATTCAGCAACAATTAAGAGATTATGGTATTTCTGCAAAGAAAACACCATTCTTTTGTGATAATACAAGTGCTATTGCAATCACGCAAAATCCTAAGTTTCACTCTAGGACTAAGCACATTGATATTAGACATCATTTCATTAGAGATCATGTGGAAAAATGTGATATTGAGGTTGTGAAAGTAGGCACTGATGATCAGCTTGCTGACATCTTTACCAAGCCCCTACCGGACAATAGGTTCGCAATTCTAAGGTATAACCTTGGATTGATTGAACTACCTCAATAATGGATACACTTGGCAGAATGCTGAAACAGGTATTCAGCAAGCCAAAGTATTCCTGTTTAAAAAACTCAGTCACTGATTTCTTCTAAGAAATGATAGGTCACTACATGTTTGCTGAAACAGGCATTCAGCAAGTAATTCTGTCAAAACGGGTATTTGTTAGGAAACTTGATCACTTGTTGAGACAGGCACTCAGTAAAAGAAAGAGCTTAAGGATTGCTGAAACAGGCATTCAGACAATCAAAGATACTGAAACAGGCATTCAAGTATCAAAGGAATTTTCTGAGACGGGAACTTAGAAAAAGAGCAAAGCTCATCTCTCAGATCTTACCAAAGGATATCTCAAGTACAGAAGAATTTACTGATACGGGAAATCAGAAATATCTTTTAAACTTAAGATTATATGAGATATCTAAGTAAGGGGGAACTTTCAGCAAGTATCTAGGTTGATAATTCAAACTCGCTGAAAAGATTCTTGTCTATTTCAGCAAGCAATCTATTCCCTTAAAACTCGGTAAAATCAATTTGTGATGTTAATCGGGCACAGATAAACTCGTAATAATCATGACATGAAATTCAATCGTGGCCATTGATTAAAAGGAGTTACTAATCTAACGGTTAATAAAACAAAGAGAGAGAGTGCTCTGACGGTTTCAAGTTAGTGGGCCACTACGCATTTAATGCAAAAGCTCCACTAACTCTAGTGTTTCTCTGTTTTACCCTTGTTGAGAGCTCAAATCGATTGAGTTTCTCACACACCAGAGACACTATATAAAGAAGGAGTTAGAGAAATGACAAAATTCTTTAACTCACATTTCCCTTCTCTGCAAATTTTAGCCTGAATCTACTGTACCTCCGGTCAAAAAGCAAACTATCTCTTTTCGTACACATTTCTTTGCTCTATAAAAGAGATGGCTCCCAAGAGACAGTCTTCTAAGTCCTCAAAGTCATCAAAGGTTGACAGTGCTGAAACACGCACTGCTCCGGTGACTACTCCGGCTACAAACACAACGAAAGTTGTGTTGAAAAACGACCGCATATCCGAAAAACCTATGCCTCCGTCATATCTTGACACTGCAAAGTGTGAGATGTTGATGCAATGGGGAGGTTTTGCAAAAGAAAAGTACATTAGGTACTTTTATGAACAAGAACTCGATGACGAAAATGAAGAGGCGCTTGAGCTTATCAAGCAGCAAGGCCTCATGAACTTTATCTCTGCTCGCACTAAGCAACTCAGCATGATTGATACAATGGAATTCTACAACAATGCAGAAATCCAGTCCCTTACTGATAGTAAAGGAGTCACTGAAAAAGTGATCTTTACTATAGTTCAGAACACGCAAATCGTCCTGAAATGGACTGATTTAGTGAAGATTTTTCAGATTCCAACCACTGGAACTGAAGATGACGTCACTGCCACTGACGAAAAAATCGAAGCTTTCTACAGTGACGTCAGAAATAAGAAAATGAAGAAAGGCGAGATTGCTCCCGTGACTTGGACAAAGCACGTTAAGAGAAAGCATCTCTACCATTCACTTGGTCTAGTAGCTCTGCTACTAATAAAAGTTCTTGACTCCCAAGTTGGAGGAATTGACCAAGTAGGCCCGAGAAGATGGCCATTGCTGATGCATATCCATGAAAATAAAACGGAACTTAACTGGGCTAAGTACATTTTCAACAGGCTTGTTGATTGTGTTACTAAGTTTAAGGTAAATGTAGAAGACAACAAGGTCTCACCTTCCTTTCCAGTTATGTATGGAATCAAGATATGCTACATCCTTGAACATTTCAGGATTCAGCTAAGAAACCCATTTCCAATCAAGAAATCTGTGTGCAATGTGGGAAGATCATTCTACAAGCAGAATGTACCTAAGACTGCTAGAAAGAAAACTAAGAAGACAACAACTGCAAATGTTGTCAGCACAAGCCAGCAAGAAAGGTATATAACAGTTGCAGATGTTACCACTCAGCAACTTAGAGATAAAACTGCTGTTGGTGGTGGTAAAACAAAAGAAACTGCTGTAGAAAATCAACAAGGTACGTCTACAACAGCCGTTGCTGAAAATGCAACTATAGATGACTCTGGGAAACTGGAATAATCTAACAAGAAAAAGAGGAAAGCTGATGATGACACTCAGACTGCAACGTCATCAGCAAACCCCGTACCTAAGAGGAAACGGACCAGCAACAAAAGAAAGAAAACACTGGCCCGAAAGTCAGTCCCTGCTATCCAAGACCTCTCAGACAATTCCCAGACAAATGCTGAAACGCATTTGCCAGTAGATGTTGCTGAGGTGATCACTGAAACCTATGTCAGCAATGTTGAAGTGTTTGCGGAAGCCTTCAACAATCAACTTAACGTTGATACCTCTACTGAGAATAGACCACAAGTCAGTGGAAATGAAATTCCTGCCCATGTCCCAGATATCTACATTGTAGATAATTTAGATGATCCAACTTTGGAACCAGCAAGTGACATTGCTGCTGATTTGCAAAGAGCGGCACTTGCTGATGCTGCTGAAAAGATGGTTGCTGAACAAGCAACTCATCAAGTTGCTGAAACCCCGCTTGCTGAAGGACCAGTTGCTGAGATAGCAATGGTTCCAGTTCCAGAAGTTGCGGAAACACAAGAAGCATTATTCCACGACGCATCTCGTGATGCTGAGAATACGGGCCCAAGTTCACCCAAGACATCAATCGACAAAGTCCAGCTTGTACTGGAAGAAATAAGCAAACAAATGGAGTTGGAGATTGAGGAATCATCCAACAAATCCATTGATGTCTTCATGACAAACAGTGAGCTCAAGGGTCAAGATGCTTCTGCTCAACTTGTCATTTCAGAGATAAGGGAGATTGCTGAAACCGCACAACTTTCTCAAATAGAGCAAAACCAGATGTCTGCTGAAGAAACAGTCCAAGAAGCTGAAGAAACTGTTAATGGTGAAAGGACTGAGCCACAACCTGTCCTTCTTCAGCAGGTAGTTAATTCAACCATCAGTAAAACTTCGATTTCTGAAACTTGTTCTTTTGCTAATATTATATTATCTCCACAGACTTCTCAAGATGCAAGCCAGATGGTTGCTGAAGCCTCTGCACCAGAACCAACACTCCCTGCTCAGCAGGTAGTTAATGATTTTGGTATTAAAACTAAGTTTGACAGCTTAGTACTTGTGTCTAACTCTAATTTATTTCAGGATGAACAAATGGAGGATGCTACTCAAGCTCCTCATGGAATGGAAATTGTACTACATGAGCTTGCTGATTCTCAGCAGGTAAATCATGTTTCAGATATGAACTCTAAAACAATTTTCCAAACCAATCCTGATCTAAATAACGTTCTTTTTCAGGCTCAAAAGGAGACCACTGAAGTGGTACTCATCACTGAAGATCATCAAGTAAATTCTGAGGAACTGTACTTGAATTTCAAAAGAACAACTTTGTCAAGAGTTGCTAAGTCCGTCAGCAACTGGCAAAGATACAGGCGAATGGATTTCTCTGATCTTCACCTTCATCTTTCAAACGAGAAAAAGAGATCTTCTCTGCTGAAGCTCGAAACATTTGTCCACTCCATCCTTCCTGAAGAAATGTCATATTCTCAGCAAATGAGCTCGAATCTGATTGCTCAAATCAGAGAGAATATGAAGGCAAAATTCAAGAGTGCCTCTCCAGCTGAACAAGTTGTGATGCTCAAAGGTTCATTTGTACCTGTGGTGGCTGATCCCCACAAAATCAATGAGGAAGAGGAAGTGACAAGTGTTGCTTTGTATAAGCACGTTGAGCTAGTCATTCTGACCGACGATGATGAAGAAGAAGAAGATGAGAACATTCCCACTGATCCAAGTGATGATGAAGGGAAAGATTCCAAGGACAAGAAAGACGATGATGATGACAATCAAGGTCCAAGTCCTGATGCTGGAGGATTGAAGTTGACAGTTGCTGAAAATGCTCAACCCGAAAATCAGCAAGCTGAACAACAACAACCTCAGCAAGAATCTCAACCTCCTCCTGCTGCTGCTGAAAATCAAGCACCTGTGCAAGGTGCTGATACTGAAGAAGAATATGCCAGAAAAAGGGCTGCCTTGAAAAATGGCAAAAGTCCAGTTTTTGATGCCAAGGTTACTGAAGAAAACCTTGATGATTATGAAGAACAAGATGAAGATTACCAACGCGCTCTCCAGAACAGTCTCTTGATCCATGCAAGGCATACGCAGGATCTAGAAATTGGTCAATCTTCAGGAGTAAGATCAACGGAAGTCCCCTCCCTTCCATTTACTACTGGCGAAACTCCAGTAATTAAGTCTCATACTCAATTAAAACTAACTACTGGCGAAACTCCAGTCATTGAGTCTCAAACGTTGCCTTCAGCAACTACTCAATTAAAACTAACTACTGGTGAAACTCCAGTTGTTGAGTGTGAAGCGTTGCCATCAGCAACCACTCAACAAAAAGGAAGTGAAGCTACTGATAAAGGTTCTAAAGTTGCTCAACTTGATGAATCTGAGGATGATGACTACTTGTCAGAAAATGAGGATGAACAATCCAAGTGAGACCCAAAAGTTGTTCAGATTCCTCCTCCTGTTTACATCAATGATTTAGACGATGGTCTAAGAGCAGAATTGCTGACGCGTGATGATCAGTTTGCTTCCGAACTTAAGGTTCATTCCTTGACACTACATCTAGTGCTGTTCCCAAGAGTTGAGGAGTTTACTCCTAGAATTTTAGCACTAAAGGAAGTCAATAATGCCTGTAAAGCTGAAGATGAGGCATTGCTTGCTGAGAGCCCACTTGACTTTGGAAAGATATTGGCTACAGTGCTGAGACGCACTACTACTTTGACCATAGCTCAGAAAGACATCAGTCTTTATCACAAAAGCTATGAAGAAGATGTAAGTCAAGCTCTAAAGCTAGCAAAGACCGCTCTCGTGAAGGCTCAGACTTTCATGGATGAGAAGGCCGCAACAGAGAAAAGACATGAAGAGAACATGATGAGTATTCAAAGAGAGTTGTCAAAAATGACTTCTGACCAACTACAAATCATCATAAAGTATAACAGTTTAAGCACTCTTGCTGAAAATTGCAATGAGTTTTATTCTCTGCACATCACTCCGATGTTGCAATCCATGTCTAAGGGGGAAAAGAAGAGTACCAGAAAAAGAAACCAAACCCCTCCTGCTGTTGATGAGCCACTGCCCATAGAACCACTTGCTGAAAAAGAGCAAAGTTCTAAAAGGCAAGCAGAATCTGAGTTGAATTCAGCAAGTACCAAAAAGAGAAAAACCGCTGCTGAAACTCAAGATTTTTGCCATAATGAAAGTCATCACAATCTGAATGAAGATGATAAAGATGATGACAATCAAACAATAGCTCAAGCCATAAGAGCTAGACCCTTAACAGCCTTGACTCCATCTGGCCACTCAAAGCATTTTTCGTCTGACTCTTCAGCAAGAGATCAAGACAATGCTAAGACAAGAAGAAGGCAAAGACAGGAAGAAAAGAGGCTGGCCAGCATTGCTATTGGCTCCGGCATTGAATACACAAAGACAGCAAGAAACCACTCAGAATGTAATCAGAAACATTCATGGTTGCTGGATCTTAAAGCTGGAAGACTTGCTGGTGAATGAGTTCTTTCCTACAACCATATTGAATCAAATGTTCAAATGGATTGAACTCAAAGTCGAAAGAAATCAAAGGGAAGAGTCCCTCCCAAGAAATATTGCTGGGAGATGGTTGAATCTTGAGGTCTCAGTAAGAAGAATCGCCATTGGTAAGACATACAAACAAGAACCAAATCTGATCAAACCACCTGGCATTGCTTACTACTCTGACCCAGTAACAAAGAAAACAAAGAAGAGATTTGGATTGATTCCTTATGAGTACTTCTATCTCACTGCTAAGGATCAAGAAGAAGATCTTCTCTGGCTAAGAAAGATTCATCCGAAAAGCATTTCAGATACACAGCTTCTCCATGCCAGCAATTGGGGCATGCATTTGTGGGTGACTAACTACATGGAAATGAATGCTGAAAAGCACCATCATACCGCCTGCATAAACGCAAGAATTCTTCAACTACAAGTCCGTAGGCTTCTGGAAAACTACGAAAAGGACTGTGTTGAATTCACTGCACTTGCTGAGAAGAGTGTAAGAGAGATTTTGAGAAAATCATCTGGAAGAGCTTAACTCTCTGTAATACTTTTTGTTAAAGTTTTTGTTTGCTGATTCTGTTTAAGTTATCTCTGCTATTTCATGTAAACTTCTGAAAGATAACTATCAGCAATGAAGCTTTCAACTCTTATTGGTTTTTGATTATGCAATTTACTTATGCTTACTGTTTAATTATTCAAGTATGCTTGCATTAATCAACTGATTTATTCAACATCAGAAACCTCTAAAAGGGTAACAATTAATTTAGCCATGGATTGCTAACATCAAAAAGGGGGAAATTTGTTAGGAAACTTGTAATTTTGATGAGCAATTAACCATGCTAAATTAAGGAAAGTCCAGTAACTAGTACTCTTAAGGTCCATAGGAATTTAGAATATTAAGGACATTGTAAAAGAGGAACGTTTGCTGAAGACTTAGATTAGGTGTTAGTTAAGTAGGTTTTTACCGCTTACGATGTATTTTATTTTCTGAAAAGAAAATAACTTATTGAAGCTTTAGCTTATGATGTATCTTATTTTCTGAAAAGAAAATAACCTATTGAAGCATTTGCTGACGATGTACTTTGTTTTTACAAACAAACTATTGAAGCATTTAGAAACCGCTCAGAATCTTGAAGATTATTGAAGATCTGAAGACTTGAAGAATTCGAAGATCTGAAGACTAGAAGATTGCTGAAGACTGGTATCTACAAAGGCACATGTTGCTCAGAAAGTGGAAACTTTAGCAACAGTATTGCATAAGTGAAAATCTGAAAGACAGAGTAGGTTGTGCTTGCTGAAACTGAGACTGACCACTTGCTGATGGAACATATGTGACCTCTTGCTGAAAGTACATAAGTTTGCGCTCCAATGTTACTGTTTGAATTCTATTCAAATATGCATTAAATGCAAAGCTTACACGTAAAGGACATGAAGACTAGAAGACAAACAAGGACGCTGTTGAAAGTACAAAAGCAAGATAGTGATATCTTAAGGATCAAAAGCCTTGGAATTTAAAATTCAAACGGCTCCTTACTTGCACTATAAATACAGGTCATCCGGCAAAGAGTTGAAGTGTGTCAACAACGTGATCAAACTCTCACTTGTGCTTAAAACTCACATACCTTCAAACTCTCTATACTGCCATTGATCCGTTCCAGGACTTAAAGCTTGAAAAAGCTACTTGTGAAGAAGTAGAACAAACTCGGCTAAGAAATTAGTTAAGTGTTCTTTCTTTCGAACAAGAACAAGTCTTGACACCAGAAACAATCAAACTTGTTTACTGCAAAGTATTCAAAGTTGTGTTTCTTAGATTACTTGTTGTAACTGAATAAGTTATAATTAAGTTATCTCATCCCAAAACTCTCTAACTGAAAATACACCCTTTCAGGCGTGATATTCAGGGGGAACTTAATCGAGCATAGTGTTGCTGATTAAAAGTACCAAGTTTGGTGGAGAACAAGGTTACGTTCTCTAGATTAGGTTGGAGACAAAGCAAGTGTGCTTTGGTTTCTGTTGAATCGCTCTAGATA
Source organism: Plantago ovata (assembly GCA_028274465.1). Lineage (NCBI taxonomy): Eukaryota > Viridiplantae > Streptophyta > Magnoliopsida > Lamiales > Plantaginaceae > Plantago > Plantago ovata. The sequence goes on along the minus strand of CM051455.1, from coordinate 109,674,209 downwards.
GGAGATTGTAAGGAACCTCAATCATATCTTAGTGGATTCAGTCCTAGAAAGGACAAAGTGGATTAGTTGAGAGATTACGCCACTCTCAGATACTACTATAAAAGTGTTTGTGTGATTTACTTACTGTACTTAGTTTTCAGCAAATCATATCTGTCTATACACAGTCACTCACATCACTTGCTGAAACCTTTACTTACTGAAAGAGGACTTATTGTATCAAAAACTTCCGCTCTCTGATTTTAAGTATCAGCAAACCAAGCTACTGAAAAGTAACTTACGCTTGCTGAGAAAGTTAAGTACCAGCAAACTCATTACTGAAAAGTAATAAGCACTTGCTGAGAAAGTTTTAAACGACGAAAGTTTGAAAAGACTATTCACCCCTCCCCCTAGTCTTTTCTTGTTGTTTAAAGAGACCAACATATACGAATTTAAAAAAATAAAAAAAAATAAAAAAGATGTTAGCCACAGATAGTATCTATCACTATCCGTGGCTAAACCTGAAATAAGAGACCCGATCGGGTATCTTCTTTTCATTTTCCCCCAAATCTTTTCTGCCCTAAACCCTAACTTCGTCACTTCCTCCGTCGTCTCCGCTCGCCACCACTTCGGATCGACCACCATTGCACACGAGCACCACCACCACCACCTCACAACGTCAACCACCTCACATTTCAACCACCGCACACGAGCACCACCGCGACTCCAGCACCTCCGCCACCGCCCGGAAGACCCTCATTCTCCACCAGCTTGTATTCTCAGCTTAGGTCAATTAATTGTTTTTCTTTAACCCTATATTTTTGTAATTTAGTTGCTTAATTAGATTAAATTTGTATTAATTTGTTTAATTACTTTAATTTAATCTGCATTAATTTTTAGTTAAATAAAATTAAATTTAGGTAACCTAGATTAATTATTTAATTTATGTTAATCTAGATTTATGTAATTTTGTTAATTATTTATTCAATTATTCTCGTAATTCTGTTAATTATGAAAATTAGTTTATTTATTATATTAATTTTGGATTAAATTAATTTAATTGGATCACTTAGATTAATTATTTAATTACGGTTAATATAGATTAATTATGTAATTATTTATTTAATTATTCTTGGTAATTTTGTTAATTATGGAGATTAGTTTATTTATTTAGTTTGTTTATTCTGTTAATTTTGGATTGAATTAGTTTAATTGGATTAATTAGTATTCTTTTTAGTTAAATTAAATTAAATTTTATAATTAGTTTCATTTAGTATTCATTAATTACATTGGACACTCGACATTATAATAAGTATTCATTTAGCAAAGCGACCTTGGACCTTGAACTTCATTTCATAAGTTAAACTAGTTAATTAACCCGTCGATGTACATCGACGGGCATAGTGACTTTTAAATGCACATATTTCCAAACTTTTATTATATTGGATGAAGTCATATACCAATCAGCGCGAATATTCAATAATAATAGATTGAATTAGCTGAGGTACTGCAAGGCAAAAATATAAACTATTTTTAACTCAAGAACTTCATATCCCAAGATGGAATAACCTTTGAAAAGTGCAAATAAATAAATAAATAAATAAATAAATAAATAAATAATAATAATGTATGTAGACTTCTCCTCCTTCCTGCGCTACTCATATTGTCAAAAATTCAGGCACGGGTTGTGCATTTAAACATAAAACGTACTCTTGGTGAATGAACCACCTAATATTCTTACAATGATTTTGATATCACGTCACATCGCTATGGATAAAATGAATAAGAAATTGAAAACTCAAAATGATAGAAATAAAAATGTGTCATTACAAAACATTATTTTTTTTAAATATAAGTATCCCCATAAATCAAAACATATTTATAATTTTACCATACTTTATCAATTTTTTTTTCCTACTTTACCAATAAAGTAACCCAGTCACATTCTTTATTAATTATTTACTTACACAACTTACCTCACTTCTACTACAAATTTTTAAAATGTATAAAAAATATCAAAGGATACAATATTATATATCAGGGCGGATGGAGATATAAGTATATAATTGAAATCTTTACTCTCTGATCTTACTATATAGCCTACCAAAATAGAGAATATAATATATTATGAATTATCCTTAATATGTCTACGATATAAAAATTTTTGAAGTTAAAGATCCTTTTGTTGAAGTTCTACTTTCAATTTACAATTTTGTGTGGAGTAATCTCGTCTATCATGATTTATTGTTTTTAAGCGCTGAATAATTATCAATTAGAATGGAATAACCTCATCGACGGATATCACAATTATATCCTCAATATATATATATATATATATATATATATATATATATATATATATATATACATATATCTATATATATATATATATATATATATATATATAAGTATATGTATATATATATATATACATATATAGATATATGTATATAATATATATGTATATAAGTATATGTATATATATATATACATATATAGATATATGTATATAAATATATATATTTATATACATATATCTATATATGTATATATATATATATGTCTCATAAGAGACCGTCCCTTTTTAACTTATAAAGAGACCGGACTATTATGCAATTAATAAAAGGTAACAAAAATTCAGTGGTAAAAAGGTAATAACTCATAAATATAGGGTTCTTTGTGAAATTATCCTTCTTTCTTTTTATCTTTGACAGACAGATACATAATCGGTCGATTCTTCTCTTTCTCTCTCTCTCTCCTCTCTTACATTCTTTTTTTCTCTCTTCTCTCAGCATATGTGCGGCGTCGATGGGGGAGACGGCGGAGGCGGCGGCGGCGTAGATGGCAGTGAAGTATCCGTCGCCCTGTAGCCGAGAGTAGCCCACCCGTGAAAACCTAGAACTACTCCGTCACGCCGTCCGTAGCGATCCCACCTCAATGAATATTCAATTGTTTCCTTTAGCTGCTCTTCTTTCACATGGTAACACCATGACCATGATGATGTAGATGATCACTTAATAAATTGAATTATAATGGCTATAAATATTGGATCGATGGCCAGGTGTTTATAATGATAATTGGAAGAAGATGACCATGTAGTTATTGTTCCTCAATTAGTTCTATGGTGTTAATCCTTCTAGATGACCAATGATTTGATTCTTAGATGGCGCTGTTGCTTGTTGCTCTGGTATACACATATCTGCCTTGTAACTTCTAATGCACACTACCTGTTTGATGAATTGTTTCTTCATAGTTTTTCCTTGTATTTACTAGATTGAGGTTTATTATTTGATGAAGTAGTAGAGCATACTTGTGAATGTGTTCGGAGTGATGCTGAATTGGAGTGATTTTGCATCTAGATGTAGATTTATATTCATCTCATGAATTTTTTACGTTCAACGATATTCTCCATGTTATGTACAGTATTGCCCATGTTCTAGCCAATATTGTCCATGTTCTGACCGATATACTCACTTTTTAATGCTCTGTTTTTTAACTGTTTTTATGAAAAATTTGACCTCTGCAATATACACTATGTTCTCAGCAATATAACACATGTTCTCAACAATATTCTCCATGTTCTAAACAATACTTCCTTTATTGTTTTCCCCATTTGGTCTTCGTGGTGTTGTTATCCTTGTTTTTTGTCGTTTCGATGTTTCTATATTAGACGCAACTTTACATAATCTACCAATTATTACCCATGTTTCTAAGCACATGTCTCATGTTTTGGACATTATTACCCATGTTTCTTATATTATGTCATTTTTTTTATATGTCCCATGTTCTTATCTTGATTTCTAGTCTATGTTGATATTTGTTCTAGTTATGATTCATATTTTTAAGATTATTACCTATATTCCTTACAATATTGTCTATGTTTGTGTTTTTGTTTTTGTAGATGATGTGCAACAGAAGAAAAAGAGGACTAATGCCGGAAGCAAGCAAAAATCCAATTTAATTCATGTTGATACAAATGACTGTATCTATTTAAGAAAATAGAGTATCATTGTCATTAGAAGTTAGATAGTTATTATTGTAGTCATAATATTAGTATGTCCAATGTACTTGGATTTATGTACAATGATTTTTTTTATGTTCGAAATAGTATCCATGTTTGTTGAGAATATCTCCCATGTTTATGTAAATATTATCCATGTTTCTCATAATATATCCCATGTACTTAATTACAATTTATTGATAATGTACATGTTCCATGTGAGTTTAAATATTACCCATGTTTCTTAATATATCGTCCATGTTCATGGGAATACTACCCATATTTATCATAATATCTTCCATGAACTTGTTTATATATGTGTGTGTGTGTGTGTGTGTGTGTGTGTGTGTCATATTTGTACTTCTCCAAAAGAACCCATGTTTATGAGAATATCTTCCATGTTTCAGTGAATATTTTTCATGTTTCAGTGAATATCTCTCATGTTCATGGGAATACTACCCATGTTTCTCGTAATATCTTCCATGAACTTGTTTTTTATTTTTGTATAAGTCATATCTGTGTTTCTCCAAAAGAACCCATGTTTCTGAGAATATCTCCCATGTTCATGGGAATACTAGCCATGTTTCTCATAATATCTTTCATGAACTTGTTTTTATATATAAGTGCCATGTTATGTGTTTCTCCAAATAGAACCCATGTTTCTGAGAATATCTCCCATGTTCATGGGATTACTACCCATGTTTCTCATAATATTTTTCATGTTTCTGAGAATATCTCTCATGTTCTCAAACAAAATCATAAATATATAGTAGATTACTTTTAAATTGTCAAACAGAGCATACTATTCAGAACATGGTCAATATTGTTGAGAGCATTGGTTATATTGTTGAGTACATAGTGCATATCGCATAGGTCAATTTCTCACAAAACAAGTTTAAAAAAACAGAGCATCAGAAACAGTGAGCATATTGGTTAGAACATGGACAATATTGACTATAACATGGGCAATATTATACAGAACATGGCAAATATCGCTGAACGTAAAAAATTCATGAGATGAACAAAAATCTATATCTAGATGCAAAAGCTAACATCTATCATCAACATACTTCGATTCAAATACATATCTACATATATCTAGATGCAAATAACAACAACAACGTGGATTCAACATAAATCTATCACCAACAAACTTTTATCACCAAAAAACATCAATTGAAAGAACTAAAAAAAAACCTTGAACTATGTCAAATCGGTCGATTTGCAAGCTTATACACCATGAAAAATATGAAATCATGATGAGTAGGCGATGGTGATGATCCCATGTGATTTTGGTTGGGTTATGGGGTGTTTTAAAAGCTAGTAGTTGTTTTGGGGTTGTTTTGTAATTAATATAAATTGGTCTCTATGGTATCTTTCTAAGGGTGATCTATCATGAGACTTACTCATCATATCATAGGACAATTTAAGTTTTCTTTATCTTGAGTTTACTGTTTTTTGGGAAGAATATAATACACATGTCGAATTCACTGCATGTTTTATACTATCGATAAATATTTACGTTTAATACGACACTAATTGTCCTATCTAATGTTATGCACTTCTTATTATATTTAAATAAATTTTATAAGAAATAAGTAATTTAAAAAATCGGTCATATGACTCATGTCGTATTGCATTAGTAACCTATGTTCTTTGTCTTTCTTCTCTAGATAAATAATTTGTTGAAAATTGGGCCCAACATGTGATCACAAAATAATTTTGTAAAAGAAGTTATGTATCCAAATTACCGCATAATATATAATATCATTATGGTAAAAAATACTCTTAACTAAACCCTACTTTGACCCAATTTTTTTTTTACACTCTTTATCAAATTCTATTTCTTATTTATAAAATTTCATCTTCCCCTTTCCAGCACTACAGTGTGACCACCATCGACAAAGTTTTGTGCGATCTCCAGTTACCTCCATGTAGATAGAAATTAATCTGTGTTATAATTTCAGTTTCAGTTGAGTTGTGTGAGGTTGAACATGTGAATGATCAGACAGTTGAGAGTAGAAAATAGTGGTTTTTTTTTAATTGTTTCTGGTGCTCATATTGGAAACATGGTACTCTCAATGAAGACAATCATTTTGCATTAACATTAGCCACGTTGAACCTCATAGATAAATCCAATCTCAATATGAACCCAAGAAGCGAAGACATTCTTCCAACTTTCCCTGCCAACATTATATTGGATGCACCCGAAACACCATTGCAATGAAATTTACTACATGTATAACAAATCAAAATGCAGTAGCCACACGTGATCCACCTACCTAAACTCATTTGCAATGGGTAAAAATTAATTGAGTAAATTAATTTACCCATTATCCATAATATTAAGTAAGATGTATACTCCTTCCTCCTGTCCCACTAATAATGTGCCGTTAGATTTATCGATGCCGACTTTGATCACATATTACTCCTAAACTACAATAGAACAATATTTAATAAAGTCATATTGTGAAAATATACTTCATGAACTTTCGGCAAATAACTTTATTAAACTTTTTTTGGTGCCAGTTAGAAGTATGTGGTCAAAGTTAATCCTAAAAAGTCAAACAACTTATTATTAGTGAGATTGAGGGAGTTTATTGTTTTTTTTTTTTTTAGTACCAAAATTTTATTTTATTAATAAAAGAGTATAAGAAATACTCAAGAACATTACAACTCAAATTCACATAACAATCTCCTGATTAACAATATACATATGTAACTCCAACCAAAATGGATCACACCTACACAGACAACTCATCTCAGCCCCTTACATTTAAACAAAAGCTACCCATCACTCACAATCAGTATTACATCTCACGTAAAAGAATAGCCAATCACATGATCAAGGCCTTAGTAACCAATCAGCCCCGACCGTGATCAATAATCCAACTTCCATATCAATTCGCACACCAGATTCACTAACCATTTCAAGTATATTGTTATTTGTTAATAAATTTTTTCTCATTAAAAACGCACACATTATTAATTAACTAATTTATATTTTTCGCAAATAACACATGCTTTTCGGTCTATTTTTCATTCATGTAGACCGTCACCCAAGAAATTTACCCTTAGGAAGTTTGAATTTTTTAAAAAATCTTTTATATATATTTATATTTTGATGTCTTTTACAATTTAGTAAAAATATTACGATAATATGAATTATACCTTCATAATATATTATTATAAATGACCATTTTCATTTGATTAAGGATTAGTCCTTGTGTTACTTCCAAATCACGCGGTATCCATGTCATGTGTGCATTTTCATCTGCGTACTCTAGTACTCCAAACGTCATTGTCCAAAAATAGAAATGTATGGCTCCGTGAAAATATGAAAATGAGGAAGAATAGAAATAACATAGAACTCCAATACTGCAATTTAATTTCCAATTTCCCAAGAAAAATATACTCACGGTATCAGACTCGCTTATCCATTCTTTTGACATTCACTTTTCTTTTATAAAGTAAATAAGTTTACATTCATATAAAACAAATGAGTAGAAATTTAGCAAAATCACACGTGACTAAATAACAATGTTTTCACCTTATTTACTCGTTGCAAGCCCTGTAATTCGTGAACGGAATAACACAATCTCCTTCAAATTTCAATTCATTCCATCTGAATTCCATCCAGTTGTTCGAATCAAGGTGCATTAGGCACTACTGCCTCCACATTTTTGGGTCCGAAATGAGCTATAGCAAGAATATGAACGCACCTTTACCTGCTAGGGCCCCGTTTAATTGTAATGTAGAGAGTGAGAGAAAATATAAATACAAACATAGTATATAATTTTGTTATATCCAAAGCCAGTAAATACAGTTTGCAATATCTTATACATAATATATGCATCATACATTTTCATACACAGTGTAACACCCAATCCCCCCATCCATGTACAAAACATTTTGAAAGCAAACGTAGAAGCCGTAGTAAGAGTACATGCCTGCATTTTTTTATATAATGCTATACGCAATATCTTCAAAGCGTGTATGGTTGAAATCTTGGACTATCCTTCCACTTGAAGCCAATCGAACTCATACGTCTAAAACATTTTAGAACATGATTATGAAGTAAGGTACCTCAATAGGACGACCCATCCTGAAATAAGTTCCCACTTGATATTAAACTACCTGTGCATTCAACCCACACATCAAAATCTAAAATATATTCGTGGTTGCAAGGTAACCATCATAATGAGCTCATATTAGAATGATAAAAGTAAAACACATGAAGAATAATGAAAATTTGAAGTCTACAACGTTAAAGAAAGGAAATTCTATAACGGCTAAATTTAATAAATTCAATGCGTGATTGGAATGTTAGAATTCAAAACTGATGTTGAATATTCCTTATTCACGGACACCGTAATTTGATCGATGGAGATCCAAAGGCTAATTTCAAAATCAAAAGCTTTGATTCATGAATGAGATGGATTTGATTGATTTAACGATATATCCTGATTTTAGATGATCAATTTGTTGAGGAATTCCTAGTATGCATGACTATATTTAGAATAAAGTATGGTAGGATTTTTGGGATGACTTTATCTAAATTTTGTATCCGATTTATGGCTATATTGTGTTTAGAATGTAAGTATGGAGAATTTTGGGAATAACTATATTTAGAAATTAGGTTGGATGAATTTAATTAGTAATTGAGAATTGGTAAAGATGAAGAAGAACAAAAGGAAAGACTAATTTTAGACTGTAGTATAGACGTATAGTGAGGAGAAGAGGCTTCCGTTGATTTTGTAATTTTTATTCCAATTAAATGAGAAAATGCCACGTAGGCTCGGAGTAAAATACTTGAATGTGATTGGTTGATTTAGGTTTGAGAATCTTCTAACCTGAGGAATGGGAGCTCAGTTTATACATATATATATATATATATATATATATATATTGGATATTTTGAAAACGACTTTGGAACTTGGACATTGGACATTATAAGTTAAATTGGACATTGGACTTCATTTAATAAGTTAGGAGACTGTAGAACCATTGTAGTATGCATTGGACTTCATTGTAAAACCAAGCAATATCCCTTGGTCTTGCGTTGTGAATCATTGTAGTACGCTTGTATCGTGACAGAACCATTTCTAATGTTGCTGTCACGGTACATGTATATTTCAGTCATTCTAATCGCTTGACCAAGGACTTTGAATGAACGGGCGGTGGTTATGTACTTGGAATGATGGTTGGAGAGCGGTATTGTTGTTGTGTTATGTACTGTTGGTGGTTATGACGGGACCAAGTACGTTTATTATGTGATCACTTGAAACCGTCCTTGACTTCCATTATAACCACTAACGGTTTCACATAAGCAGCACTTTCTCTGTCCTTTAACTTTCTTTCTAGGTAGCAGTCATTGTCCTCTGTATTCTGTATTATTGCTTTTGAATTAAATATGGTATGCATAGTTTAAAACCATACATATAATGTGACACCCAGGTTTAAGAAATAAAATTTAATACATAAATAAAATGACATTTTGTGTTTTTCTAGATTTTAAGTATAATATCCGGTTCAACTTTATTTTTCAAATATGAGTTATAGAACCTTATCGTAAGACTTGGGGAGTAAGTATAGACCTTTATATACTAAATAAATTGCAAAGATAAGAATTGTTTGGGGTTTAACTTTTTAAAATATAATTTTGTTTAAGATAACTTTGTAAACATACATTATTAGAAATCATCAAGGAAAATTTATTATTGCGGCCGCAAAATTCCTAGGAAAATCATCAACACTTATGGCTGAGTTCTATGCCCTACAACTTGGCCTTACATTATGCACAAATATTTTATGCTCAAAAGTTATAGTACAAACTGACTCTAAAACTCTTGTGCAATGTATTAACAGGGGGAGAGCAGCAGGGGTTCTACAAAACTTACTCTTGCAGGACACTATTAGAACAATGGACCGGCTCAAGGTGGACCTTTTGTATAGGGAATGTAACGGAGAAGCTGATAAGCTAGCAAACGAAGCAAGGAAAAGAACTTTCGGACAAGATTTACATTTTGAAAATCATTCAAATAGTTTTGTGTGGGATTTACCCTCAACTTGGTTATGTAATATTATTAACTCAGATAATTCTGCTACTTATATTCGGTCCGTAACGAACCCTTTATCAATTTAAATGCAATCTTCAGTTTAAAAAAAAAAAAAAAACTTTGTAAACATAATATTCTAATATTCTAACAGACTACAATTCAATTAGCATTGCAATTAAACCCTAAAAATCATAGACATACGCTGCTGCTAGATTACACACCATTTTTCCATTATTGCACCACACTTCTCTTTCTCTCTGTTCTTCTAGAAAGAAAATTGATCATGGATTAGAGCAACTCAAGCAGGTACTGTCAAGCCATTCCTTCCTCTCCAATTCACCGATGAGATCAGTGCAAAATCAGCAGATAAGATCGATCATTGCATCCTTATCACGGCAGCCCCAATTTGATCGATGAAGACGTGTAAGATTTCTGCTTCACTTATCTTCTTCCGTTTCAAGCAATACACCACGTAACCCCATTGACTCTCACGCATAACATCTATATAAAGCCCTTTCTTCATTATGTATTTCATCAAACTCAACATTTCAAGCAAAATCAGAGAGTCATGAGCACTTAGATTACTTTATGTTGCCTTCTCCTTGTTTATCGAATTAGAAGTAGAATATACTGAGAGTCGAGCTTGGTCCAACAAATTGCTAATCAAAGGTAATCTTAAGTTTTCTTTTAACTGTTGTTTCTATCTATGGATTTCGAATAGTTTTCAGTTTGGATTCTGATTGGTTTCGATTCTGGTTTAACCGTGATAAATTTGGTAAAGAATTGGCTCGTGTCTATATATGTTTAATGTTCTGTTTCGATAATATTCTGTTTAAAGCTGTCTGCAGCTGGTTTCTTTATACCACGATTTATTATTTCAACTACAAGCATGAAACTGAAACAGAGTTCGAGGATTATTCTTACTATCTTGTCCGTTCATTTTAACTGGAACTTTATTACTTTTGTTGATTATTATTCCTGATAATTGAGCAAAGAAGTAGGAAAAGAATTTAGAAATTTGTATACCAATCTGGAGGTAGTCTTATATGTTATCCACTTTTGATTATTCTACTTGTTTGAATTTCTACTTGATGAATTCTGTTCTGGTCTTGATATAATTCTTTAGTTGTATAAATTACCCATGGCATCTTACTTTGGCAGAAAATGGATTGAACTATATTGTTATGATCATGCTTTATCGTTTTGCTCATTCTGTGTTTGAGTCAATTGCCATGAATCTTATATACTCAAGAATGATGTTAAATTAAGATACATATTTTGGTAAAATAAGATGAAGCTTGAAACATGTTTAAATCATTTGCAACTCAATTCTCAACTGAAGGATTAAGTAAAATACTGAAAAAGATTTGTGAACTTGGATAGATCTCTCTCTTTATCTAAGTTTAAACTTTCTTGTAATTACTCTAGGTTATAATTGCATGCTGATAAGTTGTAGATTGTTTGTTAGTTGAAATGTATCTTGCGAGCTTGCTTTCATATGCGTGTGTCTTCCTCTCTTAAACTGGAACTTGCTTCATCAAAATCAATACAAAATGGCCGATTGTAGTTTTATAGGTCTAGACTACACACTCTCCTAAATAATAAATCAGAATGTTGATGGTGAAGTTTCTGATTTAGATGTGAACTTTTATTACCTACTCAGCTTCATTGTCTATAGTTCTATATCCAAACTAGTAAATTAATAAATGTTTGATCATATATCATTGTCACGATTAGGTGCCAAAAAGGGAAACAATGTTTGGAGTAATACGCACAAGATTGTCCGACAAGAGTGAGGGTTCCTTTCCTATCTTGTCCTCTTGTTTCTTTATTTCCCTTTACGTATCGATCCTCTTGCCCGATACAAGCTTTGATTACCTTCCCTTATCTCTTGTCTCGTAAACTTCGCAAAACTATCTCTCTCTTTCATGCTTTCCAATAGCACCTTAACTATCAATCCATCTTGCTTGCACTATTATTTTCCCTTGAGCTATTCCTTGTCTCGGATTTAGGTTCTTATAACCTAAATACAAGCTTGTCGACTTCCACTCGTCATCTTACAGTTGTCGAGTATCTTGCTTCTAAATTGTCATTCCTCGAATTGTCCAGATTCCAGTATATTGTCTCTTGTAACATGTGCTTCGTTGTCTCGATATTCAGAAATTCACTTGTTTAATGAGAATTCGTGTTTTCCAAGTGTACTTATGCTTGTATGTTGATCCATGGGCCCTGGGACTATGACGTATGACTACTGGGCATAAAGGACTGTCGGATTAAGGTTATTTCGTCCAGATCGTACTAGTAGGGATTATGATGTGGTCAGGATGGCTACACTAGTTCCTATCAACATGTACCTAGGCATGTTGCTTGTTCGAGGTAGCTCCTCGCTTGGGTGCATAAGGTTGTGAACGTGCAAAGGAGTCAGTTGGTATCTATATATATATATCCCGTGTTTACCATGCTTTACTCCTATTCCTCTTGAATAATACTTGTCTCCGCTCTTTATTGAATTGTTCTCATCTTTTATCGTGCTATGTTTGAGGCTTCATCTCACCTTCCATCAGTTTAACTGATTATGTTATTATTGTTTTGCCCTCACTAAGTCCTCAAAGACTTACCCTCCAAATTCCTTCCTTCCGCAGTGATCAAGTAAGACAGGATGGATTTTTTATGGCGAGTTGTCTTGAGTAAAGAACGTTTTCTCTTGCTATGGAAAATTTATGAGTATAACCGCGGTCAAGAAGTTCCCATATAGAGAATCCTCGATGATATGCTTTTTATTTGATATTTTGAATTATATACGTTGTTTAACAATTTTATGGAATAAAAATATAGTTTGAATTGATTTCTAGTTCCTTTCATGTTTTTATTGTTTCGATATTGCCTCACCGTTCGTGTAATATTGTGCAAGATAGAAATTCTACTTGAAAGAATATTACATGCGGGTGGCTATCCGATTGGGAGTTAGCTGCTCCCGGTCAGGGCGTCACATATAACGTGTTTTGTTGTCTTTTGTTCATATTAGACAGCTATGCCTTGACGGCACCCCTGCTCAACACATAATAAATTTCCAACATTACATACATGTAGTTATGGCTATGTAATCACCCTTATCGACCATGGATCATGTCACTATCCAATTCGATGATATATTATTAGCAAGTGATTGTTTGTGGTCTTTAATTGACCTAGGATTCTGTCACTATCCTAATTCGAAGGTTTTGGTGTGAGCAAACCATAAACTCTCAGGCCATAAACATACATATACGCATCCCTTTCATAACCTCATGCTAACATAATCATAATTAATACAACCTACATCCTACCATCAACACGTACCGATTAGCTACTGATAACGAATAAAGCATACACAATATCCATAATCATAACCATAGCACTAGAAAACATAGTAAATCTGGAAAATAAATAGAGATTGATATGAAAATACTCAATGTAAGGTTGAGCAATAGCAATCCAATGTCGAATCCAAACAAAGCAATGAAATCTAGAACCGATAGCAAATCCAATGATGAAAATCGAAGGTTTGGAGGCTAAGGCTAAGGGTTGCCTCCAAAGTGTATCTTCTCTCTAGGGTTCGTGCTAGGCTGCAAACTATTAATTAAACCTAATCGAAAGAGTGAAAAACGAGTTTAAATATAAAATCCGGAATCCGAATCGCGCGGCTCTCTGGGAGCGAATGTTCTCCAGAGAATTTTGCCAAACTTTTATTGTTTCCAATTGCTCGAAACTCCTCCAAAAGCTAGATTTTGCACTTCTCGGACCTCAGGAACATCCGGTTACTCCATGGAAAAGTCAAGACTCCAAAATAAGCTCAAATTGCACCAAAATAAGTCGATTTTACGCTATTTTCACCAAAGTGCATCCGGGGATCCTGTGACACAAAACATATCAAAATCAACTACATCTTACTAAAATATAAGATAAAAGAACAATAAAAGGTCGAAATAGAGCCTTGATGACGGGTACTAATTTATCGTCATCACAAGCATGCGCGTGTGGTGGATGAGAAACATGCCTGGGTTGACTACATCAACCCCGAGCATAATTAGTTGTGGGATGGATACTGGAGTGACGCCTTGGTCCAGGCAACTGCCGAGAAGAATACCGACAACCGCAAGCAGGGGCCCTCAGACGGGCTCGGGACCTCGCGGTACTTCCTTGGGTCTGTCTCATGTGCGGAACTGCACCGCCGTTCGGTATGCTTGTTTACATATATGTTTGCGGATTTTGATTTGTTTTTTAACTTCATATCTGTGTTGGTGTGTGTATGTTTGCGGAACATTATGAGTTGTTGGACTTGATATGCATGTTTGAGTTGTTTTTGAACTTGATATATGTTTGAGTTGTTGAACTTGATATATGTTTGAGTTGTTGAACTTGATTTCGAGTTGTTTACATATATGTTTGCGGAGCATTATGAGTTGTTGAACTTGATTTCGAGTTATTTACATATATGTTTGCGGAGCATTATGAGTTACTCAACTTGATATGCATGTTTGAGTTGTTTTTGAACTTGATATATGTTATGAGTTGTTGAGCTTAATATGCATTATGAGTTGTTGAACTTGATTACGAGTTGTTTACATATATGTTGCGGAGCATTATGAGTTATTGAACTTGATATGCATGTTTGAGTTGTTTTTTTTTATCTTGATATATGTTTGAGTTGTTGAACTTGTTAGGTTGGTAAGGAGCTCACACTCCACGAGTTGCATGTCGCCACTATGTTATATATATAAACTGGACATATATATATTTATGTTTAATTAATTTCAATTCATGATAACAGACGACGAACAAGGAGAGGTTGTAGGAGGCTGTTGAGGAGGCATGCAGCGTAGATTTGACATTGGCGGAGAAGAAAGCGACGTATCGTGAGATCAACGCATTGAGCGAGAAGGGCCGCATCTACAACATTGGGAGTATGAATGTTAGGAAACCTGTAATTTTGATGAGCAATTATGCTGAATTAAGTAAAGTCCAGTGACTAGTACTCTTAAGGTCCATAGGAATTTAGAATTTTAAAAACATTGTAAAAGAGGAACGTTTGCTGATGACTTAGTGTAGGTACTAGTTAGGTTCTTATGTTTGCTGATGATGTACGTTGTTTTTACAAACAATCTGTTGAAGACCTAGAACCGCTAAGAAAGTTTGAGATTCGAAGATCGAAGACTTTAAAGAATTCTGAGAAGGTATCTACAAAGTCATATGTTATCTCAGAAAGTGAGAAACTCAGCAAATCAATATACATAAGTGAAAAATATATATGACAGAGTAGGTTGTGTTTGCTGTAATTGAGACTGACCACTTGCTGATAACATTTGTGACCTACTTGCTGAAGTACTTTGCATTTTGGCTCCAACGATCACATTTGAATTTTTAAAGAGCATTAAATGCTATAGCACGCTGAAGACATGAACACAAAAGAAGCACGCTGATGATAATACAGTTCTCGCAAGTGATAGTAACATCTTAAGGTACAAGTCTTAGAATTTGAAATTAAAACGACTACCTTTAGACACTATAAATAGAGGTCCTTAGGCTGAGTAGAAGGGTGTGACAACAACATGATCAAACTCTCACTTGTGCTTTAAACACTCAAATCATTCTCTACTCTCAAACTGCCTATTGATCCGTTCCAAGACTTAAGCTTGAAACAAAAGCTACTTGTGAACAAGTAGAATACTAAAAGCTAAGAAATTAGTTAAGTGTTCTTTCCTCTAAACAAGAACAAGTCTTGACACCTGAAACAATAAATTACTTACTGTGAAGTATTACAAGTTGAGTTTCTTTAGATTACTTGTTATAACTGAAAAGTTATTTTCAAGTCATCTCATCCAAAACCTCTCTAACTGATAAAAACCACCTTTCAAGCGTGTTTGTCAGGGGAACTAATCAAGCATAGTTTTGCTGATAAAGTGTCCCAAGTTTGGTGGAGAACAAGGTTACAATTCTCTAGTTTAGGTTGGAAACAAGGCAGGTGTGCTTTGGTTTCTGAGAATCATTATTGATAGGATTTGTAAGGAACCTCATATCTTATCTTAGTGGATTCATTCCTAGAAAGGACAAAGTGGATTAGTTGAGGGATTACGCCACCCTCAGATACCACTATAAAAGTGTTTTGTGATTTACTTTCCTGCAGTTATCTTTCCGCAAATTACTTTGTTTTTAATCTATTTATCTTTCACTTGTTGAAATTGGTTTTGTGTTAAAAACACTTATTGTACAAGAATTCCGCACTCTGTATTAAATATCAGTAACCTTGTCACTGAAAAGTAACAAGTACTTGCTGAGAAATTAATGTACCAGCAAACCCATTACTGAAAAGTAATAAGGCACTTGCTGAGAAAGTTGTTAGACGACGAAAAAGTTTTTAAAGACTATTCACCCCCCTCTAGTCTTTACTTGTTGTCTAATGGGACCAACAAGTGGTACCAGACCTGGAGGTTCATTAACCTTCAGCACCGAACCTAGATCCCCTTATGTGCTTTCCGTAAATCACTTTTGGTAGTTGTTTGCTGACAGGATGTCTCTAGGAGATGCTCCCCAGCTAAAGCTGGAAAACTACGAGAAATGGCAAAAGAACATGATGCTACATCTTGAAGCCATTAGTGATGAGATGGTCACGGTCATTAATGATGGACCACTCAGAATTACTAAGATTGAGAGAATCTTTCCTCACACCACTACCACTGCTGGAAAGGAAACTGTCTCTCGTGAACCAGTCGACACAATTGTCGATAAACCAAGAGAGGAATGGACTTCTGATGAAGTCAAAAGATTCCGTCTTGATGGTCAAGCAAGAAACATCATTATTCGGTCTACTCCAGACACCATACAGTGCAAATTTTGGGGGTGCTAAGACTGCTAAAGAAGCTTGGAAGATGGTTCAAACTTGTGTGTTGGATCTGACAAAACTAAGGAAAACAAACTTGAAGTGCTGAAGTTGAAGTTTCAGAATTTCAAACAAGGCGCTACTGAGTCACTGGAAGACTTGGATTTCAGATTCACAACTCTCATGAGTAAAATGGCTGCACTAGGTTCAGGAAGTTTCTACTCAGATTCTGAGAAGGTGAAAACCATTATAAGAAGTCTGAATCAATAGTGGGTTCACACTCAAAACTTCTACTACAATCAAGAAATGCCTAACATCACTTCTACTGAGTTGTTCTCTCATCTTGCTGCTGTCAACTATGAGACAAAGCAAAGAGAAAATGTGTTTTCTGAACAATCGCAAAACATTGCTCTTGCTGCAAAGCCGTCATCTTCTGAAAAGAAGAATGAAAAAGAGCATGCTGATGAAAGTGCTCTTGCAGTTAGAAACATGAAGAAATTCATCAGCAAGGAGCTTGAAAGGCGCAAAGCAAAAGAGAAGCTGAAAAAGCATATTGGCAACAACTATCACAAGTATAAGCCTGAAGCTAGCTCGCTGAACAAGCAAGCCCATCAAGCAAATTCTTCTGAAGAACCAGCAGTTGGCAATGTTCTTTGCTTCTATTGCAAAAAGCCTGGACACTTAAAAGCAAACTGTCCTTTGCTGAAAGGGAAGTCTGTTGAAAAGAAGAAAAAGTTCAAAAAGGCTTTGATTGCTGAAGAAAAGAAGAAGTTTCAAGCAAAAATCGATGCCCTATGCATTGAAACAAGTTCTGAAGACAGTGAGGTAGAAAGTTCAGACACCGAAGAAGAGGTAGCTACACTGGACGTGGAGATAGGCAAAGAAGTTTGTGGAATCGCATTGGAAGCTTACCCGGATGTGTCAAACTATGAGTTTTGGCTCATGACGGATCAGGTAATTTCTCCTACCTCTGACTCTGATTCAGAAAGTGAAGATGAGATTGACCTTGATAGAATTCAAGGAGAAATCAAGAGATTTGAGAAAACTCTGAGCAAACAGCAAGAGAAACTGCAGAATGTTGAACTTCTGACCAAGCAAAATACTGAAAAGTATATTGTGCTAAGTGCTGAGTCAGAAAGAAAAGATGTCGAAATATTGCATCTTAAGAAGCTAGTTGCTGAAGCTACAAAGAAGAACACTCAAATGGCAACAGAGTTGGAAGAATACCAATCTTCAATTCTGAAGTTACTTGCGAAATACAAGAGATGAAAAAGATGAAAGTCAATTTCAAATCTTACGCAAATGCTAGTAACACTCTAACTGAACTAAACTCTTATCTGAGAGATCCATCACAGAAAGAAGGTTTAGGTGCCACTTATGAAGGTGATGACGTGATACTCTTGAGTAAAGAAAAATCACCAATAACCTTTGTTCGTGCTACTGATAGTGGTCAACCAGAACTCTATCAAATTGGTCAATCCAAGGTTGCTGAAACAAGCAACCAAGTACATATGACCAAGAAGCCAGTTGTTGCTACTCAAAGTAACAAGACTTCAAAAGAAAAACAGGTTGCTGACCAGCAATCTGGTAAGAAAAAGGTTTCTAGCAAACGACCTGCCAAACAAGTTGCTGAAAAGCAATTTGGGAAGATTACTGAAAGAAGTAATCAGAAGACCTTTGCTGACAAACCTGAATCAAGTAAGGTTGCTGAAACAAAGACTCAGCGTTCTCCAAAAAGTGGAATTGCTTACAAGAATAAGCAAAACCAACTCTTTCACGAGTACAAGCAGAGTCAACAAAGATATTTCAAAGAACTGAACAAATCCAAGCCTTTGAGTACGAACAATACTCAAAATGCTAGGACTAGAAGAAATCTTGCTAGAAAAGAACTTACTGAAAAGTATGTTCAGCAAAAGGGAAAACCAAACAAGACACCCCATCAGAAAGTGGATTTGACCAGCAATGATCAAAAGTCTTTTGGTTTAAACCATCTAGTTCCTTAGCAAGTAGGAAACAAGTCAAGATTGAAAAAGTCAAGAATTGGGTTTCCATTGGACGCTTTCGTGACCATGTTAATGGACATCCAATCTTGGATAATTAACATGTTTGCTCTTGATTGTGCAGACTTCATCCACAGAGACAAACAATGCAATTTGGCACTTTGACAGTGGCTGCGGAAAGCACATGACGGGTAACAAGAAAAACCTTATAAACTATAGACGGTGGTCTAAAGGTCCAACAATAAGGTTTGCTGTTGGAAAACTTGCCCCTACAAAAGGCTTTGGAGATGTCAAAATTGGATGCATAACTATCAAAGGAGTACTACACGTCAAGAATCTCAAGTTCAACTTGTTTAGCATGAGTCAGTTTGCTGACAAAGGCTATTTCATAAAGATCAAGATTGATGAATGTAGACTCATTGACTTTGACACCAAAAAGACAATTCTAATGTGGACTAGGCTTCAACAATCATTGAAAAATGTCTAGTTGCTGACCAAGGAGGCCTTGCTGAAAATGCATGGCTTTGGCATAAAAGAACAAGTCATCTGAATTTCAAGACGCTGAATAAGTTGTCTAAGAAGGGACTTGTAGTTGGACTATACAAACTTACTTACAAGAAGGACGGAGTTTGCCCAGCTTGTCAGCAAGGAAAGCAAACAAAGTCATCCTTCAAGAACAAATCGGTCCAGTCAACTACAAAACCTTTACAGTTGCTTCATATGGACTTGTTTGAATCTTCAGCAATAAACTGTGCAGGCAAGAAGTATGGTCTAGTTGTTGTGGATGATTACTCAATATTTACTTGGGTTATTTTCATCAAGCACAAATCAGAAACTAAGAATGAAATACCTAACTTGCTGAATAAGCTCGAAGTCATGAAAAGTACAAATCATTCGAACTGACCATGGTACTGCGTTTGTAAACCAGTACATAACTGAGTAATGCACTTCTAAAGGTATACAACATCAGTTATCTTGAGTAAGAACCCCTCAGCAAAATGGAGTTGCTGAAAGGAAGAATAAAACCCTTAAGGAAGCCGCAAGGACTATGCTTGCTGACACTGAAATAAGTGAATCCTATTGGGTTCAAGCTATTAATACAACTTGCTACACTCAGAATAGATGTTTGATTAACAAGGAGTACAGTAAAACTTCATATGAGCTATTTATTGGAAGATCTCCAAGTATCATACATCTAAGAGTGTTTGGTTGTAAGTGTTTTGTTCTTAACAATGGTAGAGAATACCTAAGGACATTTCAACCAAAAGCAGATGAAGCTATTTTTCTTAGTTACTCCTTGCACAACAAAGCTTATAGAGTTTACAACAAGAAAGCCCAAAAGATTGAAGAATCAGTGCATGTTTTTTTCCATGAGAAGAAACAAGGAGTTCCCACTAAAAAAGAAGTTTCAGAAAGTATGAAGAAGCTGATCATACAAGAACATGAAGCTGAGAAAAGAGCGGAAAAAGCCAAACTCATTGAGCTAGATGATGAATCTGACGATGAAAGGCCAAAGCCAAGTAATGACAAGATGAATATAGTTCATGACAAGGAATTTCCAGCAAAAGACTCAGTTGCTCATGAGGTTGCTGAAATAGAGCAATCACATGTGCCTACTGATGAGTTACCTCAAACCAGCAATATTGATCAAGTAGTTGCTGATGAACCTATACCAGTAGAGTCACAACCAGAAACCAGTAGTGCTGAACAAGCACATGCTGAAGAGTCACATGCTAAAACGCATACTTATCCAGATCCACAAAGCAGAAAACCTGTTAACAAATAGATTAGAGATCATCCCTCTAAGGATATGATTGGTGATATTGACAAACGCCAAGTGACTAGATCCAAAGTCTCTACCAACAAGGAACTTGTTGATGAAGCAATGGTTGTTGAGGTAGAAGCTTTGTTCTCTTGCTTTGTTTCAGAAATTGAACCCAAAACCATAGAAGAAGCTTTAAAGCATTCTGAATGGATCAAGGCAATGCAAGAAGAACTGGATCAATTCGAAGGAACAAAGTCTAGAAACTTGTACCCCTTGTTGAAGGAAAGAAAGCAATTGGTACTAAGTGGGTGTTCAGAAACAAGTTGAGTGAGTCTGGTGAAGTAACAAGGAACAAAGCACGTCTTGTTGTTCAAGGTTACTGTCAGACTGAAGGATGGGACTACGATGAGTCATATTCTCAAGTTGCAAGATTGGATGGAATTAGACTTTTCTTGGCCTTTGCTGCTCATAATGACTTTATAGTTTACCAAATGGATGTTAAAAGTGCATTTCTAAATGGTGAACTTGCTGAAGAAGTCTATCTAGAACAACCCCCCGGCTTTGAACTTCCCTCAGAAACTAAGATGGTATACAAGCTTCAAAAAGCTGTATATGGTCTAAAGCAAGCATCAAGAGCTTGATATGATACCTTAGTTAAGTTCTTGCTGGATAATGGTTTCAAGAAAGGTGAAGATGATAAAACCTTGTTTACCATGAACCGTGATGGTAAAATACTCTTAGTCTAGATTTATGTGGATGACATAATATTTGGGTCTAAGGACAAGCAACTTTGTGATGATTTTGCCAAGCTCATGACCAACAAGTTTGAAATAAGCATGATGGACAAATTGAATTACTTCCTAGGATTGCAAGTCAAGCAACTCAAAGATGGAATATTCATCAATCAAGCAAAGTATGCAAAGGAAATGCTCATAAAGTTCAGGATCAATGAGGAAGAGAAACCTGAAAAGATCCCTATGAGCATTGGTACCAAATTGGGCTATACTAAAGAAGACAAAAGTGTTGATGAACACAAGTATAGAAAGCTCATTGGTTCCTTGATGTATTTAACAGAAAGTAGGCCTGACATTCAATATGCTGTTTGTGTGTGTGCAAGATTTCAGTCTGATCCCAGAGAATCACACTACAAGAAAGCTATTAAGATACTGAAATATGTCAAAGGCACAGTCAATGTTTGATTATGGTATCCAAAAGATTCTGGATTAGAATTGGTTGGTTATTCAGATGCAGATCATGGTGGATCAACTCTTGATCGGAAAAGTACCTCTGGAACTTGTCAGTTTCTAGGTACTAGACTAATATCATGGTTCATCAAGAAGCAAACCTGGGTGGCAAATTCATCCACTGAATCTGAATACATTGCAGCTGGTTGTTGTACTGCTCAAATCCTATGGATTCAGCAACAACTAAGAGATTATGGTATTTCTGCAAAGAAAACACCAATCTTTTGTGATAATACAAGTGCTATTGCTATCACGCAAAATCCTAAGTTTCACTCAAGGACAAAGCACATTGATATTAGACATCATTTTATTAGGGATCATGTGGAAAAAGGAGACATTGAGGTTGTCAAGATAGGTAGTGATGATCAACTTGCTGACATCTTTACCAAGCCCCTTCCAAATAACAGGTTCGCAATGCTAAGGTATAACCTTGGATTGATTGAACTACCTCAGTAAAAGGGAACATTATTTTGATTGCTGAAACGGGTACTCAGCAAGCCAAAATTGTGCTTAATTGTTCATTACAATCCCTTGAAAGTCCCTTTGTTTCATAAGAAAATAATGGTTCTTTTTAAACGATGGTTACAAGTGTTTGCTGAAACAGGCATTCAATAAAAGTTCCTTCAAACTGGTCATTGTTAGGAAACTTGATTACTTACTGAAACGGGCACTCAGTAGCATAAAGACATGTAGATTGCTGAAACGGGTATTCAGACAATCAAGGATGCTGAAAAAGGTATTCAAGCATCAAAGATGCATTCTGAGACGGGAACTCAGCAAAGAGCATATGTGCTATTAATAAAAGAATTTACCTTAATATCTCAACACAAAAGAAAAGAATTTACTGAGACGGAAACTCAGAAATCCTTTTGGACTTAAAAAAAAGAGATATAAAATTAAGGGGGAATTTTCAGCAAATATAAGGCTTGTTACTTGATAAGTAAGTGCTAAAGTCATAAAATTTAAAATTTCGCTGAAAAGATTCTCTTTTACTTCAACAAGCTATTAGTCACTGAAGTAATGGAGTAAATCCCTTTGATTAAAGGTAAAATATATTATGACGTTAATCTTGGCACAGATACACTTGATGATAATCATGACATGAAATAAAATCGTGGTCATTGATAGTCAGTTGTTGATCCAACGGTTAATATCATAAAGTAAAAACACGCTCTGACGGTTTCGAGTTAGTTGACCACTACGCATTAAATGCAAAGTACACCACTAACTCCGTGTTCTCTGTTTTTCCCTTGCTGAGAACTCAAATTCATTGAGTATCTGACACAAACAGAGATACTATAAATAAGAGGAGTTGAACAAAGCCAAAATTCTCTAACTCCCAAATTTCCTTTTCTCTGCAAAATCTCTAGCCTGTGCTCTGAGAACATTGTACCTCCGGTCAAAAAGCATCCCTGTTCGTACCTTTGCTCCCTTACTCACCCTAATATATAAATATGGCTCCCAAAAGACAATCCTCAAGGGTTTCAAAAGCCTCAAAGGCAGACAATGCTGGAACAAGCACTACTGCTACTCCGGCTGAATCTCCGATACAAACTCCGGCGGCCAACAAAGTGAAAATCATTCTGTCAAACAACAGAATTTCACAAAGGCCCATGCCTCCTGCATTTCTAAACACTGAAAATTGTGAACAGATGATGCAATGGGGAGGTTTCTCCGAAGAGAAGTATATCAGATAGTTCTATGAAGAAGAATTGGCTACTGAAAACCTTGAAGCTTTGAGCTACATAAACCTACAAGGTTTTGCTCCACTTCATCACAGCCCATCCCAAAAAGGTGAGTGTTGTTGATACGATGGAGTTTTACAACAACGCTGAGATCCAGTCAGTGACAAATGAACAAAGAATCACTGCAAAAGTGATTTGGACAAATGTTCAAGGAAAACAAATCGTCCTGAAATGAATTGATTTCGCATCCATCTTTCGGATTCCATCCACTGGAACTAAAGATGAAATTACTGCTACGGAGGACGAGATTAAAGCTTTCTATAGTGATGTTAGAAATAACAACATGAAGAAAAATGAAATTTCCCCTGTAAATTGGGACAAATCTACAAAAAGAAAGAATATCTCTTACTCTCTAGTACTAGTTGCCTTGCTGATCATCAAAGTTCTAGACTCCCAAGTTGGAGGAATAGACCAAGTAGGCCTGAAAAGATGGCCTTTGCTGAAACATATCCATGAAAATGGATCTGACATAAACTGGGAAAAATACCTCTTCAACAGACTTGTTGAATGTATTGTGAAATTCAAAGTCAAGGTGGAAGACAACACTGTCTCACCTATGTACCCAGTCATGTATGGCTTAAAGATCTGCTACATCTTGAAACATTTCAAGATTACACTCAGAAACCCACTGCTTATAAACAAGTCAGTATGTAATGTGGGTAGATCTTTCTACAATCAGCACAAGCCATTCGATGCTGACAAGAAGAAATCCAAGAAAGCAACTGACTCCAACGTTGCTGATGATGCTGTAGTTGCTGACACAAAAGCCCCCAGCAAGAAAAGTAAGAAAAGGAAAGCTGATGATGATACCCAGACTGCTGCCTCATCAGCTGATCCTGTCCCAAAGAAATTAAGGACAAAAACCTTCCCAAAGAAGAAGACAACTGCTAGGAAATCAGTTCCTATTGTCCCTGATGATGATACTCCAGCAGTTGATGAAGCAACCTGCTCAAGTGGTTGATGTAGAAGCACCTGCTAACACTTCTACTAATCCAATTAATTTGGATACAATCACTGAAGAAAGAACTCAAGGCAGTGGAAATGCAAATCCTTCCTTAGCCAGAATTGATGATATCTACATGGTAGATAATTTTGATGACACTACACTTGAACCAGCAAGTGATATTGTTGCAGACCTAAGAAAGGTTGCTATTGCTGAAGACGTTGCTAACGAAGCAACAATTTAAAAAGAGACAGTTGTTGTACAAGCAACTAGTCCAGAAAAAGAAGTTGCTGAAACAGCACAAGTTGCTGAAGAGACAGTTGCTGAAACAACAACTAGTCACAACATTGAGTTTGCTGAAACTCAAAATGAAGTATCATTCGGAGACGCATCACATGATGCTGAGAATGCAAGACCTAGTTCACTGGCTCCAGAAACTACTTCAATAGAAAAGATCCAATTGGTACTCACTGATATAAGCCAACAAATGGATATGGAGATTGATGACAACTCCAACAATCAGTGGATCTTATTATGACAAGTAGTGAACTAAGATGTCAAGATACTTCTGCTCAACCTGTCATTTCAGAGACAAGGGAGAATACTGATAACACACAACTTTCTCAACAAGAGCATGAAAAGAAGTCTGCTGAAGATACAGTCCCAGATATAGGCGAGGCCAACGATGTTGAAAGGATTGAGTCACCTCCTGTTGTTCTTCGGCAGGTAGATAACTGAAATATAGACAAATCTTCTCTATTTGATACTTTATCATTAGCTAATATTATTGTTTCTTTACAGACTTATCAAGATACAAGATAGAAGCTTGCTGAGGCTTCTGCACCAGAATCAACAACTCCTGCTCAGCAGGTAGATGCAAATTTTGATAAATTTACTAAGTTTAAAGTACTTGTATCTAACAAAGTGTTATTTCAGGATGAACAAACCAAGGAAGCTACCATAGTTCCTGTTGAATTGGATGTAGAACTTGCACAACCAAGTGTGCAACATGAGCTTGCTGAAAAACAACAGGTAAATCATGAAACAGTTTTATACTCTAAAACTACATTAAAAAACATTCCTGAAACTAACATTGTTCTTTTTCAGGCTCAAAAGCAGAGTATAGAAGTAACTCTCTGTAAGAAAATACGGTCAGAGTTACCCCTAGGGTACGCAGCGGAATTTCAAAAATTTTCTTAACATACAGGTTAATTGATTATGTATATGTCGTATATATATAAACACACCAATTAGAAGACTAACCTTACTTCCAAAGCAACTTCCAAGTCTTCGTAATAATCCTGTGTATTTTCTCCTTCGTCGAAGTCGAAGATATCTGCAATACTCTGATTATCTGCAAGACAATAAGAGTTAGTTTCGAGCTCCTAGAACCTCAACCTTGGTATCCACGGATGAACAGCCTATCGAAAGAATGCTAGGATATTCTTTGTGTGACCAAGAAGACGGGGCGGCGATTCCTCCGGTGAGGTGGCGCGCGCATGTGGCTTATAGAGGAGGGGAGAGCTTTTTATTTTCTCTAAGAAAACTGGGTAGAATAACTGTGTGTGAAACTGTATCCAAAGCTCTCTAATAGTCTACTATATATAGTAGTCAATAGAAGCCTAAAGCATAAGCAATTAGACTTCGTAAAGGAATAAGAATCTAATTCTTATCGCACTAGGAAATCAATATCAAGTCTAGATTCATTCCCAATCAAATTAAAACTCAATGAGGAAAATCTAACTTATCCCTTGGACTTCTAATAGAGGAAGGATTCGAACTCCTTCCCCTACTCAGCTCCTGCGCGCGCACGCGGTCTCACAGGGACAATAGGTGGGTCCCGATTTTGGGACCCACTTATAGTTCTAAGGCAATTCAAACTCCAAGTAGATTTTGCCAATGTGCATATGTTAATTCTAAATTAACATATCCTCTAAAATCAAACCTCTATTATATTTTCAAAATATAATCTTTAATTGTAATTACATAAAATACAATTAATTAGCCATTTCAATTAATAATTCCAAATCATTAATTGAGCCACCAAATATTATAATTAATTCCAAATCAATTATAATCCATCAATCACAATTAATTCTAAATTAATTGCGATTCCATCTTCAAGGATATTCTGATAGGCTGAATCACCACATAGTGTGACCCATAGGGCCTCATCGTATTAAGCAAGTCCTAGACTAGGCAACATGGAAATCCTAGACGGTTCCATTTGCAATATTAATACATGAGGACGTTTGAGAGGTTTCTCAAAGCTAACCCTTTCGTTGCGAAGCCTGTTGCGCTCAACGCGGCGATGGTAACGTCCCTTCATCTGACTTGTTCGAATGCATCTAGGATCGATGAAGTGTCTATCCCAATAATACATCCACGGGCGTCTCATGGAGTTGCTTGGTTACTAAGATATACTTATGACCATCATAATACATCATTTGCACTGGCCAGTGACTTTACCAACACAACTATGCAGACTATGAGCAGTACTCTCCTGTGCTACACTTGAGAGATGAATCCTTCACAGAATCACTTATCATCCCCATTTGTATGTAGCCATAATCCTGGATCGTGTCTTAGGTCAACTGCTTATTCAGAGTTGACAACGACGGGTCCACCAAGGATAGGGGGCAACAAATGTGATGATAACGTCTTGTAAGTACAAAGGACGACTGGCATAACTTCGACAACTTACCGGTTCCCATAGACACTTCGGTGTAGAGTATACATCGATGGGAGTGTCCGGTGGGTACTTCCATTGTTCGATAATCCTTTTTCGAACAACTATGCGCAGTTATGGGAAGGTTTCTCGATTGTCCAACAATCCGTTCCGTGGCCGTGGGATCGGCTCACACTTGCTCCAACAAGTATAACCTCCACGCATACTAGTCTCATCTGGTTCATTCAGACCCCTACATCCGAGATGAACCTCGACTAGGGAGAGTTTGGGATAGATGATAACTCACATAGCTCCCACTATCTTTGTGATCGGTCATCTATCCGATGGGACATGTTTAATATCAATACAGACAGTAATAGAGATACGACATGTTGCATGCCTGGTGTAATATAAATATGAAAGCGATACTCAATAGTAAAAGCAACAAACATATATTATATTACGTTGACCTGTGTAATAGTACATATAGGCCCTCTATAAGGGCTCTATTCCCTTAGTAAGGACTGTCTCTAGGACATATACACTATCAATCTCCCACTTGGACTAGAGCGAGTCACCTTTATGCCTAATACCCAGATTAGCATAATGTCTTAAGTGGACTTCCACTGATAAGACCTTGGTGAAAGGATCTACCACGTTGTCCGTGGTAGAGACACGTTCTATACTAACTTCTCCTCTATCTATAATCTCACGCATAACGTGATATTTTCTAAGTACATGTTTGTTCTTGTTTGTAGATCTAGGCTCCCTAGCTTGAGCGACGACGCCCGTATTGTCACAATAAATCGTTATTGGACTGGGAGCAGGAACAACCCTCAATTCCTTCAAGAACTCTGAAATCCAGACAACTTCTTTCGATGCTTCAGATGCAACAATGTACCCGGCTTCTGTGAATGAGTCAGCAACCGTGGCTTGCTTAGAACTCTTCCAACAGACAGCTCCTCCGTTCAATTTGAATACGTATCCTGTCTGTGACTTAAAGTCATCAGGATATTATTCAAATCCAGCGTCGACATACCCAGACATCTTTAATTCTGGTTCTCCACCAAACACCAAGAACATCTCTTTAGTCCGTCGAAGGTACTTAAGAATGTTCTTTACAGCAGTCCAGTGAGGTACTCCTGGATTCTGTTGGTGTCGACAACTGACACTAAGCGAATATGCCACATCAGGTCTTGTGCAATTCATTGCATACATTATAGACCCTACTGCCGAAGCATAGGGCACACTACTCATTGCATTTCTTTCTTCATCAGTTTTAGGACCATCCTTAACTGATAAGACAATCCCATACCTAGCTGGGAGAAAGCCTCTCTTTGAGTCGTCCATCTTATAACGCTTCAGTATTTTGTCGATGTAGGTGGATTGTGTCATTCCTAACATCCTCTTGGATCTATCTCTAAAGATCTTGATCCCTAGGATGTAGTTCGCTTCACCCAAGTCCTTCATCGAGAAGGTACTTGATAACCAAACTTTAATCTCTTCTAGCATAGAGACATTGTTTCCCATGATCAAAATGTCATCAACATAAATGATCATGAAAACAACTCCCTTGTCGTTGTGCCTAGCGTCGACACAGGGATCTTCCTTGCTTCTGATGAAATCAAACGATTTGACAGCTTAATCAAAGCGAATATTCCAGCTCCTTGACGCTTGCTTTAGCCCATAGATGGATCTTTGTAATTTGCATACAACAGTTGGCCTGGTTTTACTAATAAAACCTTCCGGCTGTACCATATAGACCTCTTCCTCAAGGTTTCCATTGAGGAAGGCGGTCTTTACATCCATCTGCCAGATCTCATAATCATAGTAGGCAGCTATCGCAAGTAGAATTCGATGGACTTCAATTTTTCTACCGGTGAAAAGGTTTCATCGTAATCGATGCCATACCTTTGCGTGTAGCCTTTCGCCACAAGCCTAGATTTGTGCATTTGTACCTTGCCATCGGCATCTGTCTTTCGTTTAAAGACCCATTTGCACCCAATAGGTCTAACCCCTTGGGACAAGTCTACCAAGTTCCAAACTTGGTTCTGGTACATTGAGTCCATTTCTAATTCCATGGCCTCTTGCCATTTGTCTGAGTCAATATCAATTATTGCCTCTTTATAGGTCTCGGGATCTTCCCGATCTGATAAGCCGACATCAAGTTCACTGATGTCTTCTATCATAAGGCTTTGCTTCTGAGGTCCTTTTAGGATCCTCTTCGACCTACGGAGCTCGACTGGTTCTGGTGTTTTTCTATTCTGGCTTCGTGTAACACGAACATTATCAGTGGGTACTGATGCAGCTGGTCGGGGGGCGCGACTATGTTCCCTTGCGGGAGGCTGCTCTTGTGCAACTTGTTGCACAGGTTGGTTGACAACGGGTTCTATTGGTGTGGTTTCAACTGTTGATCTAATCACAGGACTCCCACTGACTATGACATGCCTAGCAAGTGTCATATCATTACCCTTGTCTGCTTCGAAAGCTCCCACTGAACTTGAGAGTCCAAATCGGACGATTTAGAGACCTCATGTTCGCGCGTGTCAAAGTCTGGAATTTCTACAAGTTCTATCATGTTATCTAACCTCTCTTCTTCGAGGTATTCAGCTTCTAAAAACTTGATGTTTCTAGCTACGATCAATTTGTGATCTTCAGCATGATAGAATTCATAGCCTCTCGTCTGACGAGGATAGCCTATGAAATATACTTTGCCACCCTTGGCATCTAACTTATCAGTGAGCATCAGTTTGACTATCGCAGGACAGCCCCAAGGTCTAAGATAGCCCAGTAAGGGCTTCTTTCCCTTCCATAACTCATAAGGAGTTTTGTCCACTGATTTAGATGGTACATGGTTCAGAATGTAGATTGCAGTTTGTAGTGCATATCCCCACAGATATTTTGGAAGAGTCGAGAATCCAATCATTCTCGACCTCATTCCTAAACTCCTTGAACTTCCCAAACGTCTCGGATTTATTCTTCATAAGATAAATATATCCATACCTTGAGAAATCGTCAGTAAAGGTAACGAAGTAAGGATAACCCCCACGCGCATGGACTTTAAAAGGTCCACATACATCGGTATGTATGAGCTCTAAGCAGCGAGTGGCACGAACACCTTGTCCAATAAAAGGTTTGTTCGTCATCTTACCCTTAACACATGATTCGCATGTACCATATGATTCAAAATCAAATGGTTCTAAGTAGTCCAACTTCCTTAGTCTTTGAATCCGTGTTTCATTAATATGGCCTAGGCGACAATGCCATAGATAAGATGGATTATTCTTCCTACTTGAAGACGGTTGTTTGTTATGTATTTGAAATAAAGGTAGACTACTTTGCAAAATATATAAACCATTCACCAAGCGAGCTTTTCCATAATATTGATCATTTAATGAAAAATAACAAGTATTATACGCAAATTGAAAGGAAAAACCCATATTGTCTAACAATGGAATGGAAATAATATTTCTGGCAATGGATGGAACAAAATAAACATTATCAAGTTCTAAACATTGTCCCGAAGGTAAATCTATCTTGCTGCGTCCAACGCGTTTGGCTTCAACTGGATTGCCGTTCCCAACATGCAAGTTGATTTCACCTTGCTTGACTAGCCTATGATCAATTAGCCCCTGCACATTATTACAAATGTGTGACCCACAGGCTGTATCTAATACCCAACCATTGGAGTCAAAAGTAGTCATGTTCATTTCAATAACAAACATACCTGAGCTAGAAGCCGGTGGCTTCTTAGCTTGATCTGCCCTAAGCTTAGGGCAATCTTTCTTCCAATGTCCTTTCTGCTTACAGAAAAGACATTCATCTGAGCGCACCCTTCCGCTTCTATTGAACTTCCTTTTCTGGTTCGGACGCTTA
Source organism: Plantago ovata (assembly GCA_028274465.1). NCBI lineage: Eukaryota > Viridiplantae > Streptophyta > Magnoliopsida > Lamiales > Plantaginaceae > Plantago > Plantago ovata. Next base: position 109,643,077 of record CM051455.1, on the reverse strand, counting down.
GGCTTATCACTCCAAGTGTTAGCCTTGGCTCCCGACTTTCTCTTACCCTTAGCACCTTTGTTTCTCGAGTTTGGGTTAGACGGTTGCCCAACAAGCATGATCAACTTTTCCTTCTTAGGAAGAGTTTGATCATATGTCTTCAGCAGATTATGAAGTTCAGGCAGTGTTACGTCCTTCGCATTCATCGTGTAATTAATGATGAACTGCGAATACGAACTCGGCAATGATTGAAGGACAAAGATCACCATGCTCTTGTTCTCTAGCTTAACGCCGGCATCGGCAAGCTTTTCAAAGAGACCAATCATTTTGAGAACATGCTCAGACATGTTCCCTCCTTCACTGAGCTTGCATCTGTGTATCTCTTTGATCAAATCAAATTCAACACTTCTAGCTGTCGTCTTAAAGAGCGACTCAAGATGCTTCAGCATCTCATACGGCAACATGCTTTCATGTTGCCTCTGCAACTCATTGCTCATTGCCGCCAGCATAATACGGTGCGCGGATCTAGCATCCTCAAGATGCTTATCAGACTTTGCCTTGTTGGCTTGATTCCAAGCAGCAACCTGATCGGCAGTCTGATTTTCGGGGCACACGGGAATGACCTCGTCCAAGACGTACTCAATCTTTTCGTACCTCAGCACCAAACGTATATTCCTGATCCAGTCTAGGAAGTTTGGTCCGGTCAAAATTTGTTTCTCTAAGACAGCACGGAGCGAGATACTCGCCATTTCTACTATCCTAAGGAGAAATAATGTAGAACGAAAATAATAAATCAACTATTGAAATATTATTTCTAAATACACAGTCAACATAACTAAACAACAAGGTCCTTTAGCTGTTTAGCTCCCACTATTTTCACATATGCTTTCCCCCACAACAAACATACAGGTAATGTCCAACAAGTTACCGTAGTGGCCAAGATCCAAATCCATACTATGCTATACTCCAAAGGGGGCTGGTCGCATAGCATAATATGACCGGTAGGACTATCCAATTGCGTCACGCAACTCTTGGTTGTTAAATCTAATTTAACCCGATGTCCTACACACTGTACCTATCGAGGTCGCTAGATACAATATACAGTAAGTCATAACTATAGGCTTACTCTAATCTGACGATCACTGCGAGTCCGTAAGACGAGGTCGCCAATACAAGAAAACGCAATGAAAGTTCAGAATTAAAGCACCCTATGGAAAGCATCTCAGAAATACATACATATATATATATTTTTGTACTTATATTGGTTGGGGCTTGTCGCTTGAGGGTTGTTATCAGTCATCTACAAACAAATAAGGGCGCCGCCTACCCATCATGCATGAGCGGTCTACACGTAATGGATGCCGCCTATCCATTCTAGTTCTAAATGCGGTCAAGCACATAATGGGTGCCGCCTACCCATACATAAATATGCGGTCCGACATATAAGAGGGCGCCGCCTACCCTCGCATGCATAGCGGTCGAACGGAAAGTAAAATACTTGGTATTTAAACATGCATTGTCAAACAAGTAGTAGCCTATGTGGATGACAAATGACTTCATAATTTCATTATGAAAATTATAATCCCATACTTATAACCTCTATGAAATAATTGAAAATTTGGACTAGATTGAAAAATCGAAAATTCTATTGACCAAGTAGCGATTTTCGAAAACCCGAAGGACTTAATTGTAATTTTCAAAACCTTGGAGGTGTTAAATCTAAAATTCAAAAGTAGAAGGACTAATTTGCAATAAATAATAAATTGATAAATTACAAATAAGCTCTTTAACTTTATACTAATTAAATTTAACCCCTCTAGTTAAAAACAATTACAATTAAATCATATTTATATTCCAAATATAAAATTCAATCCTCAAAATTTTCAAAATTCGATTTTGGGTCCAACTCGGAAAATATATATATATTTATTAAAACATGGGACGGGACGGGAGGTCGCGTCCCCACGGTGCCTGCGGCCCTGGGAGCCCGACGCCCGCGGCATGCAGGCACGGGCGCAGGCGCCCGGCGCCCGCCGCCGCCTGCGTCGCGCAAGCGGCCCGGTGTATATAAAAACAAAACTTTTGAAAATCGAATTAATCATAGAATCAATTGCATCCACATATCTACAAAATCATACAATATATATACGTATATACGCAATCAATTAATATGGCTCTGATACCACTTCGAGAAAATACGGTCAGAGTTACCCCTAGGGTACGCAGCGGAATTTGAAAAATTTTCTTAACATACAGGTTAATTGATTATGTATATGTCGTATATATATAAACACGTCAATTAGAAGACTAGCCTTACTTCCAAAGAAGCTTCCAAGTCTTCGTAATAATCCTGTGTATCTTCTCCTTCGTCGAAGTCGAAGATATCTGCAATACTCTGATTATCTGCAAGACAATAAGAGTTAGTTTTCAGCTCCTAGAACCTCAACCTTGATATCCACGGATGAACAGCCTATCGGAAGAATGCTAGGATATTCTTTGTGTGACCAAGAAGACGGGGCGGCGATTTCTCCAGAGAGGTGGCGCGCGCGTGTGGCTTATAGAGGAGGGGAGAGATTTTTATTTTCTCTAAGAAAACTGGGTAGAACAACTGTGTGTGAAACTGTATCCAAAGCTCTCTAATAGTCTACTATATATAGTAGTCAATAGAAGCCTAAAGCATAAGCAATTAGACTTCGTAAAGGAATAAAAATCTAATTCTTATCGCACTAGGAAACCAATATCAAGTCTAGATTCATTCCCAATCAAATTAAAACTCAATCAGGAAAATCTAACTTATCCCTTGGACTTCTAATAGAGGAAGGAGTCGAACTCCTTCCCCTACTCAGCTCCTGCGCGTGCGCGCGCTCTCCCAGGGACAATAGGTGGGTCCCGATTTTGGGACCCACTTATAGTTCTAAGACAATTCAAACTCCAAGTAGATTTTGCCCATGTGCATATGTTAAATCTAAATTAACATATCTTTTAAAATCAAACCTCTATTATATTTCCAAAATATAATCTTTAATTGTATTTACATAAAATACAATTAATTAGCCATTTCAATTAATAATTCGAAATCATTAATTGAGCCACCAATATTATAATTAATTCCAAATCAATTATAATCCATCAATCACAATTAATTCTAAATTAATTGCGGTTCCATCTTCAAGGATATTCTGATAGGCTGAATCACCACATAGTGTGACCCATAGGGCCTCATCGTATTAAGCAAGTCCTAAACTAGGCAACATGGAATTCCTAGACGGTTCCATTTGCAATATTAATACATGAGGACGTTTGAGAGGTTTCTCAAAGCTAACCCTTTCGTTGCGAAGCCTGTTGCGCTCAACGCGGCGATGGTAACGTCCCTTCATCTGACTTGCTCGAATGCATCCAGGATCGACGAAGTGTCTATCCCAATAATACATCCACGGGCGTCTCAGGGAGTTGCTTGGTTACTAAGATATACTTATGACCATCATAATATATCATTTTCACTGGCCAGTGACTTTACCAACACAACTATGCAGATTATGAGCAGTACTCTCCTGTGCTACACTTGAGAGATGAATCCTTCACAGAATCACTTATCATCCCCATTTGTATGTAGCCATAATCCTGGATCATGTCTTAGGTCAACTGCTTATTCAGAGCTGACACCGACGGGTCCACCAAGGATATGGGGCAACAAATGTGATGATAAAGTCCTGTAAGTACAAAGGACGACTGACATCACTTCGACAACTTACCGGTTCCCATAGACACTTCGGTGTAGAGTATACATCGATGGGAGTGTCCGGTGGATACTTCCATTGTTCGATAATCCTTCTTCGAACAACTATGCGCAGTTATGGGAACATTTCTCGATTGTCCAACAATCCGTTCTGTGACCGTGGGATCGGCTCACACTTGCTCCAACAAGTATAACGTCCACGCATACTAGTCTCGTCTGATTCATTCAGACCCCTACATCGGAGATGAACCTTGACTAGGGAGAGTTTGGGATAGATGATAACTCACATAGCTCCCACTATCTGTGTGATCGGTCATCTATCCGAGGGGACATGTTTAATATCAATACAGACAGTAATAGAGATACGACATGTTGCATGCCTGGTGTAATATAAATATGAAAGCGATACTCAATAGTAAAAGCAACAAACATATATTATATTACGTTGACATGTGTAATAGTACATATATGCCCTCTATAAGGGCTCTATGCCCTTAGTAAGGACTGTCTCTAGGACATATACACTATCACTCTCATCATTGAATTCCATGAAGTTAGCTCAGAAGAGCGTTACTCAAACTTCCAAAAGAACACTTTGACCAAAGTTTCTAAAGTCTGTCAGCAACTGGCGAAGATACAGAAGAATGGACTTCTCAGATCTTTATTTGCATCTATCTTCTGAAAAGAAAAGAACTTCATTACTTAAGCTTGAGACCTTTGTCCACTCCATCCTCCCAGTAGATCTCTCATATTTTCAGCAAATTGGAACTGATCTGGTTCACACAATCAGAGAGAATATGAAGAATCAATTCAAGAGTGCGTCTCCAGCTGAACAAGCTGAGATGCTTAAAGGCTGCATTGTGCCTGTGGTGGCTGATCCTTACAAAATTAATGAAGAGGAAGAGGTCACAAGTCAAGCTAAGTACATGCATCTTCCATTAGTTATTCTTACTTATGATGAAGAAGAAAATGAAGATGAGAATGTCATTGAAGATTCTAGTGATGATGATGAGTGAAAAGACTCTAAGGACTCAATGGACAAAAAGGATGATGATGATGATTCCCAAGGTCCAAGTCCTGGTGCTGGTGGAGTAAATCAAGTTGCTGATCAAGCAACTGAACAAGTGCAAGTTGCTGAACAACCACCTCCCAGCAACCAAGAAGAATCTACTGCTCCTCCTACTGCTGAACATCCAACAATCGAACAAGTTGCTGAGATGAGTGAAGAACAAGCCAGAAAGTTTGCTGAAATTGCCAAGGGCAAGGCAAAGCTTTCTGATGCCGAGTTAGCTGAAAAATCTTTACTTCATGCCAAGGTCCCTGATCCGAACCTTGATGAAGAAGAAGAACAAGATGAAGACTTTCAGACAGCTGTGGCAAACAACATGGTAATTAACGTATCTGGAACACAACACTTGTTAGTTGCTCAGTCTTCTGGAGTGAAAAGCACGGAAGAATCCTCCCTTCCACCCCCTACTACTGGTGAAACTCCAGTTGTTGAGTCTCAAGAGTTGCCTCCAGCAACCACTCAACCAGAAAACATAGTGACTGTTGGTCCCTTTAAACAACAAGAAAAGACAAGAGGAGGGGGGAGAATAGTCTTTTCAAACTTTCGTCGTTTAAAAACTTTCTCAGCAAGTGCTTATTACTTTTCAGTAATGAGTTTGTTGGTACTTAACTTTCTCAGCAAGTACTTATTACTTTTCAGTAACGAGTTTACTGGGACTTTAAAAACAGAGTGCGGAAGACTTTATACAATAAGTGCTTTTCAGAGAGTGCTAGTTTCAGCAAGTGAGCAGAGTGGCAGTGTACAATAAGTAAAGCTTGCTGAAAACTAAATGCGGTAAAGTAAATCACACAAACACTTTTATAGTGGTATCTGAGAGTGGCGTAATCTCTCAACTAATCCACTTTGTCCTTTCTAGGAATGAATCCACTAAGATAAGATTGAAGTTCCTTACAACTCCTATCTATAATGATTCTTCAGAAACCAAAGCACACTTGCTTCGTTTCCAACCTAACTAGAGAACTGTAACCTTGTTCTCCACCAAACTTGGGATTTATAATCAGCAACACAATGCTTGATTAATTCCCCCTGAATTTCACGCCTGAAAAATGGTGGTTATCAGTTAGAGAGGTTTGGGATGAGATGACTTGAGTATAACGTTTTCAGCTATAACAAGTTATCTAAAGAAACACAACTTGTAATACTTTTCAGTAAGCAAGTTAAGTTGTTTCTGGTGTCAAGACTTGTTCTTGTTTAAAAGAAAGAACACTAAGCTAATTTCTTAGCCGTGAATGTTCTATGTCTTCACAAGTAGCTTTTGTTTCAATCTTAAGTCTTGGAACGGATCAATAGGCAGTAAAGAGTATGGAAGATTGAGTGTTTAAGCACAAGTGAGAGTTTGATCACGTTGTTGACACACTCCAACTCTTTGCCGGATGACCTCTATTTATAGTGAATCAAGGAAGCCATTTGAATTTCAAATTCTAAGGCTTTGTTCCTTAAGATGTCACTATCTTGCTTTTGTACTTTCAGCAGCGTCCTTCATTTGTCTTCTAGTCTTCATGTTCTTCGCGTGCTTACTTTGCATTTAATGTTCATTTGAATCAAATTCAAATGTGAACGTTGGAGCCAAACTGCAAGTACTTTCAGCAAGGAGGTCACATATGTATTTCAGCAAGTGGTCAGTCTCAGTTTCAGCAAGCAGAACCTACTCTGTCATATAGATTTTCACTTATGCGAGTTGTTGCTGAAAATCTCACTTCTGAGCAACATGTGCCTTTGTAGATACCTTTCTCAGAATTCTTCTTAAGTCTCCAGTCTTCGAATCTTCAAGTTTCTGAGCGATTCAAGTGCTTCAATAGTTCATTTGTAAAAACAAAGTACATCATCAGCAAACTAAAGCACCTAACTAGTACCTACACTAAGTCTTCAGCAAACGTTTCTCTTATACAATGTCCTTAAAATTCTAAATTCCTATGGACCTTAAGAGTACTTGTTACTGGACTTTCCTTAATTTAGCATGGTTAATTGCTCATCAAAATTACAAGTTTCCTAACAAATTTCCCCCTTTTTGATGTTAGCGATCCATGGCTAAATTAATTGTTACCCTTTTAGAGGTTTCTGATATTGAATAAATCAGTTGATTAATGCAAGCATACTTGAATAATGAAACAGTAAGCATAAGTAGTTTGCATAATAAAAAACCAATAAGAGTCAAAAGTTCATTGCTGATAGTTATCTTTCAGTAACTTTACAAGAAAGCTCATAGATAACTAAAGTAATCAACAAACAAACAAACAAAGCTTTTACAAGGGACTAAGCTATTCCAACAGAAGATTTTCTAAGAATCTCCCTTACACTCTTCTCAGCAAGAGCAGAGAATTCAACACAGTCCTTTTCGTAATCTTCAAGTAGCTTACGGACTTCAAATTGAATAATCCTTGCATTCTTGCAGGCAGTACAATGATGGTTTTCACCATTCATCTCTTTGTAGTGAATTACCCACAAGTGGCCCCAATTGCTAGCATGGAGAAGTTGAGTATCTGAAATGCCCTTGTTGGCATGAATTTTCCTTAACCAAAGAAGATCTTCTTCTTGATCCTTAGCATTGAGATAAAAATACTCATAAGGAATCAAGCCATATTTCTTTTTGGACTTCTTGGTTATAGGATCACTATAGTAAGCAACATCAATCGGCTTGATTAAATCAGGCTCTTTCTTCATCTTCTTGTTGATTGAAGTTCTTTTTACTAAGATCTCTAAATCCAGCCATTTTATAGCAATGTTCCTTGGGTAGGGAGAAGGATCCCTTTATTTTCTTGCAATTTTTAATTCAATCCAAGTGTACATTTGATTCAGTACAACAGTTGGAAAGAAATCATTGGCCAAAAGATCTTCCAGCTTTATGATCCAGCAACCATGTAGGTCTCTGATCACATTCTGAGTTGTTTCCTCATTGTTGGTCTTTGTATAATCAATGCCAGTGCCAATTGCAATGTTGGCTAGCCTTCTTTCTTCCTGTCTTTGCCTTCTTCTTCTTGACTTAGCATTTTCTTGATCTCTTGCTGAAGATCTAGAGTCAGAAGAGAAGTGTTTGGATTGGCCAGGTGGAGTTAAGGCAGAAATAGGCTTAGCTCTTATAGCTTGAGCTATTGTTTGGTCATCATCATTATCATCATCTTTATTCGGATCTTGATGACTCTCAGTGTGACAATATTCTTGAGTTTCAACAGAAGTTCTTCTCCTTTTGGATTTGCTGAACTTCTCTCAGAATCTGTTTCAACTCTTTTCTTAGAACTTTGCTCTGTTTCAGCAAGAGGTTCTCTGGGAGGTGGACTAGGCAGTATCAATGGCGCTTCGGCAGAGGGATTGGTTGATCTGTCTCTTGAAGACTTTCTTTTTCTATCTTCCCCTTAGACATGGATTGCATCATAGGTCTGATGTGTAGAGAGAAAAACTCATTGCAATTTTCAGCAAGAGTGCTTAGGCTGTTGTATTTCAGAATCATCTCTTGCTGATCTGTGATTAGCTTAGACAATTCTTCCTTAATAATAGCCAAATTCTCCTCATGTCTGCGCTCATTTTCGACTTTTTCTTCAAGAATAGCCTGAGCCTTTTTCAATGCACTTTTAGCAAGCTTGAGTGCTTGCTGACATCTTCTTCATAGCTTTTGTGACGTAGACTGATGTCTTTCTTAGTTATAGTAAGAGTAGTCGTGCATTTCAGCACAGTGGTCAGTATTTTGCCAATGTCAAGCGGACTCTCAGCAAGCAAGGCATCATCCTCTTCTTGGCATGCTTTGTGAACAGCCATTAGTGCCTTTATTCTAGGAGTAAACTCCTCAACGTTTGGAAACGGCACTAGAGAGGGTGTAAGTGAATGAGCTTTGATTTCAGTGGCGAACTGATCATCATTTCTCAGCAAACGACTTCTCTCAGCATCTCCTTCATCAGTTTGGAGAGATGGTGGAGGAATTTCAACCACTGTGGGTTCAACTTTCTTTGTCTTTTCTTCTTCACTTGCTGAGAAGTTAGATAGATCTTCTTCTTCATCAGATTCGTCAAGGCCATCCCAAATCCTTAGCTTCAGACACTTCTGGTTGAGTGGTTGCTGAGGGCAACTCTTTGGACTCAATGACTGGAGTTTCACCAGTAGTAGGTGGAAGGGAGGAGACTTCCGTGTTGTTCACTCCTAAAGACTGAGCAATATCCAGATTCTGTGTATATCTAGCATGAATCTGTAGAATATTTTGTAAAGCTCTTTGGTAATCTTCATCCATTTCTTATTCTTCTCCAAGCTTTGGATCAGTGACCTTAGCTTCGAGTAATGCTAACTCGGCATTAGAAAGCTTAGCTTTGCCTTTGTGCATTTCAGCACGCTTCCTGGCGTACTCTTCTTCAGTTTCAGCAACTTGTTATGTTGCTTGAGTACTTGTCTCAGTAGGAGCGGGAGTAGATTCTCAATGCCGACTAGTGTAAGAAAATATGGTCAGAGTTACCCCTAGGGTACGCAGCGGAATTTCAAAAATTTTCTTAACATATAGGTTAATTGATTATGTATATGCCGTATATATATAAACACGTCAATTAGAAGACTAACCTTACTTCCAAAGAAGCTTCCAAATCTTCGTAACAATCCGGTGTATCTTCTCCTTCGTCGAAGTCGAAGATATCTGCAATACTTTGATTATCTGCAAGACAATAAAAGTTAGTTTCCAGCTCCTAGAACCTCAACCTTGGTATCCACGGATGAACAGCCTATCGGAAGAATGCAAGGATATTCTTTGTGTGACCAAGAAGACGGGGCGGCAATTCCTCCGGTGGTGGCGCGCGCGCGGGTTGCTAAAGAGGAGGGGAGAGTTTTTTTTATTTTCTCTAAGAAAACTGGGTAGAATGACTTTCAAAGTCTATGTCAAAAACTCTCTAATAGTCTACTATATATAGTAGTCAATAGAAGCCTAAAGCATAAGTAATTAGACTTCGTAAAGGAATAAGAATCTAATTCTTATCGCACAAGGAAACCAATATCAAGTCTAGATTCATTCCCAATCAAATTAAAACTCAATCAGGAAAATCTAACTTATCCCTTGGACTTCTAATAGAGGAAGGAGTCGAACTCCTTCCCCTCATCCATCACTGCGCGCGCGCGCGCTCTCCCAGGGTCAGTAGGTGGGTCCCGATTTTGGGACCCACTTATAGTTCTAAGGCAATTCAAACTCCAAGTAGATTTTGCCATGTGCATATGTTAATTCTAAATTAACATATCCTTTTTAATCAAACCTCCATTATATTTCCAAAATATAATCTTTAATTGTATTTACATAAAATACAATTAATTAGCCAATTCAATTAATAATTCCAAATCATTAATTGAGCCACCAAATATTATAATTAATTCCAAATCAATTATAATCCATCAATCACAATTAATTCCAAATTAATTGCGATTCCATCTTCAAGGAAATTCTGATAGACTGAATCACCACATAGTGTGACCCATAGGGCCTCATCGTATTAAGCAAGTCCTAGACTACGCAACATGGAATTCCTAGACGGTTTCATTTGCAATATTAATACGTGAGGGCGTTTGAGAGGTCTCTCAAAGCTAACCCTTTCGTTGCGAAGCCTGTTGCGCTCAACGCGGCGATGGTAACGTCCCTTCATCTGACTTGCTCGAATGTATCTAGGATCGATGAAGTGTCTATCCCAATAATACATCCACGGGCGTCTTCAGTGAGTTGCATGGTGAATCCAATATCTATTATGACCATCATAATAATATTGATACGCTGGCCAGTGGTTTTACCATCACAACTATGACGACTATGAGCAGTGCTCTCCTGTGCTACACTTGAGAGATGAATCCTTCACAGAATCACTTATCACCCCCATTTGTATGTAGCCATAATCCTGGATCGTGTCTTAGGTCAGCTGCTTATTCAGAGTTGACATCGACGGGTCCACAAAGGCTATGGGGCAACAAATGTGATGATAAAGTCCTGTAAGTACAAAGGACGAATGGCATCACTTCGACAACTCACCGGTTCCCATAGACACGTCGGTGTAGATTATACATCGATGGGAGTGTCCGGTGGGTACTTCCATTGTTCGATAAATCTTCTTCGAACAACTATGCGCAGTTATGGGAACGTTCCTTGATTGTCCAACAATCCGTTCCGTGGCCGTGGGATCGGCTCACACTTGCTCCAACAAGTATAACCTCCACGCATACTAGTCTTGTCAGGTTCATTCAGACCCCCACATCCGAGATGAACCACGACTAGGGAGAGTTTGGGATAGATGATAACTCACATAGCTCCCACTAACTGTGTGATCGGTCATCTATCCGAGGGGACATGTTTAATATCAATACAGACAGCAATAAAGATATGACATGCTGCAGCCTGGTGTAATATAAATATGAAAGCGATACTCAATAGTAAAATGCAACAAACATATATTATATTACGTTGACCTGTGTAATAGTACATATATGTCCTCTATAAGGGCACCATGCCCTTAGTAAGGACTGTCTCTAGGACATATACACTATCAATCTCCCACTTGGACTAGAGCCAGTCACCTTTATGCCTAATGCCCAGATTAGCATAATGTCTTAAGTGGACTTCCACTGATAAGACCTTGATGAAAGGATCTGCCACGTTGTCCGTGGTAGAGACACGTTCTATACTAACTTCTCCTCTATCAATAATCTCACGTATAACGTGATAATTTGTAAGTACATGTACGTTCTTGTTTGTAGATCTAGGCTCCTTAGCTTGAGCTACGGCGCCCGTATTGTCCCAATAAATCGTTATTGGACTAGGAGCAGGAACAACCCTCAATTCCTTCAAGAACTCTGAAATCCAGACAGCTTCTTACGAAGCTTCTGATCCAGCAATGTACTCGGCTTCTGTGGATGAGTCAGCAATCGTGGCTTGCTTAGAACTTTTCCAACAGATAGCTCCTCCGTTCAATTTGAATACTTATCCTGTCTGTGACTCCAAGTCATCAGGATCTGATTCAAATCCAGCGTCGACATAACCAAACATCTTTAATTCTGGTTTTCCACCAAACACCAAGAACATCTCTTTAGTCCGTCAAAGGTACTTAAGAATGTTCTTTACAGCAGTCCAGTGAGGTACTCCTGGATTCTGTTGGTGTCGACAAGTGACACTAAGCGCATATGCCACATCGGGCCTTGTGCAATTCATTGCATACATTATAGACCCTACTGCCGAAGCATAGGGCACACGACTCATTGCATTTCTTTCTTCATCAGTTTTAGGACCATCCTTAACTAATAAGACAATCCCATGCCTAGCTGGGAGAAAGCCTCTCTTTGAGTCGTCCATCTTATAACGCTTCAGTATTTTGTCGATGTAGGTGGACTGTGTCAATCCTAACATCCTCTTGGATCTATCTCTACAGATCTTGATCCCTAGGATGTTCACCCAAGTCCTTCATCGAGAAGGTACTTGATAACCAAACTTTAGTCTCTTCTAGCATAGAGACATTGTTTCCCATGATCAAAATGTCATCAACATAGATGATCATGAAAACGACTCCCTTGTCGCTGTGCCTAGTGTAGACACAGGGATCTTCCTTGCTTCTGATGAAGTGAAACCATTTGACAGCTTCATCAAAGCGGATATTCCAGCTCCTAGACGCTTGCTTTAGCCTATAGATGGATATTTGTAATTTGCATACAGCAGTTGGCCTGGTTTTACTAATAAAACCTTCCGGCTGTACCATATAGACCTCTTCCTCAAGATTTCCATTGAGGAAGTCAGTCTTTACATCCATCTGCCAGATCTCATAATCATAGTAGGCAGCTATCGCAAGTAGAATTCAAATGGACTTCAATTTTGCTACCGGTGAAAAGGTTTCATCGTAATCGATGCCATACCTTTGCGTGTAGCCTTTCGCCACAAGCCTAGCTTTGTGTGTTTGTACCTTGCCATCGGCATCTGTCTTTCGTTTAAAGACCCATTTGCACCCAATAGGTCTAACCCATTGGGGCAAGTCTACCAAGTTCCAAACTTGGTTCAGGTACATGGAGTCCATCTCCAATTCCATGGCCTCTTGCCATTTGTCTGAGTCAATATCAATTATTGCCTCTTTGTAGGTCTCGGGATCTTCCCGATCTGATAAGCCGACATCAAGTTCACTGCTGTCTTCTATCATAAGGCTTTGCTTCTGAGGTCCTTTTAGGATCCTCTTCGACCTACGGAGCTCGACTGGTTCTGGTGCTTTTCTTTTCTGGCTTCGTGTAACACGAACATTATCAGTGGGTACTGATGCAGCTGGTCGCGCCCCGCGACCCTGTTCCCTAGCGGGAGGCTGCTCTTGTGCAACTCGTTGCACAGTTTGATCGACAACGGGTTCTATCGGTGTGGTTTCAACTGTTGATCTAATCACATGACTCCCACTGACTATGACATGCCTAGCAAGTGTCATATCATTACCCTTGTCTGCTTCGAAAGCTCCCACTGAACTTGAGTCCAAATCAGAAAATTTAAAGAACTCATGTTCGCGCGTGTCAAAGTCTTGAATTTCTTCAAGTTCTATCATGTCATCTAACCTCTCTTCTTCGAGGTATTCTGCTTCTAAAAACTTAACGTTTCTAGATACTATCACCTAGTGACCTTCAGTATGATAGAATTCATAGCATCTCGTCTAACGAAGCTAGCCTATGAAATATACTTTGACACCCTTGGCATCTAACTTATCAGTGAGCATCAGTTTGACTATCGCAAGACAGCCCCAAGGTCTAAGATAGCCCAGTGAGGGCTTCTTTCCCTTCCATAACTCATAAAGAGTTTTCTCCACTGATTTAGATGGTACACGGTTCAGAATGTAAATTGCAGTTTGTAGTGCATATCCCCATAGATGTTTTGGAAGAGTCAAGAATCCAATCATTGATCTCACCATGTCTAACATGGTTCGATTCCTTCTCTCAGACACACCATTCTCTTGTGATGTTCCAGGAGGGGTCCATTGCGATTGAATTCCATTTTCCTTCAAGTAGTCGATAAATTCTTCACTAAGGTATTCACCTCCTCGATCTGATCGAAGATTGACTATCCTTAGGTTCAATTCATTCTCGACCTCATTCCCAAACTCCTTGAATTTCCCAAAGGTCTCAAATTTATTCTTCATAAAATATATCCATACCTTGAGAAATCGTCAGTAAAGGATAACCCCCCACGCGCATGGACTTTAAAAGGTCCACATACATCGGTATGTATGAGCTCTAAGCAGCGAGTGGCACGAACACCTTGTCCAACAAAAGGTTTGTTCGTCATCTTACCCTTAACACATGATTCACATGTACCATATGATTCAAAATCAAATGGTTCTAAGTAGTCCAACTTCCTTAGTCTTTGAATCCGTGTTTCATTGATATGGCCTAGCCAACAATGCCATAGATAAGATGGATTATTCTTCCTACTTGAAGACGGTTGTCTGTTATGTATTTGAAATAAAGCTAGACTACTTTGCAAAATATATAAACCATTCACTAAGCGAGCTTTTCCATAATACTGGTCATTTAACGAAAAATAACAAGTATTATTAGCAAAGGACAAAAACCCCAGTTGTCCAACAATGGAATGGAAATCATATTACTGACAATGGATGGAACAAAATAAACGTTATCAAGTTCTAAACATTGTCCTGAAGGTAAATCTATCTTGCAGCGTCCAACGCGTTTGGCTTCAACTGGATTGTTGTTCCCAACATGCAAGTTGATTTCACCTTACTTGACTAGCCTGTGTTCAACGGCCCCTTGCACATTAAAATGTGCGAGCCACAGGCTGTATCTAATACCCAACCATTGGAGTCAAAAGTAGTCATGTTCATTTCAATAACAAACATACCTGAGCTAGAAGCCGGCGGTTTCTTAGCTTGATCTGCCCTTAGTTTAGGACAATCATTCTTCCAATGCCCTTTCTGCTTACAGAAAAGACATTCATCTGTGTGTACCGTTCCGCTCCTCTTGAACTTCCTTTTCTGGTTCAGACGCTTAGGCTTATCACTCGAAGTGTTAGCCTTGGCTCCCGACTTTCCCTTACCCTTAGCACCTTTGTTTCTCGGGTTTCGGTTAGACGGTTGCCCAACAGGCATGATCGACTTTTCCTTCTTAGGAAGAGTTTGATCATATGTCTTCAGCAGATTATGAAGTTTAGGCAGTGTTACGTCCCTCGCATTCATCGTGTTTAACGATGAACTGCGAATACGAACTCGACAATGATTGAAGGACAAAGATCACCATGATCTTATTCTCATCTTGAGAACATGCTCAGACATGTTCCCTCCTTCATTGAGCTTGCATCTGTGTATCTCTTTGATCAAATCAAATTCAACACTTCTAGCTGTCGTCTCCAAGACCGACTCAGGATGCTTCAGCATCTCATGCGGCAACATGCTTTCATGTTGCCTCTGCAGCTCATCGCTCATTGCCGCCAGCATAATACACTGCGCGGATCTAGCATCCTCATGATGCTTATCAGACCCTGCCTTGTTGGCCTGATTCCAAATCAGCAACTTGACAGGCAGTCTGATTCTCGGGACACACGGGACTAGCCTCGTCCAAGACGTACTCAATCCTTTCGTACCTCAGCACCAAACATATATTCCTGATCCAATCTAGGAAGTTTGGTCCGATCAAAATTTGCTTCTCTAAGACAGCACGGAGCGAGATTCTCGCTATTTCGGTTTCCAGGAGAAATAATATAGAACGAAAATAATAAATCAACTATTGAATTATTTCTAAATACACAGTCAACATAACTAAACAACAAGGTCCTTTAGATGTTTAGCTCCCACTATTTTCACATATGCTTGCCCCCACAACAAACATACGGGTAATGTCCAACAATTTACCGTAGTGGCCAAGATCCAAATCTATACTATGCCATACTCCAACAGGGGCTGGTCGCATAGCATAATATGACCGGTAGGACTAGTAGAACTATCCAATTGCGTCACGCAACTCTTGGTTGTTAAATCTAATTTAACTCGATGCCCTACATATTGTACCTATCGAGGTCGCTAGATACAATATGCAGTATGTCATAACCATAGGCTTACTCTAATCCGACGATTACTGCGAGTCTGTAAGACGAGGTCGTCAATACAAGAAAACGCAATGAAAGTTCAGAATTAAAGCACCCAATGGAAAGCATCTCAGAAATACATACACACATATATATATATATATATATATATATATATATATATATATATATATATATATATATATATATATATATATATATATATATATATATATATATATATATATATATATATATGTCGCTTGAGGGTTGTTATCAGTCATCTACAAACAAATAAGGGCGCCGCCTACCCGTCATGCATGAACGGTCTACACGTAATGGATGCCGCCTATCCATTCTAGTTCTAAACGCGGTCAAGCACACAATGGGTGTCGCCTACACATACATAAAATATGCGGTCCGACATATAAGAGGGCGCCGCCTACCCTCGCATGCATAGCGGTCGAACGGAAAGTAAAATACTTGGTATTTAAACATGCATTGTCAAACAATAGCATATTGAGCATATGAAACAAGTAGTAGCCTATGTGGATGACAAATGACTTCATAATTTCATTATGAAAATTATAATCCCATAATTATAATCTCTATGAAATAATTGAAAATTCTATTGACCAAGTAGCAATTTTTGAAAACCCGAAGGACTTAATTGTAATTTTAAAAACCTCGGAGGTGTTAAATCTAAAATTCAAAAGTAGGACTAATTTGCAATAAACAATAAATTGATAAATTACAAATAAGTCCTTTAACTTTATATTAATTAAATTTAACCCCTCTAGTTTAAAACAATTACAACTAAATCATATTTATATTCTAAATATAAAATTCAATCCTCAAAACTTTCAAAAATTCGATTTTGGGTCCAACCCGAAAATATATATAATCTTTTTTTTTTTGAAAACGTGGGACCCCGTCCCCCCCGCGTGCCCGCACGCAGGCACCGGCACCGCGGACCCGGGCGACCGGCGCCCGCGGCGCGCTGGCACCGGTGCCTCGGGTGCAGGCGCCCGGCGCCTGCGTCCGCAGGCCCCCGGGTACCTGCGTCCCGCAGGTACCCGGGTGCCCGCGGCACACGGACGCCTAGCGCCCGTGCCGCGGGCACACGGCACCTGCGGTGCCGCAGGCGCCCGAGCGCCCCAGGCGCACGGGTACCGCGGCCGCAGGCGCGGGTGCCTGCGTCCCGCGGGCACCCGGGCGCCTAGCGCCCGTGCCGCGGGCACGGCGCATTCCTCTGGTGGTGGCGCGCGCGCGGGTGGCTGAAGAGGAGGGGAGAGTTTTTTTTTTCTTTTATTTTTTCTAAGAAAACTGGGTAGAATGACTGTCAAAGTTTATGTCAAAAACTCTCTAATAGTCTACTATATATAGTAGTCAATAGAAGCCTAAAGTATAAGCAATTAGACTTCGTTAAGGAATAAGAATCTAATTCTTATCGCACAAGGAAACCAATATCAACTCTAGATTCATTCCCAATCAAATTAAAACTCAATTAGGAAAATCTAACTTATCCCTTGGACTTGTAATAGAGGAAGGAGTCGAACTCCTTCCCCTCATCCATCACTGCGCGCGCGCGCTCTCCCAGGGACAGTAGGTGGGTCCCGATTTTGGGACCCACTTATAGTTCTAAGGCAATTCAAACTCCAAGTAGATTTTGCCATGTGCATATGTTAATTCTAAATTAACATATCCTTTTTAATCAAACCTCCATTATTTTTCCAAAATATAATCTTTAATTGTATTTACATAAAATACAATTAATTAGCCAATTCAATTAATAATTCCAAATCATTAATTGAGCCACCAAATATTATAATTAATTCCAAATCAATTATAATCCATCAATCACAATTAATTCCAAATTAATTGCGATTCCATCTTCAAGAATATTCTGATAAACTGAATCACCACATAGTGTGACCCATAGGGCCTCATCGTATTAAGCAAGTCCTAGACTAGGCAACATGGAATTCCTAGACGGTTCCATTTGCAATATTAATACGTGAGGACGTTTGAGAGGTTTCTCAAAGCTAACCCTTTCGTTGCGAAGCCTGTTGCGCTCAACGCGGCGATGGTAACGTCCCTTCATCTGGCTTGCTCGAATGTATCTAGGATCGATGAAGTGTCTATCCCAATAATACATCCACGGGCGTCTTCAGTGAGTTGCATGGTGTTTCCAATATCTATTATGACCATCATAATAATATTGATACGCTGGCCAGCGGTATTACCATCACAACTATGAACGACTATGAGCAGTGCTCTCCTGTGCTACACTTGAGAGATGAATCCTTCACAGAATCACTTATCACCCCCATTTGTATGTAGCCATAATCCTGGATCGTGTCTTAGGTCAGCTGCTTATTCAGAACTGACATCGACGGGTCCACCAAGGATATGGGGCAACAAATGTGATGATAAAGTCCTGTAAGTACAAAGGACGAATGGCATCACTTCGACAACTCACCGGTTCCCATAGACACGTCGGTGTAGAGTATACATTGATGGGAGTGTCCGGTGGATACTTCCATTGTTCGATAAAGCTTCTTCGAACAACTATGCGCAGTTATGGGAACGTTCCTTGATTGTCCAACAATCCGTTCCGTGGTTGTGGGATCGGTTCACACTTGCTCCAACAAGTATAACCTCCACGCATACTAGTCTTGTCAGGTTCATTCAGACCCCCACATCCGAGATGAACCACGACTAGGGAGAGTTTGGGATAGATGATAACTCACATAGCTCCCGCTAACTGTGTGATCGGTCATCTATCCGAGGGGACATGTTTAATATCAATACAGACAGTAATAAAGATATGACATGCTGCAGCCTGGTGTAATATAAATATGAAAGCGATACTCAATAGTAAAATGCAACAAACATATATTATATTACGTTGACCTGTGTAATAGTACATATATGTCCTCTATAAGGGCACCATGCCCTTAGTAAGGACTGTCTCTAGGACATATACACTATCAACTAGGAGGTTGGTCAGCTTGCTGATTCTTAGTGTTTTGATTTTCATTATCAGCAACTGTCATTTTTACTCTGCCAGCATCAGGACTAGGACCTTGATTATCATCATCATCGTCCTTGTTGTCCTTAGAATCTTTGGCTTCATCATCACTTGTATCTTTAGGGATATTTTCATCCTCTTCTTCTTCATCATCGTCCGTCAGTATGACTAACTCGAGATGTTTGTACATTGCAACACTTGTAACTTCCTCTTCTTCATTGATTTTGTGGGGATCAGCCACCATGGGCACAAAGGAACCCTTGAGCATCACAGCTTGTTCAGCTGGAGAGGCACTCTTGAACTTTGCTTTCATATTCTATCTGATTATAGCAATCAGACTTGAACTCATTTGTTGAGAATATGTAAGTTCCTCTGGAAGTATGGAGAGTACAAATGTCTCAAGTTTTAGTAGAGAGATTCTCTTTGATAGTGTATATGTCCTAGAGACAGTCCTTACTAAGGGCATGGTGCCCTTATAAAGGGCATATATGTACTATTACACAGGCCAACGTAATATAATATATGTTTGTTGCATTTTACTGTTGAGTATCGCTTTCATATTTATATTACACCGGGCATGCAACATGTCATATCTCTATTATTGTCTGTATTGATATTAAACATGTCCCCTCGGATAGATGACCGATCACACAGATAGTGAGAGCTATGTGAGTTATCATCTATCCCAAACTCTCCCTAGTCGAGGTTCATCTCGGATATAGGGGTCTGAATGAACCAGACAAGACTAGTATGCGTGGAGGTTATACTTGTTGGAGCAAGTGTGAGCCGATCCCACGGCCACGGAACGGATTGTTGGACAATCGAGAAACGTTCCCATAACTGGGCATTGTTGTTCGAAGAAGCTTTATCGAACAATGGAAGTACCCACCGGACACTCCCATCGATGTATACTCTACATCGAAGTGTCTATGGGAACCGGTAAGTTGTCGAAGTGATGGCATTCGTCCTTTGTACTTACAGGACTAGATCATCACATTTGTTGCCCCATATCCTTGGTGGACCCGTCGATGTCAGCTCTGATAAGCAGCTGACCTAAGACACGATCCAGGATTATGGCTACATACAAATGAGGATGATAAGTGATTCTGTGAAGGATTCATCTCTCAAGTGTAGCACAGGAGAGCACTGCTCATAGTCGTTCATAGTTGTGATGGTAAAATCGCTGGCCAGCGTATCAATATTATTATGATGGTCATAATAGATATTGGATTCACCATGCAACTCACTGAAGACGCCCATGGATGTATTATTGGGATAGACACTTCATCGATCCTAGATACATTCGAGCAAGTCAGATGAAGGGACGTTACCATCGCCGCGTTGAGCGCAACAGACTTCGCAACGAAAGGGTTAGCTTTGAGAAACCTCTCAAACGTCCTCACGTATTAATATTGGAAATTGAACCGTCTAGGAATTCCATGTTGCCTAGTCTAGGACTTGCTTAATACGATGAGGCCCTATGTGTCACACTATGTGGTGATTCAGCCTATCAGAATATCCTTGAAGATGGAATCGCAATTAATTTGAAATTAATTGTGATTGATGGATTATAATTGATTCAGAATTAATTATAATATATTGTGGCTCAATTAATGATTTGGAATTATTAATTGAATTGGCTAAATAATTGTATTTTATGTAAATATAATTAAAGATTATATTTTAGAAATATAATGGAGGTTTGATTTGAAAGGATTTGTTAATTTAGAATTAACATATGCACTTGGGCAAATCTACATGGAGTTTGAATTGCCTTAGAACTATAAGTTGGGACCCACCTATTTCCCTAGGACTGGGCGCGCGCGCGCGTTAGCTGGATAGGGGAAGGAGTTCGACTCCTTCCTCTATTAGAAGTCGAAGGAATAAGTTAGACTTTCCTGATTGAGTTTTAATTTGATTGGGAATGAATCTAGACTTGATATTGGTTTCCTTGTGCGATAAGAATTAGATTCTTATTCCTTTACGAAGTCTAATTGCTTATGCTTTAGGCTTCTATTGACTACTATATATAGTAGACTATTAGAGAGTTTTTGACATAGACTTGAATAGACTTTCACAGTCATTCTACCCAGTTTTCTTAGAGAAAATAAAAACTCTCCCCTCCTCTATAAGCCTACGCGCGCGCCACCTCTGCCGGAGGAATCGCCGCCCCATCTTCTTGGTCACACAAAGAATATCCTAGCATTCTTTTCGATAGGCTGTTCATCCGTGGATACCAAGGTTGAGGTTCTAGGAGCTGGAAACTAACTTTTATTGTCTTGCAGATAATCAAAGTATTGCAGATATCTTCGACTTCGACGAAGGAGAAGATACACCGGATTGTTACGAAGACTTGGAAGCTGCTTTGGAAGTAAGGTTAGTCTTCTAATTGACGTGTTTAAATATATACGATATATACATAATCAATTAACCTGCATGTTAAGAAATTTTTTGAAATTCCGCTGCGTACCCTAGGGGTAACTCTGACCGTATTTTCTTACAGTGGTATCAAAGCCAGGTTAATTGATTACGTATATACGTATATATATTGTATGATTTTGTAGATATGTGGATGCAATTGATTTTATGATTAATTCGATTTTTAAAAGTTTTATTTTTATATAAATTTAGAATTTATATTTTTCAAAAAAAATTTTAAAATATATATATGTGGATGTAATTGTTTTTAACTAGAGGGGTTAAATTTAATTAGTATAAAGTTAAAGGGCTTATTTGTAATTTATCAATTTATTGTTTATTGCAAATTAGTCCTACTTTTAAATTTTAGATTTAACACGTCCAAGGTTTCAAAAATTACAATTAAGTCCTTCGGGTTTACGAAAATTGCTACTTGGTCAATAGAATTTTCGATTTTTCAATCTAGTCCAAATTTTCAATTATTTCATAGAGATTATAAGTATGGGATTATAATTTTCATAATGAAATTATGAAGTCATTTGTCATCCACATAGGCTACTACTTGTTTCATATGCTCGATATGCTATTGTTTGACAATGCATGTTTAAATAAGTGTTTTACTTTCCGTTCGACCGCTATGCATGCGAGGGTAGGCGGCGCCCTCTTATATGTCAGACCGCATATTTATGTATGGGTATGCGGCACCCATTATGTGCTTGACCGCGTTTAGAACTAGAATGGATAGGCGACATCCATTACGTGTAGACCGTTCATGCATGATGGGTAGGCGGCGCCCTTATTTGTTTGTAGATGACTGATAACAACCCTAAAGCTACAAGCCCCAACCAATATAAGTACATAAATATATATATGTATGTATTTCTGAGATGCTTTCCATAGGGTCCTTTAATTCTGAACTTTCATTGCGTTTTATTGTATTGGCGACCTCGTCTTACAGACTCGCAGTGATCGTCAGATTAGAGTAAGCCTATGGTTATGACTTATTGCATATTGTATCTAGCGACCTCGATAGGTACAATATGTAGGGCATCAAGTTAAATTAGATTTAACAACCAAGAGTTGCGTGACGCAATTGGATAGTCTTACTAGTCCTACTGGTCATATTATGCTATGCGACCAGCCCCCGTTGGAGTATAGCATAGTATGGATTTGGATCTTGGCCACTACGGTAACTTGTTGGACATTACCCGTATGTTTGTTGTGGGGGAAAGCATATGTGAAAATAGTGGGAGCTAAACAGCTAAAGGACCTTGTTGTTTAGTTATGTTGACTGTGTATTTAGAAATAATATTTCAATAGTTGATTTATTATTTTCGTTCTATATTATTTCTCCTGGAAACCGAAATGGCGAGAATCTCGCTCCGTGCTGTCTTAGAGAAGCAAATTTTGGCCGAACCAAAATTCCTAGATTGGATCAGGAATATATGTTTGGTGCTGAGGTGCGAAAGGATTGAGTACGTCTTGGACGAGGCTAATCCCGTGTGTCCCGAGAATCAGACTGCCGATCAAGTTGCTGATTTGGAATCAAGCCAACAAGCCAAGGTCTGATAAGCATCATGAGGATGCTAGATCCGCGCAGTGTATTATGCTGGCGGCAATGAGCAATGAGCTGCAGAGGCAACATGAAAGCATGTTGCCGCATGAGATGCTGAAGCATCTTGAGTCGGTCTTTAAGACGACAACTAGAAGTGTTGAATTTGATTTGATCAAAGAGATACACAGATGCAAGCTCAATGAAGGAGGAAACATGTCTGAACATGTTCTCAAGATGAGAATAAGATCATGGTGATCTTTGTCCCTCAATCATTGCCGAGTTCGTATTCGCAGTTCATCGTTACCCACCATGAATGCGAAGGACGTAACACTGCCCGAACTCCATAATCTGCTGAAGACATATGATCAAACTCTTCCTAAGAAGGAAAATTCGATCATGTATGTTGGGCAACCGTCTGACCTGAACCCGAGAAACAAAGGTGCTAAGGGTAAAGGGAAAGTCGGGAGACAAGGCTAACACTTCGAGTGATAAGACTAAGCGTCTGAATCAGAAAAGAAAGTTCAAGAGGAGCGGATCGGTACACACAGATGAATGTCTTTTCTGTAAGTAGAAACGGCATTGGAAGAATGATTGCCCTAAGCTAAGGGCAGATCAAGCTAAGAAGCCGCCGGCTTCTAGCTCAGGTATGTTTGTTATTAAAATGAACATGACTACTTTTGATTCCAATGGTTGGATATTAGATACAACCTGTGGCTCGCACATTTGTAATAATGTGCAGGGGCTCATTGAACACAGGCTAGTCAAGCTAGGTGAAATCGACTTGCATGTTGGGAACGGCAATCAAGCTGAAGCCAAATGCATTGGACGCAGCAAGATAGATTTACCTTTAGGACAATGTTTGGAACTTGATAACGTTTATTTTGTTCCATCCATTGTCAGAAATATTATTTCCATTCCATTGTTGGACAATTTGGGTTTTTCCTAATACTTGTTATTTTTCATTAAATGACTAGTATTATGGAAAGGTTCGCTTAGTGAATGGTTTATATATTTTTCAAAGTAGTCTACCTTTATTCCAAATACATAACAAACAACCGTCTTCAAGTAGGAAGAATAATCCATCTTGTCTATGGCATTGTTGGCTAGGCCATATCAATGAAACACGGATTCAAAGACTAAGGAAGTTGGACTACTTAGAACCATTTGATTTTGAATCATATGGTCATATGGTACGTGTGAATCATGTGTTAAGGGTAAGATGACGAACAAACCTTTTATTGGACAAGGTGTTCGTGCCACTCGCTGCTTAGAGCTCATACATACCGATGTATGTTGACTTTTTAAAGTCCATGCGCGTGGGGGTTATCCTTACTTCGTTACCTTTACTGACGATTTCTCAAGGTATGGATATATTTATCTTATGGCGAATAAATCCGAGACTTTTGGGGAATTCAAGGAGTTTAGGAATGAGGTCGAGAATGAATTGAACCTAAGGATAGTCACTCTTCGATCAGATCGAGGAGGTGAATACCTTAGTGAAGAATTTATGACTACTTGAAGGAAAATGGAATTCAATCGCAATGGACTCCTCCTGGAACACCATAGTTAAATGGTGTGTCTGGGAGAAGGAATCGAACCCTGTTAGACATGGTGAGATCAATGATTGGATTCTCGACTCTTCCAAAACATCTATGGGGATATGCACTACAAACTGCAATCTACATTCTGAACCGTGTACCATCTAAATCAGTGGAGATAACTCCTTATGAGTTATGGAAGGGAAAGAAGCCCTCACTGGGCTATCTTAGACCTTGGGGCTGTCTTGCGATAGTCAAACTGATGCTCACTGATAAGTTAGATGCCAAGGGTGTCAAAGTATATTTCATAAGCTATCCTCGTTAGACGAGAGGCTATGAATTCTATCATGCTGAAGATCACAAGGTGATAGTATCTAGAAACGTTAAGTTTTTAGAAGCAGAATACCTCAAAGAAGAGAGGTTAGATGACATGATAGAACTTGAAGAAATTCAAGACTTTGACACGCGCGAACATGAATTCTCTAAATCTTCTGATTTGGACTCAAGTTCAGTGGGAGCTTTCGAAGTAGACAAGGGTAATGATATGACACTTGCTAGGCATGTCATAGTCAGTGGGAGTCCTGTGATTAGATCAACAGTTGAAACCACACCAATAGAACCCATGGTGCGGCGGTTCGCCCCAGAGTTTTCTCGCGGAATTTCCGCATTTTCGACGCGTTTTTGGATTTCTTCACCTTTTCGGACTCGGTTTCTGACTTGTAGTAGCCTTCTAACCTCCAGATTCGGCCCCTAGACTTCAAATCCTATCCGGAAATCTTCAGATACTCCAAATAGGCTTCTGGAACACCAATTCCTTGTCAACTTCAATATAATTGCCCGAAAATCCCCGAATTTCAACCAAAACCTGTAAAATAAAATCTAAAGGGAAACGTGACACTATTCTAATAAAATGTACTAAAATATAGCTAAATTAACATAGAGGATATCTAAAATAGGTGAAAAAGACTCGAATGAAAGTGTAAAATACACATTCATCAAACTCCACAAACCGAACCTTTGCTTGTCCTCAAGCAACTAAGCTAGACTCTAATACAAAAAACATGCAAGACACAAAATGGAGTTACATGCCAAATAAAATGAACTAATCTACTGAATTTACCAAAAAACATATGAACAAAAACCATATAAATCAAAGCATGAATATAGGTTGAAGAATACCTCGATTGACTTATACACATCCACATAAGCACTTATGTCAAGACAAGATAGTCTCTCGTAACATTCTCTACCTGGACCTAGTCAGTGACGACGTAATGAAGCATGCTAAGATACGAATGGTTGCCCCGTGCCTATGAAACTGAGGACTTACTGCTGTTCCACCATGTTAAGACTTTTCCTCAAAAGAGCTCGAACCAGTATTGGCTCTCATCAAACGAAGGAGGGTTCCCTATAAAAGATAACACTCCCCTATTCTACCCATCTCTCAAGTAAAGTCTTAAGTTATTCACCACTTCCTGATTGGCAGGACGAGGGTGGTCTAGAACATATGACACTCAAGACAAAAAAGATAAAAAATAGAAAATTACAACACGATTACGAATATTACAAAAATGGAAAAGACTCAATACTTTGCTAAACTGCTATTTGGCTTTCTTTTTTGGACCATTCTTTGCTTTTTTGGGGTCTTTTCTTTTTTTTTCTTTCCAGATTCTTTTTCTTTTCTTTTTTCCCTTTTTTTTTCTGGAAATTTTTTCCTTTTTTTTTTCGATTTTTTTCTAGCCAGCAGTAGCATAACAAAGAGAGAAACAAAATGACTCACACGAATTCCCCAAACCTATTCGAAAGAATAGGTTGGAGTACAAAATTTACGGAAAAGGAAAATAAACTCACGATACGAAAATGAAAAACAGAAACAAGTCTAATGATGGTGTAACCCCCTCCCCAAACCTATTCGAAAGAATAGGTTATAAACAAAGGATCACACAACCTCACACTACCTCCTTCCTAGGCATTTAGCAATCTCAAAGCATGGTGAAGACTTGTTGCCTCTTAGGTACATAATTACTCGGGAAACAATCATAAGACCCTAACATGCATCATCCTATTATAAAGGCCTTCGTGAACCGCATTAGAGAAAACACCACTAAGTGATGTCGAGACTACCTAGCTCAACTAAGTGCAATACATAAATGTGACAAGCCAAGCGAGAAAAACCTCAAACAAATTCATAGAGATGAAGCATACGATTAATGGCATAGTTGGTTGATCTACCCAATAAAAAAGTTCAAAGAATTCGGCAATAAACTCCATGCAAGACTATCCTAGAATGAATGTAGTGAAATGCAACCTAAAAAATCTAAGAAAGTAGTAAACGTGCAAATGCAAACAAAGAACGAGATACTAATCGACACAAAGCCAAACAATACTTAACATCATGGGTCACATCCCATCCCCCTTACGATTCTTAAGCTAGCCCCTAGCAAAAGAGAATGAGTAATAAGAAGTGATACTAGATGTTACCGAAAGGTTTGGCCTCGGTCGGCTGAGAGTGGTCATGTGGAAGGACTAATCATCGGGATGGTAGTCCCCATAAAAGGAAAAAAATTTAATTTTTGTACCGTAAATTTACCCCACTTTAGTTTTTGTACCATAAATTTCCACTTTTTAATTTTTGTACCATATGTTTTCATGAACTTTAATTTTTGTACTCTGGTGACTTTTTCCGGCTAAATTAGGGTTACTTGACTAGTTCACCCCCAATTCATCGAATTTGACCTAGTAATGTCTTAGTTCGCGCATTAGAACTTGAGTAATTCACCTAAATGAATAATAAGCTTCATAAAAACATATAAAAACTGGTTTTTGAACATAAATTACAAAATGAAAATGAACAAATTATTATTCAAGAAAGCTCAGTTAATACAAACAGTCGATCAGGACGAAATCAAGTCCTCAAAACTGCAGTACTAAACTACTCCAATGCACTCACTACTGTGTGCGTAACTATTAGAATATCAATACACACCAATTTACAATATAAATTGACCATAATCAAAACAAGAAAAATTGTATTGAATAAGAAAGTTCATCAAATCAACCAATTAGGCCATCGCATGGTTCATCAACCGATCATAGTATCACTGACAGAACTCCACAAAGCTAAGTGCAAAACATGGCCACATACTTAAATTCATGGCACAATAATAATCACACTAGACCACAATCCAAAAGTTGTAGCAATTTTAGTTTTCATTACATCTTTCTGGAGCAAAATAAAGGTCTCTCCACATTTGACCTTGGTGGTAGAGGGTTTGAAACGGCATAATTCAGCCCCAATGGTCTGTGAAATGGCCATTCCTTGATGAGCATGCTGAACTTGTTGATGCATTGTAGGTGGTGCTTGAAATGTTTGCTGATGCAACAATTGTGAGGCGGTGACGAAAGGCGAAGGGGAAGCTTGTGAAGTAGATGTATGCAAGGTAGACTTGAATATCTTGCGTGGTGGTTGCAATGATATATCATCTCCAGTTTTGGTGGATTTCTTCTGAAAATCGAAGTATTTGAATACATGTATTACTACGTGCATCGGACAAAGATAACATGACAGTTTAAAAACAACAATAGATTAATAGATTAATAGATTCAAAACGTGATAGCTTGTACATTAACACTTACGGTTGGTCTTGTGGATGTAGGTGCAAATGGTGGCTCAACGGTTGTCATTGCTACGTCTCCACGCCTTCTTACAACCTAATAAACTACCCAAGATTAGTTACACATGCAGATAACAAATGAGCATTTTTCTCTGAATATAATAATTAAATTAGATTAATATAGTTAAATCACAAATGAAATATAACAAGTAAGAACAAGACGCTGGATCAATTACTCAAATTACCGGTAATTTGTTCCGAACTCGATTACTTGTAGAAGGTGCATGCAAGACTTGGGAACTACTCCATGTTTGATGATTTTCTATTTCCTCATCAATGATCATATTATACTCCTCAGATAAAAGATTAGCAGCTTCATCCTCTTTCTTCTTTGCACAAGTCCGTTTATTGTGACCCTCCTTTTTGCAGTAAGAGCATCTGCAGGAGTCTTGTTGCCTCTTGGTCCTATTTGGATTTGTCTTTGAGATCCCAAGTGGTCTTCCTTTGCTTTTCTTTTTCTTGGAAACCACTTCCCCTTCCTCAGGCCTCCTAGCTCCACTTGCAGGCCTACCAACTTTAGGTCCCCCTTCTGGTGGAATGATTGGTTGCACACCAGATTTTCCCCACATAGACCTTCCATTGATCGGAGCAATTACATAATCATACACCCTCCTATATGTCTTTAGATGATAGTATTCATGTACATAGTCAAGTGGAACATCTCCCTACAATACACAAATCCAAGTTAGTGTCCTGAAAAATATTTTTTAAAAGTTGAATTACATCAAAGTATGATTACCGTTGAAAAAATGGCACTAACAGCATGTACACAAGGAATCCCATACAAGTCCCATCTTCTACATGCACATGTCCTTTCATTCAAGTCCACAACGTATGCCTCCAGCTCAGAAATCTCAACTCTATACAGAGAGTCACTTGACTTCAAAGTATTGAAATCCCCTACCTTGTCTGTATACTTGTCAACAAGTTTCTTTATCTTAGGACATACAAGACCTTTCCACCTATCTCTTGCCCTGTCCCTGTTCACTTGCAGTCTTCTCATGCAATAGTCATGTAGCCATTCAAACATACCCATTATTCCTTTCACTCTTGCTGGTTTAATGGCATTATTGAAGGACTCACAACCATTATTTAGGAGTATGTCACATTTCGGATATGTTTCAAAATGTGATTTGCTCCATTGGGACGCAGGCTTGTCATCAAGCCACTCCACAACCTTTGGATCTATCTTGTGCATATCTTCCATTGCTTTTATAAAGTCATTGACAGTGGATGCCCTCGCAGCCTTCCATAGTGCATCTTTTAAAGCCATTCCTCCAAATCCCGCTCTCTTCATATTACCATGGAGATGTCTCACACAAAACCGGTGCTTCGAACCATTAAAGACCTCATCAAATGCAACAAGTAATCCTTTTTGTTTGTCAGACATAAAAGTCCATGTATCATGACGCTCAATTTGTAAATCTCTTCTAAGAGCATGCAAGAACCATATCCAGTTTTCACCATCTTCTTTTGTCACCATCGCCCAGGCTACAGGGTAGATATTGTTGTTTGGATCTACACCAATAGCTGTTAAGAGAACGCCCCCGTAAGGACCTTTCAAGTGGCAACCATCGACGCCAACGACTTGCCTACACCCACTTCTGAACCCATCCTTCAATGCCTTGAGGCACACATACATTCTATAAAATTTCCCATCATCATCTGGCTGGAGAAAAACAGTACTACCGGGGTTACTCCTGAGTACTTCATCCCTGTAATTCCAAAGTAGGGTGTATTGTTCCGAAGGATCACCACGCAACATATTCAGTGCTAACCTCTATATGCCTGTTCATTTGAAATCTGACAACCAGTAATCTTCCGTACATCACTAATAACTCCCTCAATCTTCCTTGTTTCATCAGATGCCCACTGTTAGTGTTGAAATATGTCCAGTCCGCATGTACGAACTGGAGTGGTCTAAGAGCGCGACAAAGCATCATAGGCCGTCCCTCAAAGGGCACGACCACACCCAAGTATGTCACTAAGGTGTGGACCGACCAACATAGGGTCCGACCATCACTGGGAGGACAACCCTCAAAATTAGCTCATCACAAGGACAAAGCTGCCAGTGAGCTCGAGGAGCATCTCTCGGGCTCGAGGAGACCTTACGTCAAGGTAACGCTCCTTGACAGAAACTGAGCAGGACACTACTCGCATCTTCCACGTACAAGGAAGGCACGAGGACCCTGAGCGACCAGCCATGGTTGCTCCCTTGGGCCAAGGCCCATGGACCTCCTTAATGGGCCTGGGCCGAGGAAGGCCTCAATCCTAGCCGTACACGTGTCGTGATCCTACGCGACCGGAAGTTGAAGGGCCACAAGTATATAAAGGCCTCATTTACTCCTCAACAGTAAGCATTAATAACTCCTCCCGAACACCACCTTTACTACTCGTACTAGGGAAGCCTCACAACTCCCGACTCGTAAAGTCGCCTCTCCGGTCTGATACCTTACAGACCGGGCAAGAGTCACTAACCCCTCCCCCCTCTAGTCTATTTCAGGTACGAGGAAGCTACAAGAAGGCTCATTTCCTATCTCAGAGTGATACTACAAGAAGAAGAACTAGAATGACTTAGACTAGTGACTTATTGCGAACTTAGAGAGAAATACAAATTACCCTTCAACATTTGGCGCCGTCTGTGGGAATCGACACGAAAGGTCATTCCTTGCCCTACTGGTCGAGCCACAATCCTCCTCGTGACCCTTCACGAATATGCCTCCCAGAAGAAGCAACCGTCTTGCTAATGCACCACCCGGGAACCCTCCTCGGCCTAGAGGCCGTCCCTCTAGTAACGGTCGCGGAGGAGGAACGGATGGTGTTCCGAGGGAACCAAGAAACAACAATGTTGCAAGGAATCGGGATTACACAGAGGGGGCATTTACTAATGTCACCCACTCCCAAAATGAAAGATCGGGAGAAAATAACCCGCAAGGAGTCCCGGTAGGAAATGCCTATGGAGCTTTGAGAGTCCCGAACAACGCCGAGTCTAGGGGGCAGCCTCATCCGGTAGCAATCAACCAACCTCCCGTGGCAGTAAACCCTCCTCAACCGGCCGCATTGACCTTCACCCTTCCTGATGGACGTGTAGTCCGACCATCAGACTTCGGGATGGGCGAAGCTCAATACGGTCTATTCCTTCTTACTCTACAAGGATATGTCGGGGGTAATGAGGCTATTAGGGTTAATACTGAGATACAAGCTCAAGGAGAACAACAAGCCCCGGTGCAAGAGCAACCTCGGGCCACCTTGGTCGCTCCTCGTCAATCCCAAGGAAGAGCACCTGTTGCACAAGATGAAGCACATTCGAGAGCCAACACCAGGCCGATCCAATCTCGACTTGGACCATCAAGAGTTCAATCGAGGTTAGGACCCCAAGGTGCCCCGGAAGACTTAAGAGACCTGATTGATAGAAGAATACGGGCATCATTACAAAATGTGGCGCAACAAGAAAATAGAGCTCAGGTGGTCGCTACACCACCCGTTCTCCCCAATCAAGTTACCCCCAACCAGGTAACTCCTCAAAACCAACAAGAAGCAGTGGAGGAGAATCAAGCATTGAGAACAGTAGCTGAGGTAACCCCCCTGGTCGACCCGATCACGGGGAGGAGGCTCACTCTGGAGGAACGCAACGCGAGGAAATCCGTACTTGATGCTCAGATAGAGACTCTTCGAGGAACTATCCAAGAGAGAGAGCAAGACCAAGATCCGAGCCCTTTATGTGATGAGATCAGAAGCCACCAAGCCAAAATCGAAAGAGGGTTCCCAACCTTCGAAAGCTATGATGGAACAAGTTTCCAAAAGACTACTTGGTAAGATTTGGCACTAAGATGGACGCTTACGGTCATGATTCTAGGACCAAAGCACTCCTCTTTCCGGCTAACCTCTCCGGAGAAGCTATGAAATGGTGGTCGCGCCTCCCTCACCGATCCATCAAGTCATATAGAGATCTCTGTAAGGAGTTCTCTAAACATTTCGAGAAGGTAATGAACGCCAAGAGACGAGTGAGATACTTGGCTGAAATTGTTCAGAGAAACAATGAAGACTTGAGGGACTTCATCAATCGCTTTCATGAAGCAGCCCTCCAAGTCGAAGATCACTCGATCAATGAGAGGAAAGAATACTTGTATGGTAACACTACCAACATCAAATTCCAAGATGTACTCTCAGCATCGTGTGTGGAGAATGAAGCACAACTTGCCAAAGTTTGCAAGGATTTCCTCGAGGCCGAGGAATTCCGAAAAACGGTCACCGTGAGAACCAACCTTCCCAAGGAAAAAGGGAAAGAAAAAGAAAAGAGAAGGAGTACCCTCCTCGCCCCCAAAATCTCGGGAAGCAGAGGAAAGAGCAAAATTTGGGTTGATCAAGGAGGGCAACTCTAGAAATGATTTCAGAGACAAGAGGTCTCCTCCCAGAAGGTCACCTCCAAGACGATATAGCAACTACACAGACTTGAATAGGCCAAGATCCGACATCTTGAACTATATAGTCTCGAGGAAGCTAGACGTCTCATGGCCACCTCCGATTAAGGAAAATCAAAGGAACAAGAGCTCGGAAAAATTTTGCAAGTTTCACAAGGGGAAAGGGCACACCTCAGATGAGTGTGTCGAGCTCAAGAACGAAATTGAGAGGAGGATACGTAACGGTCAATTGGTTAACTACATCCGGAAGGAGGAACCCCTGGCACTCCTGCCCCCACCACCTCGAAGTGGGAGCGAGCACCCTTACCAAGGAAACCCTCAGGACGATGACATTCATAATTACAACAATTATGAGAACCGCCCTGTGAATGGAAGCATCCACACTCTCACAATCGCGGGAGGACCCACCGGCGGTGACACTCGTAATCAAAGGGAGATTACGACGGACAACCTTAGGGTCCGAGATGTGAAGTATGCTCAAGCCGCACGACCGGGAACCAATGTTATCTCTTTCGATGATAGCGAAATACCTCTGAAGCATGCCGGAGGAGGGAACATCTATGATCCTTGCGTTCCACTCGTAGTGTCCTTGGATGTTCAATCATACAAGCTAGGAAGGATCCTCGTCGACACCGGGTGCTCGACAAACTTGATTTTCACCGGAACCTTGAAAGGATGCAAATGAACCCAAGGGAAGGGCTAAGAGAAGTGAGGAGCGCATTGGTAGGATTCGGAGGACAACCTATCATGCCGCTCGGAATGATCAACCTCACGGTATCGATGGGCAGCGCTCCTAGACGAGTGACGCAACAGGTTCCTTTTGTGGTCGTCGATATGCCGTTTGATTATTTTGCAGTCCTAGGCCGACCCGGTCTCTCTCAATTCCGAGCTGTAGTATCCACGGTCCACAAACAAGCTAAAGTTCCCCACTCCTTTGGGAATTGGACAAGAAGTAGGAGACATACGAGAAGCATGGGAATGCTACACCATGTCAGCCAAGTTCACTTCGAGGGTTGCCATTGGAGAACCCAACCGGGCAGTCATCCGAGGAGACACCCCTTGTTCACAATGCGCCTTATCGTTTCTACACGGTTCGGCGAGTGAAGAGAAAATCAAAAAAGCCAAGTCCGTCACTTAGGCGAAGAAAAGCAATCATGAAGAAAGACAAGGATACTCTAGTAGGAGCTGTTAAGGAGCTCGAGGAGTATCAAGTGATTCCACCAGTCCCACCCTCTTCCAAAAAGAAGAAATTCTTTGAGGAAAACAAAATTGAAGCAAGAGAAGCCCTAGAAGAAATCCAAATTGTCGAAGGAAGTGCCGACAAGGTCACAAAAATTGGCACCGAGATGACCACTGAAGTCAGGATGAAACTCATCCAATGTTTGAAGGATAACAACGATATCTTCGCATGGAGTACCGAGGACCTAAAGGGGATCGACCCACGTGTCGCCGTTCACCGTCTGAACGTAGACCCATCGATCACCCACATCAGAGAAAAGCGAAGAGACTTCAGTGCGGAAGATAATGCCATCATAGAAGCGGAAGTCCAAAGACTTCTTAAAGCCGGCCACATCAAGGAGGTGAGATACTCCGATTGGGTATGCAATGTGGTCCTCGTGGAGAAGGGTCCGGGGAAATGGCGAATGTGCAACAATTTCACAAGGCTCAACAAGTTTTGCCCGAAGGATCCATACCCTCTCCCACGGATCGACCAGCTGGTCGATTCCACCGCTGGATGCGCCCTCCTGAGTTTCATGGATGCATACCAGGGCTTCTACCAGGTCAAAATGGCCAAAGATGATGTGCCTAAGACTGCCTTCTTCGCTAATGGCAATGTGTATTGCTTCAACGTGATGCCATTTGGTCTTAAGAACGCCGGAGCGACCTATCAGAGGTTGGTTAACAAAATGTTCAAAGAGAGCTGGTAAAACAATGGAAGTATATGTCGATGACATGCTCGTCAAGAGCAAAGACCGAGGAGCAACATGTAGGTTACCTGGCAAATGCTTCTCAATCTTGAGAAAGTATGGCATGAAGCTCAACCCGGCGAAGTGTACCTTGGAGTCAAAGGGGGAAGTTCCTCGGTTACATGGTGACAGAAAGAGGAATAGAAGCAAACCCCGAAAAGATAAAGGCCATCCTCGATCTTCCACAACCTCAATCCATCAATGAGGTGCAACAATTGGTCGGAAAATCAATTGCGTTGAGTAGATTCATCTCGAGGTCTGCCGAGAAAAATCTACCTTTTTTCAAGGTGTTGAGAAAGAGCAGCCACTTCGAGTGGACGAAGGAGTGCGAGGAAGCCTTCGAGAAGCTGAAAGAATACCTACTCGCTCCTCCTCTATTGTCGAAACCCGTAGAAGGAGAGGTACTCTACTTGTACTTAGCAGCAACGGGGAAGCTATCAGCTCGGTCTTGGTACGAATCCAAGGGAACGACCACTTGCCCATCTACTACTTGAGCAAAGTACTTGCCGGGGCTGAAACGCGGTACATGGATATCGAGAGGCTTTCCTTTGCCCTCGTTTATACTGCAAGGAGGTTAAAACCCTACTTTGGTGCTCACAAGGTTGTTGTTTTGACAAAGCAACCTCTCAAGCAAGTCCTCGGAAAACCCGAAAATTCGGGAAGAATGGCAAGATGGGCGATCGAATTAAGTGAGTACGACATCGACTATCAAGCACCCGTGGCCAAGAAAGCACAAGTCATAGCCGACTTCCTCGTGGAGTATCCCTCAAAAGGAACTTCAGAGGAAAACTCTTCGGAAACAAAGAGTGCTATGATGATGGTCGAAGAGCAACCCCATCAAAACAACCCAATGCAAGCTCTGGAAGATGCTTTAAAGAGCTTAAGGCGATGTCCAAACCAAAAAGGAAGAAGGCATGAAGTGTTCCTGGCAGAAAACCGACGAGCCAAAGGGTGCGGAGACCGTCTCTCCAAACCCAAAGAATTAGTCGACCATGGAGACGTCTGGATTCTTCATGTTGATGGATCCTCATCAGGAAAAAATGGCGGGATAGGAATATACTTCAAGAGTCCCGGAGGGGCTGAACTCGAGTACGCCGTTACTCTTAGTTTCCCGGTCTCCAACAATGAAGCAGAATATGAAGCCATCCTCATAGCTCTACGTATGGCAAAGTCATTGGAAGTGAAGAAGCTACATCTCTTCACTGATTCCCAACTGGCCGAGAAGCAAATCTCGGGGAAATTCAGAACCAAGAAAGACTCACTGGCTGAGTACAAGAGCGCCATCACGGAAGAAATTCAAAAATTTGAAAGTTGTGAGATTGAAAAGTTCTCGAGAGATCTCAATCAAAGGGCAGATGCCCTATCAAAGTATGCTTCAGCCTCCGGAGGAGTTGATACCCGGAACGTGATACTCATGAGAATCAACGCATCATCTTTGTGGTCATCAAAGCCAAACGTCTTGGCAATTGACGATCAACCGAATTGGATGCAAGAGATAACTACATATCTCAAAAATGGAAGCCTTCCTCGTGACAAGGCTGAAGCAGGAGAATCAAGGGAAAAGCTCCTCGATACATCATGCAAGGAGACTACTTGTACAAAAGGTCTTTCGAGGGAGTCTACTTGAGATGCGTCGCCGAGCATGAAGTTCAAAAACTTCTTGGAGAAATGCATCGAGGAAGTTGCGGAGACCATGCCGGAGGAAGAACCCTCGCGCAAAAAGTCATTCGACAAGGATACTACTGGCCCACTGTTCGCGAAGACGCTGCCCAATTTGTGAGAAAGTGCGAGGAGTGTCAAATGCACGCCAATTTGATCAACGTCCCGGCGAACCCTCATGCCCATCGCCATCACTTGCCCTTTCGACATATGGGGCATCGACATAGTCGGTCCTTTTCCAAGAGGCACGGGTCAAAAGAAGTTCATCATTGTTGCGGTCGAATACTTTAGCAAGTGGGCGGAAGTTGAGGCAGTATCTACCATCACCGAACAAAGAGTGATGAACTTCGTGTGGAGGAACATCGTGTGTCGATTTGGCTTGCCAAGGGTCCTCATCTCGGATAATGGGGCTCAATTTTGTGGCCAAAGATTCAATGAATGGTGCAAGGAAATGAAGATTGAGAGGAGGTATACCTCTGTAGGACATCCTCAATCCAATGGGCAAACAGAAGCCGTCAACAAAATCCTCGTCAACAACTTGCAGAAGAGGTTCGCCACCAACAAGGACTGGGTCGACGAGCTTGATGGAGTGGTGTGGGCATACCGCACTACTTCAAAAACAGCTACAAGAGAGACTCCCTTCTCGCTAGTTTATGGGTCCGAGGCGGTCATACCAGCAGAAGTGGCGGTGGAAACCCTCAGAATCCAAGGGTATCAATCCGAGGACAATCATACAGAGAGACTCTTCGACCTGGAGACAATCAGTGAAGCGAGGACCAACGCCTTGGCCAATATCCTCAGATATCAAGCACTCATCGCGAAGACCTACACAAAGGCAGTAAGAGAGAGAGACTCCAAGTAGG
>CM051455.1:109585757-109606068 GCA_028274465.1 Plantago ovata | reverse complement strand
TGCTTTTTTCGCCCACTACTAGTCGAGGCTCTGCTCGACTCTACTTCAACATAGTTCCTCAACTATCTTCTACAAAGATACTTGGAAACTAGGGGCATATGTTAGTGTTGAAAATATGTCCAGTGCCCATGTACGAACTGGAGGCGGTCTAAGAGCGCGACAAAGCATCATAGGCCGTCCCTCAAAGGGCACACCACGACACCCAAGTATGTCACTAAGGTGTGGACCGACCAACATAGGTCGACCATCACTGGGAGGACAACCCTCAAAATTAGCTCATCACAAGGACAAAGCTGCCAGTGAGCTCGAGGAGCATCTCTCGGGCTCGAGGAGACCTTACGTCAAGGTAACGCTCCTTGACAGAAACTGAGCAGGACACTACTCGCATCTTCCACGTACAAGGAAGTCACGAGGACCCTGAGCGACCAGCCATGGTTGCTCCTTGGGCCAAGGCCCATGGACCTCCTTAATGGGCCTGGGCCGAGGAGGCCCTCATCCTACCGTACACGTGTCTTGATCCTACGCGACCGGAAGTTGAAGGCCACAGTATATAAAGGCCTCATTTACTCCTCAACAGTAAGCATTAATAACTCCTCTCGAACACCACCTTTACTACTCGTACTAGGGAAGCCTCACAACTCCCTACTCGTAAAGTCGCCTCTCGGTCTGATACCTTACAGACCGGGCAAGAGTCTCTAACCCCCCCCCCCTCTACTCTATTTCAGGTACGAGGAAGCTACATGAAGGCTCATTTCCTATCTCAGAGTGATACTACAAGAAGAAAACTAGAATGACTTAGACTAGTGACTTATTGCGAACTTAGAGAGAAATACAAATTACCCTTCAACACCCACATATAAGAAAATCTCTCAGCTACATACCTGGATGTCATATTTTTTACTTTAACAGTTTTGGAACACCTGTGCTTGCTGTGTTGGCCGTTGTATTTATTTATCTGCCAAGTTTTTTCCTTTTTCAAATACACTGCAGTTAATTTCCACCTACACTTCCTTGACCTGCAAATTGCATACAATCTCCTATGATCTTCTTTTGTTACACGTAAACTCCGCCTAGTTGCTACGGCGTGGGAGTTCACAGCATTTCGCAAATCATCTCGCTTACTGAATTTCATCCCCAAGGCAAATTCTGGTTTCAATTTATCTGCTTTGTTAAATATCTTGAACTTTGGCCCAACAACTTCCTCATCAGAACCACTGTCGGCACTAGCAAACTCATATTCACTCTCTAATATATCATCATCCCCGGAATCAGAATCGGTTAGATCTTCATTGCTCTCCTCACTTTCATTACTCGTTCATCGTTTACATCCTTTTGTTCCTACACCCACGACCATACCCCTGTCATGTAGTGTCAAAATTACAAAGTCCATCAACCGGATCCATAACCTTATCATCGACAAACTGATCAAAAAGGCTATCATCAATCTCATACAAATCCCTCCTCATTGATTCCTCATAATCACTATCATTCTCATCTTCAGCCTCAGAATTTATGTCACTTTGCACATCTATATCACTATCACTGAAATGTTCTAAGCCATCATAATCGCTAAAGTAACCTTGCTGGTCTCTGCTTCATATGGATCTGATTCCCCATAATCTTCGGCACCTTCATAGACAAAAGTAGTTTCCTGCTTGGTGAGGGGATTCACTGTTTGGCCTTCCTCTAACACATATGGATCAATAAATAAACGCAACTCCTTGGTAGGAGAAGATTGAACTAAGTTGAATATCCTTTCAAGTTCATCGTCAGAGTCGACCAACATAAAACATCCACTCAGAAATATAGAACAGCATCCGTTGTTACACCCATAGTCTCACATATGTTTCCGATAGTTTGGAGTTTCATGGAATTCCATCTTAACATAGTCACATTTAAATACATCTCCCCCAAAATATCTCGCTTTGGGTTCAAGTATAAACTGACCTCCCCAATACTAACATTGACCGCGGGTTCATCGAAATCTAATACCAAACACCATTAATTAGTAAATTGCCTTTCATCAAAACTACTAACACAATTGAACAACTACACGATTATATTTTGCAAGAAATCTAACAACACAATTTGTATTAAAATTAAGACGTACCATATACAGGTGGAGGCAAGTTATTCTCCGATTTTTCGGTCCAATCAACATCTTGATGAAGCCTTATGAAATCATGACTTGGAAAGAAAATTTATTGGTTTAAGAGAGAGTGTGGGGACGGGAAAAACGCCGCAGAAGAAACCGATCGAGATGATGAGCGCGGGAAAAAAAATGGGCTTGGCTGATTTCCTTATTAACCTAGTTCACTCTCAGGAGAACTCTCTAAAGCGAAAACTAGGAGGATCCAAGTTCAAATTCACCGAATTGGGGGCGAATTATGTAAGAATAACCCTAGTTCGCGGGTCATGTGCTGAGCATTTGACTTTTTCACCGGAAAAAGTCACCGGAGTACAAAATTAAAGTTCATGAAAACATATGGTACAAAAATTAACAAGTGGAAAGATATGGTACAAAAACTAAAGTGGGGTAAAGTTTATGGTACAAAAATTAATTTTTTTTCCCATAAAAGTCACTCCACATGTCATTCATGAGCTCATTGGACTGTCGAAGAGCTTCCTGCTGTTGCTGGATGAGCTGTTGCTTCTCCCACATGTGCTGCCTATCCTCTCGGCGATGCTCCTCGAATATCTCCCAATCGCGGTTGTGCTGGACAATGTGCCTGTCAATGTCCTGTCTCATGGCCGCGTTGTTGGCATCAATTCTGTCGAAACGGCCGTCGAGGTAGGTACGGAATTCAGAGAAGTCAAATCCTCCAGACCCCTGTGGTGCTCCAGGTGGTGCATGCGGTGCTTGATGGACAACGGAATATCTGGGATAGGGGCTTCGCCAACATCGACCTCCATAGCATCCTCATGATCGGAATCATTTGGCTGGAATGGTGCTCCTACATCAGCAGCGGCTGCTGTGGGGTTCCTCAACTGATACCTGTTGAGCTGTACCTCAATGGTCGAGGGTAAAAGGGCAGCGACCTCGCAATCCCCCTCCTCAATATCATCGACCCCATGATATATGCAGTATGCTGTGATGAAGCTTGGGAAGATGAAAGTGGCGCTCGTACTCCTCATACATAATGTGCCCTATGTCGATCTGATGTCCGTCTATGAGGCAGTAGAGGAGCTCGGCGTAGTAGGGCTGAATCCATGTGTCATTCTTCATCGGGATCAAGTCGGAGATGCAAAATTTCATCATCACCTTAGCTTCGATGCTAAGGTCGCTATAACTGATCCGTCCAGGTGCTTCCCCGACTTCCGGATATCGGTACTCCCTGTTGCAGATCACGTCAGTGATGTGTCTCCCTATCCCCTAGCGGTCCTCGAATACAAGTAGGCGTGGTCGCTTCCTGTGAATTTCAGGTTCGCGAAATGGATGAAGGAAGAAATGTACTATGGGTTCCATGGTATAATCAGGCCTCGGACTAGCACCCATTCTTCTCGTCGAGATCCGTGTATCCAGTGTAGAAATCTCGGAGGAGGCTCTCTTCGTACCCTTTGAACCTGTTGGAACTGTACCATGCCCAATTCCTTTGTGACCCCAAACGTGACAGCGTCCTATATCCCGATCTATCCGCCGCGGACTCAGGAATGTCAATCCTCCTATCTGGGATGATCGACCTTCCTCCGTCGGCCATCTCCGCCTCTAGCCTTTGTCGCACCTCTATCGCAGCGGCAGACAACTCGTACAAATCGTGAGACGGTTGGGAGCTTGATGCCACTCCCTTCCCCTTTTTGCTAGAGCCGGATCTCCTTGTCCTCGGTGCCATGATTCCTACAAACAACAATTAGTATCTTGTGATGCAAAACAGACCTATGCATATGTAAATATACGAGTGAACAAACGAGTAAAATTCTCAAAAATCCAACTCCTCAAAAACCCAAAACCTAGTCTAGCTAAATCATTACGCAACATATCAATGCAACTACTACAATAACATATGACATTATGCTCTTGCTAACGACAAATGTCTTGAATCACAAGGTTCAATCCATACCATAAAAATCAAAATCTAGCATAAATCCTCAATCTCATCAATCATGCATTCTACCAATACATCCATCAATTTCATATCAATAAACACATGTTTAAACATGGAATGAAAGCAAGAGAGACATTTCCCAAACAAGACATATATCATCCAATAATTCATCAAACCAAGCCTAATTGAACATGTAATTGACAATGAAATACGAATCTAATCACATAAATCATCAACCCATACATCATACAAGCCTAATTTAAGCATAAATCAAAAAATCCTCAAATTGTAAAAATTAGGGTTCATGTGATAATACCTCAAATCCGGAAATTGAATGAGCTAGGAAGAAATTTGTTCGGATAGAATGATAGAGCATGTAGCGGGCTTCGAATGAAGCTAAAGAACACACAAAATGAT
Source organism: Plantago ovata (assembly GCA_028274465.1). NCBI lineage: Eukaryota > Viridiplantae > Streptophyta > Magnoliopsida > Lamiales > Plantaginaceae > Plantago > Plantago ovata. The sequence goes on along the minus strand of CM051455.1, from coordinate 109,601,608 downwards.
GGAGAGATGAAGAAGTTATGAAGATTTGAAGTTATTTTGAATATGGAGAAAATTTTGGAGTTTGGAAGATGAAAATGGAGGAAAATGGGGGTTTGGGGAAGAAACCCCCGTTTTTTAGAATCTGGAGATGTGGGGCGGTTCGCCCACACCTGGGGCGGACCGCCCCGTGCTGGGCGAACCGCCCCGCACGTCCGGAGCGCGCGCGCGCGCTCTGGACGCGCGGCGATTCGCCCCCCACTCCTAGGTGGGAGATGAACATTTTTTGAAATAAAAATGCGGTTTTAGTCCCCGAAAAAGTTTTTAGTCCCTGAAAAATCATTTTCCTCAAAAAATCACTCGAAAAGCCGCACTCGAACACAACATAAGCACATACGACACAGAACCGAACAAATTCACATATGAAAAGCAAATTGTTCAAGTATGAATGCATGCAATAAAGCGGTAAAGAAAGTGATAAAAACCCCGGGTTGCCTCCCGGATAGCGCCATTGTTTAAAGTCTCTGACTCGACTCCTGTCTTCGCCTATCTTTTCCTTCTGAGGGTACTAGACTTCCCCCTCACGAGTCTCCTTCCCGTGCCTCGATCCTGTGAATAAGAGTGAACATAGACGTTAAGACCACTGTAATCAATAGTGTTAGAAGTATCGGGTGGATCAGGTGGATCTGATATGGCTTGCAACACATGTTGCTTGCCATCCACTTCGATAGTGCAAGTCCTTTGGTAGATGTCCATTACGGAGCGTAGCTTAGTTAAGAATGTTCGTCCTAAGAGTATGACATCCGCCGTACCTGGTGCTGATGCTGGCATAATTACAAAATCGGTGTAGACAGAGGCTTCACCAATTTTGGCTAATACATTCTTCACAACACCTTCGGGTTTCACAAGGGATCCATCCGCCAGTTGCACAATAGCCTTATGCACAGTTAGTTCTCCAAGGTTACTCTTCTCGAAAACATTCAAAGGGAGAACATTAGAGTAGGATCCTGTGTCCAGTGTGGCTCGGACATCTTCAAGCTCCCCAATCCTGACCTTAACATCGAAACTTTGAGGGAGTGGCTCGTGATCCTCTTGCTCCTCTTCACTCTTGTTAGTACCAAGGTCCTTTTCTTCTTCTTCGGCTTGTGGGGGCAGTTCCCTCTTGCAACTCTCGCATTTAGCAACCTTCTTGATGGTGATTTCAACAGGTAGATCACCCACTAAGTTAATGGACAACGACTTCTCAGTGTTGCTGGGCAGTTTGCCTTGCTCCCTACTTGTTCCTCGGTCGATCAACTCTTGCATCTTTTGATGGGCAAGTCTAGTGCTCTCTTCCAACTTATCAAGCCTTGCCCTAGTCTTCTCGGAATCTTCTTCATAACGTTTGAGAAAACTCTGTGTATGATCGACCATCTTCTGCAAGTTCTCCATCAGTTGAGCCGACTTCGACTTCGGTGGCTCTTTCGGAACGGGGTTTTCGCAGTGGTCATTACCATAGTTTAGCCTACTACGGTCTTGGTGAGGTCCGTAAGTTTGGTTAGCCGGTGCATATCCTTGATTGTTACTGTAACGACCCAACCCATTAATGGGCCGAGACCCGGCCCAACGGGCCGACGAGGTTACTCATTAATGGGTCGGGTGGACGGGCCATCTGCAACGACCCGACCAATCCGGCCGGCGTGGTTACTCATGGGCGCTCTCCGGGGTGATATGCTGGCCCCACAGACCAACACGGGTTCTAATCCGCGCACTTTGTCCTCACTCGTGCGCGCACCGAGAACTTCCCAGTGGGTCACCCATCCTAGAATTGCTCCAGAGCAAGCACGCTTAACTCTGAAGTTCTTCTAGGTGGATTCCCGAAAAGAAAGGTGCACCTTGATGGTATGAGTAGCGTTCTCAACCCTTTTAAGCTTCTGAAATCTGGGGCGTTACAGTTACGGTATCCTCTTCTCCAAAATCCTCCTCGTGGATTCCTACCGTCTTGTCCGTAGCTAACTTCTTGAGTGCCAAACTCCGTAGCAAAGGCTTCTTCTTCGCCTCCTCGAGCCCAGTTGCCATCATCGTATGCCAGCTCCGATCTACACATATGAGCCCCATGCCCATAGTTCTTGCATATTCGGCATACTTCGTTCGAAACAGTTGTTCCGGTGGCGCTCTTGAGGACTTGCTTCAATTCGTTGGTAAAGCACTCGAATTGATCCCCATTCCCCCTGTACATAGGGGCTTCTTGAGTCGGTGGAGCTTCCCATTGCTCTCGGGTCCTTGAACTGCGAACCCTTAGCAAGCCTTTCGAAAATAGCCCAGACGGCTTCTGCGGTTTCCTCCCAAATATTGCCTCAGCATTGGAAATCCACCACTTGTTGGTTCTCGAAGGTTAGTCCATTGTAGAAGTGTTGGACTAGGTCGGAAAGTTAAAAACCATGGTGAGGGCACTTGTTCGTGAGATCTTGGAACCTCTCAAACGTGGTGTAGATGGTCTCATCATAGTCCTGCTTGAATCCAGTGATTTGCGCCTTTAGCGCGGTAGTCAAGGTGTGAGGGAAGTATTTCTCCATGAAAGCTGAAAAAACCTTTTCCCAATTGTCCGGCGAGCCTGCTGGAAGAGAACTCAGCCATGACTTGGCTCTGTCACCAAGTCCCATAGCAAAAACCTTCATCCTCAACTCATCCGTTGTTATGTCAGCTCCGGGTCGTGGGAGTTGGTTGACGAAATCATCGATATCGTGCAAGTACCCCATCACATCTTCCCTTGATAAGCCATAGAACCTCGGAAGTTGTTGGAATGCGTGGTTCTTGATCTCCAGATCTCGGGTTGCAGACGAAAGAACAATCGCCGGTCCCCTCATACGATCCTTGGTGGGTTGAACCCATGCCTTCAGTGGTCTAGCTTCTGCCATTCCGTCGATTTCCTTGAAAAGAATGTGTAGAGATTAAGAGAAATCGGTTTCCTCTATTTCCTCTAGTGCGCGCCTTTCAAGTAGTTGCCTTCTTTGGTGGTAGACTCTGTCGATCTCAGCAATTGAATCAGCAAGTGGTGTTCCTGCAGAACGTGTATGCGGCATACACTATTTGTAACAGACTAGGAAAGGTGATTAGAAATAGACTAGGAAAGCAGTATCAGTGAGAGATTAAAAAGGAAAACTAAAACTAATAGAATTAGGAATCTAAAGCTGAAAATATAAACAAATTAAACAGAAAAAAGGAGTATAGTCCCCGGCAACGGCGCCAATTTGATGAACGCGGATTTTTCGGTTCCGAATTCAATCAAATAATATTTGTTATTTAGCGAAAGGCAATCCACAACTACAACGAAAACCGTAGTGTAGCAGTAGAATGACTCGAGTGTCGTTCTCTCAGGACTATAACTAGCTTTATCTATTTAACAAGAGAATATAAAATCAGCAGACAGATAGCAAAGGGTTTTTTCTAGCAGATAATGGAGATTGGTGATAGTATGGTCGTTCTTAACATAACGGGTCGATAATCATGTATAAATTCCTCGGTCTTGCATAGAGATGTTTGAATCAATCTAGTGTCCTGTTGCAAATATTAAGCACTACGAAGATAATTGCTCTGACAAGTCAATTACGAATGTCCTAATGTGTTCCGTAATTACTCAACACTACGAAGATAATTGGTCTGATGATTGTCCTAATGTGTTCCGTAATTACTCAACACTACGAAGATAATTGGTCTGATGGTCGACAAGTGTCCGATTGTGCATAATAATTAATACAACATACGAGAATTTTGGTTACAACTGATCAACGAAATAAAGCAATGACACGGAGTATAATGCGCGATATAGCCATTAGCATGATTATCTTCCCTTCGCTAAGAATTCACATACTACCACCAACGATAAGTTTAGCTACTCATAATAGGCATGCAATCAACAGAAATCATAGAAGAAAACATGTTGAAAGAATATAAAATAAGTAGAATAAAACTGTAAGATACAAAGTTACCGAAGGTTGTCAATCTCCGGATGATTGCGGTCCTACGAGCTCCAAACTGCTATGAAAAAGTATCCCCTAAGCTACGGAACTCCCAGGACAGGCCCCGGGAAGTTCCTACCTAAAACTATAGACAGAGGTGAGAGAGAAGGTCTGAAAAGATATGATTTTCGGAGAAAAACTGAGCACTATATATAGGCCCCGAAAAACTACGGGGCGATTCTCCCCATGGTGCGGCGGTTCGCCCCAGAGTTTTCTCGCGGAATTTCCGCATTTTCGACGCGTTTTTGGATTTCTTCACCTTTTCGGACTCGGTTTCTGACTTCTAGTAGCCTTCTAACCTCCAGATTCGGCCCCTAGACTTCAAATCCTATTCGGAAACCTTCAGATACTCCAAATAGGCTTCTGGAACACCAATTCCTTGTCAACTTCAATATAATTGCCCGAAAATCCCCGAATTTCAACCAAAACCTGTAAAATAAAATTTAAAGGGAAACGTGACACTATTCTAATAAAATGTACTAAAATATAGCTAAATTAACATAGAGGATAGCTAAAATAGGTGAAAAAGACTCGAATGAAAGTGTAAAATACACATTCATCAGTAAGTACAAAGGACGAATGGCATCACTTCGACAACTTACCGGTTCCCATAGACACTTCGGTGTAGAGTATACATCGATGGGAGTGTCCGGTGGGTACTTCCATTGTTTGATAAAGCTTCTTCGAACAACTATGCGCAGTTATGGAAATGTTTCTTGATTGTCCAACAATCCGTTCCGTGGCCGTGGGATCGGCTCACACTTGCTCCAACAAGTATAACCTCCATGCATACTAGTCTTGTCTGGTTCATTCAGACTCCTACATCCGAGATGAACCTCGACTAGGGAGAGTTTGGGATAGATGATAACTCACATAGCTCCCATTATCTGTGTGATCGGTCATCTATCCGAGAGGACATGTTTAATATCAATACAGACAGTAATAGAGATATGACATGTTGCATGCCCGGTGTAACATAAATATGAAAGCGATACTCAATAGTAAAATGCAACAAACATATATTATATTACGTTGACCTGTGTAATAGTACATATATGTCCTCTATAAGGGCACCATGCCCTTAGTAAGGACTGTCTCTAGGACATATACACTATCAATCTCCCACTTGGACTAGAGCCAGTCACCTTTATGCCTAATACCCAGATTAGCATAATGTCTTAAGTGGACTTCCACTGATAAGACCTTGGTGAAAGGATCTGCCACGTTGTCCATGGTAGAGACACGTTCTATACTAACTTCTCCTCTATCTATAATCTCACGTATAACGTGATATTTTGTAAGTACATGTATGTTCTTGTTTGTAGATGATGAATGTGTATTTTACAATTTCATTCGAGTCTTTTTCACCTATTTTAGCTATCCTCTATGTTAATTTAGCTATATTTTAGTGCATTTTATTAGAATAGTGTCACGTTTCCCTTTAGATTTTATTTTACAGGTTTTGGTTGAAAATCGAGGATTTCTGGGCAATTATATTGAAGTTGACAAGGAATGGGTGTTCCAGAAGCCTATTTGGAGTATCTGAAGGTTTTCGGATAGGATTTGGAGTCTAGGGGTCGAATATGGAGGTTAGAAGGCCACTAGTAGACAGAAACCGAGTCCGAAAAGGGGAAGAAATCAAAAAACGCGTCGAAAACGTGGAATTCCGCGAGATTTTCTCTGGGGCTAACCGCCCCAGACGTGGGGCGAACCGCCGCACACCGGGCGAACCGCCCCGTGTGTGGGGCTAACCGCCCCACAGTATTTCGGGGCCTATATATAGTTGCTCAGATTTTCTCCGAAATTCAGATCTTTCCGGACCTACTTTCAAACCTCTCTCTATAGTTTTTGGTAGGGACTTCCCAGAGCCTGTTCTGGGGTCCGTAGCTTAGGGGACTCTTTTTCATAGCAGTTTGGAGCTCGTAGGATCGCAATCATCCGGAGATTGACAACCTTCGGTAACTTTGTATCTTACAGTTTTATTCTACTTATTTTATTATATTCTTTCAACATGTTTTCTTCTATGATTTCTGTTGATTGCATGCCTAATATGAGTAGATAAACTTATTGTTGGTGGTAGTATGTGAATTCTTAGCGAAGGGAAGGTAATCATGCTAATGGCTATATCGCGCATTATACTCCGTGTCATTGCTTTATTTAGTTGATCAGGCACAACCTAAATTCTCGTATGTTGTATTAATTATTATGCACAATTGGACCCTCGTCGACCTGTTCGCGAGTTTATCTTCGTAGTGTTGAATAATTACGGAACACATTAGGACAATAGTGATTGACTTGTTAGACCAATTATCTTCGTAGTGCTTAATAATTGCAACAGGACACTAGATTGATTCAAAGATCTCTATGCAAGACCGATGAATTTATGCATGATTATCGACCCGTTATGTTTAGAAGGATCATACTATCATCAATCTCCATTATCTGCTAGAAACCCCTTTGCTATCTGTTTGCCGTTTTTATATTCTAAATTAGATTTGATAAAGCTAGTTATAGTCCTGAGAGAACGACACTCGAGTCATTCTACTGCTACACTACGGTTTTCGTTGTAGTTGTGGATTGCCTTTGGCTAAATTACAAATTTATTTGACTGAATCCGGAGCACGACATCCGCGTTCATCAAATTGGCGCCGTTGCCGGGGACTATACTCCTTTTTTCTGTTTAATTTGTTTATATTTTCAGCTTTCGATTCCTAATTCTATTAGTTTTGGTTTCCTTTTCAATTTCTCTCTGATACTCCTTTCCTAGCTTGTCACAGATATTTAGGTCTTGTGATGGCTCGCCCACTTTTGAAATCATGGGTTCAACCCAACAAAGCACTGATGAGAGGTCCGGCTATTGTTCTTTCTGCTGCAACTCGAGATTTGGAAATCAAAAGTTGCATGTACCAGCAACTCCCGAGGTTCTATGGGTTGGCTAGGGAAGATGTTATGGGATACCTGAATGATATTGACGATTTTATCAACAATCTTCCAAGGCCCGGAGCAGGGATAACGGACTATGAGCAAGGATGAAGGTTTTTGCTATCGGGCTTGGGGATAAAGCCAAGGCATGGTTAGGCTCTCTGGAAGCCGGATCACTAGACACCTAGGACAAGGTGTATTCTGCTTTTATGGAGAAATACTTTCCTCACACATTGACTACCGCGCTTAAGGCGCAAATCACAAGATTCAAACATGACTATAATGAGACCATCTACACCGCTTTCGAGAGGTTCAAGGACCTCATGCACAAGTGTCCACACCATGGTTTTGGGCTTCCTGATCTTGTCCAGCACTTCTACAGTGGACTCACATATGAGAGTCAACAGGTGGTGGATTTCTAATGCCGTGGTACTATCTGGGAAGAGACCGCCGAGGATGTGTGGGCGTGTTTCGAAAGGCTTGCTAAAGGATCTCAATCCAAGGATCCAAGAGCAATGGTTAGAAGGCGTGGACCTGAGGCTCCACCAAACCAGGAGATCCCAATGCATGAAGTGAATGGTGTGAGTGGCGATAGGTTCGAAGGTTTCGCCAATCAGATGAGGCAAGCTCTAAGTGGCCTAATCGGAACTTCTCTCTCCAACGAGGTATGTAGGGTGTGCAAGAATTATGGGCATGGGGCTCATATGTGTAGATCAGATCTAGCACGAGAAGATGTTCACTTGGGAAACCGTAGTAATCGTACTCCTAAGGACGAAGCATCTACATCCAAGTCAGCAACTCTCTTGGATAATTTACAGAAATTGGTGGATTTCACCCAAGTGTTTTTGAAGAGATACGAGGAGGATTCGGCAAAGATCAATGCTCGTCTGGATCAATTGGAAGCTAGAGCTAGTAGAGAGCAAGGGAAGTTACATAGCAGCACTGAGGGGTCCATGTCGATCAACTTGGTGGGAGATCAACCAGTGGAAATCACCATTAAGCAAGTTGCTAAGTGCGAGTGTTACAAGGATGAAGAGCCTCCACTAGCCAAGAAAGAAGAGAAGGACCTTGGTGTTGAAGGGTAATTCGTGTTTCTTTCTAAATTCGCAATGAGTCGCTAGTCTAAGTCATTCAAGTTCTTCTTCTTGTAGTGTTCCTCTAAGATAGGAAATGAGCCTTCTTGTAGCTTCCTCGTACCTGAAATAGACTAGAGGGGGGGGGTTAGTGTCTCTTGCCCGGTCTGTAAGGTATCAGACCGGAGAGGCGACTTTACGAGTAGGGAGTTGTGAGGCTTCCCTAGTATGAGTAGTGAAAGTGGTGCTCGGGTGGCGTAGTTAATGCTTACTGTTGAGGAGTAAATGAGGCCTTTATATACTTGAGACCCTTCAGCTTCCGGTCGCGTAGGATCACGCCACGTGTACGGCTAGGATTGAGGCCTTCCTCAGCCCAGGCCCATTAAGGAGGTCCGTGGGCCTTGGCCCAAGAGAGCAACCATGGCTGGTCGCTCTGGGGTCCTCGTGCCTTCCTTGTGCGTGGATGATGCGAGTAGTGTCCTGCTCAGTTTCTGTCAAGGAGCGTTACCTTGACGTAAGGTCTCCTCGAGCCCGAGAGATGCTCCTCGAGCCCACTGGCAGCTTTGTCCTTGTGAGGAGCTTATTTTGAGGGTTGTCCTCCCAGTGATGGTCGGACCCTATGTTGGTCGATCCACACCTTAGTGACATACTTGGGTGTGGTCGTGCCCCTTGGGGGACGACCTATGATGCTTTGTCGCGCTCTTAGACTGCTCCAGTTCGTACATGCGGACTGGACATATTTCAACCCTAACATATGTCCCCCTAGTTTCCAAGTATCTTTGTAGAAGATAGTTGAGGAACTATGTTGAAGTAGAGGTCGAGCAGAGCCTCGACTAGTAGTGGGCGAAAAAAGATTTCCCTTGGTATTTTTCCCTCCTCCTATCTCTCCCTCCCCCCCCCTTTTTATAGGGTGCGAGCAGACGTTGCTCGGACCGTATGAAAAGAGGTATTTTTGCTGGGAAAAGATCGGATCCGGGTAAGTATTCCTTGGTGGAATGGAATGACTTCCTGCCGCTTTTTGCTTGCAAAGTATCTCGCGGAGAGATACTTGTGTAAAAGGAATGGAATGACTTCCTTCCGCTTTTTGCTTGCAAAGTATCTCGCGGAGAGATACTTGTGTAAAAGGTCAAAGGAAGCTCGAGGAGAGTAGCTTCATGAGCGGATCCTCGATCCACTGCCACGTGGCCATCGATTTTCCGTGGTTCTGACATTTCTTTCAATGTTGTCTCGAGGAGGACAGATTATGGTCGTCGATCTGTCTCTGTGTGTCTCGAGTAGGGTCGTGCTCGCGCCGCGAGTTGATTGCCGTGGTTAGGTAATTCGTTCCGGATCCGAGAGCGTGTTCGAGCCAGAGCGGGAGCGTGGAGGGTATAACCGGTAATTCGCCAGGCGGCCGTAATCTGGACCGTTGATCTTGGACACGTGGTCGGTCCGGATGGCGCGAGGACATGCGTCGTTTCGTATCCCCGAGATACCCTTCTATAAATAGGTCAACACTCGGTCATTCCACACTTTTCGCAATCCGAACATTCAGAGCAAATAAGAGAGAGCGAGGAGAATTCGAGATATCGACGAGTGTGAGTGATCGATCCAAGTGACGTGCGAGGAGCCTTTCCGGTGTGCAGAATCCCGTTTTCAGGCGAACGTTCGACTTTTTCCGGTTTCAAACTTTCATCTACTTAAAAGCAAGTAAGTTTCCGGTTCTTTGCCTTTAATTTTTCCTCTTTTTGCTTCTTTTTGCCTTGAAATGCCGTGTATTCTCTGCCTTCTTGCTTTTTCGCTCTTGGCTTTTGCATGTTAGCTCTTTTCTTTGATTTTTGCCTCCCGGAAATGTTGTTATCTGAATAATGATCGGTAGATGACGGCCTAAGAACGGCCTTGGACCTAAAAAACAGTAAACGGACTTGTAAACGGAATTCACCGGGAGTGATTTGGACCGATTTGGCTTGCATGTCTGTAGAAGTAGCTCCCCTTTTCTTTTACTGTATACCCCTTGTTGCCTCCTCATTAGCGTACGGCTGTAGAAATGACTGTAGGAAGTTTTTTCGGGCGGTTGGTCGCTCTATGCATGCTCTTCGAGTTTTATATATGCATGTGCTCGCTCTGATTTTGCTGTATATGCATGTGGTCATGCTGCCCGATTTTTTACTCATGCTTTGAGCGGTTGGTCGCTCCTCATATGCTCCTCGCTCTACTTTTGCTTTGATGTAGAGTAACTTCTTGGTTTATTTGCTCTTTTATTTTTGAGATTTTTCTCCGTTCGGGAGGTCGAACTTTAATGAACATACCTAAAAGGACCTCTCGGACTATCACCAACCATCCTAACTTCTTTCTTTGCCCACCTTTAGGATGTCCGAGAGGAGCGACGACAGCCAAAACATCTCGGCCGCCGGTGAGTATGGGAGCGACCATACTACGTCGCCCGATACGTCAGACGTATCGGCGACCTTCCTCGATGACACGATAGAGGAGGCTGTCGAGGAGCCTCAGCTCGAGCGAGGTGGCGAGCAGGCTGCCGAAGAGGCTGAAGAAACTTAGAGTGAGGAGGACCTCTATCAGTTGGTGAGCAGGAAGAGGCGTCGTACCGAGGACGACGACTTTATCGACGACCGTACAGAGGCGGAAGGTGGTCCTCGTAACCCTGGTGTATCTGCGGAGTTGATTACTCGCGCCGCGCAAGTCCATGGGCGTAATTATGGGGCCGTTAACGTGGTCGCCCCTGCCGACATCCGGGTCGAGGAGATGGATGACACGGAGAGGCTGGAGTTGGCCTTGGCGCTGTATGAGGAGGGTAAGCATTCGGCCAAGCGCGGGAAGGCCCCGATACCCGTTCAAATCATCGATAGCGATGAGACGGAGGATGAGAGCGAGGAGGACGACGAGGCGACATCTCCTCGGATTAGTCCCCCTTCAAAGAGGGTCAGATTCCCTCCACAAACAACTAGAAGGGCCGTGATCACCGACGAGGAGGAGGATGAAGTTCCTCTGACGATCGGGGACACTAACAGGAGTGAAGCTGATCCGAGTACTAGGTCTCCTTCCTTCTCGGAGGGGCAAAGGCGTGCAATCAGGGATGCAAAGAGGTTCGCGCGCGAGGAGGAGACTAGTTACCACTCCATCGATCCGACGACAATTGACTTTACTTTTCCGAGTGGGACCCGAGCAGCAAACCCACTCGAGGACCAGGAGGGGGAGATGCGGCGTGCTCAGATGGCCGCTGACAAGAAGAAAGCTGAGAGGAGAGCGAGTAAGCCTTCTCGCTCCAGTAAATCGAAGAAGGCAAAGGTTGCCGTGGAGCCAGAGCCTAAAACTACTAAGGCTGCTGAGAAGAAGTTTACCAAAAGTGCTCGCACGGTTGACCTCCCCGATCCTCAGGGGGAGAAGAACGAGGATGGGATAATACCGACCACCTCTTCTACCGTCAAGATCGACGAGGTTCCCACACTTAGGTGGAAGTATTCTCTCCCTGAGAATAAGTTTGACATCCTCGTGCCCAAGGAGGATCAAACTTTTTATAATGCTCCCCCGGGGTACATGGTCGTTCACTGCCTCAGCTTGGATCGAGGATGGATACTCCCCTTCTGTGATGCTTTCCGCGATATCTTCAACACGTTGGGGATCGCTCCTTGGCAATTGGTGCCAAGTGCCTTTGGAACCCTAGTCTGCTTTGGAGTCTTTTGCATGAAGAAGGGGATCGAGCTAAACTTCCACAACTTCAACCAATTGTTCCGAGTCTCGATGAGCTCCGGGAACAAGTACTTTTACTACTTCAACGCTCGACCAGGCCTTGGGTTCATCATGGACGCTCCTAGCTCCTCGGGCTACAAGTGGTTCCATAGGTACTTCTACATCAGGAAGAGAAGGTTGCCTAATATGACCGAGGAGGAGATGGAGTGGGGAGTGCCCAAGCTCATGTTCAGAGGGAAAATTGCGGACAAGCATCCGTTGCCCGAGGAGTCTGATCCCTGGGTCATGGAGCTCGAGGAGCAGAATCGGGGACCCCATCCCGAGAAGTACTTTTACTGGGGGTTGGTCCTTCAGCCACTTCCCTATTTGGCGGGGCTTTCTCCTTACGCGTACACAGGGTATATCGGGAACCGATATACCCGAAAAGTCCTCTTCGGTAACTAGTTCTTCGCGCTTTTTCTTTGCTTTGTACTTGTATTTTTTCTTTGCTTGCTTTTTCTGTTTGTGATATGTCCTCGCTTTCTTGCTTTCCTCGTCGATTTTTATTGCTCTTCGATCGTACTAACTTGTGTTTATTCTCTTGCAGCTTATTGGTTTCAGTGGATAATGTCGAAGACCCTGGCCGCCAAGGAGGAGCAAAGGAGGAAGCAGAGGTTGGCCAACAAGCAGACCAAGATCCTCGGTTCTTTGAACTTGACCCCTCCCCGCAAGGCCGCGCATCATCGAGATGCTTTGGTGCAGGAGGGGCTCGCTACAAGAGAGAACCCCGTAGAGGCCATTAAGAGGGCCGAGGAGGAGGCCGCTGCGAAGAGGGCAAAGGAAGCAAAGGAGGCCGAGGAGGAGGCCTTAAATACGGTTGAGGCGGAGAAGAGGCCGGAGAGGCCTGCAGCAAAAAAGGGAGCGAGGAAGCTCAACCTCGGCGGAACTAATGAACCTGCCCGGAAAAAGGGTAAGGTGGCCGCTTCAGGAGATGAAGTGAAGCGGCTCATTCAAATGAGCGACCTCGACAGGGCACATGAGCTGAGCATGTGTTCGCTCCAGGTACTTGCCTTTATTCTTTGTAAACTTTCTCTAAGTATGAATTTTATTCTCCTCGCTAACTGTGACTTCTTTTTGCAGCTCGAGAACTTGAAGGAGGCCTATGGCCAAGTGGCTGCTGATCGGGCCGACATAGGGGTCGTTATCGAGGACCTCGAGAAGAAGCTGGCTGCTTCAGAGAAAAAAGCCAAGGTCTCGGAGGCTGAGGCCGGGAAGCTGAAGATAAAGGTCGAGGAGGTGGAGAAGGAGCTCTCCCGGGAGAAATCGAGGAGCAAGAGCTTCAAGGGTGCTTACGCCACTTTGTCCATTTGCATGGAAAAGTTTAAGGCAAGCGTCCTGTCCTTCCTCAAAGGGAGCCGAATCTCTGCTGCTCGCGACTTCATGTCGTCGGTCACTTATAAGCTGGCCCTGAGAGATGTACAAGTGGCATCGCGCGAGGAGGGCTTCTTCTCGTGTGTTGGCCAACTAAAGAGGGTCAACATGCTTCCGGCCGATTTTGATCCCGATGACCGCGAGGACCTGCATCCCGGGAGGCGCGAGGACCTCACTCCTTACCCCGATGAGGAGATTACTGAAGAGATGCACGGGGCGTGCGAGTTTGGCGAGCTGGTGACCGACCCAGAAGTTCCTTATCCCAGCAAGCCGGCTTACCTCCCGCCTGGTGCCTGAGTGCTTGAGGAGCGGGATCATCTACCCGTTCGAGAAGGCAGCTCTTCGGAATGCTGCTTGGGTGAAGTTGAGCGAGCCGGTTCTCGGGAGGGCAGCTGACTTTGTCGAGCCAGAGCTAACAATGTATCAAAAGGCAATTGAAGAGCTCGAGCTCAGGAGCGCGACGACATGGAAGGCCCGGAGACGAGCACAGTTCGAGGAGGAGCTGCCAGCGCGACCACCCCGGTCACTGAATTCACCGACAGCCGTACTCGCTAAGACCGGGGAGCCTCCTTGAAGACCGAGTATGCTCGGAGCATGTTGTAATCTTTTCCATTTTCTGTACTTGTTTTTATTTTCAAACAATCTTCATTCGGCCCTTTGTGGCACTCCTCGCAACATCTATGTTTGTAACATAAATTTCACTGTTGTTGTTCATTGCTACTCTTTTTCTTTCAATAAAATGCACTGCTATTCGCTTCCAATACACTTGTGTTTTTCTAAATCCAATTTTTGTTATGACGTATAACTTGGATAGAGTAGTTAAACACGTATAAGTTAGAATCGAGAACCAATGTTCTTCGCTGCGAGCTCTTCGATCTATCGATGCTTCTCGATCATATTGATCACTTGAGGAAAAATTCTAAGTGTTGAGCTTAGAAAAATTTCCAAGTGTTGAGTTAGAAAGACTGGAAGTCTCTCTCCTCGATCACTTCCGTCTCCTCGATTTTTCTTCTTTGAGTGGTTTCCTGATCGATTCTCTCATAGAGTTTAGAGAGCGGGGAGGGTTCCCCTTAATCATGGAAATCGAATAGCTTTTATTTAAGTAAGCTTTCTCGATCGAGTAGTCTTATTTTTGAGTATAGTAGCTCTATACTTGAACATTTTCTTGTTGAAAGAGACATTGTATTGATTTGTCGGAAATGCAACTACAATGGGGGCTCTTCGGCCAGCTTGCTTACAACAACTTTTAACAAAAGCAAGGGGTACCTCTCACTTGGACCAGTGAGGAATCCACCTCGATCAGTGGACCTTCCACATAAGTTTTCAAAAAGCTTTTTCTCTTGGCAACTTCAAGCGTAGAATCTCTGGAGGTTAGCAGTATTCCATGGATTTTTCAATACCCTTCCCTCCATGTCTTGAAGACGATAACTTCCGTTGGACCTTGCTTCAATTATCTTGTAGGGGCCTTCCCAATTGGGTTGCATTTTCCCCACTTTGCCCAAGATGTCTGCTCTTCGGAGTACTAGGTCTCCTACTTGGAAGTCTCTTTCTCTTACGCCTTTGTTGTAGGTCTTTGCGATGAGTGCTTGATATCTGAGGATATTGGCCAAGGCGTTGGTCCTCGATTCACTGATTGTCTCTAGGTCGAAGAGTCTCTCTGTATGATTGTCCTCGGGTTGGTACCCTTGGATTCTGAGGGTTTCCACCGCCACCTCTGCTGGTATAACCGCCTCGGACCCGTAAACTAGCGAGAAGGGAGTCTCTCTTGTAGCTGTTTTTGAAGTAGTGCGGTATGCCCACACCACTCCATCAAGCTCGTCGACCCAGTCCCTGTTGGTAGCGAACCTCTTCTGCAAGTTGTTGACAAGGATTTTGTTGACGGCTTCTGTTTGCCCATTGGACTGAGGATGTCCTACAGAGGTATACCTCCTCTCAATCTTCATTTCCTTGCACCATTCATTGAATCTTTGGCCGCAAAATTGAGCACCATTATCCGAGATGAGGACCCTTGGCAAGCCAAATCGACACACGATGTTCCTCCATACGAAGTTCATAACTCTTTGTTCGGTGATGGTAGATACTGCCTCAACTTCCGCCCACTTGCTAAAGTATTCGACCGCAACGATGATGAACTTCTTTTGACCCGTGCCTCTTGGAAAGGGACCGACTATGTCGATGCCCCATATGTCGAACGGGACAAGTGATGGCAATGGGCATAAGGGGGTTCGCCGGTACGTTGATCAAATTGGCGTGCAATTGACACTCTTCGCACTTTCTCACAAATTGGGCAGCGTCTTCACGAACAGTGGGCCAGTAGTATCCTTGTCGAATACTTTTTGCGCGAGGGTTCTTCCTCCGGCATGGTCGCCGCAACTTCCTCGATGCATTTCTCCAAGAAGTTTTTGAACTTCATGCTCGGCGACGCATCTCAAGTAGACTCCCTCGAAAGACCTTTTGTATAAGTAATCTCCTTGCATGATGTATCGAGGAGCTTTTCCCTTGATTCTCCTTGCTTCAGCCTTGTCACGAGGAAGGCTTCCATTTTGAGATATGTTGTTATCTCTTGCATCCAATTCGGTTGATCGTCAATTGCCAAGACGTTTGGCTTTGATGACCACAACGATGATGCGTTGATTCTCATGAGTATCACGTTCCGGGTATCAACTCCTCGGAGGCTGAAGCATACTTTGATAGGGCATCTGCCCTTTGATTGAGATCTCTCGAGAACTTTTCAATCTCACAACTTTCGAATTTTGGATTTCTTCCGTGATGGCGCTCTTGTACT
>CM051455.1:109549442-109585657 GCA_028274465.1 Plantago ovata | reverse complement strand
GCCACCCCTTGTTCACAATGCGGCCTTATCGTTCTACACGGTTTGGCGATGAAAGAAAATCAAAAAAGCCAAGTCCGTCCACTCAGGCGAAGGAAACGCAATCATGAAGCCAGGACAAAGATACTCTAGTAGGAGCCTGTCAGGAGCTTCGAGTCGCGTATCAAGTGATTCCACCGTCCCACCCTCTTCCAAAAGAAAAATTTTGAGGAAAACAAAATTTGAAGCAAGAGAAGCCCAGAAGAAATCCAAATTGTCGAAGGAAGTGCGACAAGGTCCAAAAATTGGCACAGAGAGATGGCCACTGAAGTCAGGATGAAACTCATCCAATGTTTGAAAGGATAACAACGTACTTTCGCATGGAGTAGTACCGAGGACCTGAAGGGGATCGACCCACGCGTCGCGGTTCACCGTCTGAACGTAGACCCATCGATCACCCACATCAGAGAAAAGCGAAGAGACTTCAGTGCGGAAGATAATGCCATCATAGAAGCGGAAGTACAAAGGCTTCTTAAGCTGGCCACATCAAAGAAGTGAGATACTCAGACTGGTATGCAATGTGGTCCTCGTGGAGAAGGGTCCGGGGAAATGGCGAATGTGCAACAATTTACAAGGCTAACAAGTTTTGCCCGAAGGATCCATACCCTCTCCCACGGATCGACCAGCTTGTTGATTCCACCGCTGGATGCGCCCTCCTGAGTTTCATGGATGCATACCAGGGCTTCTACCAGGTCAAAATGGCCAAAGATGATGTGCCTAAAACTGCCTTCTTCGCTAACGGCAATGTGTATTGCTTCAACGTGATGCCCATTGGCTTAAGAACGCCGGAGCGACCTACCAAAGGTTGGTTACAAAGATGTTCAAGGAAGAGCTAGGTAAAACAATGGAAGTATATGTCGATGACATGCTCGTCAAGAACAAGACCGAGGAGCAACATGTAGGTTACCTGCAAGTGCTTCTCAATCTTGAGAAAGTATGGCATGAAGCTCAACCCGGCGAAGTGTACCTTTGGAGTCAAAGGGGGGAAGTTCCTCGGCTACATGTGACAGAGAGAGGAATAGAAGCAAACCCCGAAAAGATAAAGGCCATCCTCGATCTTCCCCAACCCCAGTCCATCAATGAGGTGCAACAATTGGTCGGAAAATCAATGCATTGAGTAGATTCATCTCAAGGTCTGCCGAGAAAAATCTACCTTTTTCAAGGTATTGAGAAAGAGCAGCCACTTCGAGTGGACAAAGGAGTGCGAGGAAGCCTTCGAGAAGCTGAAAGAATACCTACTCGCTCCTCCTCTATTGTCAAAACCCGTGGACGGAGAGGTACTCTATTTGTACTTAGCAGCAACCGGGGAAGCTATCAGCTCGTTTTGGTGCGAATCCAAGGAAACGACCACTTGCCCATCTACTACTTGAGCAAAGTAACTTGCCGGGGCTGAAACGCGGTACATGGATATCGAGAGGCTTTCCTTTGCCCTCGTTTACACTGCAAGGAGGTTGAAACCCTACTTTGGTGCTCACAAGGTTGTTGTCTTGACAAAGCAACCTCTCAAGCAAGTCCTCGGAAAGCCCGAAAATTCGGGAAGAATGGCAAGGTGGGCGATTGAACTAAGTGAGTACGACATCGACTACCAAGCACCCGTAGCCAAGAAAGCACAAGTCATAGCCGACTTCCTAGTGGAGTATCCCTCAAAAGGAACTTCGGAGGAAAACTCTTCGGCAACAAAGAGTGCTATGATGATGGTCGAAGAGCATCCCCATCAAAACAACCCAATGCAAGCTCTGGAGGATGCTTTAAAAGAGCTTAAGCGATGTCCCAAACCAAAAGGAAAAGGCATGAAGTGTTCCTTACAGAGAAACCGACGAGCCAAAGGGTGCGGAGACCGTCTCTCCAAAACCCAAAGAACTAGTCGACCACGGAGACGTTGGATTCTTCATGTGGATGGATCCTCATCAGGAAAAAATGGCGGGATAGGAATATACTTCAAGAGTCCCGGAGGGGCTGAACTAGAGTATGCCGTCACTCTCAGTTCCCGGTCTCCAACAATGAAGCAGAATATGAAGCCATCCTCATCGCTCTACGTATGGCAAAGTCTTTGGAAGTGAAGAAACTACATCTCTTCACTGATTCCCAATTGGCCGAGAAGCAAATCTCGGGGAAATTCAAAACCAAGAAAGACTCACTGGCTGAGTACAAGAGCGCCATCACTGAAGAAATCCAAATATTCGAAAGTTGTGAGATTGAAAAGTTCTCGAGGGATCTCAATCAAAGAGCAGATGCCCTATCAAAGTATGCTTCAGCCTCCAGTTGATACCCGGAATGTGATACTCATGAGAATCAACGCATCAGCTTTGTGGTCATCAAAGCCAAACGTCTTGGCAATTGATGATCAACCGAATTGGATGCAAGAGATAACAACATATCTCAAAAATGGAAGCCTTCCTCGTGACAAGGCTGAAGCAAGGAGAATCAAAGGAAAAGCTCCTCGATACATCATGCAAGGAGACTACTTGTACAAAAGGTCTTTCGAGGGAGTCTACTTGAGATGCGTCGCCGAGCATGAAGTTCAAAAACTTGCCGGAGGAAGAACCCTCGCGCAAAAAGTCATTCGACAAGGATACTACTGGCCCACTGTTCGCGAAGACGCTGCCCAATTTGTGAGAAAGTGCGAGGAGTGTCAATTGCACGCCAATTTGATCAACGTCCCGGCGAAACCTCTTATGCCCATCGCCATCACTTGTCCGTTCGACATATGGGGCATCGACATAGTCGGTCCATTTCCAAGAGGCACGGGTCAAAAGAAGTTCATCATCGTTGCGGTCGAATACTTTAGCAAGTGGGCGGAAGTTGAGGCAGTATCTACCATCACCGAACAGAGAGTGATGAACTTCGTGTGGAGGAACATCGTGTGTCGATTCGGCTTGCCAAGGGTCCTCATCTCGGATAATGGCGCTCAATTTTGCGGTCAAAGATTCAATGAATGGTGCAAGGAAATGAAGATTGAGAGGAGGTATACCTCTGTAGGACATCCTCAATCCAATGGGCAAACAGAAGCCGTCAACAAAATCCTTGTCAACAACTTGCAGAAGAGGTTCGCTACCAACAGGGATTGGGTCGACGAGCTTGATGGAGTGGTGTGGGCATACCGCACTACTTCAAAAACAGCTACAAGAGAGACTCCCTTCTCGCTAGTTTACGGGTCCGAGGCGGTCATACCAGCAGAGGTGGCGGTGGAAACCCTCAGAATCCAAGGGTACCAACCCGAGGACAATCATACAGAGAGACTCTTCGACCTAGAGACAATCAGTGAATCGAGGACCAACGCCTTGGCCAATATCCTCAGATATCAAGCACTCATCGCAAAGACCTACAACAAAGGCGTAAGAGAAAGAGACTTCCAAGTAGGAGACCTAGTACTCCGAAGAGCAGACATCTTGGGCAAAGTTGGGAAGATGCAACCCAATTGGGAAGGCCCCTACAAGATAATTGAAGCAAGGTCCAACGGAAGTTATCGTCTTCAAGACATGGAGGGAAGGGTATTGAAAAATCCATGGAATACTTCTAACCTCCAGAGATTCTACGCTTGAAGTTGCCAAGAGAAAAAGCTTTTTGAAAACTTATGTGGAAGGTCCACTGATCGAGGAGGATTCCTCACTGGTCCAAGTGAGAGGTACCCCTTGCTTTGTTAAAAAGTTGTTGTAAGCAAGCTGGCCGAAGAGCCCCCATTGTAATTGCATTTCCGACAAATCAATACAATGTCTCTTTCAACAAGAAAATGTTCAAGTATAGAGCTACTATACTCAAAAAATAAGACTACTCAATCGAGAAAGCTTGCTTAAATAAAAGCTATTCGATTTCCATGATTAAGGGGAACCCTCCCCGCTCTCTAAACTCTATGAGAGAATCGATCAGGAAACCACTCAAAGAAGAAAAATCGAGGAGATGGAAGTGATCGAGGAGAGAGACTTCCAGTCTTTCTAACTCAACACTTGGAAATTTTTCTAAGTTCAACACTTAGAATTTTTCCTCAAGTGATCAATACGATCGAGAAGCATCTACGTTGATAAATCGAATAGCTCGCAGCGAAGAACATTGGTTCTCGATTATAATTTATACGTGTTTAACTACTCTATCCAAGTTATACGTCATAACAAAAATTGGATTTAGAAAAAACACAAGGGTATTGAAAGCGAACAGCAGTGCATTTTATTGAAAGAAAAAGAGTAGCAATGAAACAACAACAGTGAAATTTATGTTACAAACATAGATGTTGCGAGGAGTGCCACAAAGGGCCGAATGAAGATTGTTTGAAAATAAAACAAGTACGGAAAAGGGAAAAATTACAACATGACCCGAGCATACTCGGTCTTCAAGGAGGCTCCCCGATCTTAGCGTGTACGGCTGTCGGTAAATTCAGTGACCGGGGTGGTCGCGCTTGTAGCTCCTCCTCGAACCGTGCTCGTTTCGGGGCCCTCAAGGTTGTCTCGCTCCAAAGCCTGAGCCTCCTCGATCGCCTTTGATACATAGTGAGCTCGGGCTCGACGAAGTCAGCTGCCCTCCCGAGGACCGGATCGCTCAACTTCACCCAGGCAGCATTCCGGAGAGCGGCCTTCTCGAACGGGTAGATGATCCCGCTTCTCAAACACTCAGGCACCCAGGCGGGGAGGTAAGCTGGCTTGCTGGGATAAGGAACTTCTGGGTCGGTCACCAGCTCGCCAAACTCGCACGCCTCGTGCATCTCTTCAGTAATCTCCTCATCGGGATAAGTGCTCAGATCCTCGCGCCGCCCGGGATGCAGGTCCTCGCGGTCATCAGGGTCGAAATCAGCCGGAAGCATGTTGACCCTCTTTAGTTGGCCAACACACGAGAAGAAGCCCTCCTCGCGCGATGACACTTGTACATCTCTCAGGGCCACCTTATAAGTGACCGACGACATGAAGTCGCGAGCAGCAGAGATTCGGCTCCCTTTGAGGAAGGACAGGATGCTGGCCTAAAACTTTTCCATGCAAATGGACAAAGTGGCGTAAGCACCCTTGAAGCTTTTGCTCCTCGATTTCTCCCGAGAGAGCTCCTTCTCCAGCTCCTCGACCTTTATCTTCAGCTTCCCGGCCTCAGCCTCCGAGACCTTGGCTTTCTTCTCTGTAGCAGCCAACTTCTTCTCGAGGTCCTCGATAACGACCCCTATGTCGGCCCGGTCAGCAGCCACTTGGCCATAGGCCTCCTTCAAGTTCTCGAGCTGCAAAAAGAAGTCACAGTTAGCGAGGAGAATAAAATCTATACTTAGAGAAATTTTACAACAATAAGTACAAAGACAAGTACCTGGAGCGAACACATGCTGAGCTCGTGTGCCCTGTCGAGGTCGCTCATTTGAATGAGCCGCTTCACTTCATCCCCAGAAGCGGCTGCCTTACCCTTCTTACGGGCAGGCTCGTTGTTACCACCAAGGTTGAGCTTCCTCGCTCCCTTTTTTGCTGCAGGCCTCTCCGGCCTCTTCTCCGCCTCACAACCGTATTTAAGGCCTCCTCCTCGGCCTCCTTTGCTTCCTTTGCCCTCTTCGCAGCGGCCTCCTCCTCGGCCCTCTTAATGGCCTCTACGGGGTTCTCTCTTGTAGCGAGCCCCTCCTGCACCAAAGCATCTCGATGATGCGCGGCGTTGCGGGGAGGGGTCAAGTTCAAAGAACCGAGGATCTTGGTCTGCTTGTTGGCCAACCTCTGCTTCCTCCTTTGCTCCTCCTTGGCGGCCAGTGTCTTCGACATTATCCACTGAAACCAATAAGCTGCAAAAGAATAAACACAAGTTAGTACGATCGAAGAGCAATAAAAATCGACGAGGAAAGCAAGAAAGCGAGGACATATCACAAACAGAAAAAGCAAGCAAAGAAAAAATACAAGTACAAAGCAAAGAAAAGCGCGAAGAACTAGTTACCGAAGAGGACTTTTCGGGTATATCGGTTCCCGATATACCCTGTGTACGCGTAAGGCGAAAGCCCCGCCAAATAGGGAAGTGGCTGAAGGACCAACCCCCAGTAAAAGTACTTCTCGGGATGGGGTCCCCGATTCTGCTCCTCGAGCTCCATGACCCAGGGATCAGAATCCTCGGGCAACGGATGCTTGTCCGCAATTTTCCCTCTGAACATGAGCTTGGGCACTCCCCACTCCAGCTCCTCCTCGGTCATATTAGGCAACCTTCTCTTCCTGATGTAGAAGTACCTATGGAACCACTTGTAGCCCGAGGAGCTAGGAGCGTCCATGATGAACCCAAGGCCTGGTCGAGCGTTGAAGTAGTAAAAGTACTTGTTCCCGGAGCTCATCGAGACTCGGAACAATTGGTTGAAGTTGTGGAAGTTTAGCTCGATCCCCTTCTTCATGCAAAAGACTCTAAAGCAGACTAGGGTTCCAAAGGCACTTGGCACCAATTGCCAAGGAGCGATCCCCAACGTGTTGAAGATATCGCGGAAAGCATCACAGAAGGGGAGTATCCATCCTCGATCCAAGCTGAGGCAGTGAACGGCCATGTACCCCGGGGGAGCATTATAAAAAGTTTGATCCTCCTTGGGCACGAGGATGTCAAACTTATTCTCAGGGAGAGAATACTTGCACCTAAGTGTGGGAACCTCGTCGATCTTGACGGTAGAAGAGGTGGTCGGTATTATCCCATCCTCGTTCGTCTCCCCCTGAGGATCGGGGAGGTCAACCGTGCGAGCACTTTTGGTAAACTTCTTCTCAGCAGCCTTAGTAGTTTTAGGCTCTGGCTCCACGGCAACCTTTGCCTTCTTCGATTTACTGGAGCGAGAACGCTTGCTCGCTCTCCGCTCAGCTTTTTCCTTATCAGCGGCCATCTGAGCCCGCCGCATCTCCCCCTCCTGGTCCTCGAGTGGGTTTGCTGCTCGGGTCCCACTCGGAAAAGTAAAGTCAATTGTCGTCGGATCGATGGAGTGGTAACTAGTCTCCTCCTCGCGCGCGAACCTCTTCGCATCCCTGATTGCACGCCTTTGCCCCTCCGAGAAGGAAGGAGACCTAGTACTCGGACAAGCTTCACTCCTGTTAGTGTCCCCGATCGTCAGAGGAACTTCATCCTCCTCCTCGTCGGTGATCACGGCCCTTCTAGTTGTTTGTGGAGGGAATCTGACCCTCTTTGAAGGGGGACTAATCCGAGGAGAAGTCGCCTCGTCGTCCTCCTCGCTCTCATCCTCCGTCTCATCGCTATCGATGATTTGAACGGGTATCGGGGCCTTCCCGCGCTTGGCCGAATGCTCACCCTCCTCATACAGCGCCAAGGCCAACTCCGGCCTCTCCGTGTCATCCATCTCCTCGACCCGGATGTCGGCAGGGGCGACCACGTTAACGGCCCCATAATTACGCCCATGGACTTGCGTGGCGCGAGTAATCAACTCCGCAGATACACCAGGGTTACGAGGACCACCTTCCGCCTCTGTACGATCGTCGATAAAGTCGTCGTCCTCGGTACGACGCCTCTTCCTGCTCACCAACTGATAGAGGTCCTCCTCACTCTCAGTTTCTTCAGCCTCTTCGGCAGCCTACTCGCCACCTCGCTCGAGCTGAGGCTCCTCGACAGCCTCCTCTATCGTGTCATCGAGGAAGGTCGCCAATACGTCTGACGTATCGGGCGACGTAGTATGGTCGCTCCCATACTCACCGGCGGCCGAGATGTTTTGGCTGTCGTCGCTCCTCTCGGACATCCTAAAGGTGGGCAAAGAAAGAAGTTAGGAAGGTTGGTGATAGTCCGAGAGGTCCTTTTAGGTATGTTCATTAAAGTTCGACCTCCCGAACGGAGAAAAATCTCAAAAAGAAAAGAGCAAATAAATGAAGAAGTTACTCTACAGAAAAGTAAAAGTAGAGCGAGGAGCATATCAGGAGCGACCAACCGCTCAGAGCATGAGTAAAAAATCGGGCAGCATGACCACATGCATATACAGCAAAATCAGAGCGAGCACATGCATATATAAAACTCGAAGAGCATGCATAGAGCGACCAACCGCCCGAAAAAACTGCCTACAGTCATTTCTACAGCCGTACGCTAATGAGGAGGCAACAAGGGGTATACAGTAAAAGAAAAGGGGAGCTACTTCTACAGACATGCAAGCCAAATCGGTCCAAATCACTTCCGGTGAATTCCGTTTACAAGTCCGTTTACTGTTTTTTAGGTCCAAGGCCGTTCTTAGGCCGTCATCTACCGATCATTATTCAGATAACAACATTTCCGGGAGGCAAAAATCAAAGAAAAGAGCTAACATGCAAAAGCCAAGAGCGATAAAGCAAGAAGGCAGAGAATATACGGCATTTCAAGGCAAAAAGAAGCAAAAAGAGGAAAAATTAAAGGCAAAGAACCGGAAACTTACTTGCTTTTAAGTAGATGAAAGTTTGAAACCGGAAAGAAGGCCGGAAAAAGTCGAAAGTTCGCCTGAAAACGGGATTCTGCACACCGGAAAGGCTCCTCGCACGTCACTTGGATCGATCACTCACACTCGTCGATATCTCGAATTCTCCTCGCTCTCTCTTATTTGCTCTGAATGTTCGGATTGCGAAAAGTGTGGAATGACCGAGTGTTGACCTATTTATAGAAGGGTATCTCGGGGATACGAAACGACGCATGTCCTCGCGCCATCCGGACCGACCACGTGTCCAAGATCAACGGTCCAGATTACGGCCGCCTGGCGAATTACCGGTTATACCCTCCACGCTCCCGCTCTGGCTCGAACACGCTCTCGGATCCGGACCGAATTACCTAACCACGGCAATCAACTCGCGGCGCGAGCACGACCCTACTCGAGACACACAGAGACAGATCGACGACCATAATCTGTCCTCCTCGAGACAACATTGAAAGAAATGTCAGAACCACGGAAAATCGATGGCCACGTGGCAGTGGATCGAGGATCCGCTCATGAAGCTACTCTCCTCGAGCTTCCTTTGACCTTTTACACAAGTATCTCTCCGCGAGATACTTTGCAAGCAAAAAGCGGCAGGAAGTCATTCCATTCCTTTTACACAAGTATCTCTCCGCGAGATACTTTGCAAGCAAAAAGCGGCAGGAAGTCATTCCATTCCACCAAGGAATACTTACCCGGATCCGATCTTTTCCCAGCAAAAATACCTCTTTTCATACGGTCCGAGCAACGTCTGCTCGCACCCTATAAAAAGGGGGGGGGAGGGAGAGATAGGAGGAGGGAAAAATACCAAGGTGCGAATACGGAAATCTTTTTTCGCCCACTACTAGTCGAGGCTCTGCTCGACCTCTACTTCAACATAGTTCCTCAACTATCTTCTACAAAGGTACTTGGAAACTAGGGGGACATATGTTAGGGTTGAAATATGTCCAGTCCGCATGTACGAACTGGAGCGGTCTAAGAGCGCGACAAAGCATCATAGGCCGTCCCCCAAGGGGCACGACCACACCCAAGTATGTCACTAAGGTGTGGATCGACCAACATAGGGTCCGACCATCACTGGGAGGACAACCCTCAAAATAAGCTCCTCACAAGGACAAAGCTGCCAGTGGGCTCGAGGAGCATCTCTCGGGCTCGAGGAGACCTTACGTCAAGGTAACGCTCCTTGACAGAAACTGAGCAGGACACTACTCGCATCATCCACGCACAAGGAAGGCACGAGGACCCCAGAGCGACCAGCCATGGTTGCTCTCTTGGGCCAAGGCCCACGGACCTCCTTAATGGGCCTGGGCCGAGGAAGGCCTCAATCCTAGCCGTACACGTGGCGTGATCCTACGCGACCGGAAGCTGAAGGGTCTCAAGTATATAAAGGCCTCATTTACTCCTCAACAGTAAGCATTAATAACACTACCCGAGCACCACTTTCACTACTCATACTAGGGAAGCCTCACAACTCCCTACTCGTAAAGTCGCCTCTCCGGTCTGATACCTTACAGACCGGGCAAGAGACACTAACCCCCCCCCCCTTCTAGTCTATCTCAGGTACGAGGAAGCTACAAGAAGGCTCATTCCCTATCCTAGAGGAACACTACAAGAAGAAGAACTATAATGACTTAGACTAGCGACTCATTGCGAACTTAGAAAGAAACACGAATTACCCTTCAACACTATTGATTCATTCATTCACTTTCTATTGCATTAGGTAGATGAAAGATACAATCCCATGTAAAGAATAAGTTGTATGTCTTCCCTTTATATAGAACAACAACTAGATCAATAGATTAGTTAGATTGCTATATAGAGTGTTCCGTTATGATATCCCTTTCCGCAAACATAGGAGAGAACTAACTACAAGTACTAGAGTTATATTCACAATCAAATAAGAAGTTCCCTTGCTTCCTTAGTGAGCAAGTTAAAGAGTCCATTGAAGCTAACCTATCTATTGTGCTTACTAGCTAGATGATTCAGTCATCCACTTTCTATTGATTTATGTAGACGAAAGATACAATGCCATGTGAAGAATGTGTTGTATGTATAGAACAACTACAAGATCAATAGATTAGTTGGATTGCTATTTAGAGTGTTCCATTATGATATCCCTTTCCTCAAACATAGGAGAGAACTAACAACAAGTACTATAGCTGAAACTAACCTTTCCATTACCCTTACAAACTAGATTAGTTGTCTATTGGTTCTTTCATTCACTTTCTATTGCATTAGGTAGATGAAAGATACAATCCCACGTAAAGAATAAGTTGTATGTCTTCCCTTTATATAGAACAACAACTAGATCACTAGATTAGTTAGATTGCTATATAGAGTGTTCAGTTATGATATCCCTTTCCGCAAACATAGGAGAGAACTAACTACAAGTACTAGAGTTATATACACAATCAAATAAGAAGTTCCCTTGCTTCCTTAGTGAGCAAGTTAAAGAGTCCATTGAAACTAACCTATCTATTGTGCTTACTAACTAGATGATTCATTCATCCACTTTCTATTGCTTTACGTAGATGAAAGATACAATGCCATGTGAAGAATGAGTTGTATGTATAGAACAACTACTAGATCACTAGATTAGTTAGATTGCTATTTAGAGTGTTCCATTATGATATCCCTTTCCTCAAACATAGGAGAGAACTAACTACAAGTACTATAGCTGAAACTAACCTTTCCATTACCCTTACAAACTAGATTAGTTGTCTATTGATTCATTCATTCACTTTCTATTGCATTACGTAGATGAAAGATACAATCCCATGTAAAGAATGAGTTGTATGTCTTCCCTTTATATAGAACATGAACTAGATCACTTGATAAGTTAGATTGCTATATAGAGTGTTCCGTTATGATATCCCTTTCCGCAAACATAGGAGAGAACTAACTACAAGTACTAGAGTTATATACACAATCAAATAAGAAGTTCCCTTGCTTCCTTAGTGAGCAAGTTAAAGAGTCCATTGAAGCTAACCTATCTATTGTGCTTACTAACTAGATGATTCATTCATCCACTTTCTATTGCTTTATGTAGATGAAAGATACAATGCCATGTGAAGAATGAGTTGTATGTATAAGACAACTACTAGATCAACTGCTAGATCACTAGATTACTTAGATTGCTATTTAGAGTGTTCCATTATGATATCCCTTTCCTCAAACATAGGAGAGAACTAAGTACAAGTACTATAGCTGAAACTAACCTTTCCATTACCCTTACAAACTAGATTAGTTGTCTATTGATTCATGCATTCACTTTCTATGGCTTTAGGTAGATGAAAGATACAATCCCATGTAAAGAATGAGTTGTATGTATAGAACAACTACTTGATCACTAGATTAGTTAGATTGCTATTTAGAGTGTTCAATTATGATATCCCTTTCCGCAAACATAGGAGAGAACTAACTACAAGTACTATAGCTGAAACTAACCTTTCGATTAGCCTTACAAACTAGATTAGTTGTCTATTGATTCATTCATTCACTTTCTATTGCATTAGGTAGATGAAAGATACAATCCCATGTAAAGAATAAGTTGTATGTCTTCCCTTTATGTAGAACAACAACTAGATCACTAGATTAGTTAGATTGCTATATAGAGTGTTCCGTTATGATATCCCTTTCCGCAAACATAGGAGAGAACTAACTACAAGTACTAGAGTTATATATACAATCAAATAAGAACTTCCCATGCTTCCTTAGTGAGCAAGTTAAAGAGTCCATTGAATCTAACCTATCTATTGTGCTTACAAACTATATGATTCATTCATCAACTTTATATTGCTTTATGTAGATAAAAGATACAATGCCATGTGAAGAATGAGTTGTATGTATAGAACAACTACTAGATCACTAGATTAGTTAAATTGCTATTTAGAGTGTTCCATTATGATATCCCTTTCCTCAAACATAGGAGAGAACCAACTACAAGTACTATAGCTGAAACTAACCTTTCCATTACCCTTACAAACTAGATTAGTTGTCTATTGATTCATTCATTCACTTTCTATTGCTTTAGGTAGATGAAAGATACAATCCCGTGTAAAGAATGAGTTGTATGTCTTCCCTTTATATAGAACAACAACTAGATCACTAGATTAGTTAGATTGCAATATAGAGTGTTCCGTTATGATATCCCTTTCCGCAAACATAGGAGAGAACTAACTACAAGCACTAGAGTTATATATACAATCAAATAAGAAGTTCCCTTGCTTCCTTAGTGAGCAAGTTAAAGAGTCCATTGAAACTAACCTATCTATTGTGCTTACTAACTAGATGATTTATTCATCCACTTTCTATTGCTTTACGTAGATGAAAGATACAATGCCATGTGAAGAATGAGTTGTATGTATAGAACAACTACTAGATCACTAGATTAGTTAGATTGCTATTTAGAGTGTTCCATTATGATATCCCTTTCCTCAAACATAGGAGAGAACTAACAACAAGTACTATAGCTGAAACTAACCTTTCCATTACCCTTACAAACTAGATTAGTTGTCTATTGGTTCTTTCATTCACTTTCTATTGCATTAGGTAGATGAAAGATACAATCCCACGTAAAGAATAAGTTGTATGTCTTCCCTTTATATAGAACAACAACTAGATCACTAGATTAGTTAGATTGCTATATAGAGTGTTCAGTTATGATATCCCTTTCCGCAAACATAGGAGAGAACTAACTACAAGTACTAGAGTTATATACACAATCAAATAAGAAGTTCCCTTGCTTCCTTAGTGAGCAAGTTAAAGAGTCCATTGAAGCTTACCTATCTATTGTGCTTACTAACTAGATGATTCATTCATCCACTTTCTATTGCTTTATGTAGATGAAAGATACAATGCCATGTGAAGAATGAGTTGTATGTATAAAACAACTACTAGATCAACTTCTAGATCACTAGATTAGTTAGATTGCTATTTAGAGTGTTCCATTATGATATCCCTTTCCTCAAACATAGGAGAGAACTAACTACAAGTACTATAGCTTAAACTAACCTTTCCATTACCCTTACAAACTAGATTAGTTGTCCATTGATTCATGCATTCACTTTCTATGTCGTGCTCCGAATTCAAGCGAATAAATTTGTTATTTAGCCAAAGGCAATCCACAACTACAACGAAAACCGTAGTGTAGCAGTAGAATGACTCGAGTGTCGTTCTCTCAGGACTATAACTAGCTTTATCTATTTAACAAGAGAATATAAAACAGCAGACAGATAGCAATAGGGGTTTCTAGCAGATAATGGAGATTGGTGATAGTATGGTACTTCTTAACATAACGGGTCGATAATCTTGCATAAATTCCTCGGTCTTGCATAGAGATCTTTGAATCAATCTAGTGTCCTGTTGCAAATATTAAGCACTACGAAGATAATTGGTCTGACAAGTCAATCACGATTGTCCTAATGTGTTCCGTAATTATTCAACACTACGAAGATAATTGGTCTAATGGTCGACAAGTGTCCAATTGTGCATAATAATTAATACAACATACGAGAATTTTGGTTACAACTAATCAACGAAATAAAGCAATGACACTGAGTATAATGCGCGATATAGCCATTAGCATGATTAACTTCCCTTCGCTAAGAATTCACATACTACCACCAACGATAAGTTTAGCTACTCATAATAGGCATGCAATCAACATAAATCATAGAAGAAAACATATGGAAAGATATATAAAATAAGTAGATTAAACTGTAAGATACAAGTTACCGAAGGTTGTCAATCTCCGAAGAATTGCGATCCTACGAGCTCCAATCCGCTATGAAAAAGTATCCCCTAAGCTACAGAACTCCCAGGACAGGCCCCGGGAAGTTCCTACCTAAAACTATAGAGAGAGGTGAGAAAGTAGGTCTGGAAAGATATGATTTTCGGAGAAAAACTGAGCACTATATATAGGCCCCGAAAAACTACGTGGCGGTTCGCCCCAGGTTGCGGCGGTTCGCCCCAGACTTTTTCTCACGGAATTCTGCGTTTTCGACGCGTTTTTGGATTTCTTCCCCTTTTCGGACTCAGTTTCTGACTTCTAGTAGCCTTCTAACCTCCAGATTCGGCCCCTAGACTTCAAATCCTATCCGGAAACCTTCAGATACTCCAAATAGGCTTCTGGAACACCAATTCCTTGTCAACTTCAATATAATTGCCCGGAAATCCTCGAATTTCAACCAAAACCTGTAAAATAAAATCTAAAGGGAAACGTGACACTATTCTTATAAAATGTACTAAAATATAACTAAATTAACATAGAGGATAGCTAAAATAGGTGAAAAAGACTCGAATGAAAGTGTAAAATACAAATTCATCAAACTCCCCAAACCGAACCTTTACTTGTCCTCAAGCAACTAAGCTAGACTCTAATACAAAAAACATGCAAGACACAAAATGGAGTTTCATGCCAAATAAAATGAACTACTCTACTGAATCTACCAAATAACATATGAACAAAAACATATAAATCAAAGCATGAAAATAGGTTGAAGAATACCTCGATTGACTTATACACATCCACATAAGCCCTTATGTCAAGACAAGATAGTCTCTCGTAACATTCTCTACCTGGACCTAGTCAGTGACGACGTAATGAAGCATGCTAAGATACGAATGGTTGCCCCGTGCCTATGAAACTGAGGACTTACTGCTGTTCCACCATGTTAAGACTTTTCCTCAAAACAGGCCGAACCAGTACTGGCTCTCATCAAACGAAGGAGGGTTCCCTATAAAAGATAACACTCCCCTATTCTACCCATCTCTCAAGTAAAGTCTTAAGCTATTCACCACTTCCTGAATGGCAGGACGAGGGTGGTCTAGAACAGATGACACTCAAGACAAAAAAGATAAAAACACGATTACGAACATTACAAAAATGGAAAAGACTCAACACTTTGCTAAACTGCTATTTGGCTTTCTTTTTTTTTGGACCCTTCTTTGATTTTTCGGGGTCTTTTCTTTTTTTTCTTTTTTTTCCTTTCCAGATTCTTTTTTTCTTTTTCTCTCTTTTTTTTCTGGAAATTTTTCGTTCTTTTTTTTTCGATTTTTTTTTCTAGCCAACAGTAGCACAACAAAAAGAGAAACAAAATGACTCTCACGACTTCCCCAAACCTATTCGAAAGAATAGGTTGGAGTACAAAATTTACGAAAAAAGGAAAATAAACTCATGATACGAAAATGGAAAACAGAAACAAGTCTATGATGGTGTAACCCCCTCCCCAAACCTATTCGGAAGAATAGGTTATAAACAAAGAATCACACAACCTCACACTACCTCCTTCCTAGGCATTTAGCAATCTCAAAGCATGGTGAAGACTTGTTGCCTCTTAGGTACATAATTACTCGGGAAACAACCATAAGACCCTAACATGCATCATCCTATTATAAAGGCCTTCGTGAACCGCAGTAGAGAAAACACCACTAAGTGATGTCGAGACTACCAAGCTCAACTAAGTGCAATACATAAATGAGACAAGCCAAGCGAGAGAAACCTCAAACAAATTCATAGAGATGAAGCATACGATTAATGGCATGGTTAGTTGATCTACCCAATATAAAAGTTCAAAAATTCGGCAACAAACTCCATATAAAACATGCAAAACTATCCTAGGATGAATGCAGTGAATGCAACCTAAAAAATCTAAGAAAGCAGTAAACGTGCAAATGCAAATGCAGACGGATAAAACATGCGAGGTACTATATTCAACCTGCCAATGTCAAGCTCCAAACTAACAATACTAGATCACTTAAATTCCATCCCCCCTCATGAAATTAACGCTAGTCCCTAGCAGTAAGAAAATGAGGAAATAAGATGTGATACTAGATGTTACCCCATGGTTTGGCCTCGGTCGATTGAGTATGCTGCTTGTGATTTATTGGGCCTCCTCTGGGAGGTTTATAGGGTGTCATCAGGTCTTCAGGCAGGCGCGGTAGTTTCAATTATGGGCCGTATAGGAATAACTCCTCAGTTAGTATCATCATTGCACGTATGGCCTTCATTGTCACCACTGTCACGCACATCCTCACTAGTAGAATTGTAGTGGCAGGTAGAATTCTGAAGATCAGCCGCCGCTGTTATGGAATCCTCCATCCTGTAGCCCTCCAATAGGATGTGAACTGTTGAAGGGGAAAGGGCAGTGGTATCAGGACCTCCCCCTCCAACGTTTCACACCACGAGAAGGTTTCAGTAAGCTGCTCGGATACTCAGAAGTCTTCTACCTTTTTCTCCAATTTCGACCACATTCTCTACGGTGGATCCGACCGATGTCTATATGATGCTCACTTTAGAGCCAGGCAAGGGGCACCCCAACAAGGTGCTGAGCACCCATGTCATTATGTTTTGGAACCAAGCTAGCGCTTCGGAATCTTCTAGCAACTACGAACTCAAGATTGAATCCGTCGCGGCGAGAATGTCCCGGTTCCCTCCTGTTCACTCGAACTCTGCAGTCCTCGTGATGGAGTGATGACGTAATAATGGTTTCTGTCCCTTCGGTGGTGCATGAATAGGCATAGGAGTCCTTACTCCAGGTGTACTCTAGCTCCTCCTCTTGGATAATCCACGACGTTGTTGCAAAACCCCTTGGCTCGAACGTACATCTAGCGAGGTTACCTTCCTTGACCTGGTTCTTCACAACAATCATACGGGAATGCTCCTTTCCCTTGGTATGGTACCTACAAACAGCGGTTAGCACCTCGTATGCCACAAAACTGACTCAAATACATACTAGTGTAAAAGCGAAACACTCAAGAGATAAAATCAACAATCGAACTCCCCAAACCGTAATGTCTAGCGTAGCTTCTTCATCAGGCAACATACCAATGTAACTACTACATGCAATACATCACATCATGCTCTTACTAGACAACTAATATCCTTGATAACAAGGCTCAATACATACCATAGCAGCGAAAAAATTCTACCAACATAAATCCTCATACTCAACTATTAAGCATTCTATTGTCAAATGCACCAACATTACATCAATAAACACAATCATATGCAAGAAATCAAAGATAAAGACATATTGCAGAACAAGATATATCATCTAGTAGCAAAATACCCAAATCAACAATCCAAGCAAAATTGAGCATGCAATTGATAGTAAATAACATGTCTAATCATACAAACAACATACCCATGCATCAAATAAGCATAATTGAAGCTCAAATTAGAAAACCCCCAAATTCGAAAATTAGGGTTCTAAGGATGATACCTCAGATCTGAAAATATAACGCATAAGGATGAAATCTGGTCGGATGGGATGATAGATCATGTAATAGGCTTCGAATTAAGCTAAAGAACACTCAATTTGGTCAAGAAATGAAGAAGTTATGAAGATTTGAAGATGAAATCACGTTTTTCAGGTTTTTTGGGAGGATGAATGAAGAAGAATGAAGAAAATGAGGTTTTGGGGAAGAAATCCGCATTTTTGAAGTTCTGGGACCGTGGGGCGGTTCGTCCCACGTGCGGGGCGGTTCGCCCCCGACATGGGGCGGTTCGCCCCGTGCTACCCAATGCGGGGAGACGGTTCCCGTTGTCAGAAAATGCAGTTTTAATCCCCGAAACCAATATTATCAAAAAACCACTCGAAAAATCTCACTCAAACATAAGCATATACGACACAGACATGAACAAATTCGCATACGAGAAGCAAATAGTTCAAGAATGAATGCATGCAGAAAAGCAGTAAAGAAAGCGGTAAAAATTCCGGGTTGCCTCCCGGATAGCGTCATTGTTTAAAGTCTTTGACTCGACTCCTATCTGCGCCTCTCTCTTCTTTTTGCGGGTACTATGCTTCCCCTTCATTGATCTCCTTTCCATGCCACGAACTTGTGAATAAGAAAGAATATAGGCTGCAAGACCAC
Organism: Plantago ovata; assembly: GCA_028274465.1. NCBI lineage: Eukaryota > Viridiplantae > Streptophyta > Magnoliopsida > Lamiales > Plantaginaceae > Plantago > Plantago ovata. The sequence continues at coordinate 109,567,401 of CM051455.1, read as the reverse complement.
AGTAGTGAGTAGTAATTTCAGGCGGATCAGGTGGATCAGGTATGGCTTTCAACACGTGTTGCTTGCCATCCACTTCGATGGTGCAAGTTCTTTTGTAGATATCCATCACTGAGCGTAGTTTAGTCAAGAATGTTTGCCCTAAGAGTATGACATCCCCCGTCCCAGGTGCAGATGCCGGCATAACTACGAAATTGGTGTATATGGATGCTTCACCAATCTTGACCAACACATTTTTCACAACGCCCTCGGGTCTCATAAAGGATCCATCTGCCAGTTGCACAATAGCCCTTTGCTCAGATAGTTTTCCAAGGTTGCTCTTTTCAAACACATTCGAAGGAATTATGTTTGAGTAGGATCCCGTGTCTGGTGTGGCACGGACATCTTCAAGCTCACCAATCCCTACCTTGACATCGAAACTTTTAGGGAGTGGTTCGGGATCCTCTTGCTCCTCATCACTCGCGTCAGAACCAAGGTCCTTCTTTTCTTCCTCAGCCTGTAGCAGTTCTTTCTTCATGCAACACTCGCTCCTAACAACCTTTCTGATAGTGATTTCGTCAGGTACATCACCATCCAATGTGATGGCATTCGACTTTACAGTGCTGCTAGGCAGTTTGCCTTGTTCCCTACTTGCTCCTCGGTCTATCAACTCTTGCATTTTTTGATGGGCAAGCCTAGTGCTCTCTTCCAACTTATCAAGCCTTGCCCTAGTCTTCTCGGAATCTTCTTCGTAACGTTTGAGAAAACTCTGTGTGTGATCAACCATCTTCTGCAAGTTCTCCATCAGTTGAGCCGACTTCGACTTCGGTGGCTCTTTCGGAGCGGGGTTTTCGCAGTGGTCATTACCATAGTTTACCCTACTACGGTCTTGGTTAGGTCCATAAGTTTGGTTAGCCGGTGCATATCCTTGATTGTTATGGTATCCTCTTCTCCAAAATCCACCTCGAGGATTCCTACCGTCTTGTCCGTAGCTAACTTCTTGAGTGCCAAACTCCGTAGCAAAGGCTTCTTCTTCGCCTCCTCGAGCCCAGTTGCCATCATCGTATGCCAGCTTCGATCTACACATATGAGCCCCATGCCCATAGTTCTTGCATATTCGGCAAACTTCGTTCGAAACAGTTTTTCCGGTGGCACTCTTGAGGACTTGCTTCAATTCGTTGGTAAAGCACTCGAATTGATCCCCATTCCCCCTATACATAGGGGCTTCTTGAGTCGGTGGAGCTTCAGGTCCACGTCTCCTAACCATTGCTCTTGGGTCCTTGAACTGCGAACCCTTAGCAAGACTTTCGAAAACCGCCCAGACGGCTTCTGCGGTTTCCTCCCAAATATTGCCTCGGCATTGGAAATCCACCACTTGTTGGTTCTCGAAGGTTAGTCCATTGTAGAAGTGCTGGACTAGGTCGGAAAGTTCAAAACCATGGTGAGGGCACTTGTTCGTGAGATCTTGGAACCTCTCGAACGCGGTGTAGATGTTCTCATCATAGTCCTGTTTGAATCTAGTGATATGCGCCTTTAGCGCGGTAGTCAAGGTGTGAGGGAAGTATTTCTCCATGAAAGCTGAAAAAACCTTTTCCCAAGTGTCCAGCGAGCCTGCTGGAAGAGAACTCAGCCATGACTTGGCTCTGTCGCCAAGTTCCATAGCAAAAACCTTCATCCTCAACTCATCCGTTGTTATGTCAGCTCCGGGTCGTGGGAGTTGGTTGACGAAATCATCGATATCGTGCAAGTACCCCATCACATCTTCCCTTGATAAGCCATAGAACCTCGGAAGTTGTTGGAATACGTGGTTCTTCATCTCCAGATCTCGGGTTGCAGGCGAAAGAACAATCGCCGGTCCCCTCATACGATCCTTGGTGGGTTGAACCCATGCCTTCAGTGGTCTAGCTTCGGCCATTCCGTCGATTTCCTTGAAGAGACTAAGTAGAGATTCAGAGAAATCGGTTTCCTCTATTTCCTCTAGTGCGCGCCTTTCAAGTAGTCGCCTTCCTTGGTGGTAGACTCTGTTGATCTCAGCAATTGAATCAGCAAGCGGTGTTCCTGCAGAACGTGGATGCGGCATACACTATCTATAACAGACTAGGAAAGGTGATTAGAAACAGACTAGGAAAGCAGTATCAGAGATAGATTAAAAAGGAAAACTAAAACTAATAGAATTACGAATCTAAAGCTGAAAATATAAACTAATTAAACAGAAAAAAGGAGTATAGTCCCCGGCAACGGCGCCAATTTGATGAACCGCGGATGTTGTGCTCCGAATTCAAGCAAATAAATTTGTTATTTAGCCAAAGGCAATCCACAACTACAACGAAAACCGTAGTGTAGCAGTAGAATGACTCGAGTGTCGTTCTCTCAGGACTATAACTAGCTTTATCTATTTAACAAGAGAATATAAAACAACAGACAGATAGCAATAGGGGGTTTCTAGCAGATAATGGAGATTGGTGATAGTATGGTCCTTCTTAACATAACGGGTCGATAATCTTGCATAAATTCCTCGGTCTTGCATAGAGATCTTTGAATCAATCTAGTGTCCTGTTGCAAATATTAAGCACTACGAAGATAATTGGTCTGACAAGTCAATCACGATTGTCCTAATGTGTTCCGTAATTATTCAACACTACGAAGATAATTGGTCTGATCGTCGACAAGTGTCCAATTGTGCATAATAATTAATACAACATACGAGAATTTTGGTTATAACTGATCAACGAAATAAAGCAATGACACGGAGTATAATGCGCGATATAGCCATTAGCATGATTATCTTCCCTTCGCTAAGAATTCACATACTACCACCAACGATAAGTTTAGCTACTCATAATAGGCATGCAATCAACATAAATCATAGAAGAAAACATATTGAAAGATATATAAAATAAGTAGATTAAACTATAAGATACAAGTTACCGAAGGTTGTCAATCTCCGAAGAATTGCGATCCTACGAGCTCCAATCCGCTATGAAAAAGTATCCCCTAAGCTACAGAACTCCCAGGACAGGTCCCGGGAAGTTCCTACCTAAAACTATAGAGAGAGGTGAGAAAGTAGGTCTGGAAAGATATGATTTTTGGAGAAAAACTGAGCACTATATATAGGCCCCGAAAAACTACGGGCGGTTCGCCCCAGGGTGCGGCGGTTCGCCCCAGACTTCTTCTCGCGGAATTCCGCGTTTTCGACGCGTTTTTGGATTTCTTCCCCTTTTCGGACTCGGTTTCTGACTTCTAGTAGCCTTCTAACCTCCAGATTCGGCCCCTAGACTTCAAATCCTATCCGGAAACCTTCAGATACTCCAAATAGGCTTCTGGAACACCAATTCCTTGTGAACTTCAATATAATTGCCCGGAAATCCTCGAATTTCAACCAAAACCAGTAAAATAAAATCTAAAGGGAAACGTGACACTATTCTAATAAAATGTACTAAAATATAGCTAAATTAACATAGAGGATAGCTAAAATAGGTGAAAAAGACTCGAATGAAAGTGTAAAGTACACATTCATCACTTAGTAACTAGATGATTCATTCATCCACTTTCTATTGCTTTATGTAGATGAAAGATACAATGCCATGTGAAGAATGAGTTGTATGTATAGAACAACTACTAGATCACTAGGTTAGTTAGATTGCTATCTAGAGTGTTCCATTATGATATCCCTTTCCTCAAACATAGGAGAGAACTAAATACAAGTACTATAGCTGAAACTAACCTTTCCATTACCCTTACAAACTAGATTAGTTGTCAATTGATTCATTCATTCACTTTCTATTGCATTAGGTAGATGAAAGATACAATCCCACGTAAAAAATGAGTTGTATGTCTTCCCTTTATATAGAACAACAACTAGATCACTAGATTAGTTAGATTGCTATATAGAGTGTTCCGTTATGATATCCCTTTCCGCAAACATAGGAGAGAACTAACTACAAGTACTAGATTTATATACACAATCAAATAAGAAGTTCCCTTGCTTCCTTAGTGAGCAAGTTAAAGAGTCCATTGAAACTAACCTATCTATTGTGCTTACTAACTAGATGATTCATTCATCCACTTTGTATTACTTTATGTAGATGAAAGATACAATGCCATGTGAAGAATGAGTTGTATGTATAGAACTACTACTAGATCACTAGATTAGTTAGATTGCTATTTAGAGTGTTCCATTATGATATCCCTTTCCTCAAACATAGGAGAGAACTAACTACAAGTACTATAGCTGAAACTAACCTTTCCATTACCATTACAAACTAGATTAGTTGTCTATTGATTCATTCATTCACTTTCTATTGCATTACGTAGATGAAAGATACAATCTCATGTAAAGAAGGAGTTGTATGTCTTCCCTTTATATAGAACAAGAACTAGATCACTAGATTAGTTAGATTGCTATATAGAGTGTTCCGTTATGATATCCCTTTCCGCAAACATAGGAGAGAACTAACTACAAGTACTAGAGTTATATACACAATCAAATAAGAAGTTCCCTTGCTTCCTTAGTGAGCAAGTTAAAGAGTCCATTGAATCTAACCTATCTATTGTGCTTACTAACTAGATGATTCATTCATCCACTTTCTATTGCTTTACGTAGATGAAAGATACAATGCCATGTGAAGAATGAGTTGTATGTATAGAACAACTACTAGATCAACTGCTAGATCACTAGATTAGTTAGATTGCTATTTAGAGTGTTCCATTATGATATCCCTTTCCTCAAACATAGGAGAGAACTAACTACAAGTACTATAGCTGAAAATAACCTTTCCATTACCCTTACAAACTAGATTAGTTGTCTATTGATTCATGCATTCACTTTCTATGGCTTTAGGTAGATGAAAGATACAATCCCATGTAAAGAATGAGTTGTATGTATAGAACAACTACTTGATCACTAGATTAGTTAGATTGCTATTTAGAGTGTTCCATTATGATATCCCTTTCCTCAAACACAGGAGAGAACTAACTACAAGTACTATAGCTGAAACTAACCTTTCCATTACCCTTACAAACTAGATTAGTTGTCTATTGATTCATTCATTCACTTTCTATTGCTTTAGGTAGATGAAACATACAATCCCGTGTAAAGAATGAGTTGTATGTCTTCCTTTTATATAGAACAACAACTAGATCACTAGATTTGTTAGATTGCTATATAGAGTGTTCCGTTATGATATCTCTTTCCGCAAACATAGGAGAGAACTAACTACAAGTACTAGAGTTATATACACAATCAAATAAGAATTTCCCTTGCTTCCTTAATGAGCAAGTTAAATAGTCCATTGAAACTAACCTATCTATTGTGCTTACTAACTAGATGATTCATTCATCCACTTTCTATTACTTTATGTAGATGAAAGATACAATGTCATGTGAAGAATGAGTTGTATGTATAGAACAACTACTAGATCACTAGATTAGTTAGATTGCTATTTAGAGTGTTCCATTATGATATCCCTTTCCTTAAACATAGGAGAGAACTAACTACAAGTACTATAGCTGAAACTAACCTTTCCATTACCCTTTCAAACTAGATTAGTTGTCTATGGATTCATGCATTCACTTTATATGGCTTTAGGTAGATGAAAGATACAATCCCATGTAAAGAATGAGTTGTATGTATAGAACAACTACTTGATCACTAGATTAGTTAGATTGCTATTTAGAGTGTTCCATTATGATATCCCTTTCCTCAAACACAGGAGAGAACTAACTACAAGTACTATAGCTGAAACTAACCTTTCCATTACCCTTACAAACTAGATTAGTTGTCTATTGATTCATTCATTCACTTTCTATTGCTTTAGGTAGATGAAAGATACAATCCCGTGTAAAGAATGAGTTGTATGTCTTCCCTTTATATAGAACAACAACTAGATCACTAGATTAGTTAGATTGCTATATAGAGTGTTCCGTTATGATATCCCTTTCCGCAAACATAGGAGAGAACTAACTACAAGTACTAGATTTATATACACAATCAAATAAGAAGTTCCCTTGCTTCCTTAGTGAGCAAGTTAAAGAGTCCATTGAAACTAACCTATCTATTGTGCTTACTAACTAGATGATTCATTCATCCACTTTGTATTACTTTATGTAGATGAAAGATACAATGCCATGTGAAGAATGAGTTGTATGTATAGAACTACTACTAGATCACTAGATTAGTTAGATTGCTATTTAGAGTGTTCCATTATGATATCCCTTTCCTCAAACATAGGAGAGAACTAACTACAAGTACTATAGCTGAAACTAACCTTTCCATTACCGTTACAAACTAGATTAGTTGTCTATTGATTCATTCATTCACTTTCTATTGCATTACGTAGATGAAAGATACAATCTCATGTAAAGAAGGAGTTGTATGTCTTCCCTTTATATAGAACAAGAACTAGATCACTAGATTAGTTAGATTGCTATATAGAGTGTTCCGTTATGATATCCCTTTCCGCAAACATAGGAGAGAACTAACTACAAGTACTAGAGTTATATACACAATCAAATAAGAAGTTCCCTTGCTTCCTTAGTGAGCAAGTTAAAGAGTCCATTGAATCTAACCTATCTATTGTGCTTACTAACTAGATGATTCATTCATCCACTTTCTATTGCTTTACGTAGATGAAAGATACAATGCCATGTGAAGAATGAGTTGTATGTATAGAACAACTACTAGATCAACTGCTAGATCACTAGATTAGTTAGATTGCTATTTAGAGTGTTCCATTATGATATCCCTTTCCTCAAACATAGGAGAGAACTAACTACAAGTACTATAGCTGAAAATAACCTTTCCATTACCCTTACAAACTAGATTAGTTGTCTATTGATTCATGCATTCACTTTCTATGGCTTTAGGTAGATGAAAGATACAATCCCATGTAAAGAATGAGTTGTATGTATAGAACAACTACTTGATCACTAGATTAGTTAGATTGCTATTTAGAGTGTTCCATTATGATATCCCTTTCCTCAAACACAGGAGAGAACTAACTACAAGTACTATAGCTGAAACTAACCTTTCCATTACCCTTACAAACTAGATTAGTTGTCTATTGATTCATTCATTCACTTTCTATTGCTTTAGGTAGATGAAACATACAATCCCGTGTAAAGAATGAGTTGTATGTCTTCCCTTTATATAGAACAACAACTAGATCACTAGATTTGTTAGATTGCTATATACAGTGTTCCGTTATGATATCTCTTTCCGCAAACATAGGAGAGAACTAACTACAAGTACTAGAGTTATATACACAATCAAATAAGAATTTCCCTTGCTTCCTTAATGAGCAAGTTAAATAGTCCATTGAAACTAACCTATCTATTGTGCTTACTAACTAGATGATTCATTCATCCACTTTCTATTACTTTATGTAGATGAAAGATACAATGTCATGTGAAGAATGAGTTGTATGTATAGAACAACTACTAGATCACTAGATTAGTTAGATTGCTATTTAGAGTGTTCCATTATGATATCCCTTTCCTTAAACATAGGAGAGAACTAACTACAAGTACTATAGCTGAAACTAACCTTTCCATTACCCTTTCAAACTAGATTAGTTGTCTATGGATTCATGCATTCACTTTATATGGCTTTAGGTAGATGAAAGATACAATCCCATGTAAAGAATGAGTTGTATGTATAGAACAACTACTTGATCACTAGATTAGTTAGATTGCTATTTAGAGTGTTCCATTATGATATCCCTTTCCTCAAACACAGGAGAGAACTAACTACAAGTACTATAGCTGAAACTAACCTTTCCATTACCCTTACAAACTAGATTAGTTGTCTATTGATTCATTCATTCACTTTCTATTGCTTTAGGTAGATGAAAGATACAATCTCGTGTAAAGAATGAGTTGTATGTCTTCCCTTTATATAGAACAACAACTAGATCACTAGATTAGTTAGATTGCTATATAGAGTGTTCCGTTATGATATCCCTTTCCGCAAACATAGGAGAGAACTAACTACAAGTACTAGATTTATATACACAATCAAATAAGAAGTTCCCTTGCTTCCTTAGTGAGCAAGTTAAAGAGTCCATTGAAACTAACCTATCTATTGTGCTTACTAACTAGATGATTCATTCATCCACTTTGTATTACTTTATGTAGATGAAAGATACAATGCCATGTGAAGAATGAGTTGTATGTATAGAACTACTACTAGATCACTAGATTAGTTAGATTGCTATTTAGAGTGTTCCATTATGATATCCCTTTCCTCAAACATAGGAGAGAACTAACTACAAGTACTATAGCTGAAACTAACCTTTCCATTACCGTTACAAACTAGATTAGTTGTCTATTGATTCATTCATTCACTTTCTATTGCATTACGTAGATGAAAGATACAATCTCATGTAAAGAAGGAGTTGTATGTCTTCCCTTTATATAGAACAAGAACTAGATCACTAGATTAGTTAGATTGCTATATAGAGTGTTCCGTTATGATATCCCTTTCCGCAAACATAGGAGAGAACTAACTACAAGTACTAGAGTTATATACACAATCAAATAAGAAGTTCCCTTGCTTCCTTAGTGAGCAAGTTAAAGAGTCCATTGAATCTAACCTATCTATTGTGCTTACTAACTAGATGATTCATTCATCCACTTTCTATTGCTTTACGTAGATGAAAGATACAATGCCATGTGAAGAATGAGTTGTATGTATAGAACAACTACTAGATCAACTGCTAGATCACTAGATTAGTTAGATTGCTATTTAGAGTGTTCCATTATGATATCCCTTTCCTCAAACATAGGAGAGAACTAACTACAAGTACTATAGCTGAAAATAACCTTTCCATTACCCTTACAAACTAGATTAGTTGTCTATTGATTCATGCATTCACTTTCTATGGCTTTAGGTAGATGAAAGATACAATCCCATGTAAAGAATGAGTTGTATGTATAGAACAACTACTTGATCACTAGATTAGTTAGATTGCTATTTAGAGTGTTCCATTATGATATCCCTTTCCTCAAACACAGGAGAGAACTAACTACAAGTACTATAGCTGAAACTAACCTTTCCATTACCCTTACAAACTAGATTAGTTGTCTATTGATTCATTCATTCACTTTCTATTGCTTTAGGTAGATGAAACATACAATCCCGTGTAAAGAATGAGTTGTATGTCTTCCCTTTATATAGAACAACAACTAGATCACTAGATTTGTTAGATTGCTATATACAGTGTTCCGTTATGATATCTCTTTCCGCAAACATAGGAGAGAACTAACTACAAGTACTAGAGTTATATACACAATCAAATAAGAATTTCCCTTGCTTCCTTAATGAGCAAGTTAAATAGTCCATTGAAACTAACCTATCTATTGTGCTTACTAACTAGATGATTCATTCATCCACTTTCTATTACTTTATGTAGATGAAAGATACAATGTCATGTGAAGAATGAGTTGTATGTATAGAACAACTACTAGATCACTAGATTAGTTAGATTGCTATTTAGAGTGTTCCATTATGATATCCCTTTCCTTAAACATTGGAGAGAACTAACTACAAGTACTATAGCTGAAACTAACCTTTCCATTACCCTTTCAAACTAGATTAGTTGTCTATGGATTCATGCATTCACTTTATATGGCTTTAGGTAGATGAAAGATACAATCCCATGTAAAGAATGAGTTGTATGTATAGAACAACTACTTGATCACTAGATTAGTTAGATTGCTATTTAGAGTGTTCCATTATGATATCCCTTTCCTCAAACACAGGAGAGAACTAACTACAAGTACTATAGCTGAAACTAACCTTTCCATTACCCTTACAAACTAGATTAGTTGTCTATTGATTCATTCATTCACTTTCTATTGCTTTAGGTAGATGAAAGATACAATCCCGTGTAAAGAATGAGTTGTATGTCTTCCCTTTATATAGAACAACAACTAGATCACTAGATTAGTTAGATTGCTATATAGAGTGTTCCGTTATGATATCCCTTTCCGCAAACATAGGAGAGAACTAACTACAAGTACTAGATTTATATACACAATCAAATAAGAAGTTCCCTTGCTTCCTTAGTGAGCAAGTTAAAGAGTCCATTGAAACTAACCTATCTATTGTGCTTACTAACTAGATGATTCATTCATCCACTTTGTATTACTTTATGTAGATGAAAGATACAATGCCATGTGAAGAATGAGTTGTATGTATAGAACTACTACTAGATCACTAGATTAGTTAGATTGCTATTTAGAGTGTTCCATTATGATATCCCTTTCCTCAAACATAGGAGAGAACTAACTACAAGTACTATAGCTGAAACTAACCTTTCCATTACCGTTACAAACTAGATTAGTTGTCTATTGATTCATTCATTCACTTTCTATTGCATTACGTAGATGAAAGATACAATCTCATGTAAAGAAGGAGTTGTATGTCTTCCCTTTATATAGAACAAGAACTAGATCACTAGATTAGTTAGATTGCTATATAGAGTGTTCCGTTATGATATCCCTTTCCGCAAACATAGGAGAGAACTAACTACAAGTACTAGAGTTATATACACAATCAAATAAGAAGTTCCCTTGCTTCCTTAGTGAGCAAGTTAAAGAGTCCATTGAATCTAACCTATCTATTGTGCTTACTAACTAGATGATTCATTCATCCACTTTCTATTGCTTTACGTAGATGAAAGATACAATGCCATGTGAAGAATGAGTTGTATGTATAGAACAACTACTAGATCAACTGCTAGATCACTAGATTAGTTAGATTGCTATTTAGAGTGTTCCATTATGATATCCCTTTCCTCAAACATAGGAGAGAACTAACTACAAGTACTATAGCTGAAAATAACCTTTCCATTACCCTTACAAACTAGATTAGTTGTCTATTGATTCATGCATTCACTTTCTATGGCTTTAGGTAGATGAAAGATACAATCCCATGTAAAGAATGAGTTGTATGTATAGAACAACTACTTGATCACTAGATTAGTTAGATTGCTATTTAGAGTGTTCCATTATGATATCCCTTTCCTCAAACACAGGAGAGAACTAACTACAAGTACTATAGCTGAAACTAACCTTTCCATTACCCTTACAAACTAGATTAGTTGTCTATTGATTCATTCATTCACTTTCTATTGCTTTAGGTAGATGAAAGATACAATCCCGTGTAAAGAATGAGTTGTATGTCTTCCCTTTATATAGAACAACAACTAGATCACTAGATTAGTTAGATTGCTATATAGAGTGTTCCGTTATGATATCCATTTCCGCAAACATAGGAGAGAACTAACTACAAGTACTAGAGTTATATACACAATCAAATAAGAAGTTCCCTTGCTTCCTTAGTGAGCAAGTTAAAGATTCCATTGAAACTAACCTATCTATTGTGCTTACTAACTAGATGATTCATTCATCCACTTTCTATTGCTTTACGTAGATGAAAGATACAATGCCATGTGAAGAATGAGTTGTATGTATAGAACAACTACTAGATCACTAGATTAGTTAGATTGCTATTTAGAGTGTTCCATTATGATATCCCTTTCCTCAAACATAGGAGAGAACTAACTACAAGTACTATAGCTGAAACTAACCTTTCCATTACCCTTACAAACTAGATTAGTTGTCTATTGATTCATTCATTCACTTTCTATTGCATTAGGTAGATGAAAGATACAATCCCATGTAAAGAATGAGTTGTATGTTTTCCCTTTATATAGAACAACAACTAGATCACTAGATTAGTTAGATTGCTATATAGAGTGTTCCGTTATGATATCCCTTTCCGCAAACATAGGAGAGAACTAACTACAAGTACTAGAGTTATATACACAATCAAATAAGAAGTTCCCTTGCTTCCTTAATGAGCAAGTTAAAGAGTCCATTGAAGCTAACCTATCTATTGTGCTTACTAACTAGATGATTCATTCATCCACTTTCTATTGCTTTATGTAGATGAAAGATACAATGCCATGTGAAGAATGAGTTGTATGTATAGAACAACTACTAGATCACTAGATTAGTTAGATTGCTATTTAGAGTGTTCCATTATGATATCCCTTTCCTCAAACATAGGAGAGAACTAACTACAAGTACTATAGCTGAAACTAACCTTTCCATTACCCTTACAAACTAGATTAGTTGTCTATTGATTCATTCATTCACTTTCTATTGCATTAGGTAGATGAAAGATACAATCCCATGTAAAGAATGAGTTGTATGTCTTCCCTTTATATAGAACAACAACTAGATCACTAGATTAGTTAGATTGCTATATAGAGTGTTCCGTTATGATATCCTTTCCGCAAACATAGGAGAGAACTAACTACAAGTACTAGAGTTATATACACAATCAAATAAGAAGTTCCCTTGCTTCCTTACTGAGCAAGTTAAAGAGTCCATTGAAGCTAACCTATCTATTGTGCTTACTAACTAGATGATTCATTCATCCACTTTCTATTGCTTTACGTAGATGAAAGATACAATGCCATGTGAAGAATGAGTTGTATGTATAGAACAACTACTAGATCACTAGATTAGTTAGATTGCTATTTAGAGTGTTCCATTATGATATCCCTTTCCTCAAACATAGGAGAGAACTAACTACAAGTACTATAGCTGAAACTAACCTTTCCATTACCCTTACAAACTAGATTAGTTGTCTATTGATTCATTCATTCACTTTCTATTGCATTAGGTAGATGAAAGATACAATCCCATGTAAAGAATGAGTTGTATGTCTTCCCTTTATATAGAACAACAACTAGATCACTAGATTAGTTAGATTGCTATATAGAGTGTTCCGTTATGATATCCCTTTCCGCAAACATAGGAGAGAACTAACTACAAGTACTAGAGTTATATACACAATCAAATAAGAATTTCCCTTGCTTCCTTAATGAGCAAGTTAAAGAGTCCATTGAAACTAACCTATCTATTGTGCTTACTAACTAGATGATTCATTCCTCCACTTTCTATTACTTTATGTACATGAAAGATACAATGTCCATGTGAAGAATGAGTTGTATGTATAGAACAACTACTAGATCACTAGATTAGTTAGATTGCTATTTAGTGTGTTCCATTATGATATCCCTTTCCTCAAACATAGGAGAGAACTAACTACAAGTACTATAGCTGAAACTAACCTTTCCATTACCCTTACAAACTAGATTAGTTGTCTATTGATTCATTCATTCACTTTCTATGGCTTTAGGTAGATGAAAGATACAATCCCATGTAAGAATGAGTTGTATGTATAGAACAACTACTAGATCACTAGATTAGTTAGATTGCTATTTAGAGTGTTCCATTATGATATCCCTTTCCTCAAACATAGGAGAGAACTAACTACAAGTACTATAGCTGAAACTAACCTTTCCATTACCCTTACAAACTAGATTAGTTGTCTATTGATTCATTCATTCACTTTCTATTGCTTTAGGTAGATGAAAGATACAATCCCATGTAAAGAATGAGTTGTATGTCTTCCCTTTATAGAACAACAACTAGATCACTAGATTAGTTAGATTGCTATATAGAGTGTTCCGTTATGATATCCCTTTCCGCAAACATAGGAGAGAACTAACTACAAGTACTAGAGTTATATACACAATCAAATAAGAAGTTCCCTTGCTTCCTTAATGAGCAAGTTAAAGAGTCCATTGAAACTAACCTATCTATTGTGCTTACTAACTAGATGATTCATTCATCCACTTTCTATTGCTTTATGTAGATGAAAGATACAATGCCATGTGAAGAATGAGTTGTATGTATAGAACAACTACTAGATCACTAGATTAGTTAGATTGCTATTTAGAGTGTTCCATTATGATATCCCTTTCCTCAAACATAGGAGAGAACTAACTACAAGTACTATAGCTGAAACTAACCTTTCCATTACCCTTACAAACTAGATTAGTTGTCTATTGATTCATTCATTCACTTTCTATTGCATTAGGTAGATGAAAGATACAATCCCATGTAAAGAATGAGTTGTATGTCTTCCCTTTATATAGAACAACAACTAGATCACTAGATTAGTTAGATTGCTATATAGAGTGTTCCGTTATGATATCCCTTTCCGCAAACATAGGAGAGAACTAACTACAAGTACTAGAGTTTATACACAATCAAATAAGAAGTTCCCTTGCTTCCTTAGTGAGCAAGTTAAAGAGTCCATTGAAACTAACCTATCTATTGTGCTTACTAACTAGATGATTCATTCATCCACTTTCTATTGCTTATGTAGATGAAAGATACAATGCCATGTGAAGAATGAGTTGTATGTATAGAACAACTACAAGATCACTAGATTAGTTAGATTGCTATTTAGAGTGTTCCATTATGATATCCCTTTCCTCAAACATAGGAGAGAACTAACTACAAGTACTATAGCTGAAACTACCTTTCCATTACCCTTACAAACTAGATTAGTTGTCTATTGATTCATTCATTCACTTTCTATTGCATTACGTAGATGAAAGATACAATCCCATGTAAAGAATGAGTTGTATGTCTTCCCTTTATATAGAACAACAACTAGATCACTAGATTAGTTAGATTGCTATATAGAGTGTCCGTTTGATATCCCTTTCCGCAAACATAGGAGAGAACTAACTACAAGTACTAGAGTTTATACACAATCAAATAAGAAGTTCCCTTGCTTCCTTAATGAGCAAGTTAAAGAGTCCATTGAAACTAACCTATCTATTGTGCTTACTAACTAGATGATTCATTCATCCACTTTCTATTGCTTATGTAGATGAAAGATACAATGCCATGTGAAGAATGAGTTGTATGTATAGAACAACTACTAGATCACTAGATTAGTTAGATTGCTATTTAGAGTGTTCCATTATGATATCCCTTTCCTCAAACATAGGAGAGAACTAACTACAAGTACTATAGCTGAAACTAACCTTTCCATTACCCTTACAAACTAGATTAGTTGTCTATTGATTCATTCATTCACTTTCTATGGCTTTAGGTAGATGAAAGATACAATCCATGTAAGAATGAGTTGTATGTATAGAAACAACTACTGATCACTAGATTAGTTAGATTGCTATTTAGAGTGTTCCATTATGATATCCCTTTCCTCAAACATAGGAGAGAACTAACTACAAGTACTATAGCTGAAACTAACCTTTCCATTACCCTTACAAACTAGATTAGTTGTCTATTGATTCATTCATTCACTTTCTATTGCATTAGGTAGATGAAAGATACAATCCCATGTAAAGAATGAGTTGTATGTCTTCCCTTTATATAGAACAACAACTAGATCACTAGATTAGTTAGATTGCTATATAGAGTGTTCCGTTATGATATCCCTTTCCGCAAACATAGGAGAGAACTAACTACAAGTACTAGAGTTATATACACAATCAAATAAGAAGTTCCCTTGCTTCCTTAGTGAGCAAGTTAAAGAGTCCATTGAAACTAACCTATCTATTGTGCTTACTAACTAGATGATTCATTCATCCACTTTCTATTGCTTTATGTAGATGAAAGATACAATGCCATGTGAAGAATGAGTTGTATGTATAGAACAACTACTAGATCACTAGATTAGTTAGATTGCTATTTAGAGTGTTCCATTATGATATCCCTTTCCTCAAACATAGAAGAACTAACTACAAGTACTATAGCTGAAACTAACCTTTCCATTACCCTTACAAACTAGATTAGTTGTCTATTGATTCATTCATTCACTTTCTATTGCATTAGGTAGATGAAAGATACAATCCCATGTAAAGAATGAGTTGTATGTCTTCCCTTTATATAGAACAACAACTAGATCACTAGATTAGTTAGATTGCTATATAGAGTGTTCCGTTATGATATCCCTTTCCGCAAACATAGGAGAGAACTAACTACAAGTACTAGAGTTATATACACAATCAAATAAGAAGTTCCCTTGCTTCCTTAGTGAGCAAGTTAAAGAGTCCATTGAAACTAACCTATCTATTGTGCTTACTAACTAGATGATTCATTCATCCACTTTCTATTGCTTTATGTAGATGAAAGATACAATGCCATGTGAAGAATGAGTTGTATGTATAGAACAACTACTAGATCACTAGATTAGTTAGATTGCTATTTAGAGTGTTCCATTATGATATCCCTTTCCTCAAACATAGAGAGAACTAACTACAAGTACTATAGCTGAAACTAACCTTTCCATTACCCTTACAAACTAGATTAGTTGTCTATTGATTCATTCATTCACTTTCTATTGCATTAGGTAGATGAAAGATACAATCCCATGTAAAGAATGAGTTGTATGTCTTCCCTATATAGAACAACAACTAGACAAGATTAGTTAGATTGCTATATAGAGTGTTCCGTTATGATATCCCTTTCCGCAAACATAGGAGAGAACTAACTACAAGTACTAGAGTTATATACACAATCAAATAAGAAGTTCCCTTGCTTCCTTAATGAGCAAGTTAAAGAGTCCATTGAAACTAACCTATCTATTGTGCTTACTAACTAGATGATTCATTCATCCACTTTCTATTGCTTTATGTAGATGAAAGATACAATGCCATGTGAAGAATGAGTTGTATGTATAGAACAACTACTAGATCACTAGATTAGTTATTGCTATTTAGAGTGTTCCAATGATATCCCTTTCCTCAAACATAGGAGAGAACTAACTACAAGTACTATAGCTGAAACTAACCTTTCCATTACCCTTACAAACTAGATTAGTTGTCTATTGATTCATTCATTCACTTTCTATTGCATTAGGTAGATGAAAGATACAATCCCATGTAAAGAATGAGTTGTATGTCTTCCCTTATATAGAACAAACTAGATCACTAGATTAGTTAGATTGCTATATAGAGTGTTCCGTTATGATATCCCTTTCCGCAAACATAGGAGAGAACTAACTACAAGTACTAGAGTTATATACACAATCAAATAAGAAGTTCCCTTGCTTCCTTAGTGAGCAAGTTAAAGAGTCCATTGAACTAACCTATCTATTGTGCTTACTAACTAGATGATTCATTCATCCACTTTCTATTGCTTTATGTAGATGAAAGATACAATGCCATGTGAAGAATGAGTTGTATGTATAGAACAACTACTAGATCACTAGATTAGTTAGATTGCTATTTAGAGTGTTCCATTATGATATCCCTTTCCTCAAACATAGGAGAGAACTAACTACAAGTACTATAGCTGAAACTAACCTTTCCATTACCCTTACAAACTAGATTAGTTGTCTATTGATTCATTCATTCACTTTCTATGGCTTTAGGTAGATGAAAGATACAATCCCATGTAAAGAATGAGTTGTATGTATAGAACAACTACTAGATCACTAGATTAGTTAGATTGCTATTTAGAGTGTTCCATTATGATATCCCTTTCCTCAAACATAGGAGAGAACTAACTACAAGTACTATAGCTGAAACTAACCTTTCCATTACCCTTACAAACTAGATTAGTTGTCTATTGATTCATTCATTCACTTTCTATTGCTTAGGTAGATGAAAGATACAATCCCATGTAAAGAATGAGTTGTATGTCTTCCCTTTATAGAACAACAACTAGATCACTAGATTAGTTAGATTGCTATATAGAGTGTTCCGTTATGATATCCCTTTCCGCAAACATAGGAGAGAACTAACTACAAGTACTAGAGTTATATACACAATCAAATAAGAAGTCCCTTGCTTCCTTAGTGAGCAGTTAAAAGTCCATTGAAACTAACCTATCTATTGTGCTTACTAACTAGATGATTCATTCATCCACTTTCTATTGCTTTATGTAGATGAAAGATACAATGCCATGTGAAGAATGAGTTGTATGTATAGAACAAAACTAGATCACTAGATTAGTTAGATTGCTATTTAGAGTGTTCCATTATGATATCCCTTTCTCAACATAGGAGAGAACTAACTACAAGTACTATAGCTGAAACTAACCTTTCCATTACCCTTACAAACTAGATTAGTTTGTCTATGATTCA
>CM051455.1:109523378-109549342 GCA_028274465.1 Plantago ovata | reverse complement strand
AAGAAAAATTATTTTGTTTTCAAAACCAGTACCGTTACAGTTGGTATCAGAGCTTGAGTTCAAACTCGAGCTTGCTAGGCTAGGATCTTTTGACTTTGGGGTGTGTGTGAGGGTCCGAGTCGCTGGTTAGTTTTGTATTTTCTGTTGTTTTTTGATTCGAGTCTACGTACTAACCCTGAACCGTCTTTTTTTCTCTATTGTTCTGTTTCTGACTACCTTTGCCCGTTCTGGAACCGTTGACCTTCCCGTGGTTGTTTTGATTTGACTAGATATTAGCTAGTTAAATACGCGTGTGCTTACAGATAGTATGAGTTCTGAGAAGAGGGTTATTCGTTATCGTCTAGTCGAAGGAGAATTCAACCCGTATACCTCCGTTCCTGTTGTTGGCGTTTACCCTGGATTCGTGATGATAGAGAGTGGTCGCATGAACGTGATCATACTGGCTGGAGAACTTTAAGCTTCGAGATGTGATAGCAACGAAGGAAGCAGAGATCGGATTTCTGAAGACGGCCTTACGCGCCGCGAAGGAGCACTCTGGCTTTGTTATGTTAACCGCGTCCAATGTTGGCAACCGGATTCCCAGGAGGAAGGCTCGGAGGACGTTTCCCGAGGGTTGCGGACCATCCCGTAGAGGAAAGAGTGAAGACGAAGAAGAATCCGAAGAAGATCCCGAGGAGGACTCCTCTGAGGGAGAAGGAGGAGATGCTCACGTGCCCGAGGGACGTTCCGAGGATGATAGCGAGGACGCTTACTAGGATAGTTGCCTTTTCGAACTCGTACCGAACTTCTTTGTTTCTGTCAAGCGAGTTTTCTTTTAGTTCAGCCGACTGAGACTGCTTATGCTTTTCCGTTTATTTGACTCTGTGGTTTTCTGTTTTCCCTCGCTAAGACGAGTAGAGACCGTTTGCTTTTTGTTTTATTGCATGCTTGACTGTTTTGAGACTTCGTTGTTTTCTTGTTTTTTCTTTTTGTTTTATAGGTCAAGGCATGTTTTCTTCTTCACTGCTCAGTTTATACCTGTTGTAGAAGATTAAGTACTGGCCTTAGTTCTTTGTTTTTCTGCTCTTCCCTAAGTTAGAGATTCGAGGTTGTTAAATCAACTGCTAAGTAGTGCCCTTTGTTAGAATGAGTCGCAGAAACGCTCGTGGTGCCAGCAGCAATGGAAGTGGAGACGATCAGCACGCTGAAAATGGAGACCAAGTGGACCGTATCATCGCCGCTCTGGGGAATTTCAGCGAAACCATTCGCCGCGCTGGAGCACCAACACCACCTGTTCAGCCTCCGCCACCACCACCGATCCAGACCATCGATCAAGCTGCAGAACGGTTCACTCGATTCCATCCTGAGAGGTTCGAGGGAACACCAGATCCCCGTAAGGCTGAGCTCTGGATCGAAGGCATGGAGAACTTATTCTCGATCCTGCACTATCCGGATGAGAGGAAGATCGAGCTTGCTGCTTTCCAGTTCGTGGGAGCCGCCAGGAACTGGTGGAGAACTGTGAATGCGAGATGGAGGCAAGAGGGAGTTGCTCGTACCTGGGAGAATTTCACCAAGGACTTCATGGACAAGTACGTGCCTCGCCTGGTTCGCGAGAACCGGAGAGACGAATTTCAAGCTTTGGTGCAAGGGAACATGGATGTTGCCGACTATGACTCGGAGTTTACCCGGTTACTGAAATACGTGCCGCATTTCCAGGATGAGGAACGAGAGAAGGTTCGTCACTTCGTGAAGGGACTCAACTCTGAGATCCGGTACAGTCTATTTGGGACCAATATGCCTACCTATCTCAAGGCTGTCGAACTCGCCTCCGAGGTAGAGAGTGGTCTCAAGGAGATTAAGATGGCTGATAAGCCATACTCGAGCAAGAGGAGCTACTCTAGTTCTTCTGGGAGCCATAGAGGAGGAAGCCAATCTGGTTATAAGAGGGAGAATCGAGGAGGATATCAATCTGAATATCAGGCACCACCGTCGAAGTATTCCCGTACTCAGCATGACAACCGCTCTCGCAACACTACTGGAGGGTCTGGGCAGTCATCCCAGGCAAGGAAGAACTGCAACTACTGTGGAGGAGTCAACCACGATGAGCACAACTGCTGGAAAAGACAGGGTTTATGCTTGGCTTGTGGGAGTAAGGATCACAAGATTAGCCACTGTCCGAACCGTCATGCCATTGTCAAGGGAGGAAGATCAGGAGACTATGCTCCGAGAAATGATGGAAAGGGTCCTATGGCGAAGCCCCGAGTTTTCAGCATAGGCGGTCATGAAGTTCCTGACACCGCAACTGTGGTTGAAGGTACGCTACTGATCGCTCAAACTTCTTCTAAAGCTTTATTTGATCCTGGTGCTACGCATTCATTTATTGCTGAAGTATTTGCTGAATCACTCGCTTTACCATACAAAGTATTACCCTACGCTTTAGAAGTATGTACGCCTTTGGGAGCTAGTCTAATCACTAAGAAGTTCGTCGAGCGATGTGAGATTTCCATCCTAGGAAGAACTTTCCCTGCTGACCTAATATTTCTACCTCTATCAACCTACGATGTTATTCTGGGTATGGATTGGCTGTCCGAGCACTACGCGCAACTGGATTGTCGAACCAAGGCCATATCCCTGGGAAAACCTGGAGAGGAGAAAGTCGTATGGAAAGGAGATAAGAGAAAGGACGAGAAGTTTCTATTGTCTGCCATGGAAGCTAGGAGGCTATACGTGAAGGGTGCTACCTGCTTTTTGGCATATCTGATCAATAAACCCAAAGATCAGCCAAAAATCGAGGAAGTCAGGGTGGTTAAGGAGTTCAAGGGTGTTTTCCCTGAGAAGCTGGATTCCGTACCCCCTGAACGAGAAGTGGAGTTTAGCATTGATCTGGTACCTGGCACTGCACCAATTTCGAAGTCACCGTATAGGATGGCACCTGCTGAGCTTAAGGAGCTGAAGACTCAACTGCAAGATCTGGTGGATAAAGGTTTTGTGAGGCCTAGTTCGTCACCTTGGGGATCACCGGTTCTGTTCGTGAAGAAGAAGGATGGTACTATGAGGATGTGCATCGACTATCGAGGCTTGAATCAAGTCACTGTCAAGAACAAGTACCCCCTGCCCCGTATTGAGGAACTTTTCGATCAGTTGGAAGGTTCGAAGGTTTACTCAAAGCTTGATCTGCGACAAGGCTATTATCAAGTTAGGGTAAGGGAAGAAGACATACCTAAGACTGCCCTGAATTCGAGGTATGGTCATTACGAGTTCGTAGTGATGCCTTTTGGCCTTACGAATGCCCCGGCTGTGTTCATGGATTTGATGCACCGAGTTTTTCAGCCGTATCTAGATCAGTTTGTTGTTGTTTTCATCGATGACATTCTCGTTTACTCAAAATCTGAAGAGGATCATGAGAAACATCTTCGAATTGTCTTGGAAACTCTTCAGAACAACAAATTGTATGCCAAATTCATCAAGTGTGAATTTTGGCTAGATAAGGTAGCCTTCTTAGGGCACATTATCTCTGAAGAAGGTCTGGAGGTTGACCCATCGAAGATTGAGTCGATAGTCAATTGGAAGAGACCCGAATCCGTCACTGAAGTGAGAAGTTTTCTTGGTTTGGCTGGTTACTATCGCCGTTTTGTGAAGGATTATTCGAAGATAGCTGGACCCTTGTCCTCTTTAACCGGGAAAAATCCTAAGTTCGTATGGAGTGACAAGTGTCAGGAAAGCTTCGAGGAGCTGAAGAAGAGGCTGACCACCGCCCCGATACTAGCTCTTCCCGAGGGAACCAACGACTTTATAGTCTACACCGATGCTTCAAAGGAAGGTTTGGGTTGTGTACTGATGCAACGAGAAAAGGTGATCGCATATGCTTCGAGAAAACTGAAGCCATATGAAAGAAATTACCCAACCCATGACCTTGAGCTAGCTGCTATAGTCTTTGCGTTGGGAAAGTGGAGACACTATCTTTATGGTCCTGAGTTCACTATCCTCACGGATCATAAGAGCTTGAAGTACGTGTTTACCCAAAAGGAGTTAAACATGAGACAACGACGATGGATGGAGTTTCTGGGCGATTACACCTGTACCATTCGATACCATCCTGGTAAGGCCAATGTGGTCGCCGATGCCTTAAGTCGTAGGGTACACGTGTCTAATCTCGAAGTATCCAGATTGTCGTGTATGTTCGCCAACATCACTTTGAGGTATGAGTTGGCAGGAAAGATTCTTGAGGCTCAAGAGCACGACGAGGAGCTTCAGGATATCAAGGCACATATTACTGAGCCTCGAAATGCAAAATTCTCTATTGATGAGAATGGAGCTCTAAGGTTTCAAGGAAAATTGTGTGTGCCTTCTGATGAAGAGCTTAGACGATTAATTTTGGAGGAAGCTCATAAGTTTAAGTATTCGATGCATCCTGGAGGAAACAAGATGTACGAGGATTTGAAGAAGGTTTACTGGTGGACCTATATGAAACGAGATGTAGCACAGTTTGTGCAAAGTTGCTTAGTCTGCCAGCAAGTGAAGGCTGAGCACCAGAAACCGGGAGGTTTTTACAGCCACTCGAGATTCCACAGTGGAAATGGGAGATGATCACTATGGATTTTGTGACTGGTTTACCGGGAGCTAGGGGTGGTTTTGATGGTGTTTGGGTTATTGTCGATAGATTGACAAAATCGGCACATTTTCTACCCGTTAAGACCACCTACACGTCCGAGAAGTTAGCCGAAGTCTACCGCGACGAGATAATTAGGCTTCACGGCACTCCAGTGAGCATTGTCTCGGATAGAGATCCAAAGTTTGTCTCGAGATTTTGGAAGCAAGTACATGAAGGCTTAGGTACCAAGTTGAATTTTAGTACCGCAGCACATCCGCAGACAGATGGTCAATCCGAAAGGACCATTCAAACTTTGGAAGATCTTCTGAGATTGTGTGTGCTAGATCACCAAGGAAGCTGGGCACAGCATTTGCCGTTGGTGGAGTATGCTTATAACAACAGTTATCAAGCATCGATTGGTATGGCACCGTTCGAGGCGCTGTATGGTCGGAAGTGTAGATCACCACTGTATTGGGATTTGGAGGACCGAGTTTCTACACCAGTAGCTGGAGAGAGGTCTCTCAACGAGATGATACAAGAAACCTTGGAAAAGGTTAGACTTATCCGTGACCGTTTGAGAACTGCTCAGAGTCGACAGAAGAGTTACGCCGATAACCGCAGACGAGATTTGGAATTTGAAGTGGGTGATTTTGTCTTTCTCAAGCTATCTCCGAGAAAGGGAATTGTTCGTATGGGTCGTAGAGCTAAGCTGAACCCGCGATATGTGGGTCCATACGAGATCATTGAGAGAGTTGGCATTGTAGCTTATCGGTTGCAACTGCCCACTACTATTACTGGAATTCATAATGTATTCCACGTATCTCAACTGAAGAAGTATTATCCGGATCCCTCGCACGTGATTCAACCCGAGGAGGTGACCATTGAGGAGGATTTGTCCTATGTGGAACAACCGGTTCGTATCCTTGACCAGAAGGTACAACAGCTCCGTAATCGGCAAATCAAGCAAGTAAAGGTTCTGTGGAGAAATCATCAGTATGAGGAGGCAACTTGGGAAAGCGAGGATGACATGCGCCGGCAGTATCCCGAGCTCTTCAACTTTTCAGGTGCGAATTTGGGGACCAAATTCTTTTAAGGGGGGAAGAGTGTAACACCCCGTTTTTTTTAATTATTTATTTAATTATTTAATTATTTAATTATTTATTTTAGTTAATTAATTATCAGAGTAAATTATTTATTCGGTAATTAATTAATTATTTCCGCGTAAGTTAGTTCGTTTCGTTTCGTTTGGATTAAGCTGGACTATCTGATCTGCTAGCTCTTGGCCCTTCTCGTTTAGCCCAGTCAAAGGCCCCTTTGACCGGCCCATTAGTTGCCAAAACCCTAACCCTAGTCAGACTACTTCTCAGCCGTTCTTTGCCATTAGTAAGAAAGAAAAAGAAAACTCTTTCTCTCTCTCATCCTTCACGCCTTCACCATCAGCAAAGAAAGAAAAAAACTCTCTCTGCCTCTCTCACCCGCCGTCATCAACAATCCATCATCTTCATCAATCATCCCTGTCTGCTCCGCTCCTCCGGTCGCCGCCGCCGCGATTTGCTGCCGCCGTCCGCCGCGGCGTTGTCGATCGATCCAATCGATCGATTCGACCGTCTGTCTGTTCTCGTTAGCCTTCTCCGGTCGCCGCCGCCTTGCCTCCGTTCGCCGCGCCTTGCTGACCGTTTCGCCGCCGCCGCGCATCCAGTTCTGTTCGCCTCCGATCGCCGCGGTCTCTGGCCCCGTATCCCCGTGCCGCCGCGTTTCGCCTTGCCGCCGTTCGGTCCGCCTGTTCGTCGCCGCGCCGCGTTCTCTGTTCCCGATCGATCCGTACGCGCCGCGCCGCCACTGATCCGTCCGCCGTTGCCGCTCCGATCCGTCGATTCGTCCGGCCGGTTCGTTCCGCCGGTCTGTTACTCTGAGCCGATCGGTAAGTCGGTTCAACCTTTCTGTTCGGTTTCGGTTTTGCTTTCGAATTCGATTCGAATCTTGGTTTAATTCCCTTTTTCTTTTCGATTCATTGATTTGCAGATTGTTCAAACCTTTCTTTCGATTCGAAGGTAAATTTCGTTGCCTTGCTACTGCTCTCGATTTTAGACTCGTACTCGTATTCTGATTTGGACCTTTTACCCTTGGACAATTTTACCCTTGATCGATCTGAACTTGTTAATTATTTCGAATCGAGAACCGGGACTTAGGTTGTTAGTTTAGTTACTGTTTGCTGGACTTGTGACTTTTGACCTCGTATGATTGACTTTGATTTACTGTTTGACCTCGGAAGGACTTTTGGACTCCGTTGTTATGTTTTGGATTCTTTGTGGACTGATTTGGGAAACTTTAAAACCTAAAGGACCTTTTTGCAGTTTTACTTTTGACCGTAGTTGACTGACAGTAGGCTTGTATCGTAAACCTTGTTGTTTTGAGAAGACTGTTAAGTGTTGGAACTTCTGGTTTGTTTGTTCTGTCGGTTTTGAAAAGGGTTTTTCTTGCAATTTACCACTAAGGGTATTTTGGTAATTTCCAGAATTTGAAAATCGAAGAAGTTTCTGAAAATGTTTTGAACTTAGTTTCTGTTTTGTAAGTTAGTTTGACTTGACTTGCTAGCCTAGTTGGTTAGGTCCTTGCTTTACTAACTTAGAGGTCCCGAGTTCGAACCCCGACTTTCCATTCCTTTTTCAACCTTTTTCCTTCCGTTCGTTCGACTTCTAAATTGTGTTAGTACTTTCTTGTTAGGTTCTCCGTTGTCCGTAAACCCGTAAGCTCATTTCTTGTTGAAGGTCGTTTGCTCGTAAGCTAAGGTGAGTGTTCACCCCTAAACCTATTATTTGCGAAAACTGGAAGGCTATGTGACTGTTTGTGTCTATTACTATCTACTGTATATTGTATGCTTCCGCGTAAAAGTATAAGTCCTATGTATGACTTTTGGATTTCTGTTTATTGCTACTATGTTCTGTACTGACCTTTCTGCAGGAACACCTCTCGGTGTTAATTAATTGTATCTGTTGTTCTGTATCTATTCTGTTTCTGTGTGACCGGTCGATTAGGTTATGGTTAGGTAGGCTTGGGTAGTGGAGGACTATCGGGTTTGCTTGATCGTGGCCTAGTCTATTCCCTTTTAGGCGCGAGGCAGAAGTCGTTGAGGTCTATTAGGGTCGTAGGATCTGTTTCCCCAAAGTACACGGGGGTTTCTGTTTCTGTCCGGAGTTATGCATCCTCTGGAGGGAGTTATAAGGGCATTCTGGGAGTAGGAGCAATAAGGCGGGCTGCACCGACGGTCTACAACGTATCTGTTCTGTTAATCTGTTATACGTGTTCTGTGCTGTTTGCTCGTTTTCTGAAAAGGATTTTGTTTTAAAACTGTTTTACTTTCTGTTTAACTTAGAACCTCACTGAGATCCTTTATCTCACACTCTTTTGTTTTTCCAAAATTCCTTCCTTCCAGATGCTGCTGAGGATGTGCGTGACTAGGAAGCCAGCGACTGAGAGAAGGGTCTGGGGTGTCACGGGTTTCTTTTCAAAATAAGAAGAACA
The DNA here is from genome assembly GCA_028274465.1 of Plantago ovata. Taxonomy (NCBI): domain Eukaryota; kingdom Viridiplantae; phylum Streptophyta; class Magnoliopsida; order Lamiales; family Plantaginaceae; genus Plantago; species Plantago ovata. Next base: position 109,541,250 of record CM051455.1, on the reverse strand, counting down.
CTTTATTTGTCTTCATGCGTTGTCTTTTCGAACTTGAGTTGTCATTGAGTATTGTTTGTTATTGTTAGTGTCAAAGTTTATTTGGGCATTTATTGCCGACCGTTGTTATTAAATTATTTTCGAACTTCCTTTTCAAGAAAATATTTTGTTTTCAAAACCGGTACCGTTACAAATCCGTTCCGTGGTCGTGGGATCGGCTCACACTTGCTCCAACAAGTATAACCTCCACGCATACTAGTCTCAGTCGGTTCATTCAGACCCCTACATCTGAGATGAACCTCAACTAGGGAGAGTTTGGGATAAATGATAACTCACATAGCTCCCACTATCTGTGTGATCGGTCATCTATCCGAGGGGACATGTTTAATATCAACACAGACAGGAATAGAGATATGACATGTTGTATGCCTGGTGTATTATAAATATGAAAGCGATACTCAATAGTCAAACAACAAACATATATTATATTACGTTGACATGTGTAATAGTACATATATGCCCTTAACAAGGGCTGCATGCCCTTAATAAAGACTGTCTCTAGGACATATACACTATCAACTAAATTAAGAAAAGTCCAGTAACTAGTACTCTTAAGGTCCATAGGAATTTAGAATTTTAGAGGACAGTGTAAAAGAGGAACGTTTGCTGAAGACTTAGAGTAGGTGCTAGATAGGTGTTTTAACCGCTTATGACGTATCTTGTTTTCTAAAAGAAAAACAACCTATTGAAGCATTTGTTGATGATGTACTTTGTTTAGACAAACAAAATATTGAAGCATTTAGAACCGTTCAGAAACTTAAAGAATTCGAAGACTGAAGACTAGAAGATTTCTGAAGATGGTATCTACGAAGGCACATGTTGCTGAGAAAGTGGAAACTTCAGCAACAACTTGCATAAGTGAAAATCTAAACGACAGAGTAGGTTGTGCTTGCTGAAACTGAGACTGACCACTTGCTGAAGAACATATGTGACCTCCTTGCTGAAAGTACTTGCATTTGCGCTCCAACGTTCATATATTAATCTCGTTCAAATGAACATTAAATGCAAAGCATGCACGCGAAGGACATGAAGACTAGAAGACAAATAAAGGACGCTGCTGAAAGTACAAAAGCAAGATAGTGACATCTTAAGGAACAAAGCCTTAGAATTTGAAATTCAAACGACTCCCTTGATTCACTATAAATAGAGGTCATCCGGCAAAGAGTTGAAGTGTATCAACAACGTGATCAAACTCTCACTTGTGCTTAAACTCACATACCCTTCAAACACTCTTTACTGCCATTGATCCGTTCCATGACTTAAAGCTTGAAAAAGCTACTTGTGAAGAAGTAGAACATACATGGCTAAGAAATTAGTTAAGTGTTCTTTCTTTCGAACAAGAACAAGTCTTGACACCAGAAACAATGAAACTTGTCTATTGCAAAGTATTCAAAGTTTTGTTTCTTAGATTACTTGTTGTAGTTGAATAAGTTATAATCAAGTCATCTCTTCCCAAACCTCTCTAACTGAAAATACACCCTTTTCAGGCGTGAAATTCAGAGGGAACTTAATCGAGCATAGTGTTGCTGATTAAAAGTCCCAAGTTTGGTGGAGAACAAGGTTTCGTTCTCTAGTTAGGTTGGAAACGAAGCAAGTGTGCTTTGGTTTTTGTTGAATCGCTCTAGATAGGTGTTGTAAGGAACCTCAAACTTGTCTTAGTGGATTCAGTCCTAGAAAGGACAAAGTGAATTAGTTGAGAGATTACGCCACTCTCAGATACCACTATAAAAGCGTTTGTGTGATTTACTTATTGCATTTAGTTTTCAGCAAAGCATATCTATCTGTACACAGACACTCTGTTCACTTGCTGAAACTATCACTTACTGACAAAGCACTTATTGTACAAAGACTTCCGCTCTCTGATTTTAAGTATCAGCAAAACTCGTTACTGAAAAGTAACTTGCGCTTGCTGAGAAAGTTAAGTATCAGGAAACTCATTACTGAAAAGTAATAAGTCCTTGCTGAGAAAGTTTTTAAACGACGAAAGTTTGAAAAGACTATTCACCCCCCCTCTAGTCTTTTCTTGTTGTTTAAAGGGACCAACACCCATGCCTCCTGCATATCTCGACACTGCAAAGTGTGAGCAAATGAGGCAATGGGGCGGATTTGGCAAAGAGAAGTACATTAGATACTTCTATGAACAAGAACTGGACGAAGAAAACGAATAGGCGTTGAATCTGATTAATCAACAAGGCCTACTTTTCTTCATCACTGCTCGCACTAAACAAGTGAGCATGTTGGACACTATGGAATTCTACAATAATGCAGAAGTCCAAACCCTTACTAATGGACAAGGACTCACTGAAAAAGTGATTTCTACCACAGTTCAAGGAGTGCAAATCATCCTTAAATGGATTGATTTAGCAAACATCTTTCAGATTCCAACTACTGGAACTGAAGATGACATCACTGCCACTGATGAAGAAATTGAAGCCTTCTACGGTGATGTCAGAAATGAAAGGATGAAGAAAGGCGAGATTGCTCCCGTGACTTGGAGAAAGCACGTAAAAAGGAAGCATCTCTTCCATTCACTTGGTCTGGTAGCTCTGCTACTCATTAAACTCTTAGACTCCCAAGTTGGAGGAATTGACCAAGTAGGCCAGAGAAGGTGGCCATTGTTGATGCATATCCATGACAGCAAAACTGAAATCAACTAGGCTAAGTATATTTTCAACAGGCTTGTTGATTGTGTTACAAAGTTCAGGGTGAAGGTTGAAGACAACACAGCCTCACCTTGTCTTCCAGTGATGTATGGATTAAAAATATGCTACATTCTTGAACATTTCAGGATTCAGCTAAGAAACCCATTGGCGATTAAGAAATCAGTATGCAATGTGGGAAGAGCTTTTTACAAGCAGAATGGACCTAAGGTTGCTGGCAAGAAGTCAAAGAAGCCAACAGCTGCAAATGTTGCTGAGACTGATAACCAGTCCATGAATGCAACAGCTGCAAATGTTGCAGATATTGATCAGCAAGCTAGGTATACAACAGCTGCAAATGTTGATGAGAATGCAACAGCTGCAGATGTTAGTGCTGATATCACTGCGGTTGCTGACACTAATGCACCCAGTGAGAAATTTAAGAAGAAAAAGAGGAAAGCTGATGATGACACTCAAACTGAAGCTTCGTCAGCTGATCCTATTCCTAAGAAGGCACGGACAAAGACTTACCCAAGAAAGAAAACAACGGCACGCAAGCCCGTTCCAATTGTCCATGTCATTCAGGATGATGATGTTCCAGTGGTTGCTGAAACGCAAGCCACTGTAGTAGATGTTGCTGAAGTGTTTCCAGAAGCCTTCAGCAATCCAATTAACTTGGATTCATCTGCTGAAGCAAGACCACATGGCAGTGGAAATGAAAATCCTACCCAAGATCCCCTAGAAGATATCTACATTGTAGATAATCTTGATGACAACACGCTGGAACCAGCAAGTGACATCGCTGCAGATGTGAGAAGAGCTGCACTTGCTGAAAATGTCGCTGAACAGACAGTTGCTGAAAAAGCAACTAGTCCGGTCCAAGAAATTGTTTAAGCTGCAATTACTGAAGAACCACTTGTTGAAACTGCAATGGTTCAAGTCCCAGAGGTTGCTGAAACACAACAAGAGACAGTATTCGACGACGCATCTCAAGATGCTGATAATATTAGACCTAGTTCACCAATGACTTCTATTGACAAAGTTCAACTTGTGCTGACTGACCTAAGCCAGCAAATGGACTTGGAGATTGAAGACAACTCCAATAAGTCAGTAGACCTGTTCATGACAAGTTGTGAACTTAGAGGTCAAGATGTCTCTGCTCAACTTGTCAATTCAGAGACAAGGGAGATTGTTGAATCTGCACAGCCTTCTCAATTAGAGCAAGAAAAAAAGTCTGCTGAAGAACAAGTCCCAGATAATGAAGCTGCTATCATTGCTGAAAAGACTGAGTCACCACTTGCCCCGCTTCAACAAGTAGTTAACTCAGATATAAGCAAAACTTCACTATCTGAAACTTTATCTTTAGCTAATATAATTATTTCTTTACAGACTTCTCAAGATACAAGTCAGAAGATTGCTGAAACTTCTGCACCAGAATCCACAACTCCTGTTCAGCAGGTAGATGAAATTTTTGGTATTTCTACTAAGTTTGAAAACTTAGTACTTGTGTCTAATATAAAGTTATTTCAGGATGAACAATTCAAGGATGCTGCCACAGCTCCTGAAGCAATGGAAATAGTACCAGCACAACTTAGTGTGCAATATGAGCTTGTTGAAAGTCAGCAGGTAAATCATGTTACAGTTTTAGACTCTAAAACTATTTTCCAAAACTTTCCTGAAATTAACTTTACTCTTATTCAGGCTCAAAAGGAGAACGCTGAAGTGGTTCACATCACTGAAGATCTTGAAGTTAATTCTGAAGAACTTTATTCAAACTTCAAAAAGAACACCTTGACCTGAGTTGCTAAGTTTGTCAGCAACTGGCAAAGGTATAGAAGGATGGATTTTTCCGATCTTCACATCCATCTGTCCAATGAGAAAAAGAGTGTAAGAAAATACGGTCAGAGTTACCCCTAGGGTACGCAGCGGAATTTCAAAAATTTTCTTAACATGCAGGTTAATTGATTATGTATATGCCGTATATATTTAAACACGTCAATTAGAAGACTAACCTTACTTCCAAAGAAGCTTCCAAGTCTTCGTAACAATCCGGTGTATCTTCTTTTTCGTCGAAGTCGAAGATATCTGCAATACTTTGATTATCTGCAAGACAATAAAAGTTAGTTTCCATCTCCTAGAACCTCAACCTTGGTATCCACGGATGAACAGCCTATCGGAAAGAATGCTAGGATATTCTTTGTGTGACCAAGAAAATGGGGCGGCGATTCCCCCGGCAGAGGTGGCGCGCGCGTAGGCTTATAGAGGAGGGGAGAGTTTTTATTTTCTCTAAGAAAACTGGGTAGAATGACTGTGAAAGTCTATTCAAGTCTATGTCAAAAACTCTCTAATAGCCTACTATATATAGTAGTCAATAGAAGCCTAAAGCATAAGCAATTAGACTTCGTAAAGGAATAAGAATCTAATTCTTATCGCACAAGGAAACCAATATCAAGTCTAGATTCATTCCCAATCAAATTAAAACTCAATAAGGAAAATCTAACTTATCCCTTGGACTTCTAATAGAGGAAGGAGTCGAACTCCTTCCCCTATCTAGCTAACGCGCGCGCCCGCCCAGTCCTACGGGAAATAGGAGGGTCCCAATTTTGGGACCCATTTATAGTTCTAAGGCAATTCAAACTCCATGTAGATTTTGCCCAAGTGCATATGTTAATTCTAAATTAACATATCCTTTCAAATCAAACCTCCATTATATTTCTAAAATATAATCTTTAATTGTATTTACATAAAATACAATTATTTAGCCAATTCAATTAATAATTTCAAATCATTAATTGAGCCACCAAATATTATAATTAATTCCAAATCAATTATAATCCATCAATCACAATTAATTCCAAATTAATTGCGATTCCATCTTCAAGGATATTCTGATAGGCTAAATCACCACATAGTGTGACTCATAGGGCCTCATCGTATTAAGCAAGTCCTAGACTAGGCAACATGAAATTCCTAGACGGTTCCATTTGCAATACTAATACAAGAGGACGTTTGAGAGGTTTCTCAAAGCTAACCATTTCGTTGCGAAGTCTGTTGCGCTCAACGTGGCGATGGTAACGTCCCTTCATCTCACTTGCTCGAATGTATCTAGGATCGATGAAGTGTCTATCCCAATAATACATCCACGGGCGTCTTCAGTGAGTTACATGGTGAATCCAATATCTATTATGACCATCATAATAATATTGATACGCTGGCCATCGGTTTTACCATCACAACTATGAACGACTATGAGCAGTGCTCTCCTGTGCTACACTTGAGAGATGAATCCTTCACAGAATCACTTATCATCCCCATTTGTATGTAGCCATAATCATGGATCGTGTCTTAGGTCAGCTGCTTATTCAGAGCTAACATCGACGGGTCCACCAAGGATATAGGGCAGCAAATGTGATGATAAAGTCCTGTAAGTACAAAGGACGAATGGCATCACTTCGCAACTTACCGGTTCCCATAGACACTTGGGTGGAGAGTATACATTGATGGGAGTGTCCGGTGGGTACTTCTATTGTTCGATAAAGCTTCTTCGAACAACTATGCGCAGTTATGGGAACGTTTCTCGATTGTCCAACAATCCGTTCCGTGGCCGTGGGATCGGCTCACACTTGCTCCAACAAGTATAACCTCCATGCATACTAGTCTTGTCTGGTTGATTCAGACCCCTACATCCGAGATGAACCTCGACTAGGGAGAGTTTGGGATAGATGACAACTCACATAGCTCCCACTATCTATGTGATCGGTCATCTATCCGAGGGGACATGTTTAATATCAATACAGACAGTAATAGAGATATGACATGCTGCATGCCCGGTGTAATATAAATATGAAAGCGATACTCAATAGTAAAATGCAACAAACATATATTATATTACGCTGACATGTGTAATAGTACATATATGCCCTCTATAAGGGCACCATGCCCTTAGTAAGGACTGTCTCTAGGACATATACACTATCAATCTCCCACTTGGACTAGAGTCAGTCACCTTTATGCCTAATACCCAGATTAGCATAATGTCTTAAGTGGACTTCCACTGATAAGACCTCGGTGAAAGGATCTGCCACGTTGTCCGTGGTAGAGACACGTTCTATACTAACTTCTCCTCTATCAATAATCTCACGTATAACGTGATACTTTGTAGGTACATGTACGTTCTTGTTTGTAGATCTAGGCTCCTTAGCTTGAGCGACGGCGCCCGTTTTGTCCCAATAAATCGTTATTGGACTAGGAGAAGGAACAACCCTCAATTCCTTCAAGAACTCTGAACTCCAGAAAGCTTCTTTCGAAGCTTCTGATCCAGCAATGTACTCGACTTCTGTGGATGAGTCAGCAATCGTGGCTTGCTTAGAACTCTTCCAACAGATAGCTCCTCCGTTCAATTTGAATACGTATCCTGTCTGTGACTCAAAGTCATCAGGATCTGATTCAAATCCAGTATCGACATAACCAGACATCTTGATTCTGGTTCTCCACCAAACACCAAGAACATCTCCTTAGTCCGTCGAAGGTACTTAAGAATGTTCTTTACAACAGTCCAGTGAGGTACTCCTGGATTCTGTTGGTGTCGACAAGTCACACTAAGCGCATATGCCACATCGGGCCTTGTGCAATTCATTGCATATATTATAGACCCTACTGTCGAAGCATAGGGCACACGACTCATTGCATTTCTTTCTTCATCGGTTTTAGGACCATCCTTAACTGATAAGACAATCCCATGCCTAGCTGGGAGAAAGCCTCTCTTTGAGTCGCCCATCTTATAACGCTTCAGTATTTTGTCGATGTAGGTGGACTGTGTCAATCCCAACATCCTCTTGGATCTATATCTATAGATCTTGATCCCTAGGATGTTCACCCAAGTCCTTCATTGAGAAGGTACTTGATATCCAAACTTTAGTCTCTTCTAGCATAGAGACATTGTTTCCTATGATCAAAATGTCATCAACATAGATGATCATGAAAACGACTCCCTTGTCGCTGTGCCTAGTATAGACACAGGGGTCTTCCTTGCTTCTGATGAAGTCAAACGATTTGACAGCTTCATCAATGCGGATATTCCAGCTCCTTGACGCTTGCTTTAGCCCATAGATGGATCTTTGTAATTTGCATACAGCAGTTGGCCTGGTTTTACTAATAAAACCTTCCATCTGTACCATACAGACCTCTTCCTCAAGGTTGCCATTGAGGAAGGCAGCCTTTACATCCATCTGCCCGATCTCATAATCATAGTAGGCAGCTATCACAAGTAGAATTCGAATGGACTTCAATTTTGCTACTGGTGAAAAGGTTTCATCGTAATCGATGCCATACCTTTGCGTGTAGCCTTTCGCCACAAGCCCAGCTTTGTGCGTTTGTACCTTGCCATCGGCATCTGTCTTTCTATTGAAGGGTAATTCGTGTTTCTTTCTAAGTTCGCAATGAGTCGCTAGTCTAGGTCATTCTAGTTCTTCTTCTTGTAGTATCATTCTGAGATAGGAAATGAACCTTCTTGTAGCTTCCTCGTACCTGAAATAGACTAAAAGGGGGGGGGGGTTAGTGACTCTTGCCCGGTCTGTAAGGTATCAGACCGGAGAGGCGACTTTACGAGTAGGGAGTTGTGAGGCTTCCCTAGTATGAGTAGTAAATGTGGTGCTCGGGTGGTTTCATTAATTCTTACTATTGAGGAGTAAATGAGGCCTTTATATACTTGTGGCCCTTCAACTTCCGGTCGCGTAGGATCACGACACGTGTACGTCTAGGATTGAGGCCTTCCTCGGCCCAGGCCCATTAAGGAGGTCCATGGGCCTTGGCCCAAGGGAGCAACCATGGCTGGTCGCTCATGGGTCCTCGTGCCTTCCTTGTGCGTGGATGATGCGAGTAGTGTCCTGCTCAGTTTCTGTCAAGGAGTGTTACCTTGACGTAAGGTCTCCTCGAGCCCGAGAGATGCTCCTCGAGCTCACTGGCAACTTTGTCCTTGTGAGGAGCTTATTTTGAGGGTTGTCCTCCCAGTGATGGTCGGACCCTATGTTGGTCGATCCACACCTTAGTGACATACTTGGGTGTGGTCGTGCCCTTTGAGGGACGGCCTATGATGCTTTGTCGCGCTCTTAGACCGCTCCAGTTCGTACATGCGGACTGGACATATTTCAACACTAACATATGTCCCCCTAGTTTCCAAGTATCTTTGTAGAAGATAGTTGAGGAACTATGTTGAAGTAGAGGTCGAGCAGAGCATCGACTAGTAGTGGGCGAAAAAATATTTTCGTATTCGCGCCTTGGTATCTTTCCCTCCTCCTATCTCTCCCCCCCCCCCTTTTTATAGGGTGCGAGCAGACGTTGCTCGGACCGTATGAAAAGAGGTATTTTTGCTGGGAAAAGATCGGATCCGGGTAAGTACTCCTTGGTGGAATGGAATGACTTCCTGCCGCTTTTTGTTTGCAAAGTATCTCGCGGAGAGATACTTGTGTAAAAGGAATGGAATGACTTCCTGCCGCTTTTTGTTTGCAAAGTATCTCGCGGAGAGATACTTGTGTAAAAGGAATGGAATGACTTCCTGCCGCTTTTTGTTTGCAAAGTATCTCGCGGAGAGATACTTGTGTAAAAGGAATGGAATGACTTCCTGCCGCTTTTTGTTTGCAAAGTATCTCGCGGAGAGATACTTGTGTAAAAGGAATCTCGAGGAGAGTATGAGCAGCTCCTCGATGCACTGACACGTGTCCGCCGAATTTGAGCTTTTCTAACATTTCTCAATGTTGTCTCGAGGAGGACAGATCATGGTCATCGATCTGTCTCTGTGTGTCTCGAGTAGGGTGGTGCTCGCGCCGAGAATTGATTGCCGTGGTTAGGTAATTCGCTTCGACCTTGGGAACTGTGCCCGCTCCAGAGCGGGAGCGTGGGGGGCATAACCGGTAATTCACCAGGCGGCCGTGATCTGGACCGTTGATCTTGGGTACGTGGTCGGTCCGGATGGCGCGAGGGCATGCGTCGTTTCGTATCCCCGAGATACCCTTCTATAAATAGATCAACACTCGGTCATTCCACACTTTTCGCAATCCGAATATTCAGAGCTAAAAAGAGAGAGCGAGGAGAACTTTAGTGATCGACGAGTGTGAGTGATCGAGCCAAGTGACGCGCGAGGAGCTTTTTCGGTGAGCAGAACCCGATTTTCAGGCGAGTTTCCGACGTTTCCGGCCTTCTTTCCGGTTTCAAACCTTCATCCACGTAACAACAAGTAAGTTTTCTTCACTCGCATTGCAATTTCTTGCTTTTAATCGCCTCTTTTTGTCTCTTTTTGCCTCGAAATGCCTGCTTTCTTGCTTTTCGGTTTTGTGGTTTGCTCTTTTGTTTCTCTTTCTGATTTCGCCTTCCCGGAATGAAGTTTTCTGAATGATTACCGGTGGATTGACGCCTGAGAATGGCATTGGACCTAATAAAACTGTAAACGAACTTGTAACCGGACTATAACGGAATCGATTTGGACCGATTTGACTTGCATGGCCGTAGAAGTAGTTCCCTGTTCTTTGCTGTATACCCCTTGTCGCCTCCTCCTTAGGTTAAGGCCGTAGTTGTAACTGTATCAGGTCTTTTCGGGCGGTTGGTCGCTCCATGTATGCTCTTCGATTTTTAGATATCGTGCTCGCTCTTGGCCTGTTTTATATGCATGTGGGCATGCTGTTCGCTTTTCTTATGCTCTGAGCGGTTGGTCGCTCCATGTATGCTCCTTGCTCTACTTGTGGTTTAGAGTAACTTCTTTTCTTTTCGTTTGAGATTTTTCTCCGTTCGGGAGGTCGAACGTAATGAATGTACCTAAAAGGACCTCTCGGACTATCACAAACCATCCTAACTTCTCCTTTGCCCACCTTTAGGATGTCCGAGAGGAGCGACGACAGCCAGAACATATCGGCCGCTGGTGAGTATGGGAGCGACCATACTACGTCGCCTGATACGTCAGACGTATCGGCGACCTTTCTCGATGATACTATGGAACATGCTGCCGAGGAGCCTCGTACTGAGCAAGGTGGCGAGCGGGCTGCCGAGGAGGATGAAGAGACTGAGAGTGAAGAGGACCTCTATCAGTTGGTGACCAGGAAGAGGCGTCGTACCGAAGATGATGACTTTATCGACGACCGGACGGAGGCGGAGGGTGGTCCTTCCAACCCTGGGGTGTCCGCGGAGTTGATTACTCGCGCTGCCCAAGTCCATGGGTGTAACTATGGGGCGGTTAACGTGGTCCCTCCTGCCGACATCAGGATCGAGGAGATGGATGATACGGAGAGGCCGGAGTTAGCCTTGGCCCTTTACGAGGAGGGTGAACATTCGACCCAGCGTGGGAAGGCCCCGATTCCTGTTCAGATCATCGACAACGATGAGACAGAAGATGAGAGCGAGGAGGATGACGAAGCTACCTCTCCTCGGACTAGTCCCCCTTCGAAGAGGGTTAGATTTCCTCCACAGACTACTAGGAGGGCCGTGATTACCGACGAGGAGGAGGATGAAGTTCCTCTGACGATCGGGGACACTAACAGGAGTGAAGCTGTTCCGAGCACTAGATCTCCTTCCTTCTCGGAGGGGCAAAGACGTGCAATTAGAGATGCGAAGAGGTTCGCACGCGAGGAGGAGACTAGCTACCATTCTATCGACCCTACCACGATAGATTTTACTTTTCCGAGTGGGACCCGAGCAGCCAATCCACTCGAGGACCAGGAGGGTGAGATGCGGCGTGCTCAGATGGCCGCTGACAAGAAAAAAGCGGAGAGGAGAGCGAGCAAGCGTTCTCGCTCCAGTAAATCAAAGAAGGCAAAGGTTGCCGTGGAGCCAGAGCCTAAAACAACTAAGGCTGCTGAGAAAAAATTCACCAAGAGTGCCCGCACAGTAGACCTCCCCGATCCTCAGGGCGAGAAGAACGAGGATGGCATTATACCGACCACCTCTTCTACTGTCAAAGTCGAGGAGGTTCCCACACTTAGGTGGAAGTATTCTCTTCCTGAGAATAAGTTTGACATCCTCGTGCCCAAGGAGGATCAAACATTTTACAACGCTCCCCCTGGGTACATGGCCGTCCATTGCTTGAGCTTGGATCGAGGATGGATACTTCCATTTTGTGATGCTTTCCGGGACATCTTCAACACGCTGGGGATCGCTCCTTGGCAACTGGTACCTAGTGCCTTCAGGACTTTAGTATGTTTTGGAGTCTTTTGCATGAAGAAGGGGATCGCGCTGAACATCCACAACTTCAACTAGTTGTTCCGAGTCTCGATGAGCTCAGGGAACAAGTACTTCTATTACTTCAACGCGCGGCCAGGGTTGGGTTTCATCATGGACGCTCCTAGCTCCTCGGGCTACAAGTGGTTTCACAGGTACTTCTACATCAGGAAGAGGAAGTTGCCTAATATGACCGAGGTGGAGTTGGAGTGGGGAGTACCCAAACTCATGTTCCGGGGAAAGATAGCGGACAAACATCCGTTGCCCGAGGAGTCCGATCCCTGGGTCATGGAGCTCGAGGAGCAGAATCGGGGACCCCATCCCGAGAAGTACTTCTACTGGGGGTTGGTCCTTCAGCCACTTCCCTTTTTGGCGGGCCTTTCGCCTTATGCGTGCACCGGGTATATCGGGAACCGATATACTAAAAAGTCCTCTTCGGTAATAAGTCTTCGCATTTTTTCTTCGCTTTGCACTTGTATTTTTTCCTTGGTTGCTTTGTTTGTTTGTGATATGTCCTCGCTTTCCTACTTTCCTCGTCGATTTCTTATTGCTCCTCGATCGTACTGACTTGCGTTTAATCTCTTGCAGCTTATTGGTTCCAGTGGATAATGTTGAAGACTTTGGCTGCAAAGGAGGAACAGAGGAGGAAGCAGAGGTTGGCCAACAAACAAACCAAGATCCTCGGTTCTTTGAACTTGACCCCTCCTCGAAATGCCGCGCATCATCGCGACGCGTTAGTGCAGGAGGGGCTCAACACCAGAGAGAATCCTGTGGAGGCCACCAAGAGGGCCGAAGAGGAGGCTACTGCGAAGAGGGCCAAGGAGGCCAAAGAGGCCGAGGAGGAGGCCTTAAATACTATTGAGGTGGAGAAGAGGCCTGAGAGGCCTGCGGCGAAGAAGGGAGCGAGGAAGCTCAACCTTGGTGGAACCAACGAGCCTGCCCGTAAGAAGGGTAAGGTAGCCGCTTCTGGAGATGAAGTGAAGCGGCTCATTCAGATGAGCGACCTCGACCGGGCGCACGAGCTGAGTATGTGCTCGCTCCAGGTACTTGTCTTCACACTTTGTTGTTGTAAACTTTTCTAAGTATAAATTTTATTCTCCTCGCTAACTTCTTTTTGCAGCTCGAGAACTTGAAGGAGGCCTATGGCCAAGTTGCTGCGGATCGGGCCGACATAGGGGTCGTGATCGAGGACCTCGAGAAGAAGCTTGCTGCTTCAGACTCTAGAGCAAAGGTCTCGGAGGCTGAGGCCGGGAAGCTGAAGATCAAGGTAGAAGAGCTCGAGAAGGAGCTGTCCCGGGAGAGGTCGAGGAGCAAGAGCTTCAAGGGTGCCTACGCTACTTTATCCATATGCATGGAGAAGTTCAATGCAAGCATCCTATCCTTCCTCAAAGGAAGCCGAGTCGCCGCTGCTCGCGACTTCATGTCCTCGGTCACCTACAAGTTGGCCCAGAGAGACGTGCAAGTGGCGTCGCGCGAGGAGGGCTTCTTCTCCTGTGATGGCCAGCTTAAGAGGGTCAACTTTCTTCCAGCTGACTTCGACCCTGATGATCGTGAAGATTTGCATCCCGGGCGTCGCGAGGATCTTACTCCTTACCCCGATGAGAAGATTACCGAGGAGATGCACGAGGCGTGCGAATTTGGTGAGCTGGTGACCGACCCCGAAGTTCCTTATCCCAGCAAGTCAGCTTACCTTCCTGCCTGGGTGCCCGAGTGCCTGAGGAGCGGGATAATCTACCCGTTCGAGAAGGCAGCTCTTCGGAACGCTGCCTGGGTGAAGTTAAGCGATCCGGTTCTCGGGAGGGCAGCCGACTTCGTCGAGCCAGAGCTGACCATGTACCAGAAGGCTATTGAAGAGGCTCAGGCTCTGGAACGAGACAACATTGAGGGCCCTGAGGTGATCACGGTGCGAGGAGGAGCTACAAGCGCGACCACCCCGGTCACTGAATTTACTGACAGTCGCACTCGTTAGGATCGGGGAGCCAGTCGCTTGAAGACCGAGTATGCTCGGGCATGTTGTAATTTTTCCCTTTCCCGTACTTGCATTTATTTTCGAACAATTTTCATTTGGCCCTTTGAGGCACTCCTCGAAACATATATGTTTGTAACATAATTTTCTCTGTTGTTGTTTCATCGCTACTTTCTTCTTTCAATAAAATGTAATGCTCTTCGCTTTCTTACTTGTACTTGTGTTCTTACTAGTTCCAACTTTTGTTATGACGTATAACTTGGATAGGGTAGTTAAACACGTATAAGTTAGAATCGAGAACCAATGTTCTTCGCTACGAGCTCTTCGATCTATCAACGTAGACGCTTCTCGGTCGTTTTGATCACTTGAGAAAGAATTCTAAGTGTTGAACTTAGAAAAATTTCTAAGTGTTGAGTTAGAAAGACTGGAAGTTGCTCTCCTCGATCACTTCCGTCTCCTCGCTTTTCTTCTTTGAGTGGTTTCCTGCTCAATTCTCTCATAAAGTTTGGAGAGCGGGGAGGTTTCCCCTTAATCATGGAAATCGAATAGCTTTTATGTCGGTTAAGTAAGCTTTCTCGATCGAGTAGTCTTATTTTTTGAGTATAGTAGCTCTATACTTGAACATTTTCTTGTTGAAAGAGACATTGTATTGATTTGTCGGAAATGCAATTACAATGGGGGCTCTTCGGCCAGCTTGCTTACAACAACTTCTTAACAAAAGCAAGGGGTGCCTCTCACTTGGACCAGTGAGGAATCCTCCTCGGTCAATGGGCCTTCCACATAGGCTTTCAAAAAGCTTTTTCTCCCTACAACTTCAAGCGTAAAATCTCTGGAGGTTAGAGGTATTCCATGGATTCTTTAGTACTCTTCCCTCCATGTCTTGAAGACGATAACTTCCGTTGGACCTTGCTTCAATTATCTTGTAGGGGCCTTCCCAATTGGGTTGCATCTTCCCAACTTTGCCCAAGATGTCTGCTCTTCGGAGTACTAGGTCTCCTACTTGGAAGTCTCTTTCTCTTACGTCTTTGTTGTAGGTCTTTGCGATGAGTGCTTAATATCTGAGGATATTGGCCAAGGCGTTGGTCCTCGCTTCACTGATTGTCTCCAGGTCGAAGAGTCTCTCTGTATGATTGTCCTCGGGTTGATACCCTTGGATTCTGAGGGTTTCCACCGCCACTTCTGCTGGTATGACCGCCTCTGATCCGTAGACTAGCGAGAAGGGAGTCTCTCTTGTAGCTGTTTTTGAAGTAGTGCGGTATGCCCACACTACTCCATCAAGCTCGTCGACCCAGTCCTTGTTGGTAGCGAACCTCTTCTGCAAGTTGTTGACAAGGATTTTGTTGACGGCTTCTGTTTGCCCATTGGATTGAGGATGTCCTACAGAGGTATACCTCCTCTCAATCTTCATTTCCTTGCACCATTCATTGAATCTTTGGCCGCAAAATTGAGCACCACTATCCGAGATGAGGACCCTTGGCAAGCCAAATCGACACACGATGTTCCTGCATACGAAGTTCATAACTCTTTGTTCGGTGATGGTAGATACTGCCTCAACTTCCGCCCACTTGCTAAAGTATTCGACCGCAACAATGATGAACTTCTTTTGACCCGTGCCTCTTGGAAAGGGACCGACTATGTCGATGCCCCATATGTCGAAAGGGCAAGTGATGGCGATGGGCATGAGAGGTTTCGCCGGGAAGTTGATCAAATTGGCGTGCAATTGACACTCCTCGCATTTTCTCACAAATTGGGCAGCGTCTTCACGAACAGTGGGCCAGCAGTATCCTTGTCGAATGACTTTCTGCGCGAGGGTTCTTCCTCCGGCATGGTCTCCGCAACTTCCTCGATGCATTTCTCCAAGGAGTTTTTGAACTTCATGCTCGGGGACGCATCTCAAGTAGACTCCCTCGAAAGACCTTTTGTACAAGTAGTCTCCTTGCATGATGTATCGAGGAGCTTTTCCCTTGATTCTCCTTGCTTCAGCCTTGTCACGAGGAAGGCTTCCATTTTTGAGATATGTTGTTATCTCTTGCATCCAATTCGGTTGATCGTCAATTGCCAAGACGTTTGGCTTTGATGACCACAAAGATGATGCGTTGATTCTCATGAGTATCACGTTCCGGGTATCAACTCCTCCGGAGGCTGAGGCATACTTTGATAGGGCGTCTGCCCTTTGATTGAGATCCCTTGAGAACTTTTCAATCTCACAACTTTCAAATTTTTGAATTTCTTCCGTGATGGCACTCTTGTACTCAGCCAGTGAGTCTTTCTTGGTTCTAAATTTCCCCGAGATTTGCTTCTCGGCCAGTTGGGAATCGGTGAAGAGATGTAGCTTCTTCACTTGCAATGACTTTGCCATACGTAGAGCTATGAGGATGGCTTCATATTCTGCTTCATTGTTGGAGACCGGGAAACTAAGAGTAACGGCGTACTCGAGTTCAGCCCCTCCGGGACTCTTGAAGTATATTCCTATCCCGCCATTTTTCCTGATGAGGATCCATCGACATGAAGAATCCAGACGTCTCCATGGTCTACTAATTCTTTGGGTTTTGGAGAGACGGTCTCCGCACCCTTTGGCTCGTCGGTTTTCTCTGTCAGGAACACTTCATGCCTTTTCCTTTTGGTTTGGGACATCGCCTTAAGCTCTTTTAAAGCATCTTCCAGAGCTTGCATTGGGTTGTTTTGATGGGGTTGCTCTTCGACCATCATCAAAGCACTCTTTGTTTCCGAAGAGTTTTCCTCTGCAGTTCCTTTTGAGGGATACTCCACGAGGAAGTCGGCTATGACTTGTGCTTTCTTGGCCACGGGTGCTTGGTAGTCGATGTCGTACTCACTTAGTTCAATCGCCCATCTTGCCATTCTTCCCGAATTTTCGGGTTTTCCGAGGACTTGCTTGAGAGGTTGCTTTGTCAAAACAACAACCTTGTGAGCACCAAAGTAGGGTTTTAACCTCCTTGCAGTATAAACGAGGGCAAAGGAAAGCCTCTCGATATCCATGTACCGCGTTTCAGCCCCGGCAAGTACTTTGCTCAAGTAGTAGATGGGCAAGTGGTCGTTCCCTTGGATTCGCACCAAGACGAGCTGATAGCTTCCCCGGTTGCTGCTAAGTACAAATAGAGTACCTCTCCTTCTACGGGTTTCGACAATAGAGGAGGAGGAGTAAGTATTTTTCAGCTTCTCGAAGGCTTCCTCGCACTCCTTCGTCCACTCGAAGTGGCTGCTCTTTCTCAATACCTTGAAAAAAGGTAGATTTTCTCGGCAGACCTCGAGATGAATCTACTCAACGCAATTGACTTTCCGACAATTGTTGCACCTCGTTGATGGATTGAGTTGTGGAAGATCGAGTATGGCTTTATCTTTTCGGGATTTGCTTCTATTCCTCTTTCTGTCACCATGTAAACGAGGAACTTCCCCCCTTTGACTAAAAGGTACACTTCGCGGGTTGAGCTTCATGCCATACTTTCTCAAGATTGAGAAGCAATTTGCCAGGTAACCTACATTGTTGCCTCGGTCTTGCTCTTGACGAGCATGTCATCGACATATACTTCCATTGTTTACTAGCTCTTCCTTGAACATCTTGTTAACCAACCTTTGGTAGGTCTCCGGCGTTCTTACGACCAAATGGCATTAACGTTGAAGGTACACATTGCCGTTTGCGAAGAAGGCAGTCTTAGGCCATCATTTTGGCCATTTTGACCTGGTAGAAGCCCTGGTATGCTCCATGAAACTCAGGAGGGCGCAATCCCGCGGTGGATCAACAAGCTGTCGATTCGTGGGAGAGGGTATGGATCCTTCGGGAAAACTTGTTGAGCCTTGTGAAGTTGTTGCACATTCGCCATTTTCCCCGGACCTTTTCCACGAGGACACATTGCATACCCAGTCGTAGGTATCTCACTTCCTTGATGTGGAAGGCTTGAAAGAAGCCTTTGTACTTCCGCTTTATGATGGCATATCTTCCGCACTGAAGTCTCTTCGCTTTTCTCTGATGTGGGTGATCGATGGGTCTACGTTCAGTCGGTGAACGGCG
>CM051455.1:109432731-109523278 GCA_028274465.1 Plantago ovata | reverse complement strand
GTTGTAGACTATAAAGTCGTTGGTTCACTCCGCCTTCGGGAAGAGCTAGTATCTTGTCGGGGGTCGCCTCTTCTCAGCTCAGCTCCTCGAAGCTTTCCTGAACTTGGTCACGTCCATATACGAACTGAGGATTTTACGCCAGTTAAGAGGACAGGGTCCGCTATCTTCGATAATCCTTCACAACGGCGATATAACCAGCCAAACCAAGAAAACTTCTCACTTCAGTGACGGATCGGGTCCCTTCCAATTGATATCGACTCAATCTTCGATGGGTCAACCTCCAGACCTTCTTCAGAGATAATGTGCCCGAAGAAGGCTACCTGATCTAGCCAAAATTCACACTTGGATGAATTTGGCATACAATTGTTGTTCTGAAGAGTTTCCAAGAATTCGAAGATGTTTCTCATGATCCTCTTCAGAGTTGAGTAAAGGAGAATGTCATCGATGAAAACAACAACAAACTGATCTAGATACGGCTGAAAAACTCGGTGCATCAAATCCATGAACACAGCCGGGGCATTCGTAAGGCCAAAAGGCATCACTACGAACTCGTAATGACCATACCTCGAATTCAGGGCAGTCTTAGGTATGTCTTCTTCCCTTACCCTAACTTGATAATAGCCTTGTCGCAGATCAAGCTTTGAGTAAACCTTCGAACCTTCCAACTGATCGAAAAGTTCCTCAATACGGGGCAGGGGGTACTTGTTCTTGACAGTGACTTGATTCAAGCCTCGATAGTCGATGCACATCCTCATAGTACCATCCTTCTTCTTCACGAACAGAACCGGTGATCCCCAAGGTGACGAACTAGGCCTCACAAAACCTTTATCCACCAGATCTTGCAGTTGAGTCTTCAGCTCCTTAAGCTCAGCAGGTGCCATCCTATACGGTGACTTCGAAATTGGTGCAGTGCCAGGTACCAGATCAATGCTAAACTCCACTTCTCGTTCAGGGGGTACGGAATCCAGCTTCTCAGGGAAAACACCCTTGAACTCCTTAACCACCCTGACTTCCTCGATTTTTGGCTGATCTTTGGGTTTATTGATCAGATATGCCAAAAAGCAGGTAGCACCCTTCACGTATAGCCT
The DNA here is from genome assembly GCA_028274465.1 of Plantago ovata. Lineage (NCBI taxonomy): Eukaryota > Viridiplantae > Streptophyta > Magnoliopsida > Lamiales > Plantaginaceae > Plantago > Plantago ovata. Next base: position 109,522,190 of record CM051455.1, on the reverse strand, counting down.
CCTAGCTTCCATGGCAGACAATAGAAACTTCTCGTCCTTTCTCTTATCTCCTTTCCATACGACTTTCTCCTCTCCAGGTTTTCCCAGGGATATGGCCTTGGTTCGACAATCCAGTTGCGCGTAGTGCTCGGACAGCCAATCCATACCCAGAATAACATCGTAGGTTGATAGAGGTAGAAATATTAGGTCAGCAGGGAAAGTTCTTCCTAGGATGGAAATCTCACATCGCTCGACGAACTTCTTAGTGATTAGACTAGCTCCCAAAGGCGTACATACTTCTAAAGCGTAGGGTAATACTTTGTATGGTAAAGCGAGTGATTCAGCAAATACTTCAGCAATAAATGAATGCGTAGCACCAGGATCAAATAAAGCTTTAGAAGAAGTTTGAGCGATCAGTAGCGTACCTTCAACCACAGTTGCGGTGTCAGGAACTTCATGACCGCCTATGCTGAAAACTCGGGGCTTCGCCATAGGACCCTTTCCATCATTTCTCGGAGCATAGTCTCCTGATCTTCCTCCCTTGACAATGGCATGACGGTTCGGACAGTGGCTAATCTTGTGATCCTTACTCCCACAAGCCAAGCATAAACCCTGTCTTTTCCAGCAGTTGTGCTCATCGTGGTTGACTCCTCCACAGTAGTTGCAGTTCTTCCTTGCCTGGGATGACTGCCCAGACCCTCCAGTAGTGTTGCGAGAGCGGTTGTCATGCTGAGTACGGGAATACTTCGACGGTGGTGCCTGATATTCAGATTGATATCCTCCTCGATTCTCCCTCTTATAACCAGATTGGCTTCCTCCTCTATGGCTCCCAGAAGAACTAGAGTAGCTCCTCTTGCTCGAGTATGGCTTATCAGCCATCTTAATCTCCTTGAGACCACTCTCTACCTCGGAGGCGAGTTCGACAGCCTTGAGATAGGTAGGCATATTGGTCCCAAATAGACTGTACCGGATCTCAGAGTTGAGTCCCTTCACGAAGTGACGAACCTTCTCTCGTTCCTCATCCTGGAAATGCGGCACGTATTTCAGTAACCGGGTAAACTCCGAGTCATAGTCGGCAACATCCATGTTCCCTTGCACCAAAGCTTGAAATTCGTCTCTCCGGTTCTCGCGAACCAGGCGAGGCACGTACTTGTCCATGAAGTCCTTGGTGAAATTCTCCCAGGTACGAGCAACTCCCTCTTGCCTCCATCTCGCATTCACAGTTCTCCACCAGTTCCTGGCGGCTCCCACGAACTGGAAAGCAGCAAGCTCGATCTTCCTCTCATCCGGATAGTGCAGGATCGAGAATAAGTTCTCCATGCCTTCGATCCAGAGCTCAGCCTTACGGGGATCTGGTGTTCCCTCGAACCTCTCAGGATGGAATCGAGTGAACCGTTCTGCAGCTTGATCGATGGTCTGGATCGGTGGTGGTGGCGGAGGCTGAACAGGTGGTGTTGGTGCTCCAGCGCGGCGAATGGTTTCGCTGAAATTCCCCAGAGCGGCGATGATACGGTCCACTTGGTCTCCATTTTCAGCGTGCTGATCGTCTCCACTTCCATTGCTGCTGGCACCACGAGCGTTTCTGCGACTCATTCTAACAAAGGGCACTACTTAGCAGTTGATTTAACAACCTCGAATCTCTAACTTAGGGAAGAGCAGAAAAACAAAGAACTAAGGCCAGTACTTAATCTTCTACAACAGGTATAAACTGAGCAGTGAAGAAGAAAACATGCCTTGACCTATAAAACAAAAAGAAAAAACAAGAAAACAACGAAGTCTCAAAACAGTCAAGCATGCAATAAAACAAAAAGCAAACGGTCTCTACTCGTCTTAGCGAGGGAAAACAGAAAACCACAGAGTCAAATAAACGGAAAAGCATAAGCAGTCTCAGTCGGCTGAACTAAAAGAAAACTCGCTTGACAGAAACAAAGAAGTTCGGTACGAGTTCGAAAAGGCAACTATCCTAGTAAGCGTCCTCGCTATCATCCTCGGAACGTCCCTCGGGCACGTGAGCATCTCCTCCTTCTCCCTCAGAGGAGTCCTCCTCGGGATCTTCTTCGGATTCTTCTTCGTCTTCACTCTTTCCTCTACGGGATGGTCCGCAACCCTCGGGAAACGTCCTCCGAGCCTTCCTCCTGGGAATCCGGTTGCCAACATTGGACGCGGTTAACATAACAAAGCCAGAGTGCTCCTTCGCGGCGCGTAAGGCCGTCTTCAGAAATCCGATCTCTGCTTCCTTCGTTGCTATCACATCTCGAAGCTTAAAGTTCTCCAGCCAGTAGTGATCACGTTCATGCACGACTCTATCCATCACGAATCCAGGGTAAACGCCAACAACAGGAACGGAGGTATACGGGTTGAATTCTCCTTCGACTAGACGATAACGAATAACCCTCTTCTCAGAACTCATACCTATCTGTAAGCACACGCGTAGTTAACTAGCTAATATCTACGTCAGAATCAAACAACCACGGAAGGTCAACGGTTTCAGAACGGGTCAAAGGTAGTCAGAAACAGAACAGAGAAGATGAAAAGACGGTTCAGGGTTAGTGCGTAAGACTCGAATCCAAAAAAAAAAAACAACAGAAAATACAAAACCTAATCAGCGACTCGGACCCTCACACACACCCCAAAGGTCAAAAGATCCTATCCTAGCAAGCTCGAGTTTGAACTCAAGCTCTGATACCAACTGTAACGGTACTGGTTTTGAAAACAAAATATTTTCTTGAAAAGGAAGTTCGAAAATAATTTAATAACAACGGTCGGCAATAAATGCCCAAAATAAACTTTGACACTAACAATAACAAACAATACTCAATGACAACTCAAGTTCGAAAAGACAACGCATGAAGACAAATAAAGTGTTCTTCTTATTTTGAAAAGAAACCCGTGACACCCCAGACCCTTCTCTCAGTCGCTGGCTTCCTAGTCACGCACATCCTCAGCAGCATCTGGAAGGAAGGAATTTTGGAAAAACAAAAGAGTGTGAGATAAAGGATCTCAGTGAGGTTCTAAGTTAAACAGAAAGTAAAACAGTTTTAAAACAAAATCCTTTTAAGAAAACGAGCAAACAGCACAGAACACGTATAACAGATTAACAGAACAGATACGTTGTAGACCGTCGGTGCAGCCCGCCTTATTGCTCCTACTCCCAGAATGCCCTTATAACTCCCTCCAGAGGATGCATAACTCCGGACAGAAACAGAAACCCCCGTGTACTTTGGAGAAACAGATCCTACGACCCTAATAGACCTCAGCGACTTCTGCCTCGCGCCTAAAAGGGAATAGACTAGGCCACGATCAAGCAAACCCGATAGTCCTCCACTACCCAAGCCTACCTAACCATAACCTAATCGACCGGTCACACAGAAACAGAATAGATACAGAACAACAGATACAATTAATTAACACCGAGAGGTGTTCCTGCAGAAAGGTCAGTACAGAACATAGTAGCAATAAACAGAAATCCAAAAGTCATACTTAGGACTTATACTTTTACGCGGAAGCATACAATATACAGTAGATAGTAATAGACACAAACAGTCACATAGCCTTCCAGTTTTTCGCAAATAATAGGTTTAGGGGTGAACACTCACCTTAGCTTACGAGCAAACGACCTTCAACAAGAAATGAGCTTACGGGTTTACGGACAACGGAGAACCTAACAAGAAAGTACTAACACAATTTAGAAGTCGAACGGACGGAAGGAAAAAGGTTGAAAAAGGAATGGTAAAGTCGGGGTTCGAACTCGGGACCTCTAAGTTAGTCAAGCAAGGACCTAACCAACTAGGCTAGCAAGTCAAGTCAAACTAACTTACAAAACAGAAACTAAGTTCAAAACATTTTCAGAAACTTCTTCGATTTTCAAATTCTGGAAATTACCAAAATACCCTTAGTGGTAAATTGCAAGAAAAACCCTTTTCAAAACCGACAGAACAAACAAACCAGAAGTTCCAACACTTAACAGTCTTCTCAAAACAACAAGGTTTACGATACAAGCCTACTGTCAGTCAACTACGGTCAAAAGTAAAACTGCAAAAAGGTCCTTTAGGTTTTAAAGTTTCCCAAATCAGTCCACAAAGAATCCAAAACATAACAACGGAGTCCAAAAGTCCTTCCGAGGTCAAACAGTAAATCAAAGTCAATCATACGAGGTCAAAAGTCACAAGTCCAGCAAACAGTAACTAAACTAACAACCTAAGTCCCGGTTCTCGATTCGAAATAATTAACAAGTTCAGATCGATCAAGGGTAAAATTGTCCAAGGGTAAAAGGTCCAAATCAGAATACGAGTACGAGTCTAAAATCGAGAGCAGTAGCAAGGCAACGAAATTTACCTTCGAATCGAAAGAAAGGTTTGAACAATCTGCAAATCAATGAATCGAAAAGAAAAAGGGAATTAAACCAAGATTCGAATCGAATTCGAAAGCAAAACCGAAACCGAACAGAAAGGTTGAACCGACTTACCGATCGGCTCAGAGTAACAGACCGGCGGAACGAACCGGCCGGACGAATCGACGATCGGAGCGGCAACGGCGGACGGATCAGTGGCGGCGCGGCGCGTACGGATCGATCGGGAACAGAGAACGCGGCGCGGCGACGAACAGGCGGACCGAACGGCGGCAAGGCGAAACGCGGCGGCACGGGGATACGGGGCCAGAGACCGCGGCGATCGGAGGCGAACAGAACTGGATGCGCGGCGGCGGCGAAACGGTCAGCAAGGCGCGGCGAACGGAGGCAAGGCGGCGGCGACCGGAGGAGGCTAACGAGAACAGACAGACGGTCGAATCGATCGATTGGATCGATCGACAACGCCGCGGCGGACGGCGGCAGCAAATCGCGGCGGCGGCGACCGGAGGAGCGGAGCAGACAGGGATGATTGATGAAGATGATGGATTGTTGATGACGGCGGGTGAGAGAGGCAGAGAGAGTTTTTTTCTTTCTTTGCTGATGGTGAAGGCGTGAAGGATGAGAGAGAGAAAGAGTTTTCTTTTTCTTTCTTACTAATGGCAAAGAACGGCTGAGAAGTAGTCTGACTAGGGTTAGGGTTTTGGCAACTAATGGGCCGGTCAAAGGGGCCTTTGACTGGGCTAAACGAGAAGGGCCAAGAGCTAGCAGATCAGATAGTCCAGCTTAATCCAAACGAAACGAAACGAACTAACTTACGCGGAAATAATTAATTAATTACCGAATAAATAATTTACTCTGATAATTAATTAACTAAAATAAATAATTAAATAATTAAATAATTAAATAAATAATTAAAAAAAAACGGGGTGTTACACTCTTCCCCCCTTAAAAGAATTTGGTCCCCAAATTCGCACCTGAAAAGTTGAAGAGCTCGGGATACTGCCGGCGCATGTCATCCTCGCTTTCCCAAGTTGCCTCCTCATACTGATGATTTCTCCACAGAACCTTTACTTGCTTGATTTGCCGATTACGGAGCTGTTGTACCTTCTGGTCAAGGATACGAACCGGTTGTTCCACATAGGACAAATCCTCCTCAATGGTCACCTCCTCGGGTTGAATCACGTGCGACGGATCCGGATAATACTTCTTCAGTTGAGATACGTGGAATACATTATGAATTCCAGTAATAGTAGTGGGCAGTTGCAACCGATAAGCTACAATGCCAACTCTCTCAATGATCTCGTATGGACCCACATATCGCGGGTTCAGCTTAGCTCTACGACCCATACGAACAATTCCCTTTCTCGGAGATAGCTTGAGAAAGACAAAATCACCCACTTCAAATTCCAAATCTCGTCTGCGGTTATCGGCGTAACTCTTCTGTCGACTCTGAGCAGTTCTCAAACGGTCACGGATAAGTCTAACCTTTTCCAAGGTTTCTTGTATCATCTCGTTGAGAGACCTCTCTCCAGCTACTGGTGTAGAAACTCGGTCCTCCAAATCCCAATACAGTGGTGATCTACACTTCCGACCATACAGCGCCTCGAACGGTGCCATACCAATCGATGCTTGATAACTGTTGTTATAAGCATACTCCACCAACGGCAAATGCTGTGCCGAGCTTCCTTGGTGATCTAGCACACACAATCTCAGAAGATCTTCCAAAGTTTGAATGGTCCTTTCGGATTGACCATCTGTCTGCGGATGTGCTGCGGTACTAAAATTCAACTTGGTACCTAAGCCTTCATGTACTTGCTTCCAAAATCTCGAGACAAACTTTGGATCTCTATCCGAGACAATGCTCACTGGAGTGCCGTGAAGCCTAATTATCTCGTCGCGGTAGACTTCGGCTAACTTCTCGGACGTGTAGGTGGTCTTAACGGGTAGAAAATGTGCCGATTTTGTCAATCTATCGACAATAACCCAAACACCATCAAAACCACCCCTAGCTCCCGGTAAACCAGTCACAAAATCCATAGTGATCATCTCCCATTTCCACTGTGGAATCTCGAGTGGCTGTAGTAAACCTCCCGGTTTCTGGTGCTCAGCCTTCACTTGCTGGCAGACTAAGCAACTTTGCACAAACTGTGCTACATCTCGTTTCATATAGGTCCACCAGTAAACCTTCTTCAAATCCTCGTACATCTTGTTTCCTCCAGGATGCATCGAATACTTAAACTTATGAGCTTCCTCCAAAATTAATCGTCTAAGCTCTTCATCAGAAGGCACACACAATCTTCCTTGAAACCTTAGAGCTCCATTCTCATCAATAGAGAATTTCGCATTTCGAGGCTCAGTAATATGTGCCTTGATATCCTGAAGCTCCTCGTCGTGCTCTTGAGCCTCAAGAATCTTTCCTGCCAACTCATACCTCAAAGTGATGTTGGCGAACATACACGACAATCTGGATACTTCGAGATTAGACACGTGTACCCTACGACTTAAGGCATCGGCGACCACATTGGCCTTACCAGGATGGTATCGAATGGTACAGGTGTAATCGCCCAGAAACTCCATCCATCGTCGTTGTCTCATGTTTAACTCCTTTTGGGTAAACACGTACTTCAAGCTCTTATGATCCGTGAGGATAGTGAACTCAGGACCATAAAGATAGTGTCTCCACTTTCCCAACGCAAAGACTATAGCAGCTAGCTCAAGGTCATGGGTTGGGTAATTTCTTTCATATGGCTTCAGTTTTCTCGAAGCATATGCGATCACCTTTTCTCGTTGCATCAGTACACAACCCAAACCTTCCTTTGAAGCATCGGTGTAGACTATAAAGTCGTTGGTTCCCTCGGGAAGAGCTAGTATCGGGGCGGTGGTCAGCCTCTTCTTTTATTAGATGTCAAGGGATAAGTTAGATTTTTCTGATTGAGTTTTAATTTGATTGGGAATGAATCTAGACTTGAATTGGTTTTCTAGTGCGATAAGAATTAGATTCTTATTCCTTTATGAAGTCTAATTGATTATTCTTTAGGCTTCTATTGACTACTATATATAGTAGACTATTAGAGAGCTTTGATGAAAAAACGTTTAGATTATTCTTTCTACCAGTTTTCTTAGAGAAAATAAAAAAATTTCCCCTACCTCTTACAAGCCACGCGCGCGCCACCCTCACCGGAGGAAAACCGTCACCCCATCTTCTTGGCCACACAAAGAATATCCTAGCATTCTTTCCGATAAGCTGTTCATCCGTGGATACCAAGGTTGAGGTTCAAAGAATAATAGTCTACTATATATAGTAGTCAATAGAAGCCTAAAGCATAAGCAATTAGACTTCGTAAAGGAATAAGAATCTAATTCTTATCGCACTAGAAAACCAATATCAAGTCTAGATTCATTCCCAATCAAATTAAAACTCAATCAGGAAAATCTAACTTATCCCTTGGACTTCTAATAGAGGAAGGAGTCGAACTCCCTCCCCTATCCAGCTCCTGCGCGCGCGCGCGCCTGTCCTACGGGAGATAGTGGGTCCCAATTTGGGACCCACTTATAGTTCTAAGGCAATTCAAACTCCAAGTAGATTTTGACCATGTGCATATGTTAATTCTAAATTAACATATCCTTTCAAATCAAACCTCTATTATATTTCAAAAATATAATCTTTAATTGTATTTACATAAAATACAATTAATTAGCCAATTCAATTAATAATTCCAAATCATTAATTGAGCCACCAAATATTATAATTAATTCCAAATCAATTATAATCCATCAATCACAATTAATTCCAAATTAATTGCGATTCCATCTTCAAGGATATTCTGATAAGCTGAATCACCACATAGTGTGACCCATAGGACCTCATTGTATTAAGCAAGTCCTAGACTAGGCAAAATGGAATTCCTAGACGGTTCCATTTGCAATATTAATACATGAGGACGTTTGAGAGGTTTCTCAAAGCAAACCCTTTCGTTGCGAAGTCTGTTGCGCTCAATGCGGCGATGGTGTTGAAGGGTAGTTCGTGCTTCTTTCTAAGTTCGCAATGAGTCGTTATGGTCAATCTATTCTATGTCTTATTCATGTAGTGTTCCTCCTGAAATAATAGGGAACCTTCTTGTAGCTTCCTCACACCTGAAATAGACTAGAGGGGGGGGGGGTTAATGTCTCTTGCCCGGTCTGTAAGATATCAGACCGGAATGACGACTTTACGAGTAGGGAGTTGTGAGGCTTCCCTAGTAATAAATGTGGTGGTTCAGAGGTATTAATGCTTACTGTTGAGGAGTAAATGAAGCCTTTATATACTTGTGGCCTTTCATCTTCCGGTCGTGTGGGATCGCGACACGTGTACGGCTAGGATTGAGGCCTTCCTCGGCCCAGGCCCATTAGGGAGGTCATGGGCCTTGGCCCAAGGGAGCAACCATGGCTGGTCGCTCAGGGTCCTCGAGCCTTCCTCGTGCGTTGTAGGTGCGAGTAGTATCCTGCCCAGTTTCTCTCAAGGAGCGTTACCTTGACGTAAGCTCCTCCTCGAGCCATAGAGATGCTCCTCAAGCCATATGGCTGCTTTGTCCTTGTAATGAGCTTATTTTGAGGGTTAGCCTCCCAGTGATGGTCGGACCCTATGTTGGTCGAACCACGCCTTAGTGACGTACTTGGGTGTGGTCGCGCCCTTTGAGGGACGGCCTATTATGCTTTGTCGCGCTCTTAGACCGCTCCAGTTCGTACATGCGGACTGGACATATTTCAACACTAACATATGTCCCCCTAGTTTCCAAGTATCTTTGTAGAAGATAGTTGAGGAACTATGTTGAAGTAGAGGTCGAGCAGAGCATCGACTAGTAGTGGGCGAAAAAAGATTTCCATATTCGCACATGGTATCTTTCCCTCCCCCCCCCTTTTTATAGGGTGCGAGCGGATGTTGCTCAGACCTTATGAAAAGAGGTATGTTTGCTGGGTAGAGATCGGATCCGGGTAGGTATTCCTTGGTGGAATGGAATGACTTCCTGCCGCTTTTTCTTTGCCAATTATCTCGAGGAGAGATAATTCTGAGAGTGGAATGGAATGACTTCCTGCCGCTTTTTTTTTGCCAATTATCTCAAGGAGAGATAATTCTGAGAGTGGAATGGAATGACTTCCTGCCGCTTTTTCTTTGCCAATTATGTCGAGGAGAGATATTCTTGAGAGTGGAATGGAATGACTTCCTGCCGCTTTTTCTTTGCCAATTATCTCGAGGAGAGATAATTCTGAGAGTGGCTCCTCGATCCGTTATAATGTATCCGTCGATTTTTTGTCTTGCCATCCTTTTTTATATGTGAAGTCTCGAGTAGCAATGTTGTTGGTCGTCGATTTTTTGTCTTGCCATCCTTTTTTATCAGTGAAGTCTCGAGTAGCAATGCTGTTGGTCGTCGCTCTATCGCTGAGCCATGTGGTGCGGTGCTCGCGCTACGATTACCTACTGTGACTAGGTAATTCGTGCCGGCATGGGAAAGTGTGCCCGAGCCCGAGCGGGAGTGCGGAGGGTAAAATGGGGAATTGGCGAGGCGGGGCTGATCTGAGCCGTTGAGAGCTGCCACGTGTTCGGTCCCGATGGAGCGAGGGGTACCGCCGGTTCAAATTCCTCGGATACCCTTCTATAAATAGATGAGGATCGATCTCATTTTTCACTTTCTGCAAAACTTTTTACTGAGAGCCTTTGTGAGAGCGAGGAGCATTAAATAGAGATCGAAGAGCATCAAAGTGAGATCGACGAGCCTTCCCGGAGTTTTTCAGGCGAACCAACAGTCCTCTTTTCCGGCGGATCTAGTAGCTTCCGAGTTCGATTCCAACTTCAATCGCTTAAACAAGTAAGTTCTTCAATCCTTTGATTAATTAAATCGCTCTTTATGCTTGGAATTTTCCGTTTTTCCTTCCTTTCCCTATCATGGCCGCCTGTCTCTGCCGCCTGAGCCCTTGCCGGCGTACGGCGTGCTTGAGAATGCTTACCGGACTTAATAACATACCTAAACGGACCGTAAAACTTGGTTTTTTCCGTTAATGTGCATGCTTGAATTTCTGTAGCTTTCGAAATTCTCCCCCTTTTATTTTTCTGTACGCCCCATTGCCTCCCTAACTGAGAAAATGCTTAGTTTAGAACTGTAGATTCCATAGCTCGTCGGTTTTACGCGGTTGGTCGCTCCATATGTGCTACTCGGTCGGCTTTTGGTTTTGCTGTAGAGTAACTTCTTTTGTATTTATGCCCTTTTTCTTGAGATTTTTCTCCGTTCGGGAGGTCGAGCATAATCAATATACATAAACGGACCTCTCGGACTATCACCACCCATCCTTACTCTTTTTCTGGCCAACCTTTTAGGATGTCCGAGAGGAGCGACGATAGTCAAAACCATCACGACGCTCTCGATTACGGAAGCGGTCAGGAGACGTCCGAGGAGACATCCGTATCGGCCACCTTTCTAGATAAGACCATGGAACTCTCCTCTGATCACGAAGAACCGGGGCCTCAGGTCGAGGAGGTTGACGGTGAGGAGAGCGAAGAGGAGGAGCTCGAGGAAGGCGAAGAGGATGGGGAATCTGGTGAAGAAGATGATTCCGAAGAGGAGGAAGAGGAGGCGTTCCGTCTAGAAGTCCGAAGAAGAAGGAATGCCGACGAACTTTTTATTGATGATCGGACCGAAGCAGAAGGGGGTCCTCCAGATACTGGCGTTCCGGCCGCCATGCTAACATAAGCTGCCCAGGTTTTAGGGCGCGACTATGGTGTCCGGGGTAATGTCGATCCAGCGCCTATCCGAATAGAGGATATGGACGATACCGAGCAGCTTACGCCTGAGCTTGCTTGGTTCGAGGAAGGAGAACATTCTTTCCAAGAAGGCCATCGTGAAGATATCGAGGAGCCTTCTTCATCTCGGGTACGTAAGTCTGAACTTCCTGTGCAAACTATTCGTCGCACAGTGATAAGTAGCGACGAGGATTCCCCGGTGCAGATTCTCGATCTCCACGGGAATGAAGCTGGTCCGAGCCGGAGTTTTCCATCTCCTTCGTTTTCTGAGATGAATTGGAATGCGGAGCGAGAACTGTTCATTCAAGAGCAGTATTACTTCGATGATGTTATCCCTTATGAGACTATCGATCCTACACAGATAGATTTCAGCTTCCCCGCGACAAGCAATGTAAGACCTCCAATTCCGAGTGAGGAGGATGAAGGAGAGCGGGCCAGGGCTGTATTTGAACACGATCGCAAGCGTAAGAGGGGCGAGAAGGTCTCATTTTCCGAGGATAAGGAAGAAGCTGCCCATGCTCCGGGTAAGGCCCCGAAGAGATCGAAGAAGAAGGCTTCTCGATCTAAGAAGAAAAATGAGGATCCCGAAGAGAATTCCAAGGTTACTGTGGCCAGCGGGAAGAAGTTTACCCGAGGACCTAAGGATGTCGATCTCCCCGATCCTCAGGGCGAGAAGAACGAAGATGGTTTGATTCCGACGACCGCCTCGACGGTTAGAAAGGAAGAGATACCATCTATAAGGCAAAAGTATCGGCTAAGCAAGAGGAAGATTGACATCCTCGTGCCGAAGCCCGACCAGACATTCTATAATGCCCCACCTGGTTATATGGCCGTGCATCTACTAACACTGGATCGAGGATGGATCCTCCCTTTTTGCGACCCCTTCAAGTATATCATCAACCAGTTGGGCCTCGCTCCGTGGAAACTTCTCCCCCGTGCATTCGACACTCTTATCTGTTTCGGGGTACTCTGCAAGAAGTTGGGGATCCCGGTAAACTTTCATAATTTCAACCGGCTTTTCAGAGTCTCGATGAGCTCTGGAAACAAATTCTTTTATTATTTCAACACTCGCCCCGGTCTCGGATTTATAGTGGACGCTCCGTCCTCCTCGGGCTACAAATGGTTTCATCGATACATATATGTTAAGAAGAAGAAGCTCCCCGGTATGAGCGACGCGGATGTGGAGTGGGGAGTACCCAAACACTTCTATCGAGGACCGATATCTGATCGGTATCCTCACCCTGTGGAGTCGGACCCCTGGGTACTGGCACTCGAGGAGAGAAACGCTTGTGAAGACCCCGAGAAGTACTTTTACTGGGGTTTAGTGTTGCAACCACTCCCCTATCTTGCCGGTCTGTCGTCCCCGGTCTACACGGGTTACAAGAACTTAGGATATACCGATGACCTCCTCTTTGGTAACTAGCTCGAGGATCATCTTAGAAACCTTATACTTGTGTTTTTTCTCATTGTTTTCTGTGTATCAACTATCATTGCTCTTCGCTTTTGCTAATTCTTTTGTTCTCCTCGATTGTGCAGAATACTGGTTTGCTTGGATAATGTCGAAGACCTTAGAGGCGAAAGAGGAGCAAAGGAGGAAACAACGCTTGGCGGGCAAGACTACGAAGATCCTTGGGTCCCTTGACCTTAGCCACCCCAAGAACCCGGCGGAGTATCGAGACACTCTGGCCAAGGAGGGGCTCGTGGCAATCGAGGACCCCTTGGAAGCTGTTAAGTGGAAGGCCGCGGAGGACGCAGCGGCTGCAAAGAAGTCCGGGGAGGCCGGAGAGGGCAACCCGGAGAAGCGCCCTAAAGAGCGAGCCCCTCCTGTGAAAAAATCTTGTGCGAAGAGGCTCCTTAATCTTGGTGGGAACGACGAGCCGGCCCGTAAGAAGGGTAAAGCCTTGGATGTTGATCGCGACGCAAACATCAAGCGGTTCGTCCAAATGTCCGAGTTGGACCGCGCCCATGAGCTAAGCCTCTGCGCTCTACAGGTAAAACTCACAAAATTTTTACAAGTCTTTAATTTCATTCCTTCTCGCTATTGCAGCTCTAACTTTTAAATTTTCTTGCAGCTCGAGCACATCAAAGAGGCGTATGCTAATGTCGCGGCGGATCGCTCCGACATCAGCCAGGTGATCGAGGAGCTTGAAAAGACCGTGGCGTCCGAGAAGGCTAAGACCCAGGTGGCAAATGAAGAGGTCCGGAAATCCCACGAGAAGGTGGATCAGCTCGAGAAGGAGTTGTCTCGGGAGAAGCAGAGGGCTCTGGGCTACAAGGGTGGATATGCAACATTGTCGCAATGCATGCAGAAATTTAAGGACAGTGTGCTATCCTTCCTCGTCGGTAGCAGGCTCGAGACCGCCAGGGAATTCATGGAGTCCGCCACTTACAAGTTGGCCACTCAGGACATCAAGGATACTGCTCGCGAGGAGGGTTTCTTCTCCTGTATCGGGTAGCTCAAAAGGGTCAAGCTTCTTCCTGAGGACTTCGATGTAGATGCTCGCGAAGACATGCATGCTGGGGGGCGCGATGATATGAGTCGGTATCCTGATGAGATTCCGAGCGACGAGGTGCATCATGCATGCGAGTTCGGCGAGCTTGTGACAGATCCGAAGGTGCCTTATCCGAGTAAGCCGTCCTATCTCCCCCGATGGGTCCCAGAATGCATTAGGGCCGGTCTACTTCTGCCGTTCGAGAAGGCTCCTCTTCGGAATGCCCATTGGATTCAAGTTAATAAGCCTGTGATGGGGCGCGGGGAGGGTTTTGTGGAGCCCGAGCTGATTACTCATGCTAACGCGATCAAGGAGGCTCGCGAGAAGGATGGCGACGGGAACTTGCATACTCCGAACAGCCCCACTAGAGCCGGTGCTTCGACGAGCAGTGTCCCCGGGCTCCAGAGCGAATTCTCGGTCAGTCGGACCCGTTAAAGGCGCGAGAGCTTGATCAAGGCCGAGTATGCTCGGTTAATCTTGTACTTGTATTTTTAGAGTTTTTTCCGAACAATTTCCGGCTTTCATAATGTGCTATTCGGCCCTTGGTGGCGTACACGATCTAATTTCGTAATTTTCTATTCGGCCCCTTGTGGCGTACTCTATCCCCGTTGTTTTATAACATAATGCGTGCTTTCCTTACTTTCTTCAATATAATTTTCTCCTCGATTTCTTTCCTATACTTGTATTTTTTACTAACTCCTTAGTTATGACGTATAACTTGAATAGAGTAGTTAAACATGTATAAGTTAAGATCGAGTACCCAAGCTCCTCGAATCATAAGTAGCAAGGTGATATTTGTAATGATAATTCGGACAGTATTCCTCGAGCTACCAAGGTAGGTGCGTCGCTCCTCGATTTCCTCTTGATAATTCTGAAAAATTCTAAGTGTTGAGCCAGAACAAATCAGGTTTCTCCTCGACTTCCTTCTGCTCGCCGCTCCTATCGCCTTAAAAGGATTCGCTATTAATTATCTTTTACAGATAAGAGAGCGGGGAGGGTTCCTTTAATAAAGCGACATCGTGTATCTCTTATGTAGATCGAGTAAGCTTTTATGATTGAATAGCAGCATAATAGTTTTATAATTGAACAATTTTTGAAAGATAGACATTGCATTGATTTGTCGGAAATACAATTACAATGGGGGCTCCTCGGCCAGCTTGCTTACAACAACTTCTTAACAAAAACAAGAGGTACCTCTCACATGAACTTGTGAGGAATCCTCCTCGATGTTAGGGCCTTTCACAGGGGTTCTTCAAAAAGCTTTTTCTCCAAACAACTCAAGCGTAGAATCTCTGGAGGTTAGAAGTATTCCATGGGTTCTTTACTACTCTTCCCTCCATGTCTTGAAGACGATAACTTCCATTGGACCTTGCCTCTATTATCTTGTAGGGGCCTTCCCAATTGGGTTGCATCTTCCCAACTTTGCCCAGGATGTCCGCTCTTCGGAGTACTAGGTCTCCAAATTGGAAGTCTCTTTCTCTTACGCCCTTGTTGTAGGTCTTCGCGATCAATGCTTGATATCTGAGGATGTTGGCCAAGGCATTGGTCCTTGCTTCACTAACTGTCTCCAGGTCGAAGAGCCTCTATGTATGATTGTCCTCGGGTTGATACCCTTGGATTCTGAGGGTTTCTACTGATGGACGCGAGTTTGTCAGGTCCGGGTTCAGTCAAATAAATTTGTTATTTAGCCAAAGGCAATCCACAACTACAACGAAAACTGTAGTGTAGTAGCAGAATAACTCGAGTGTCGTTCTCTCAGGAATATAACTAGCTTTATCTATTTAACAAGAGTATATAAAACAGCAGACATATAACAATAGGGGGTTTCTAGCAGATAATAGAGATTGGTGATAGTATGGTCCTTCTTAGCATAATGGGTCGATAATCATGCATAAATTCCTCGGTCTTGCATAGAGATCTTTGAATCAATCTAGTGTCCTGTTGCAAGTATTAAGCACTACGAAGATAATCTGGTCTGACTAGTCAATCACGATTGTCCTAATGTGTTCCGTAATTATTCAACACTACGAAGATAATTGGTCTGATGGTCGACTAGTGTCCAATTGTGCATAATGATCAATACAACATACGAGAATTTTGGTTACAACTGATCAACGAAATAAAGCAATGACACGGAGTATAATGCGCGATATAGCCATTAGCATGATTATCTTCCCTCGCTAAGAATTCACATACTACCACCAATGATAAGTTTAGCTACTCATAATAAGCATGCAATCAACAGATATCATAGAAGAAAACATGTTGAAAGAATATAAAATAAGTAGAATAAAACTTGTAAGATACAAAGTTACCGAAGGTTGTCAATCTCCGGATGATTGCGGTCCTACGAGCTCCAAACTGCTATGAAAAAGTATCCCCTAAGCTACGGAACTCCCAGGACAGGCCCCGGGAAGTTCCTACATATAACTATAGAGAGAGGTGAGAAAGTAGGCTTGGAAAGATATGAAATTCGGAGAAAAACTGAGCTCTATATATAGGCCCCGAAATTTCTCTGGGGCGGTTCGCCCGAGGCTGGGGCGGTTCGCCCCCAGCCTTTTTCGTGGAATTCTGCGTTTTTCGACGCGGATTTGGATTTCTTCACCTTTTCGGACTCGGTTTTAGACTTCTAATGGCCTTCTAACCTCCAGATTCGACCCCTAGACTCCAAATCATATCTAGAAACCTTCAGATACTCCAAATAGGCTTCTGGAACACCAATTCCTTGTCAACTTTAATATATTTGCCCAGAAATCTCCGAATTTCAACCAAAACCTGTAAAATAAAAACTAAAGGGAAACGTGACACTATTCTAATAAAATGTACTAAAATATAGCCAAATTAACATAGAGGATAGCTAAAATAGGTGAAAAAGACTCGAATGAAAGTGTAAAATACACATTCATCAAACTCCCCAAACCGAACCTTTGCTTGTCCTCAAGCAACTAAGCTAGACTCTAATACAAAAAACACGCAAGACACAAAAATGGAGTTTCATGCCAAATAAAATGAACTAGTCTACTGAATCTACCAAATAACATATGAACAAAAACCATATGAATCAAAGCATGAATATAGGTTGAAGAATTCCTCGATTGACTTATACACATCCATATAAGCACTTATGTCAAGACAAGATAGTCTCTCGTAACATTCTCTACCTGGACCTAGTCAGTGACGACGTAATGATGCATGCTAAGATACGAATGGTTGCCCCGTGCCTATGAAACTGAGGACTTACTGTTGTTCTACCATGTTAAGACTTTTCCTCAAAAGAGGTCGAACCAGTACTGGCTCTCATCAAACGAAGGAGGGTTCCCTATAAAAGATAACTCTCCCCTATTCTACCCATCTCTCAAGTAAAATCTTAAGCTATTCACCACTTCCTGAATGGCAGGACGAGGGTGGTCTAGACCAGATGACACTAAACACAAAAAAGATAAAAGATAAAAAACACGATTACGAACATTACAAAAATGGAAAAGACTCAAACTTTGCTAAACTGCTATTTGGCTTTCTTTTTTGGACCCTTCTTTGCTTTTTTGGGGTCTTCTATTTTTTTATTTCCAGATTCTATTTTTCTTTTTCTTTTTTTTTCTGGAATTTTTTTCTTTGTTTTTTTCGATTTTTCTAGCCAGTAGTAGCATAACAAAAAGACTCACACGACTTCCCCAAACCTATTCGAAAGAATAGGTCGGAGTTCAAAATTTACGGAAAAAGGGAAAATAAACTCACGATACGAAAAAAAGAAACAAGTCTAATGATGGTGTAACCCCCTCCCCAAACCTATTCGGAAGAATAGGTTATAAACAAAGGATCACACAACCTCACACTACCTCCTTCCTAGGCATTTAGCAATCTCAAAGCATGGTGAAGACTTGTTGCCTCTTAGGTACATAATTACTCGGGAAAACAACCATAAGACCCTAACATGCATCATCCTATTATAAAGGCCTTCGTGAACCGCAGTAGAGAAAACACCACTAAGTGATGTCGAGACTACCTAGCTCAACTAAGTGCAATACATAAATGTGACAAGCCAAGCGAGAAAAACTTCAAACAAATTCATAGAGATGAAGCATACGATTAATGGCATAGCTAGCTGATCTACCCGATAAAAAAGTTCAAAAAATTCGGCACTAAACTCCATATAAAACATGCAAAACTATCCTACGATGAATGAAGTGAAATGCAACCTAAAAAATAAAAAATCTAAGAAAGCAGTAAACGTGCAAATGCAAATGCAAACAAAGGACAAGATACTAATCGACACAAAGCCAAACAATACTTAACATCATGGTTCAAACAAAGGACAAGTTTTCAGTCCCCGAAAAATCATTTTCCTCAAAAAATCACTCGAAAAGTCGCACTCGAACACAACATAAGCACATACGACACAGAACTGAACAAATTCACATATGAAGAGCAAATTGTTCAAGTATGAATGCATGCAATAAAGCGGTAAAGAAAGCGATAAAAACCCCGGGTTGCCTCCCGGATAGCGCCATTGTTTAAAGTCTCTGACTCGACTCCTGTCTTCGCCTATCTTTTCCTTCTGAGGATACTAGACTTCCCCTTCATGAGTCTCCTTCCCGTGCTTTGATCATGTGAATAAGAGTGAACATAGACGTTAAGACCACTGTAATCAATAGTGTTAGAAGTATCGAGTGGATCAGGTGGATCAGATATGGCTTGCAACACATGTTGCTTGCCATCCACTTCGATAGTGCAAGTCCTTTGGTAGATGTCCATTACAGAGCGTAGCTTAGTCAAGAATGTTCGTCCTAAGAGTATGACATCCCCCGTTCCTGGTGCTGATGCTGGCATAATTACAAAATCGGTGTGGACAGAGGCTTCACCAATTTTGACTAATACATTCTTCACAACGCCTTCGGGTTTCACAAGGGATCCATCCGCCAGTTGCACAATAGCCTTATGCACAGTTAGTTATCCAAGGTTACTCTTCTCGAAAACATTGAAAGGGAGCACATTAGAGTAGGATCTTGTGTCCAGTATGGCTCGGACATCTTCAAGCTCCCCAATCCCGATCTTAACATCGAAACTTTGAGGGAGTGGCTCGGGATCCTTCTCGAAAACATTCAAAGGGAAACGTGACACTATTATAATAAAATGTACTAAAATATAGCTAAATTAACATAGAGGATAACTAAAATAGGTGAAAAAGACTCGAATGAAAATGTAAAATACACATTCATCATCTACCGCCACTTCTGCTGGTATGACCGCCTCGGACCCATAAACTAGCGAGAAGGGAGTCTCTCTTGTAGCTGTTTTTGAACTGGTGCGTTATGCCCATACCACTCCATCAAACTCGTCGACCCAGTCCTTGTTGGTGGCGAACCTCTTCTGCAAGTTGTTGACGAGGATTTTGTTGACGGCTTCTGTTTGCCCATTGGATTGAGGATGCCCTACAGAGGTATACCTCCTCTCAATCTTCATTTCCTTGCACCATTCATTGAATCTTTGGCCACAAAATTGAGCACCATTATCCGAGATGAGGACTCTTGGCAACCCAAATCGACACACGATGTTCCTCCATACGAAATTCATCACTCTTTGTTCGGTGATAGTGGATACTGCCTCAACTTCCGCCCACTTGCTAAAGTATTCGACCGCGACGATGATGAACTTCTTCTGACCCGTGCCTCTTGGGAAAGGACCGACTATGTCGATGCCCCATATGTCGAAGGGACAAGTGATGGTGATGGGCATGAGAGGCTTTGCTGGGACGTTGATCAAATTGGCGTGCATTTGACACTCCTCGCACCTTCTCACAAATTGGGCAGCGTCTTTACGAACAGTGGGCCAGTAGTATCCTTGTCGAATGACTTTTTGGGCGAGGGTTCTTCCTCCGGCATGGTCCCCGAAACTTCCTCGATGCATCTCTCCCAACAATTTTTGGACTTCCTGCTCGGCGACACATCTCAAGTAGACTCCCTCGAAAGACCTTTTGTACAAGTAGTCTCCTTGCATGATGTATCGGGGAGCCTTTCCTTTGATCTTCCTCGCTTCAGACTTGTCACGAGGGAGGCTTCCATTTTTGAGATATGTGGTTATCTCTTGCATCCAACTCGGTTGACCATCAATTGCCAAGACATTTGGCTTTGATGACCATAGAGATGACGCGTTGATTCTCATAAGTATCACATTCCGGGTATCCACTCCTCCGGAAGCTGAAGCATACTTTGATAGGGCATCTGCCCTTTGATTGAGATCTCTCGAGAACTTTTCAATCTCACAACTTTTGAATTTTTGGATTTCTTCCGTGATGGCGCTCTTGTACTCAGCCAGTGAGTCCTTCTTGGTTCTGAATTTCCCGGAGATTCGCTTCTCGGCCAGTTGAGAATCAGTGAAGAGATGTAGCTTCTTCACGTCCAATGCTTTTGCCATACGTAGAGCTATGAGGATGGCTTCATATTCTGCTTCATTGTTTGAGACCGGGAAACTAAGAGTAACGGCGTACTCGAGTTCAGCCCCTCCGGGACTCTTGAAGTATATTCCTATCCCGCCATTTTTTCCTGATGAGGATCCATCAACATGAAGAATCGAGACGTCTCCGTGGTCAACCAATTCCTTGGGTTTTGGAGAGACGGTCTCCGTGCCCTTTGGTTCGTCGATTTTCTCTGATAGGAACACTTCATGCCTTTTTCTTTTTGTTTGGGACATCGCCTTGAGCTCTTTCAAGGCATCCTCAAGAGCTTGCATAGGGTTGTTTTGCTGGGGTTGCTCTTCGACCATCATCATACCACTCTGTGTTTCCGAAAGGTTTTCCTCTGAAGTTCCTTTGGAGGGATACTCTACGAGGAAGTCGGCTATGACTTGTGCTTTCTTGGCCACGGGTGCTTGATAGTCAATGTCGTACTCACTTAATTCGATTGTCCATCTTGCCATTCTTCCCGAATTTTTGGGTTTTCCAAGAACTTGCTTAAGAGGTTGCTTCGTCAAGACTACAACCTTGTGAGCACCAAAGTAGGGCTTCAACCTCCTCGCCGTATAAACGTGGGAAAAGGATAGCCTCTCTATATCCATGTACCGCGTTTCAGCTCCAGCGAGTAGTTTACTCAAGTAGTAGATGGGCAAGTGGTCGTTACCTTGGATTCGTACCAAGACCGAGCTGATAGCTTCCCCAGTTGCTGCTAGGTATAAATAAAGTACCTCTCCTTCTACGGGTTTTGACAATAGTGGGGGAGCGAGTAGATACTCTTTCAACTTCTCAAAGGCTTCCTCGCACTCCTTCGTCCACTCGAAGTGGCTGTTCTTCCTTAGCACTTTGAAAAAAGGTAGATTTTTCTCGGCAGACCTCGAGATGAATCTACTCAATGCAATTGACTTTCCGACCAATTGTTGCACCTCATTGATGGATTGAGGTTGGGGAAGATCGAGGGTGGCCTTTATCTTTTCGGGGTTTGCTTCTATTCCTCTCTCCGTTACCATGTAACCGAGGAATTTCCCCCCTTTGACCCCAAAGGTACACTTCGCCGGGTTGAGCTTCATGCCATACTTTCTCAAGATTGAGAAGCATTTTGCCAGGTAACCTACATGTTGCTCCTCGGTCTTGCTCTTGACGAGCATGTCATCAACATATACTTCCATCGTTTTACCTAGCTCTTCTTTGAACATTTTATTGACTAACCTTTGGTAGGTCGCTCCGGCGTTTTTAAGACCGAATGGCATCACGTTGAATCAATACACATTGCCATTAGCGAAGAAGGCAGTCTTGGGCACGTCATCTTTGGCCATTTGGACCTGGTAGAAGCCCTGGTATGCATCCATGAAACTCAGGAGGGCGCATCCAGCGGTGGAATCGACCAGCTGGTCGATCCGTGGGAGAGGGTATGGATCCTTCGGGCAAAACTTGTTGAGCCTTGTGAAATTGTTGCACATTCTCCATTTTCCCGGACCTTTCTCCACGAGGACCACATTGCATACCCAATCGGAGTATCTCACCTCCTTAATGTGGCCAGCCTTAAGAAGTCTTTGGACTTCCGCTTCTATGATGGCATTATCTTCCGCACTGAAGTCTCGTCGCTTTTCTCTGATATGCGTGATCGACGGGTCTACGTTCAGACGGTGAACGGAGACACGTGGGTCGATCCCCTTGAGGTCCTCGGTACTCCACGCGAAGATGTCGTTGTTGTCCTTCAAACATTGGATGAGTTTCATCCTGACCTCCGTAGTCATCTCGGTACCGATTTTTGTGACCTTGTCGGCACTTCCTTCGAAAATTTGGATTTCTTCTAGGGCTTCTCTTGCTTCAATTTTGTTTTCCTCAAAAAATTTCTTCTTTTTGGAAGAGGGTGGGACTGGTGGAATCACTTGATACTCCTCGAGCTCCTTAATAGCTCCTACTAGAGTATCCCTGTCTTTCTTCATGGTTGCTTTTCTTCGCCTAAGTGACGGACTTGGCTTTTTTGATTTTTTCTTCACTCGCCGAACCGTGTAGAAACTATAAGGCGCATTGTGAACAAGGGGTGTCTCCTCGGATGATTGCCCCGGTTAGGTTCTCCAATGGCAACCCTAGAAGTGAACTTGGCTGACATGGTGTAGCATTCCCATGCTTCTCGTATGTCTCCTACTTCTTGTCCAATTCCCAAAGGAGTGGGGAATTTTAACTTGTTGTGGACCGTGGACACTACGGCTCGGAATTGGGAAAGACCGGGTCGGCCAAGGACTGCAAAATAATCAAACGGCATATCGATGACCAGAAAAGGAACCTGTTGCGTTACTCGTCTAGGAGCGCTTCCCATTGATACCGTGAGGTTAATCATTCCGAGTGGCATGATAGGTTGTCCTCCAAACCCTACCAATGCGCTCCTCACTTCCCTGAGTCCTTCTCTTGGATTCATTTGCATCCTTTTCAAGGTTCCGGTGAAAATCAAGTTCGCCGAGCACCCGGTGTCGACGAGGATTCTTCCTAACTGGTATGATTGAACATCCAAGGAAACTACTAGTGGGACGCAAGGATCATAGATGTTCCCTCCTCCGGCATGCTTCAGAGGTATCTCGCTATCATCGAAAGAGATAACATTGGTTCCCGGTCGTGCGGCTTGAGCATACTTCACATCTCGTACCCTAAGATTGTCCGCCGTAATCTCCCTTTGATTACGAGTGTCTCCCCCCGCGGGTCCTCCGCAATTGTGAGAGTGTGGATGCTTCCATTCACGGGGCAGTTCTCATAATTGTTGTAATTATGAATGTCATCGTCCTGAGGGTTTCCTTGGTAAGGGTGTTCGCTCCCACTTCGAGGTGGTGGAGGCAGGAGTGCCAGAGGTTCCTCTTTCCGGATGTAGCTAACCAATTGAACGTTGCGTATCATCCTCTCAATTTCGTTCTTGACTTCGACACACTCATCGGAAGTGTGCCCTTTCCCCTTGTGAAACTTGCAAAATTTTTCCGAGCTCTTGTTCCTTTGATTTTCCTTAATCGGGGGTGGCCAGGAGACGTCTAGCTTCCTTGAGACTATATAGTTCAAGATGTCAGATCTTAGCCTATTTAAGTTTGTGTAGTTGCTATATCGTCTTGGAGGTGACCTTTTAGGAGGAGACCTCTTGTCTTTGAAATCATTCCTAGAGTGTCCCTCTTTGATCAGCCCAAACTTTTGATCTTTCCTTTGCTTTCCGGGATTTGAGGGCGAGGAGGGTACTCCTTCTCGTTTTCTTTTTCTTTCCCTTTTTCCTTGGGAAGATTGGTTCTCACGGTGATAGTTTTTCGGAATTCCTCAGCCTCGAGGAAATCCTTGCAAACTTTGAAAAGTTGTGCTTCATTCTCCACACACGATGCTGAGAGTACATCTTGGAACTTGATGTTGGTAGTGTTACCATACAAATATTCTTTCCTCTCATTGATCGAGTGATCTTCGACTTGGAGGGCTGCTTCATGAAAGCGATTGATGAAGTCCCTCAAGTCTTCGTTGTTTTTCTGAACAATTTCGGCCAAGTACCTCACTCGTCTCTTGGCGTTCATCACCTTCTCGAAACGCTTAGAGAACTCCTTGCAGAGATCTCTATATGACTTGATGGATCGGTGAGGGAGGCGCGACCACAACTTCATGGCTTCTCCGGAGAGGTTAGTCGGGAAGAGGAGTGCTTTGGTCCTTGAATCATGACCGTAAGCGTCCATTTTAGTGCCAAATCTTACCAAGTAGTCCTTCGGACAACTTGTTCCATCATAGCTTTCGAAGGTGGGGAACCCTCTTTCGATTTTGGCTTGGTGGCTTCTAATCTCATCGCACAAAGGGCTCGGATCTTGGTCTTGCTCTTTCTCTTGGACAGTTCCTCGTAGAGTCTCTATCTGAGCATCAAGTGCGGATTTCCTCGCGTTGAGTTCCTCCAGAGTGAGTCTCCTCCCCGTGATCGGGTCGATCAAGGGGGTTACCTCAACTACTGTTCTCAATGCTTGATTCTCCGCCACTGCTTCTTGTTGGTTTTGAGGAGTTACTTGGTTGGGCGTAACTTGATTGGGGAGAGCGGGTGGTGTAGCGACCACCTGAGCTCTATTTTCTTGTTGAGCTAAATTTTGCAACGATGCCCGTATCCTTCTATCAATAAAGTCTCTCAAGTCATCCGGGGCACCTTGGGGTCCTAACCTCGATTGAACTCTTGATGGTCCAAGTCGAGATTGGATCGGCCTTGTGTTGGCTCTCGAATGTGCCTCATCTTGTGCGAATGGTGCTCTTCCTTGGGACTGACGAGGAGCGACTAGGGTGTCACGAGGTTGCTCTTGCACCGGCGCTGGTTGTGCTCCTTGAGCTTGTATCTCGGCATTAACCCTAGAAGCCTCATTACCCCCGACGTATCCTTGTAGAGTGAGAAGGAATAGACCGTATTGAGCTTCGCCCATCCCGAAGTCTGATGGTCGGACTACACGTCCATCAGGAAGGGTGAAGATCAATGCGGCCGGTTGAGGAGGATTCACTGCTACGGGAGGTTGATTAATTGCTACTGGAGGAGGCTGCCCCCTAGGCTCGGCGTTGTTCGGGACTCTCAACGCTCCATAGGAACTTCCTACCGGGATTCCTTGCGGGTTGTTTTCTCCCGACCTTTCATTTTGGGAGTTGGGGACATTAGTAAATGCCCCCTCCGTGTAATCTCGATTCCTTACAACATTGTTGTTTCTCGGTTCCCTCGGAGCACCCTCCGTTCCTCCTCCGCGACCGTTACTAGAGGGACGGCCTCTAGGTCGAGGAGGGTTCCTGGGTGGTGCATTAGCAAGACGGTTGCTTCTTCTGGGAGGCATATTCGTGAAGGGTCACGAGGAGGATGATGGCTCGACCAGTAGGGCAGGGAATGACCTTTCGTGTCATTTCCCACAGACGACGCCAAATGTTGAAGGGTAGTTCTTGCTTCTTTCTAAGTTCGCAGTGAGTCGTTATGGTCAATCTATTCTATGTCTTATTCATGTAGTGTTCCTCCTGAAAAAATAGGGAACCTTCTTGTAGCTTCCTCACACCTGAAATAGACTAGAGGGGGGGTTAATGTCTCTTGCCCGGTCTATAAGATATCATACCGGAGTGACGAATTTACAAGTAGGGAGTTGTGAGGCTTCCCTAGTAATAAATGTGGTGGTTCAGAGGTATTAATGCTTACTGTTGAGGAGTAAATGAAGCCTTTATATACTTGTGGCCTTTCATCTTCCGATCGTGTGGCATCGCGACACGTGTACGGCTAGGATTGAGGCCTTCCTCGGCCCAGGCCCATGATGGAGGTCCATGGGCCTTGGCCCAAGGGAGCAACCATGGCTGGTCGCTCAGGGTCCTCGAGCCTTCCTCGTGCGTAGAAGGTGCGAGTAGTATCCTGCCCAGTTTCTCTCAAGGAGCGTTACCTTGCCGTAAGCTCCTCCTCGAGCCGTAGAGATGCTCCTTGAGCCATATGGCTGCTTTGTCCTTGTAATGAGCTTATTTTGAGGGTTAGCCTCCCAGTGATGGTCGGACCCTATGTTGGTCGAACCACACCTTAGTGACGTACTTGGGTGTGGTCGCGCCCTTTGAGGGACGACCTATTATGCTTTGTCGCGCTCTTAGACCGCTCCAGTTCGTACATGCGGACTGGACATATTTCAACACTAACAGATGGTAACGTCCCTTCATCTGACTGACTCGAATGCTTCTCGGATCGATGAAGTGTCTATCCCAATAATACATCCACGGGCGTCTCAGGGAGTTGCTTGGTTACTAAGATATACTTATGACCAACATAATATATCAATGCACTGGCCAGTGACTTTACCAATGCAACTATGCAGACCATGAGCAGTTCTCTCCTGTGCTACACTTGAGAGATGAATCCTTCACAGAATCACTTATCATCCCCATTTGTATGTAGCCATAATCCTGGATCTTGTCTTAGGTCAACTGCTTATTCAGAGCTGACATCGACGGGTCCACCAAGGATATGGGGCAACAAATGTGATGATAAAGTCTTGTAAGTCCAAAGGACGACTGGCATCACTTCGACAACTTACCGGTTCCCATAGACACTTCGATGTAGAGCATACATCGATGGGAGTGTCCGGTGGGTACTTCCATTGTTCGATAATCCTTCTTCGAACAACTATGCGCAGTTATGGGAACGTTTCTCGATTGTCCAACAATCCGTTCCGTGGCCATAGGATCGGCTCACACTTGCTCCAACAAGTATAACCTCCACGCATACTAGTCTCATCTGGTTCATTCAGACCCCTACATCCGAGATGAACCTCGACTAGGGAGAGTTTGGGATAGATGATAACTCACATACCTCCCACTATCTGTGTGATCGGTCATCTATTCGAGGGGACATGTTTAATATCAATACAGACAGAAATAGAGATATGACATGCTGCATGCCTGGTGTAATATAAATATGAAAGCGACACTCAATAGTAAAAGCAAAAACATATATTATATTACGTTGACCTGTGTAATAGTACATATATGCCCTCTATAAGGGCTCCATGCCCTTAATAAGGTCTGTCTCTAGGACATATACACTATCAATCTCCCACTTGGACGAGAGCCAGTCACCTTTATGCCTAATACCCAGATTAGCATAGTGTCTTAAGTGGACTTCCACTGATAAGACCTTGGTGAAAGGATCTGCCATGTTGTCCGTGGTAGAGACACGTTCTATACTAACTTCTCCTCTATCAACAATCTCATGTATAACGTGATATTTTCTAAGTACATGTTTGTTCTTGTTTGTAGATCTAGGCTCCCTAGCTTGAGCGACGGCGCCCGTATTGTCATAATAAATCGTTATTGAACTGGGAGCAGGAACAACCCTCAATTTCTTCAAGAACTCTGAAATCCAGACAGCTTCTTTCGATGCTTCTGGTGCAGCAATGTACTCGGCTTCTGTGGATGAGTCAGCAACCGTGGCTTGCTTAGAACTCTTCCAACAGACAGCTCCTCCGTTCAATTTGAATACGTATCTTGTCTGTGACTTAAAGTCATCAGGATCTGATTCAAATCCAGCGTCGACATACCCAGACATCTTTAATTCTGGTTCTCCACCAAACACCAAGAACATCTCTTTAGTCCGTCGAAGGTACTTAAGAATGTTCTTTACAACAGTCCAGTGAGGTACTCCTGGATTCTGTTGGTGTCGACAAGTGATACTAAGCGCATATGCCACATCGGGCCTTGTGCAATTCCTTGCATACATTATAGACCCTACTGTCGAAGCATAGGGCACACGACTCATTGCATTTCTTTCTTCATCAGTTTTAGGACCATCCTTAACTGATAAGACAATCCCATGCCTAGATGGGAGAAAGCCTCTCTTTGAGTCGTCCATCTTATAACGCTTCAGTATTTTGTCGATGTAGGTGGAGTGTGTCAATCCTAACATCCTCTTGGATCTATCTCTAAATATCTTGATCCCTAGGATGTAGTTCGCTTCACCCAAGTCCATCGAGAAGGTACTTGATAACCAAACTCCTTTTTTGCTGTATCTAGCGTAGACACAGGGATCTTCCTTGCTTCTGATGAAGTCAAACGATTTGACAGCTTCATCAAACGGATATTCCAGCTCCTTGACGCTTGCTTTAGCCCATAGATGGATCTTTGTAATTTGCATACAGCAGTTGGCCTGGTTTTACTAATAAAACCTTCCGGCTGTACCATATACACCTCTTCCTCAAGGTTGCCATTGAGGAAGGCAGTCTTTACATCCATCTGCCAGATCTCATAATCATAGTGGGCAGCTATCGCAAGTAGAATTCGAATGGACTTCAATTTTGCTACTGGTGAAAAGGTTTCATCGTAATCGATGCCATACCTTTGCGTGTAGCCTTTCGCCACAAGCCTAGCTTTGTGTGTTTGTACCTTGCCATCGGCATCAGTCTTTCGTTTAAAGACCTATTTGCACCCAATAGGTCTAACCCCTTGGGGCAAGTCCACCAAGTTCCAAACTTGGTTCTGGTACATGGAGTCCATTTCCAATTCCATGGCCTCTTGCCATTTGTCTGAGTCAATATCAATTATTGCCTGTTTGTAGGTCTCGGGATCTTCCCGATCTGATAAGCCGACATCAAGTTCACTGATGTCTTCTATCATAAGGCTTTGCTTCTGAGTTCCTTTTAGGATCCTCTTCGACCTACGGAGCTCCACTGGTTCTGGTGTTTTTCTTTTCTGGCTTCGTGTAACACGAACATTATCAGTGGGTACTGATGCAGCTGGTCGCGGGGCGCGACCCTGTTCCCTTGTGGGAGGCTGCTCTTGTGCAACTTGTTGCACAGGTTGGTTGATAACGGGTTCTATTGGTGTGGTTTCTACTGTTGATCTAATCACAGGACTCCCACTGAACTTGAGTCCAAATCAGAAGATTTAGAGAATTCATGTTCGCGCGTGTCAAAGTCTTGAATTTCTTCAAGTTCTATCATGTCATCTAACCTCTCTTCTTCGAGGTATTCAGCTTCTAAAAACTTGACGTTTCTATATACGATCACCTTGTGATCTTCTGCATGATAGAATTCATAGCCTCTCGTCTGACGAGGATAGCCTATGAAATATACTTTGACACCCTTGGCATCTAACTTATTAGTGAGCATCAGTTTGACTATCGTAGTACAACCCCAAGGTCTAAGATAGCCCAGTGAGGGCTTCTTTCCCTTTCATAACTCATAAGGAGTTTTCTCCACTGATTTAGATGGTACACGGTTCAGAATGTAGATTTCAGTTTGTATTGCATATCCCCACAGATATTTTGGAAGAGTCGAGAATCCAATCATTGATCTTACCATGTCTAACAGGGTTCGATTCCTCCTCTCAAACACACCATTTAACTGTGGTGTTCCAGGAGGAGTCCATTGCGATTGAATTCCATTTTCCTTCAAGTAGTCGATAAATTCTTCACTAAGATATTCACCTCCTCGATCTGATCGAAGAGTGACTATCCTTAGGTTCAATTCATTCTCGACCTCATTCCTAAACTCCTTGAATTTCCCAAAGATCTCGGATTTATTCTTCATAAGATAAATATACCCACACCTTGAGAAATCATCAGTAAAGGTAACAAAGTAAGGATAACCCCCACGTGCATGGACTTTAAAAGGTCCACATACATCGGTATGTATGAGCTCTAAGCAGCGAGTGGCACGAACACCTTGTCCAACAAAAGGTTTGTTCGTCATCTTACCCTTAACACACGATTCGCATGTACCATATGATTTGATGAACGCGGATGTCGTGCTCCGGATTCAGCAAATAATATTTGTATTTAACCAAAGGCAATCCACAACTACAACGAAAACCGTAGTGTAGCAGTAGAATGACTCGAGTGTCGTTCTCTCAGGACTATAACTAGCTTTATCTATTTAACAAGAGAATATAAAACAACAGACAGATAGCAAAAGGGGTTTCTAGCAGATAATGGAGATTGGTGATAGTATGATCCTTCTTAGCATAACGGGTCGATAATCATGCATAAATTCCTCGGTCTTGCATAGAGATCTTTGAATCAATCTAGTGTCCTGTTGCAATTATTAAGCACTACGAAGATACTTGGTCTGACAAGTCAATCACTATTGTCCTAATTTGTTCCGTAATTATTCAACACTACGAATATAAACTCGCGAATAGGTCGACGAGGGTCCAATTGTGCATAATAATTAATATAACATACGAGAATTTAGGTTGTGCCTGATCAACGAAATAAAGCAATGACACGGAGTATAATGCGCGATATAGCCATTAGCATGATTACCTTCCCTTCGTTAAGACACATACTACCACCAACGAGAAGTTTAGCTACTCATAATAGGCATCCAAACTGCTATGAAAAAGTGTCCCCTAAGCTACGGAACTCCCAGGACAGGCCCCAAGAAGTTCCAACCTAAAACTATAGAGAGAGGTAAGAGAGAAGGTCTGGAAAGATATGATTTTCGGAGAAAAACTGAGCACTATATATAGGCCCCCAAAAACTACGGGGCGGTTCGCCCCAGACTTTTTCTCGCGGAATTCCGCGTTTTCGACTTATCGTTGGTGGTAGTATGTGAATTCTTAGCGAAGGGAAGATAATCATGCTAATGGCTATATCGCGCATTATACTCCGTGTCATTGCTTTATTTCGTTGATCAGTTGTAACCAAAATTCTCGTATGTTGTATTAATTATTATGCACAATTGGACACTTGTCGACCATCAGACCAGTTATCTTCGTAGTGTTGAATAATTACGAAACACATTAGGACAATCGTGATTGACTTGTCAGACCAATTATCTTCGTAGTGCTTAATATTTGCAACAGGACACTAGATTGATTCAAAGATCTCTATGCAAGATCGAGGAATTTATGCATGATTATCGACCCGTTATGCTAAGAAGGACCATACTATCACCAATCTCCATTATCTGCTAGAAACCCCTTTTGCTATCTGTCTGCTGTTTTTATATTCTCTTGTTAAATAGATAAAGCTAGTTATAGTCCTGAGAGAACGACACTCGAGTCATTCTGCTGCTACACTACGGTTTTCGTTGTAGTTGTGGATTGCCTTTGGCTAATAACAAATTTATTTTCTGAATTGTAATCCGACAAATTCCCGTTAATCAAATTGGCGCCGTTGCCGGGGACTATACTCCTTTTTTCTGTTTAATTTGTTTATATTTACAGCTTTAGATTCCTAATTTTATTAGTTTTAGTTTTTACTTTTAATCTCTCTCTGATACTGCTTTCCTAGTCTGTTTCTAATCACCTTTCCTAGTCTGTTACAGATTGTGTATGCCGCATACACGTTCTGCAGGAACACCGCTTGCTGATTCAATTGCTGAGATCGATAGAGTCTACCACCAAAGAAGGCGACTACTTGAAAGGCGCGCACTAGAGGAAACCGATTTCTCTGAATCTCTACACATTATTTTCAAGGAAATCGACGGAATGGCAGAAGCTAGACCACTGAAGGCATGGGTTCAACCCACCAAGGATCGTATGAGGGGACCGGCGATTGTTCTTTCATCTGCAACCCGAGATCTGGAGATCAAGAACCACGCATTCCAACAACTTCCGAGGTTCTATGGCTTATCAAGGGAAGATGTGATGGGGTACTTGCACGATATCGATGATTTCGTCAACCAACTCCCACGACCCGGAGCTGACATAACAACGGATGAGTTGAGGATGAAGGTTTTTGCTATGGGACTTGGTGACAGAGCCAAGTCATGGCTGAGTTCTCTACCAGCCGGCTCGCTGGACACTTGAGATAAGGTTTTTTCAGCTTTCATGGAAAAATACTTCCCCCACACCTTGACTACCGCGCTAAAGGCGCAGATCACTGGATTCAAGCAGGACTATGATGAGACTATCTACACCGCGTTTGAGAGGTTCCAACATCTCACGAACAAGTTTCCTCACCATGGTTTTGAACTATCCGACCTAGTCCAACACTTCTACAATGGACTAACCTTCGAGAACCAACAAGTGGTGGATTTCCAATGCCGAGGCAATATTTGGGAGGAAACCGCGGAAGCCGTCTGGGCTGTTTTCGAGGACCCAAGAGCAATGGTTAGGAGGCGTGGACCTGAAGCTCCACCGACTCAATAAGCCCCTATGTATAGGGGGAATGGGGATCAATTCGAGTGCTTTACCAACGAATTGAAGCAAGTCCTCAAGAGCGCCACCGGAACAACTGTTTCGAACGAAGTATGCCGAATATGCAAGAACTATGGGCATGGGGCTCATATGTGTAGATCGGAGCTGGCATACGATGATGGCAACTGGGCTTGAGGAGGCGAAGAAGAGGCCTTTGCTACGGAGTTTGGTACTCAAGAAGTTAGCTACGGACAGGACGATAGGAATCCTCGAGGTGGATTTTGGAGAAGAGGATACCGTAACAATCAAGGATATGCACCGGCTAACCAAACTTATGGACCTAACCAAGACCGTAGTAGGCTAAACTATGGTAATGTCCACTGCGAAAACCCCGCTCCGAAAGAGCCACCGAAGTCGAGGTCGGCTCAACTGATGGAGAACTTGCAGAAGATGGTTGATCATACACAAAGTTTTCTAAAACGTTATGAAGAAGATTCTGAGAAGACTAGGGCAAGGCTTGATCGGTTGGAAGAGAGCACTAGGCTTGCCCATCAGAAGATGCAAGAGTTGATCGACCGAGGAGCAAGTAGGGAGCAAGGCAAACTGCCTAGCAACACTGTGAAGTCGAATGCCATTACATTGGCTGGGGATGTACCTGACGAAATCACCATCAAAAAGATTGTTTGGTGCGAGTGTTGCATGAAGGAAGAACTTCTACAGGCTGAGGAAGAAGAGAAGGACCTCGATTCTGACACGAGTGATGAGGAGCAAGAGGATCCTGAACCACTCCCTAAAAGTTTCGATGTTAAGGTAGGGATTGGCGAGCTTGAACATGTCCGTGCCACACTAGACACGGGATCCTACTCAAACATAATCCCTTTGAATGTGTTTGAAAAGAGCAACATTGGAAAACTATCTGATCAAAGGGCTATTGTGCAACTGGCGGATGGATCCTTTATGAGACCCGAGGGCGTGGTGAAAAATGTGTTGGTCAAGATTGGTGAAACATCTATATACACCAATTTTGTAGTTATGTCGGCGTCTGGACCTGGAACGGGGGATGTCATACTCTTAGGGCAAACGTTCTTGACTAAACTACGCTCCGTGATGGACATCTACGAAAGAACTTGCACCATCGAAGTGGACGGAAAGCAACACGTGTTGCATGCCATATCTGATCCACCTGATCCGCCCGATATTTCTTTCACTACTCACTACTGTGGTCTTGCAACCTATATTCTTTCTTATTCACAGGTTCGTGGCATGGAAAGGAGATCAATGAAGGGCAAGCCTAGTACCCGCAAAAAGAAGAGATAGGCGCAGATAGGAGTCGAGTCAAAGACTTTAAACAATGACGCTATCCGGGAGGTAACCCGAAGTTTTTATCGCTTTTTTACCGCTTTAATGCACGCATATCATTGTGTTTTATTTTATATTTTCGTATGTTTTTGGTTTCTCACGAGTTTCCTTAAGTCCTATAAGTTACAGGAACAAGCTGGCTCTCACCTTAAATCCACTTTCGACGTTCGGGACGAGCGACGACGTTCAGGTTTGGGGGGGTTATCGCCGGGTATTTCTATACATGTTTTGCTTATGATTACTCGTGAAACCTTTTGTTTGCATTTGCATTTGCACGTTTACTGGTTTCTTAGATTTTTTAGGTTGCATTCACTACATTCATCCAAGGATAGTCTTGCATGTTTTATATGGAGTTTATTGCCGAATTTTTTGAACTTTTTTATTGGGTAGATCAACCAACCATGCCATTAATCGTATGCTTCATCTCTATGAATTTGTTTGAGGTTTTTCTCGCTTGGCTTGTCACATTTATGTATTGCACTTAGTTAAGCATGGTAGTCTCGACATCACTTAGTGGTGTTTTCTCTACTGCGGTTCACGAAGGCCTTTATAATAGGATGATGCATGTTAGGGTCTTATGGTTGTTTTCCCGAGTAATTATGTACCTAAGAGACAACAAGTCTTCACCATGCTTTGAGATTGCTAAATGCCTAGGAAGGAAGTAGTGTGAGGTTGTGTGATCCTTTGTTTATAACCTATTCTTCCGAATAGGTTTGGGGAGGGGGTTACACTATCATAGACTTGTTTCTGTTTTTCATTTTTCGTATCGTGAGTTTATTTTTCCTTTTCCATGAATTTTGTACTCCAACCTATTCTTTCGAATAGGTTTGGGGAAGTCGTGTGAGTCATTTTGTTTCTCTTTTTGTTGTGCTTCTGCTGGCTAAAAAAATCGAAAAAGAGAAAGAAAAAATTTCCAGAAAAAAAGAGAAAAAGAAAAAAGAATCTGGAAAGAAAAAAAGAAAAAAAGACCCCAAAAAAGCAAAGAAGGGTCCAAAAAAGAAAGCCAAATAGCAGTTTAGCAATGTCTTGAGTCTTTTCCATTTTTGTAATGTTCGTAATCGTGTTTTTATCTTTTTTGTCTTGAGTGTCATCTGTTCTAGACCACCCTCGTCCTGCCATTCAGGAAGTGGTGAATAGCTTAAGACTTTACTTAAGAGATGGGTATAATAGGGGAGAGTTATCTTTTATAGGGAACCCTCCTTCGTTTGATGAGATCCAGTACCGGTTCGACCTCTTTTGAGGAAAAGTCTTAACATGGTGGAACAGCAGTAAGTCCAGTTTCATAGGCACGAGGCAACCATTCGTATCTTAGCATGCATCATTACGTCGTCATTGACTAGGTCCAGGTAGAGAATGTTACGAGAGGCTATCTTG
The DNA here is from genome assembly GCA_028274465.1 of Plantago ovata. NCBI lineage: Eukaryota > Viridiplantae > Streptophyta > Magnoliopsida > Lamiales > Plantaginaceae > Plantago > Plantago ovata. The sequence continues at coordinate 109,487,844 of CM051455.1, read as the reverse complement.
TCTTGACATAAGTACTGATGTGGATGTGTATAAGTCAATCGAGGTATTCTTCAACCTATATTCATGCTTTGATTCGTATGGTTTTTGTTCATATGTTTTTTGGTAGATTCAGTAGATTAGTTCATTTTATTTGTGTCTTGCATGTTTTTTGTATTAGAGTCTAGCTTAGTTGCTTGAGGACAAGCAAAGGTTCGGTTTGAGGAGTTTGATGAATGTGTATTTTTTACACTTTCATTCGAGTCTTTTTCACCTATTTAGGTATCCTCTATGTTAATTTAGCTATATTTTAGTACATTTTATTAGAATAGTGTCATGTTTCCCTTTAGATTTTATTTTACAGGTTTTGGTTGAAATTCGGGGATTTCCGGGCAATTATATTGAAGTTGACAAGGAATTGGTGTTCCATAAGCCTATTTGGAGTATCTGAAGGTTTCCGGATAGGATTTGAAGTCTAGGGGCCGAATCTGGAGGTTAGAAGGCTACTAGAAGTCAGAAACCGAGTCCAAAAAGGTGAAGAAATCCAAAAACGCGGAATTCCGCGAGAAAAAGTCTGGGGCGAACCGCCGCACCATGGGGCGAACCGCTCCGTAGTTTTTCGGGGCCTATATATAGTGCTGAGTTTTTCTCCGAAAATCATATCTTTCCAGACCTTCTCTCTCACCTCTCTCTATAGTTTTAGGTAGGAACTTCCCGGGGCCTGTCCTGGGAGTTCCGTAGCTTAGGGGACAGTTTTTCATAGCAGTTTGGAGCTCGTAGGATCGCAATCATCCGGAGATTGACAACCTTCGGTAACTTTGTATCTTACAGTTTTATTCTACTTATTTTATATTCTTTCAACATGTTTTCTTCTATGATTTGTGTTGATTGCATGCCTATTATGAGTAGCTAAACTTATCGTTGGTGGTAGTATGTGAATTCTTAGCGAAGGGAAGATAATCATGCTAATGGCTATATCGCGCATTATACTCCGTGTCATTGCTTTATTTCGTTGATCAGTTGTAACCAAAATTCTCGTATGTTGTATTAATTATTATGCACAATTGGACACTTGTCGACCATCAGACCAATTATCTTCGTAGTGTTGAATAATTACGGAACACATTAGGACAATCGTGATTGACTTGTCAGACCAATTATCTTCGTAGTGCTTAATATTTGCAACAGGACACTAGATTGATTCAAAGATCTCTATGCAAGACCGAGGAATTTATGCATGATTATCGACCCGTTATGCTAAGAAGGACCATACTATCACCAATCTCCATTATCTGCTAGAAACCCCTTTTGCTATCTGTCTGCTGTTTTTATATTCTCTTGTTAAATAGATAAAGCTAGTTATAGTCCTGAGAGAACGACACTCGAGTCATTCTGCTGCTACACTACGGTTTTCGTTGTAGTTGTGGATTGCCTTTGGCTAATAACAAATTTATTTGTTAAATTGGAATCCGACAAATTCCCGTTCATCAGATAGCTAAAATAGGTAAAAAAGACTCGAATGAAAGTGTAAAATACACATTCATGAAACTCCCCAAACCGAACCTTTGCTTGTCCTCAAGCAACTAAGCTAGACTCTAATACAAAAAACATGCAAGACACAAAATGGAGTCTCATGCCAAACAAAATGAACTAATCTACTGAATCTACCAAAAAACATATGAACAAAAACCATATAAATCAAAGCATGAATATAGGTTGAAGAATACCTCGATTGACTTACACACATCTACATAAGCACTTATGTCAAGACAAGATAGTCTCTCGTAACATTCTCTACCTGGACCTAGTCAGTGACGACGTAATGAAGCATGCTAAGATACGAATGGTTGTCCCGTGCCTATGAATCTGAGGACTTACTGTTGTTCCACCATGTTAAGACTTTCCCTCAAAGAGGTCGAACCAGTACTGGCTCTCATCAAACGAAGGAGGGTTCCCTATAAAAGATAACACTCCCCTATTCTACCATCTCTAAATTAAAGTCTTAAGCTATTCACCACTTCCTGAATGGCAGGACGAGGGTGGTCTAGAACTGATGACACTCAAGACAAAAAAGATAAAAAATTACAACACGATTAAGAACATTACAAGAATTGAAAAAATGAGACTCAACACTTTGCTAAACTGCTATTTGGCTTTCTTTTTTTGGACACTTCCTTGCTTTTTTGGGTCTTTTCTTTTTTCTTTTTTTCTTTCCAGATTTTTTTCTTTTTCCTGGAATCTTTTTTCTTTCTTTCTTTTTTTCCGATTTTTTTGGCCAGCAGTAGCATAACAAAAGGAGAAACAAAATGACTCACAGGACTTCCCCAAACCTATTCGAAAGAATAGGTTGGAGTACAAAATTTACGGAAAATGAAAAATAAACTCACGATACGGAAATGAAAAACGAAAAACAAGTCTAATGATGGTGCAACCCCCTCCCCAAACCTATTCGGAAGAATAGGTTATAAATAAAGGATCACACAACCTCACACTACCTCCTTCCTAGGCATTGATGAACGTATCAGATTCAATCAAATAAAATTTGTTATTTAGCCAAAGGCAATCCACAACTTACAACGAAAACCGTAGTGTAGTAGTAGAATGACTCGAGTGTCGTTCTCTCAGGACTATAACTTGCTTTATCTATTTAACAAGTGAATATAAAACAGCAGACAGATAGCAATAGGGGGTTTCAAGCAGATAATGGAGATTGGTGATAGTATGGTCCTTCTTAACATAATGGGTCGATAATCATGCATAAATTCCTCGGTCTTGCATAGAGATCTTTGACTCAATCTAGTGTCCTGTTGCAAGTATTAAGCACTACGAAGATAATATGGTCTGACTTGTCAACAACTAACGTCCTAATGTGTTCCGTAATTATTCAACACTACGAAGATAATTGGTCTGATGGTCGACAAGTGTCCAAGTGTGCATAATGATCAATACAACATACGAGAATTTTGGTTACAACTAATCAACGAAATAAAGCAATGACAGGGAGTATAATGCGCGATATAGCCATTAACATGATTATCTTCCCTCGCTAAGAATTCACATACTACCACCAACGATAAGTTTAGCTACTCATAATAGACATGCAATCAATAGATATCATAGAAGAAAACATGTTGAAAGATAAATAAAATAAGTAGATAAAGACTGTAAGATACAAAGTTACCGAAGGTTGTCAATCTCCGGATGATTGCGATCCTACGCGCTCCAATCTGCTATGAAAAAGTATCCCCTAAGCTATGGAACTCCCAGGACAGGCCCCGGGAAGTTCCTACCTAAAACTATAGAGAGAGGTGAGAAAGTAGGCTTGGAAAGATATGATTTTCGGAGAAAAACTGAGCTCTATATATAGGCCCCGAAATTCTTCTAGGGCGGTTCGCCCCCCGCCTTTTTTGCGGAACTCCGCATTTTTCGACGCGGATTTGGATTTCTTCACCTTTTCGGACTCGGTTTCAGACTTCTAATGGCCTTCTAACCTCTAGATTCGACCCCTAGACTCCAAATCCTATCCGGAAACCTTCAGATACTCCAAATAGGCTTCTGGAACACCAATTCCTTGTCAACTTTAATATATTTGCCCAGAAATCTCCGAATTTCAACCAAAACCTGTAAAATAAAAACTAAAGGGAAACGTGACACTATTCTAATAAAATGTACTAAAATATAGCTAAATTAACATAGAGGATAGCTAAAATAGGTGAAAAAGACTCGAATGAAAGTGTAAAATACACATTCATCAGGCATTTAGCAATGTCAAAGCATGGTGAAGACTTGTTACCTCTTAGGTACATAATTACTCGGGAAAACAACCATAAGACCCTAACATGCATCATCCTATTATAAAGGTCTTCGTGAAACGCAGTAGAGAAAACACCACTAAGTGATGTCGAGACTACATAGTTTAACTAAGTGCAATACATAAATGTGACAAGCCAAGCGAGACAAACCTCAAACAAATTCATAGAGATGAAGCATACGATTAATGGCATAGTTAGTTGATCTACCCAATAAAAAAATTCAAAAAATTCGGCAATAAACTCCATATAAAACATGCAAGACTATCCTAGGATGAATGTAGTGAATGCAACCTAAAAATCTAAGAAAGCAGTGAACGTGCAAATGCAAATGCAGACGGATAAGGCAGGCAAGGTACTATACTCATCCTACCAATACCAAGCTCCAAACTAACAACATCAGATCACTTAAATCCCATCTCCCCTCATGAAATTAACGCTAGTCCCTAGCAGTAAGAAAATGAGGAAATAAGATGTGATACTAGATGTTACCCCATGGTTTGGCCTCGGTCGGCTGAGTATGCTGCTTGTGAGTTATTGGGCCTGCTCTGGGAGCTTTATAGAGTGTCATCAGGTCTTCTGGTATGCGTGGTAGTTTCAATCATAGGCCGGACAGGAACAACTCCTCCATTAGTATCATCATTGCCCGTATGACCTTCATTGTCACTACTGTCACGCACATCGTCACTAGTAGAGTTGCAGTGTCGAAGGGAATCTTCAAGATTGGCGGCCTCTGCTATGGAATCCTCCATCCTGAAGCCCTCCAATAGGATGTGAACCGTTGAAGGGGAAAGGGCAGTGGTATCAGGACCTCCCCCTCCAACGTTTTACACCACGAGAAGGTTTCAGTAAGCTGCTCGGATACTCAGAAGTCTTCTACCATTTTTTCCAATGTCGACCATATTCTCTACTGTTGATCCGACCGATGTCTATATGATGCTCCCTTTAGAGGCAGGCAAGGGGTACCCCTAAGAGGGGCCGGGCACCCATGTCGTTATGTTTTGGAACCAAGCTAGCGCTTCGGAACCTTCGAGCAACTGTGGACTCAAGATTGAATCCGTCGCGGCAAGACTGTCCCGGTGCCTTCCAGTTCACTCGAACTTTGCAGTCCTCGTGATGGAGTGCTAACGTAATAATGGTTTCTGTCCCTTCGGTGGTGCATGAATAGGCATAGGAGTCCTCACTCCAGGTGTACTCTAGCTCCTCCTCTTGGATAATCCACGACGTTGTTGCAAAACCCCTTTGCTCGAATGCACATCTAACGAGGTCACTCTTCTTGACATGGTTGTAATCGATCCCCCTCCAATATTTCATAGAAATCATACGGGAATGCTCCTTTCCCATGGCATGGCTCCTGCAAACAACAGTTAGTACCTCACATGACACAAAACTAACTCATGCATATGCTAGTGTAAGAGCAAAACACACAAGTGATACGATCAACAATCGAGCTCCCCAAACTTTAATGTCTAGCCTAGCTCCTACAACATGCAACATACCAATGCAACTACTACATGCAATACATCACATTATTCTCTTGCTAGACAACCAATACCCTAGATAACTAGGCTCAATTCATACCATAGTAGCGAAAAATTCGATCATCATAAATCCTCATACTCAACAATTAAGCATTCTAGCGTCAAATCCACCAATACTACATCAATAAACACAATCATATGCAAGAAATCTAAGATAAAGTCATATTGCATAACAAGATATATCATCTAGTAGCAAAATTCCCAATCAACAATCCAAGCATAATTGAGCATGCAATTGATAGTAAATAACACTTCTAATCACACAAATAACATACCCATGCATTAAACAAGCATAATTGAAGCTCAAATTAGAAAACCCCCAAATTAAAAATTAGGGTTCTTAGAATGATACCTCAGATCTGAAAATCTAATGCATTAGGACGAAATCTGTTCGGATGGAAAGATAGATCATGTAATAGGCTTCGATTTAAGCTAAAGAACACTAAATTTGGTCAAGAAACGAAGAAGTTATGAAGATTTGAAATTGAAATTGCGATTTTCGGTTTATTTGGAGGAGGAATGATGAAATATGAAGAAAATGAGGTAAAGGGGAAGAAATCCGCGTTTTTAAGTTTCTGGAGCCGTGGGGCGGTTCGCCCCGCACGCGGGGCGGTTCACCCCGTCCTCCCCGATGCGGGGAGACGGCTTCCTTCGTCAGAAAATGCGGTTTTAATCCCCGAAACCAATTTTTCAAAAAACCACTCGAAAAATGTCACTCAAACATAAGCATATACGACACAGACATGAACAAATTCGCATACGAGAAGCAAATAGTTCAAGAATGAATGCATGCAGAAAAGCAGTAAAGAAAGCGACAAAATTCCGGGTTGCCTCCCGGATAGCGCCATTGTTTAAAGTCTTTGACTCGACTCCTGTCTGCGCCTATCTCTTCTTTTTGCGGGTACTAGGCTTCCCCTTCATTGATCTCCTCTCCATGCCACGAACCTGTGAATAAGAAATAATATAGGCTGCAAGACCAGAGTAGTGAGTAGTGAAAGAAATATCGGGCGGATCAGGTGGATCAGATATGGCGTGCAATACGTGTTGCTTGCCATCCATTTCAATAGTGCAAGTTCTTTGGTAGATGTCCATCACGGAGCGTAGTTTAGTCAAGAACGTTCGCCCTAAGAGTATGACATCCCCCGTTCCAGGTGCAGACGCCGGCATAACTACAAAATTGGTGTATACAGAAGCTTCACCAATCTTGACCAACACATTTTTCACAACTCCTTCGGGTCTCATAAATGATCCATCCGCCAGTTGCACAATAGCCCTTTGCTCCAAGGTTACTCTTTTCAAACACATTCAAAGGAATTATGTTTGAGTAGGATCCCATGTCTAGTGTGGCACGAACATCTTCAAGCTCACCAATCCCTACCTTAACATCAAAACTTTTAGGGAGTGGTTCGGGATCCTCTTGCTCCTCATCACTTACGTTAGAACCAAGGTCCTCCTCTTCTTCCTTAGTTTGTAGAATTTCTTCCTTCATGCAACACTCACACTTAACAACCTTCTTGATGGTGATTTCGTCAGGTACATCACCAGCCAATGTAATGGCATTTGACTTCACAGTGTTGCTAGGCAGTTTGCCTTGTTCCCTACTTACTCCTCGGTCGATCAACTCTTGCATCTTTTGATGGGCAAGCCTAGTGCTCTCTTTCAACCTATCAAGTCGTGCCCTAGTCTTCTCGGAATCTTCTTCATAACGTTTGAGAAAACTTTGAGTGTGATCAACCATCTTTTGCAAGTTCTCCATCAGTTGAGCCGTCTTCGACTTTGGTGGCTCTTTCGGAGCGGGGCTTTCGCAGTGATCATTACCATAGTTCAGCCTACTACGGTCTTGGTTAGGTCCATAAGTTTGGTTAGCCGGTGCATATCCTTGATTGTCACGGTATCCTCTTGTTCAAAATCCACCTCGAGGATTCCTACCGTCTTGTCCGTAGCTAACTTCTTGAGTACCAAACTCCGTAGCAAAGGCTTCTTCTTCGCCTCCTCGAGCCCAGTTGCCATCATCGTATGCCAGCTCCGATCTACACATATGAGCCCCATGCCCATAGTTCTTGCATATTCGGCATACTTCGTTCGAAACAGTTGTTCCTGTGGCGCTCTTGAGGACTTGCTTCAATTCGTTGGTAAAGCAATCGAATTGATCCCCATTCCCCCTATACATAGGGGCTTCTTGAGTCGGTGGAGCTTCAGGTCCACGTCTCCTAACCATTGCTCTTGGGTCCTTGAACTGCGAACCCTTAGCAAGCCTTTCGAAAACTGCCCAGACGGCTTCCGCGGTTTCTTCCCATATATTGCCTCGGCATTGGAAATCCACCACTTGTTGGTTCTCGAAGGTTAGTCCATTGTAGAATTGTTGGACTAGGTCAGAAAGTTCAAAACCATGGTGAGGGTACTTGTTCGTGAGATCTTGAAATCTCTCAAACGCGGTGTAGATGGTCTCATCATAGTCCTGCTTGAATCCAGTGATCTGCGCCTTTAGCGCGGTAGTCAAGGTGTGGGGGAAGTATTTCTCCATGAAAGCTGAAAAAACCTTCTCCCAAGTGTCCAGCGAGCCTGCTGGTAGAGAACTCAACCATGACTTGGCTCTGTCGCCAAGTCCCATAGCAAAAACCTTCATCCTCAACTCGTCCGTTGTTATGTCAGCTCCGGGTCGTGGGAGTTGGTTGACAAAATCATCGATATCGTGCAAGTACCCCATCACATCTTCCCTTGATAAGCCATAGAACCTCGGAAGTTGTTGGAATGCGTGGTTCTTGATTTCCAGATCTCGGGTTGCAGACGAAAGAACAATCGCCGGTCCCCTCATACGATCCTTGGTTGGTTGAACCCATGCTTTCGGTGGTCTAGCTTCTGCCATTCCGTCGATTTCCTTGAAAAGACTGTGTAGAGATTCAGAGAAATCGGTATCCTCTATTTCCTCTAGCGCGCGCCTTACGAGTAGTCGCCTTCTTTGGTGGTAGACTCTGTCGATCTCAGCAATTGAATCAGCAAGCGGTGTTCCTGTAGAACGTGTATGCGGCATACACTATCTGTAACAGACTAGGAAAGCAGTATCAGAGATTATAAAGGAAAACTAAAACTAATAGATTTAGGAATTGAAAGCTGAAAATATAAACAAATTAAATAGAAAAAAGGAGTATAGTCCCCGGCAACGACGCCAATTTGATGAACGCGGATGTCGTGCTCCGGATTCAGCAAATAATATTTGTATTTAGCCAAAGGCAATCCACAAGTACAACGAAAACCGTAGTGTAGCAGTAGAATGACTCGAGTGTCGTTCTCTCAGGACTATAACTAGCTTTATCTATTTAACAAGAGAATATAAAACAGCAGACAGATAGCAAAAGGGGTTTCTAGCAGATAATGGAGATTGGTGATAGTATGATCCTTCTTAGCATAATGGGTCGATAATCATGCATAAATTCCTCGGTCTTGCATAGAGATCTTTGAATCAATCTAGTGTCCTGTTGCAATTATTAAGCACTACGAAGATACTTGGTCTGACAAGTCAATCACTATTGTCCTAATGTGTTCCGTAATTATTCAACAATACGAATATAAACTCGCAAAAAGGTCGACGAGGGTCCAATTGTGCATAATAATTAATACAACATACGAGAATTTAGGTTGTGCCTGATCAACGAAATAAAGCAATGACACGGAGTATAATGCGCGATATAGCCATTAGCATGATTACCTTCCCTTCCCTAAGAATTCGCATACTACCACCAACAAGAAGTTTATCTAATCATAATACGCATGCAATCAACAGAAATCATAGAAGAAAACATGTTGAAAGAATATAATAAAATAAGTAGAATAAAACTGTAAGATACAAAGTTACCGAAGGTTGTCAATCTCCGGATGATTGCGATCCTACGAGCTCCAAACTGCTATGAAAAAGAGTCCCCTAAGCTACGGACCCCCAGAACAGGCTCCGGGAAGTCCCTGCCTAAAACTACAGAGAGAGGTGAGAAAGTAGGTCTGGAAAGATATGATTTTCGGAAAAAACTTAGCAACTATATATAGGCTTCGAATTATTGTGGTGCGGTTCGCTGATGAATGTGTATTTTACACTTTCATTCGAGTCTTTTTCACCTATTTTAGCTATCCTCTATGATAATTTAGCTATATTTTAGTACATTTTATTAGAATAGTGTCACGTTTTCCTTTAGATTTTATTTTACAGGTTTTGGTTGAAATTCGGAGATTTACGGGCAATTTTATTGAAGTCTACAAGGAATTGGTGTTCCAGAAGCCTATTTGGAGTATCTGAAGGTTTCCGGATAGGATTTGGAGTCTAGGGGTCAAATCTGGAGGTTAGAAGGCCATTAGAAGTCTGAAACCGAGTCCGAAAAGGTGAAGAAATCCAAATTCGCGTCGAAAACACGGAAATTCCGCGTTTATACTGTGGGGCGAACCGCCCCAGAAGAAATTCGGGCCTATATATAGTTGCAAGTTTTCTCTCCGAAAATCATATCTTTTCAAGCCTATTTTCTCACCTCTCTCTATAGTTTTAGGGAGGAATTTCCCGCGGCCTGTCCTGGGAGTTCCATAGCTTAGGGGATACTTTTTCATAGCAGATTGGAGCGCGTAGGATCGCAATCATCCGGAGATTGACAACCTTGGGTAACTTTGTATCTTACAGTTTTTATCTACTTATTTTATTCTTCTTTCAATATGTTTTCTTCTATGATTGCTATTGATTGCATGCCTATTATGAGTAGCTAAACTTATCGTTGGTGGTAGTATGTGAATTCTTACCGAGGGAAGATAATCATGCTAATGGCTATATCGCGCATTATACTCCGTGTCATTGCTTTATTTCGTTGATCAGTTGCAACCAAAATTCTCGTATGTTGTATTGATTATTATGCACGCATGGACACTTGTCGACCAATCAGATCAATTATCTTCGTAGTGTTGAATAATTACGGAACACATTAGGACATTAGGTGTTGACGAGTCAGACCCTTATTATCTTCGTAGTGCTTAATACTTGCAACAGGACACAAGATTGATTCAAAGATCTCTATGCAAGACCGAGGAATTTATGCATGATTATCGACCCATTATGTTAAGAAGGACAATACTATCACCAATATCCATTGTCTTCATGAAAACCCCTATTGCTTTCTATCTGCTGTTTTATATTCTCTTGTTAAATAGATAAAGCTAGTTATAGTCCTGAGAGAACGACACCCGAGTCATTCTACTACTACACTACTGTTTTCGTTGTAGTTGAGGATTGCCTTTGGCTAAATAACAAAGATTATTTGCTGAATAGAGACTTGACAAATATTCCGTTCATCATTCGCCCCACACACGTGGCGGTTCGCCCGGTGTGGGGTGGTTCGCCCCGGAGAGAAATTCACGGAATTCTGCGTTTTCGACGCGTTTTTGGATTTCTTCCCCTTTTCGGAATCGGTTTCTGTCTTCTTGTAGCCTACTAACCTCCAGATTCGGACCCTAGACTCCAAATTTGCTACGGAGTTTGGTACTCAAGAAGTTAACTACGGACAAGACGGTAGGGATCCTCGAGGTGGATTCTGGAGAAGAGGATACCGCAACAATCAAGGATATGCACCGGCTAACCAAACTTATGGACCTATCCAAGACCGTAGTAGGCTAAACTATGGTAATGACCACTGCGAAAACCCCTCTCCGAATGAGCTACCGAAGTCGAAGTCGGCTCAACTGATGGAAAACTTGCAAAAGTTGGTTGATCACACACAAAATTTTCTCAAACGTTATGAAGAAGATTCTGAGAAGACTAGGGCAAGGCTCGATAGGTTGGAAGAGAGCACTAGGCTTGCCCATCAAAAGATGCAAGAGTTGATCGACCGAAAACTACCTAGCAGCACTGTGAATTCGAATGCCATTACATTGGCTGATGATGTACCTGACGAAATCACCATCAGGAAGGCTGTTAGGTGCAAGTGTTGCATGAAGGAAGAACTTCTACAGGATGAGGAAGAAGAGAAGGGCCTAGGTTCTGACACAAGTGATGAGGAGCAAGAGGATCCCGAACCAGTCCCTAAAAGATTCGATGTTAAGGTAGGGATTGGTGAGCTTGAAGATGTTCGTGCCACACTAGACACGGGATCCTACTGAAACATAACTCATTTGAATGTGTTTGAAAAGAGCAACATCGGAAAACTATCTGAGCAAAGGGCTATTGTGCAACTGGCGGATGGATCCTTTATGAGACCGGAGGGCGTTGTGAAAAATGTTTTGGTCAAGATTGGTGAAGCATCTATATACACCAATTTTGTAGTTATGTCGGCGTCTGCACCTGGAACGGGGGATGTCATACTCTTAGGGCAACCATTCTTAACTAAACTACGCTCCATGATGGACATCTACCAAAGAACTTGCACCATCGAAGTGGACGGAAAGCAACACGTGTTGCACGCCATATCTGATCCACCTGATCCGCCCGATATTTCTTTCACTACTCACTACTGTGGTCTTGCAGCCTATATTCTTTCTTATTCACAGGTTCGTGACATGGAGAAGAGATCAATGAAGGGGAAGCCTAGTACCCGCAAAAAGAAGAGATAGTCGCAGACAGGAGTCGAGTCAAAGACTTTAAACAATGGCGCTATCCGGGAGGCAACCCGGAGATTTTATCTCTTTCTTTACCGCTTTAAATTTTATCTAACGAGTTTGATTGAGTATTATAGGTCACTTATACAAGCATTAGCTCTCACCTTGGATCCACTTTCGACGTTCGGGACGAGTGAAGACGTTCAGGTTTGGGGAGGAGGATATCGCTGGTTATCTCTATACTTATCTTGCTTATGATAAAATCGTGAAGTTCTTTGCATTTGCACGTTTACTGCTTTCCTAGAATAGTCTTGCATGTTTTATATGGAGTTTATTGCCGAATTTTTTGAACTTTTTATTGAGTAGATCAACTAACTATGCCATTAATCGTATGCTTCATCCCTATGAATTTTTTTGAGGTTTTTCTCGCTTGGCTTGTCACATTCATGTATTGCACTTAGTTAAGCTTGGTAGTCTCGACATCACTTAGTGGTGTTTTCTCTACTGCGGTTCACGAAGGCCTTTATAATAGGATGATGCATGTTAGGGTCTTATGGTTGTTTTCCCGAGTAATTATGTACCTAAGAGGCAACAAGTCTTCACCATGCTTTGAGATTGCTAAATGCCTAGGAAGGAGGTAGTGTGAGGTTGTGTGATCCTTTTTTTATAACCTACTCTTCCGAATAGGTTTGGGGAGGGGGTTACACCATCAATGGACTTGTTTCTGTTTTTCATTTTCGTATCGTGAGTTTATTTTCCTTTTCCGTAAATTTTGTACCCCAACCTATTCTTTCGAATAGGTTTGGGGAAGTCGTGTGAGTCATTTTTGTTTCTCTTTGTTATGCTACTGCTGGCTAGGAAAAAATCGAAAAAAAGAGAAAGAAAATTTCCAGAAAAAAAAAGAGAAAAAGAAAAAAGAGAGAATCTGGAAAGAAAAAATGAAAAAAAGAGAAGACCCAAAAAAGCAAAGAAGGGTCCAAAAAATAAAGCCAAATAGCAGTTTAGCAAAGTGTTGAGTATTTTCCATTTTTGTGATGTTCGTAATCGTGTTTTTTATTTTTTATCTTGTTAGTCTTGAGAGTCATCTGTTCTAGACCACCCTCGTCCTGCTATTCAGGAAGTGGTGAATAGCTTAAGACTTTACTTGAGAGATGGGTGGAATAGGGGAGTGTTATCTTTTATAGGGAACCCTCCTTCGTTTGATGAGAGCCAGTACTGGTTCGACCTCTTTTGAGGGAAAGTCTTAACATGGTGGAACAGCAGTAAGTCCTCAGTTTCATAGGCACGGGGCAACCATTCGTATCTTAGCATACTTCATTACGTCGTCACTGACTAGGTCCAGGTAGAGAATGTTACGAGGGACTATCTTGTCTTGACATAAGTGCTTATGTGGATGTGTATAAGTCAATCGATGTATTCTTCAACCTATATTCATGCTTTGATTTATATGGTTTTTGTTCATATGTTATTTGGTAGATTCAGTAGATTAGTTCATTTTATTTGGCATGAAACTCCATTTTTGTGTCTTGCATGTTTTTTGTATTAGAGTCTAGCTTAGTTGCTTGAGGACAAGCAAAGGTTCGGTTTGGGGAGTTTGATGAATGTGTATTTTACACTTTCATTCGAGTCTTTTTCACCTATTTTAGCTATCCTCTATGATAATTTAGCTATATTTTAGTACATTTTATTAGAATAGTGTCACGTTTTCCTTTAGATTTTATTTTACAGGTTTTGGTTGAAATTCGGAGATTTACGGGCAATTATATTGAAGTCTACAAGGAATTGGTGTTCCAGAAGCCTATTTGGAGTATCTGAAGGTTTCCGGATAGGATTTGGAGTCTAGGGGTCGAATCTGGAGGTTAGAAGGCTATTAGAAGTCTGAAACTGAGTCCGAAAAGGTGAAGAAATCCAAATCCGCGTCGAAAACGCGGAAATTCCGTGTTTATACTGTGGGGCGAACCGCCCCAGAAGAAATTCGGGCCTATATATAGTTGCAAGTTTTCTCTCCGAAAATCATATCTTTCCAAGCCTACTTTCTCACCTCTCTCTATAGTTTTAGGGAGTAACTTCTCGGGGCCTGTCCTGGAAGTTCCATAGCTTAGGGGATACTTTTTCATAGCAGATTGGAGCGCGTAGGATCGCAATCATCCGGAGATTGACAACCTTCGGTAACTTTGTATCTTACAGTTTTTATCTACTTATTTTTTTCTTCTTTTAATATGTTTTCTTCTATGATTTCTATTGATTGCATGCCTATTATGAGTAGCTAAACTTATCGTTGGTGGTAGTATGTGAATTCTTAGCGAGGGAAGATAATCATGCTAATGGCTATATCGCGCATTATACTCCGTGTCATTGCTTTATTTCGTTGATCAGTTGCAACCAAAATTCTCGTATGTTGTATTGATTATTATGCACGCATGGACACTTGTCGACCAATCAGACCAATTATCTTCGTAGTGTTGAATAATTACGGAACACATTAGGACGTTAGGTGTTGACGAGTCAGACCCTTATTATCTTCGTAGTGCTTAATACTTGCAACAGGACACAAGATTGATTCAAAGATCTCTATGCAAGACCGAGGAATTTATGCATGATTATCGACCCATTATGTTAAGAAAGACCATACTATCACCAATCTCCATTATCTGCTTGAAAACCCCTATTGCTTTCTATCTGCTGTTTTATATTCTCTTGTTAAATAGATAAAGCTAGTTATAGTCCTGAGAGAACGACACTCGAGTCATTCTACTACTACACTACTGTTTTCGTTGTAGTTGAGGATTGCCTTTGGCTAAATAACAAATATTATTTGCTGAATAGAGATCTGACAAATCTTCCGTTCATCATTCGCCCCACACACACGGTGGTTCACCCGGTGTGGGGCGGTTCGCCCCACCTCTGCGGTGGTTCGCCCCGGAGAGAAATTCGCGGAATTCCGCGTTTTCGACGCGTTTTTGGATTTCTTCCCCTTTTCGGACTCGGTTTCTGTCTTCTAGTAGCCTACTAACCTCCAGATTCGGACCCTAGACTCCAAATCCTATCCGGAAACCTTCAGATACTCCAAATAGGCTTCTGGAACACCAATTCCTTGTCAACTTCAATATAATTGCCCGAAAATCTTCGAATTTCAACCAAAACCTGTAAAATAAAATTTAAAGGGAAACGTGACACTATTCTAATAAAATGCACTAAAATATCGCTAAATTAACATAGAGGATAGCTAAAATAGGTGAAAAAGACTCGAATGAAAGTGTAAAATACACATTCATCATGATTCAAAATCAAATGGTTCTAAGTAGTCCAACTTCCTTAGTCTTTGAATCCGTGTTTCATTGATATGGCCTAGCCGACAATGCCATAGATAAGATGGATTATTCTTCCTACTTGAAGACGGTTGTTTTTTTATGTATTTGAAATAAAGGTAGACTACTTTGCAAAATATATAAATCATTAACTAAGCGAGCTTTTTCATAATACTGATCATTTAATGAAAAATAACAAGTATTATTCGCAAATCGAAAGGAAAAACCCATATTGTCTAACAATGGAATGGAAATAATATTTCTAACAATGGATGGAACAAAATAAACATTATCAAGTTCTAAACATTGTCCCGAAGGTAAATCTATCTTGCTGCGTCCAACGCGTTTGGCTTCAACTGGATTGTCGTTCCCAACATGCAAGTCGATTTCACCTTGCTTGACTAACCTGTGATCAATTAGCCCCTGCACATTATTACAAATGTGTGAGCCACAGGCTGTATCTAATACCCAACCATTGGAGTCAAAAGTAGTCATGTTCATTTCAATAATAAACATACCTGAGCCAGAAGTCGGTGGCTTCTTAGCTTGAACTGCCCTAAGCTTAGGGAAATCTTTCTTCCAATGTCCTTTCTGCTTACAGAAAAGACATTCATCTGTGCGTACCGTTCCGCTTCTCTTGAACTTCCTTTTCTGGTTCGGGCGCTTAGGCTTATCACTCCAAGTGTTAGCCTTGGCTCCCGACTTTCCCTTACTCTTAGCACCTTTGTTTCTCGGGTTTGGGTTAAACGGTTGCCCAACAAGCATGATCGACTTTTCCTTCTTATGAAGAGTTTGATCATATGTCTTCAGCAGATTATGAAGTTCAGGCAGTGTTACGTCCTTCGCATTCATCTTGTAATTAATGATGAACTGCGAATACGAACTCGACAATGATTGAAGGACAAAGATCACCATGATCTTGTTCTCTAGCTTAATGCCGGCATCGACAAGCTTTTCAAAGAGACCAATCATTTTGAGAACATGCTCAGACATGTTCCCTCCTTCACTGAGCATGCATCTGTGTATCTCTTTGATCAAAATCAAATTCAACACTTCTTGCTGTCGTCTTAAAGAGCGACTCAAGATGCTTCAGCATCTCATACGGCAACATGCTTTCATGTTGCCTCTGCAGCTCATTGCTCATTGCCGCCAGCATAATACACTGCGCGGATCTAGCATCCTCAAGATGCTTCTCAGACTTTGCCTTGTTGGCTTGATTCCAAGCAGCAACCTGATCGGCAGTCTAATTTTCGGGGCACACGGTAATGACCTCGTCCAAGACGTACTCAATCTTTTAGTACCTCAGCACCAAACATATATTCATGATCCAATCTAGGAAGTTTGGTCCGGTCAAAATTTGCTTCTCAAAGACAGCACGGAGCGAGATACTCGCCATTTCTAATTTCCTAAAGAGAAATAATATAGAACGAAAATAATAAATCAACTATCGAAATATTACTTCTAAATACACAGTCAACATAACTAAACAACAAGGTCCTTTAGCTGTTTAGCTCCCACTATTTTCACATATGGTTGCCCCCACAACAAACATACGGGTAATGTCCAACAAGTTACCGTAGTGGCCAAGATCCAAATCCATACTATGCTATACTCCAACAGGGGCTGGTCGCATAGCATAATATGACCGGTAGGATTATCCAATTGCGTCACGCAACTCTTGGTTGTTAAATCTAATTTAACCCGATGCCCTACATACTGTACCTATCGAGGTCGCTAGATACAATATGCAGTAAGTCATAACCATAGGCTTACTATAATCTGACGATCACTGCGAGTCTGTAAGACGAGGTCGCCAATACAAGAAAACGCGATGAAAGTTCAGAATTAAAGCACCCTATGGAAAGCATCTCAGAAATACATATATATATATATATATATATATATATATATATATATATATATATATATATATATATATATATATATATATATATATATATATATATATATATATATATATATATATATATATATATATATATATATGTATATTTCTGTACTTATATTGGTTAGGGCTTGTCGCTTGAGGGTTGTTATCAGTCATCTACAAACAAACAAGGGCGCCGCCTACCCATCATGCATGAGCGGTCTACACGTAATGGATGCCACCTATCCATTCTAGTTCTAAACGCGGTCAAGTACATAATGGGTGCCGCCTACCCATACATAAAATATGCGGTCCGACATATAAGAGGGCGCCGCCTACCCTCGCATGCATAGCGGTCGAACGGAAAGTAAAATACTTGGTATTTAAACATGCATTGCCAAACAATAGCATATTGAGCATACAAAACAAGTAGTAGCCTATGTGGATGCCAAATGACTTCATAATTTCATTATGAAAATTACAATCCCATACTTATAATCTCTATCAAATAATTGAAAATTTGGACTAGATTGAAAAATCGAAAATTCAATTGACCAAGTAGCAATTTTTGAAAACCCGAAGGACTTAATTGTAATTTGTGAAACCTTGAGGTGTTAAATCTAAAATTCAAAAGTAGAAGGACTAATTTGCAATAAACAATAAATTGATAAATTACAAATAAGCCCTTTAACTTTATACTAATTAAATTTAACCCCTTTAGTTTAAAACAATTACAATTAAATCATATTTATATTCCACATATAAAATTCAATCCTCAAAATTTTCAAAATTCGATTTTGGGTCCAACCCGAAAAATATATATATATTAAAACATGGGACGGGACTAGGTCCCGTCCCTTACCGTGCCTGCGGCCGCGGGCGCCCGGCGCCTGCGGCACACAGGCGCCTGCGTCGCGCAGGCGGCCCGGTCGGGAATATATATATATAATTTTTTTTTAAAATATAAATTCTAAATTTATATAAAAACAAAACTTTTGAAAATCGAATCAATCATAGAATCAATTGCATCCACATATCTACAAAATCATACAATATATATACGTATATACGTAATCAATTAACCTCGCTCTGATACCAGTGTAAGAAAATACGGTGAGAGTTACCCCTAGGGTACGCAGCGGAATTTCAAAAATTTTCTTAACATACAGGTTAATTGATTATGTATATGCCGTATATACATAAACACGTCAATTAGAAGACTAACCTTACTTCCAAAGCAGCTTCCAAGTCTTCGTAATAATCCGGTGTATCTTCTCCTTCGTCGAAGTCGAAGATATCTGCAATACTCTGATTATCTGCAAGACAATAAGAGTTAGTTTCCAGCTCTCAACCTTGGTATCCACGGATGAACAGCCTATCGGAAGAATGCTAGGATATTCTTTGTGTGACCAAGAAGACGGGGCGGCGATTCCTCCGGCAAGGGTGGCGCGCGCGTGTAGGCTATATAGAGGAGGGGAGAGCTTTTATTTTCTCTAAGAAAATTGGATAGTGAACTGTGTGTAAAACTATGTCCAAAGCTCTCTAATAGTCTACTATATATAGTAGTCAATAGAAGCCTAAAGCATAAGCAGTTAGACTTCGTAAAGGAATAGAATCTAATTCTTATCGCACTAGGAAACCAATATCAAGTCTAGACTCATTCCCAATCAAATTAAAACTCAATCACGAAAATCTAACTTATCCCTTGGACTTCTAATAGAGGAAGGAGTCGAACTCCTGCCCCTATCCAGCTCCTGGGCGCGCGCGCGCGCCTTTCCTACGGGAGATAGGTGGGTCCCAATTTTGGGACCCACTTATAGTTTTAAGGAAATTCAAACTCCAAGTAGAAATTGCCCATGTGCATATGTTAATTCTAAATTAACATATCCTTTCAAATCAAACCTCTATTATATTTCCAAAATATAATCTTTAATTGTATTTACATAAAATACAATTAATTAGCCAATTCAATTAATAATTCCAAATCATTAATTGAGCCACCAAATATTATAATTAATTCCAAATATATTATAATCCATCAATCACAATTAATTCCAAATTAATTGTGATTCCATCTTCAAGGATATTTTGATAAGCTGAATCACCACATAGTGTGACCCATAGGGCCTCATTGTATTAAGCAAGTCCTAGACTAGGCAAAATGGAATTCCTAGACGGTTCCATTTGCAATATTAATACGTGAGGACGTTTGAGAGGTTTCTCAAAGCTAACCCTTTCGTTGCGAAGCCTGTTGCGCTCAACGCGGCGATGGTAACGTCCCTTCATCTGACTGACTCGAATGCATCTAGGATCGATGAAGTGTCTATCCCAATAATACATCCACGAGCGTCTCAGGGAGTTGCTTGGTTACTAAGATATACTTATGACCATCATAATATATCAATGCACTGGCCAGTGACTTTACCAACGCAACTATGCAGACTATGAGCAGTTCTCTCCTGTGCTACACTTGAGAGATGAATCCTTCACAGAATCATTTATCATCCCCATTTGTATGTAGCCATAAACATTTTCTCTTTCGAATGCCCGCGCCTTCGTCTCTCTGGATCGTGTCTTAGATCAACTGCTTATTCAGAGCTGACATCGACGGGTCCACCAAGGATATGGGGTAACAAATGTGATGATAAAGTCCTGTAAGTCCAAAGGTCGACTGGCATCACTTCGACAACTTACCGGTTCCCATAGACACTTCGGTGTAGAGCATACATCGATGGGAGTGTCCGGTGGGTACTTCCATTGTTCGATAATCCTTCTTCGAACAACTATGCGCAATTATGGGAACATTTCTCGATTGTCCAACAATCCGTTCCGTGGCCGTGGGATCGGCTCACACTTGCTCCAACAAGTATAACCTCCACCCATACTAGTCTCATCTGGTTCATTCGGACCCCTACATCCGAGATGAACCTCGACTAGGGAGAGTTTGGGATAGATTATAACTCACATAGCTCCCACTATCTGTGTGATCGGTCATCTATCCGAGGGGACATGTTTATAACAATACAGACAGAAATAGAGATATGACATACTGCATGCCTGGTGTAATATAAATATGAAAGCGATACTCAATAGTAAAAGCTAGAAACATATATTATATTACGTTCACCTGTGTAATAGTACATATATGCCCTCTATAAGGGCTCCATGCCCTTAATAAGGACTGTCTCTAGGACATATACACTATCATTAACCTGCATGTTAAGAAATGTTTTGAAATTCCGCTGCGTACCCTAGGGGTAACTGTGACCATATTTTCTTACAGTGGTATGATGAACGCGGATGTCGTGCTCCGAATTCAAGCAAATAAATTTGTAATTAGCCAAAGGCAATCCACAACTACAACGAAAACCGTAGTGTAGCAGTAGAATGACTCGAGTGTCGTTCTCTCAGGACTATAACTAGCTTTATCAAATCTAATTTAGAATATAAAAACAGCAAACAGATAGCAAAGGGGGTTTCTAGCAGATAATGGAGATTGGTGATAGTATGATCCTTCTTAACATAACGGGTCGATAATCATGTATAAGTTCCTCGGTCTTGCATAGAGATCTTTGAATCAATCTAGTCTCATGTTGCAAATATTAAGCACTACGAAGATAATTTGGTCTGACAAGTCAATCACTATTGTCCTAATGTGTTCCGTAATTATTCAACACTACGAAGATAATTGGTCTGATGGTCGACAAGTGTCCAATTGTGCATAATAATTAATACAACATACGAGAATTTAGGTTGTGCCTGATCAACGAAATAAAGCAATGACAAGGAGTATAATGCGCGATATAGCCATTAGCATGATTATCTTCCCTTCGCTAAGAATTCACATACTACCACCAATGATAAGTTTAGCTACTCATAATAGGCATGCAATCAACAGAAATCATAGAAGAAAACATGTTGAAAGAATATAATAAAATAAGTAGAATAAAACTGTAAGATACAAAGTTACCGAAGGTTGTCAATCTCCGGATGATTGCGATCCTACGAGCTCCAAACTGCTATGAAAAAGAGTCCCCTAAGCTACGGACCCCCAGAACAGGCTCTGGGAAGTCCCTACCTAAAACTATAGAGAGAGGTGAGAAAGTAGGTCTGGAAAGATATGATTTTCGGAGAAAACTGAGCAACTATATATAGGCTTCGAATTATTATGGGGCGGTTCGCCCCACAAACCGGGCGATTCGCCCGGTGTGGGGCGGTTCGCCCCAGAGAATTTCTCGCAGAATTCCGCGTTTTCGACGCGTTTTTTGATTTCTTCCCCTTTTCGGACTTGGTTTCTGTCTTCTAGTGGCCTTCTAACCTCCAGATTCGACCCCTAGACTCCAAATCCTATCCGGAAACCTTCAGATACTCCAAATAGGCTTCTGGAACTCCAATTCCTTGTCAACTTCAATATAATTGCCCGGAAATCTTCGATTTTCAACCAAAACCTGTAAAATAAAATCTAAAGGGAAACGTGACACTATTCTAATAAAATGCACTAAAATATAGCTAAATTAACATAGAGGATAGCTAAAATAGGTGAAAAAGACTCGAATGAAAGTGTAAAATACACATTCATCAAACACCCCAAACGGAACCTTTGCTTGTCCTCAAGCAACTAAGCTAGGCTCTAATGCAAAAAACATGCAAGACACAAAAATGGAGTCTCATGCCAAATAAAATGAACTAATCTACTGAATCTACCAAAAAACATATGAACAAAAACCATATAAATCAAAGCATGAATATAGGTTGAAGAATACATCGATTGACTTATACACATCCACATCAGCACTTATGTCAAGACAAGATAGTCTCTCGTAACATTCTCTACCTGGACCTAGTCAGTGACGATGTAATGAAGCATGCTAAGATACGAATGGTTGCCCCGTGCCTATGAAACTGAGGACTTACTGTTGTTCCACCATGTTAAGACTTTCCCTCAAAAGAGGTCGAACCAGTACTGGCTCTCATCAAATGAAGGAGGGTTCCCTATAAAAGATAACACTCCTCTATTCTACCCATCTCTTAAGTAAAGTCTTAAGCTATTCACCACTTCCTGAATGGCAGGACGAGGGTGGTCTAAAACAGACGACACTCAAGACAAAAAAGATAAAAAATAGAAAAACACGATTACGAACATTACAAGAATGGAAAAGACTCAACACTTTGCTAACTGCTATTTGGCTTTCTTTTTTGGACCCTTCTTTGCTTTTTTGGGGTCTTTTCTTTTTTTTTTTTTTCTTTTTTTCTTTCCAGATTTTTTCCGTTTCCTGGAATCTTTTTCTTTCTTTTTTTTTGATTTTGTTTTTAGCCAGCAGTAGCATAACAAAGAGAGAAACAAAATGACTCACACGACTTCCCCAAACCTATTCGAAAGAATAGGTTGGAGTACAAAATTTACGGAAAAAGAAAAACAAACTCACGATACGAAAATGAAAAATAGAAACAAGTCTATGACGGTGTAACCCCCTCCCCAAACCTATTCGGAAAAATAGGTTATAAACAAAGGATCACACAACCTCACACTACCACCTTCCTAGGCATTTATCAATCTCAAAGCATGGTGAAGACTTGTTGCCTCTTAGGTACATAATTACTCGGGAAAACAACCATAAGACCCTAACATGCATCATCCTATTATAAAGGCCTTCGTGAACCGCAGTAGAGAAAACACCACTAAGTGATGTCGAGACTACCAAGCTTAACTAAGTGCAATATATAAATGTGACAAGCTAAGCGAGAAAAACCTCAAACAAATTCATAGAGATGAAGCATACGATTAATGGCATAGTTAGTTAGACTACCCAATAAAAAAGTTCAAAAAATTCGGCAATAAACTCCAAATAAAACATGCAAGACTATTCTAGGAAAGCAGTAAACGTGCAAATGCAAAAAATTTCACGATTTATCATAAGCAAGGTAAGTATAGAGATAACCAGCGATAACCTCCTCCCCAAATCTGAACGTCGTCGCTCGTCCCGAACGTCGAAAGTGGATCCAGGGTGAGAGCTAATGCTTGTATAAGTGACCTATAATACTCAATCAAACTCGTGAGAAAACAAAACTCCGGCTTGCCTCCTGGATAGCGCCATTGTTTAAGTCTTTGACTCGACTCCTGTCTGCGTCTATCTCTTCTTTTTGCGGGTACTAGGCTTCCCCTTCATTGATCTCCTCTCCATGCCACGAACCTGTGAATAAGAAAGAATATAGGCTGCAAGACCACAGTAGTGAGTAGTGAAAGAAATATCGGGCGGATCAGGTGGATCAGATATGGCGTGCAATACGTGTTGCTTGCCATCCATTTCAATAGTGCAAGTTCTTTGGTAGATGTCCATCACAGAGCGTAGTTTAGTCAAGAACGTTCGCCCTAAGAGTATGACATCCCCCGTTCCAAGTGCAGACGCCGGCATAACTACAAAATTGGTGTATACAGAAGCTTCACCAATCTTGACCAACACATTTTTCACAACTCCTTCGGGTCTCATAAATGATCCATCCGCCAGTTGCACAATAGCCCTTTGCTCAGATAGTTTTCCAAGGTTACTCTTTTCAAACACATTCAAAGGAATTATGTTTGAGTAGGATCCCGTGTCTAGTGTGGCACGGACATCTTCAAGCTTACCAATCCCTATCTTAACATCAAAATTTTTAGGGAGTGGTTCGGGATCCTTTTGCTCCTCATCACTTACGTCAGAACCAAGGTCCTCCTCTTCTTCCTTAGTCTGTAGAAGTTCTTCCTTATTGCAACACTCGCACTTAACAACCTTATTGATGGTGATTTCGTCAGGTAGATCACCAACAAATGTAATGGAATTCGACTTCACAGTGTTGCTAGGCAGTTTGCCTTGTTCCATACTTACTACTCGGTCGATCAATTCTTGCATCTTTTGATGGGCAAGCCTAGTGCTCTCTTCCAACCTATCAAGCCTTGCCCTAGTCTTCTCAGAATCTTCTTCATAACGTTTGAGAAAACTTTGTGTGTGATCAACCATCTTTTGCAAGTTCTCCATCAGTTGAGCCGTCTTCGACTTTGGTGGCTCTTTCGGAGCGGGGTTTTCACAGTGATCATTACCATAGTTTAGCCTGCTACGGTCTTGGTTAGGGCCATAAGTTTGGTTAGCCAGTGCATATCCTTGATTGTTTCGGTATCCTCTTCTCCAAAATCCTCCTCGAGGGTTCCTACCGTCTTGTTCGTAGCTAACTTCTTGAGTACCAAACTCTGTAGCAAAGGCTTCGTCTCCTCGAGCCCAGTTGCCATCATCTTATGCCAGCTCTGATCTACACATATGAGCCCCATGCCCATAGTTCTTGCAAATTCGGCATACTTCGTTTGAAACAGTTGTTCCGGTGGCGCTCTTGAGGACTTGCTTCAATTCGTTGGTAAAGCACTCGAATTGATCCCCATTCCCCTATACATAGGGGCTTCTTGAGTCGGTGGAGCTTCAGGTCCACGTCTCCTAACCATTGCTCTTGGGTCCTTGAACTGTGAACCCTTAGCAAGCCTTTCGAAAACTGCCCAGACGGCTTCTGCGGTTTCCTCCCAAATATTGCCTCGGCATTGGAAATCCACCACTTGTTGGTTCTCGAAGGTTAGTCCATTGTAGAAGTGTTGGACTAGGTCAGAAAGTTCAAAACCATGGTGAGGGCACTTGTTCGTGAGATCTTGAAATCTCTCAAACGTGGTGTAGATGGTCTCATCGTAGTCCTGCTTGAATCCAGTGATTTGCGCCTTTAGCGAGGTAGTCAAGGTGTGGGGGAAGTATTTCTCCATGAAAGCTGAAAAAACCTTCTCCCAAGTGTCCAGCGAGCCTGCTGGTAGAGAACTCAACCATGACTTGGCTCTGTCGCCAAGTCCCATAGCAAAAGCCTTCATCCTCAACTCATCCGTTGTTATGTCAGCTTCGGGTTGTGGGAGTTGGTTGACGAAATCATCGATATCGTGCAAGTACCCCATCACATCTTCCCTTGATAAGCCATAGAACCTCGGAAGTTGTTGGAATGCGTAGTTCTTGATCTCCAGATCTCGGGTTGCAGACGAAAGAACTATCGCCGGTCCCCTCATACGATCCTTGGTGGGTTGAACCCATGCTTTCAGTGGTCTAGCTTCTGCAATTCCGTCGATTTCCTTGAAAAGACTGTGTAGAGATTCAGAGAAATCGGTATCCTCTGTTTCCTCTAGCGCGCGCCTTACGAGTAGTCGCCTTCTTTTGTGGTAGACTCTGTCGATCTCAGCAATTGAATCAGCAAGCGGTGTTCCTGCAGAACGTGTATGCGGCATACACTATCTGTAACAGAATAGGAAAGCAGTATCAGAGAGAGATTAAAAAGGAAAAAGGAAAACTAAAACTAATAGAATTAGGAATCTAAAGATGAAAATATAAACAAATTAAACAGAAAAAAGGAGTATAGTCCCCGGCAACGGCGCCAATTTGATGAACGCGGATGTCGTGCTCCGAATTCAAGCAAATAAATTTGTAATTAGCCAAAGGCAATCCACAACTACAACGAAAACCGTAGTGTAGCAGTAGAATGACTCGAGTGTCGTTCTCTCAGGACTATAACTAGCTTTATCAAATCTAATTTAGAATATAAAAACAGCAAACAGATAGCAAAGGGGGTTTCTAGCAGATAATGGAGATTGGTGATAGTATGATCCTTCTTAACATAACGGGTCGATAATCATGCATAAATTCCTCGGTCTTGCATAGAGATCTTTGAATCAATCTAGTGTCATGTTGCAAATATTAAGCACTACGAAGATAATTTGGTCTGACAAGTCAATCACTATTGTCCTAATGTGTTCCGTAACTATTCAACACGACGAAGATAATTTGTCTGATGGTCGACAAGTGTCCAATTGTGCATAATAATTAATACAACATACGAGAATTTAGGTTGTGCCTGATCAACGAAATAAAGCAATGACACGGAGTATAATGCGCGATATAGCCATTAGCATGATTAGCTTCCCTTCGCTAAGAATTCACATACTACCACCGATGATAAGTTTAGCTACTCATAATAGGCATGCAATCAACAGAAATCATAGAAGAAAACAAGTTGAAAGAATATAATAAAATAAGTAGAATAAAACTGTAAGATACAAAGTTACCGAAGGTTGTCAATCTCCGGATGATTGCGATCCTACGAGCTCCAAACTGCTATGAAAAAGAGTCCCCTAAGCTACAGACCCCCAGAACCGGCTCTGGGAAATCCCTACCTAAAACTATAGAGAGAGGTGAGAAAGTAGGTCTGGAAAGATATGATTTTCGGAGAAAACTGAGCAACTATATATAGGCTTCGAATTACTGTGGGACGGTTCGCACCACTCACCGGGCGGTTCGCCCCAGAGAATTTCTCACGGAATTCCGCGTTTTCGACGCGTTTTTGGATTTCTTCCCCTTTTCGGACTCGGTTTCTGTCTTCTAGTGGCCTTCTAACCTCCAGATTCGACCCCTAGACTCCAAATCCTATCCGGAAACCTTCAGATACTCCAAATAGGCTTCTGGAACTCCAATTCCTTGTCAACTTCAATATAATTGCCCGGAAATCTTCGATTTTCAACCAAAACCTGTAAAATAAAATCTAAAGGGAAACGTGACACTATTCTAATAAAATGCACTAAAATATAGCTAAATTAACATAGAGGATAGCTAAAATAGGTGAAAAAGACTCGAATGAAAGTGTAAAATACACATTCATCAAACACCCCAAACGGAACCTTTGCTTGTCCTCAAGCAACTAAGCTAGGCTCTAATGCAAAAAACATGCAAGACACAAAAATGGAGTCTCATGCCAAATAAAATGAACTAATCTACTGAATCTACCAAAAAACATATGAACAAAAACCATATAAATCAAAGCATGAATATAGGTTGAAGAATACATCGATTGACTTATACACATCCACATCAGCACTTATGTCAAGACAAGATAGTCTCTCGTAACATTCTCTACCTGGACCTAGTCAGTGACGATGTAATGAAGCATGCTAAGATACGAATGGTTGCCCCGTGCCTATGAAACTGAGGACTTACTGTTGTTCCACCATGTTAAGACTTTCCCTCAAAAGAGGTCGAACCAGTACTGGCTCTCATCAAATGAAGGAGGGTTCCCTATAAAAGATAACACTCCTCTATTCTACCCATCTCTTAAGTAAAGTCTTAAGCTATTCACCACTTCCTGAATGGCAGGACGAGGGTGGTCTAAAACAGACGACACTCAAGACAAAAAAGATAAAAAATAGAAAAACACGATTACGAACATTACAAGAATGGAAAAGACTCAACACTTTGCTAACTGCTATTTGGCTTTCTTTTTTGGGGTCTTTTCTTTTTTTTTTTTCTTTTTTTCTTTCCAGATTTTTTCCGTTTCCTGGAATCTTTTTCTTTCTTTTTTTTTGATTTTGTTTTTAGCCAGCAGTAGCATAACAAAGAGAGAAACAAAATGACTCACACGACTTCCCCAAACCTATTCGAAAGAATAGGTTGGAGTACAAAATTTACGGAAAAAGAAAAACAAACTCACGATACGAAAATGAAAAATAGAAACAAGTCTATGACGGTGTAACCCCCTCCCCAAACCTATTCGGAAGAATAGGTTATAAACAAAGGATCACACAACCTCACACTACCACCTTCCTAGGCATTTATCAATCTCAAAGCATGGTGAAGACTTGTTGCCTCTTAGGTACATAATTACTCGAGAAAACAACCATAAGACCCTAACATGCATCATCCTATTATAAAGGCCTTCGTGAACCGCAGTAGAGAAAACACCACTAAGTGATGTCGAGACTACCAAGCTTAACTAAGTGCAATATATAAATGTGACAAGCTAAGCGAGAAAAACCTCAAACAAATTCATAGAGATGAAGCATACGATTAATGGCATAGTTAGTTAGACTACCCAATAAAAAAGTTCAAAAAATTCGGCAATAAACTCCAAATAAAACATGCAAGACTATTCTAGGAAAGCAGTAAACGTGCAAATGCAAAAAATTTCACGAGTTATCATAAGCAAGGTAAGTATAGAGATAACCAGCGATAACCTCCTCCCCAAATCTGAACGTCGTCGCTCATCCCGAACGTCGAAAGTGGATCCAGGGTGAGAGCTAATGCTTGTATAAGTGACCTATAATACTCAATCAAACTCGTGAGAAAACAAAACTCCGGCTTGCCTCCTGGATAGCGCCATTGTTTAAGTCTTTGACTCGACTCCTGTCTGCGTCTATCTCTTCTTTTTGCGGGTACTAGGCTTCCCCTTCATTGATCTCCTCTCCATGCCACGAACCTGTGAATAAGAAAGAATATAGGCTGCAAGACCACAGTAGTGAGTAGTGAAAGAAATATCGGGCGGATCAGGTGGATCAGATATGGCGTGCAATACGTGTTGCTTGCCATCCATTTCAATAGTGCAAGTTCTTTGGTAGATGTCCATCACAGAGCGTAGTTTAGTCAAGAACGTTCGCCCTAAGAGTATGACATCCCCCGTTCCAAGTGCAGACGCCGGCATAACTACAAAATTGGTGTATACAGAAGCTTCACCAATCTTGACCAACACATTTTTCACAACTCCTTCGGGTCTCATAAATGATCCATCCGCCAGTTGCACAATAGCCCTTTGCTCAGATAGTTTTCCAAGGTTACTCTTTTCAAACACATTCAAAGGAATTATGTTTGAGTAGGATCCCGTGTCTAGTGTGGCACGGACATCTTCAAGCTTACCAATCCCTATCTTAACATCAAAATTTTTAGGGAGTGGTTCGGGATCCTTTTGCTCCTCATCACTTACGTCAGAACCAAGGTCCTCCTCTTCTTCCTTAGTCTGTAGAAGTTCTTCCTTATTGCAACACTCGCACTTAACAACCTTATTGATGGTGATTTCGTCAGGTAGATCACCAACAAATGTAATGGAATTCGACTTCACAGTGTTGCTAGGCAGTTTGCCTTGTTCCATACTTACTACTCGGTCGATCAATTCTTGCATCTTTTGATGGGCAAGCCTAGTGCTCTCTTCCAACCTATCAAGCCTTGCCCTAGTCTTCTCAGAATCTTCTTCATAACGTTTGAGAAAACTTTGTGTGTGATCAACCATCTTTTGCAAGTTCTCCATCAGTTGAGCCGTCTTCGACTTTGGTGGCTCTTTCGGAGCGGGGTTTTCACAGTGATCATTACCATAGTTTAGCCTGCTACGGTCTTGGTTAGGGCCATAAGTTTGGTTAGCCAGTGCATATCCTTGATTGTTTCGGTATCCTCTTCTCCAAAATCCTCCTCGAGGGTTCCTACCGTCTTGTTCGTAGCTAACTTCTTGAGTACCAAACTCTGTAGCAAAGGCTTCGTCTCCTCGAGCCCAGTTGCCATCATCTTATGCCAGCTCTGATCTACACATATGAGCCCCATGCCCATAGTTCTTGCAAATTCGGCATACTTCGTTTGAAACAGTTGTTCCGGTGGCGCTCTTGAGGACTTGCTTCAATTCGTTGGTAAAGCACTCGAATTGATCCCCATTCCCCTATACATAGGGGCTTCTTGAGTCGGTGGAGCTTCAGGTCCACGTCTCCTAACCATTGCTCTTGGGTCCTTGAACTGTGAACCCTTAGCAAGCCTTTCGAAAACTGCCCAGACGGCTTCTGCGGTTTCCTCCCAAATATTGCCTCGGCATTGGAAATCCACCACTTGTTGGTTCTCGAAGGTTAGTCCATTGTAGAAGTGTTGGACTAGGTCAGAAAGTTCAAAACCATGGTGAGGGCACTTGTTCGTGAGATCTTGAAATCTCTCAAACGCGGTGTAGATGGTCTCATCGTAGTCCTGCTTGAATCCAGTGATTTGCGCCTTTAGCGAGGTAGTCAAGGTGTGGGGGAAGTATTTCTCCATGAAAGCTGAAAAAACCTTCTCCCAAGTGTCCAGCGAGCCTGCTGGTAGAGAACTCAACCATGACTTGGCTCTGTCGCCAAGTCCCATAGCAAAAGCCTTCATCCTCAACTCATCCGTTGTTATGTCAGCTTCGGGTTGTGGGAGTTGGTTGACGAAATCATCGATATCGTGCAAGTACCCCATCACATCTTCCCTTGATAAGCCATAGAACCTCGGAAGTTGTTGGAATGCGTAGTTCTTGATCTCCAGATCTCGGGTTGCAGACGAAAGAACTATCGCCGGTCCCCTCATACGATCCTTGGTGGGTTGAACCCATGCTTTCAGTGGTCTAGCTTCTGCAATTCCGTCGATTTCCTTGAAAAGACTGTGTAGAGATTCAGAGAAATCGGTATCCTCTGTTTCCTCTAGCGCGCGCCTTACGAGTAGTCGCCTTCTTTTGTGGTAGACTCTGTCGATCTCAGCAATTGAATCAGCAAGCGGTGTTCCTGCAGAACGTGTATGCGGCATACACTATCTGTAACAGAATAGGAAAGCAGTATCAGAGAGAGATTAAAAAGGAAAAAGGAAAACTAAAACTAATAGAATTAGGAATCTAAAGATGAAAATATAAACAAATTAAACAGAAAAAAGGAGTATAGTCCCCGGCAACGGCGCCAATTTGATGAACGCGGATGTCGTGCTCCGAATTCAAGCAAATAAATTTGTAATTAGCCAAAGGCAATCCACAACTACAACGAAAACCGTAGTGTAGCAGTAGAATGACTCGAGTGTCGTTCTCTCAGGACTATAACTAGCTTTATCAAATCTAATTTAGAATATAAAAACAGCAAACAGATAGCAAAGGGGGTTTCTAGCAGATAATGGAGATTGGTGATAGTATGATCCTTCTTAACATAACGGGTCGATAATCATGCATAAATTCCTCGGTCTTGCATAGAGATCTTTGAATCAATCTAGTGTCATGTTGCAAATATTAAGCACTACGAAGATAATTTGGTCTGACAAGTCAATCACTATTGTCCTAATGTGTTCCGTAATTATTCAACACGACGAAGATAATTTGTCTGATGGTCGACAAGTGTCCAATTGTGCATAATAATTAATACAACATTCGAGAATTTAGGTTGTGCCTGATCAACGAAATAAAGCAATGACACGGAGTATAATGCGCGATATAGCCATTAGCATGATTAGCTTCCCTTCGCTAAGAATTCACATACTACCACCGGTGATAAGTTTAGCTACTCATAATAGGCATGCAATCAACAGAAATCATAGAAGAAAACAAGTTGAAAGAATATAATAAAATAAGTAGAATAAAACTGTAAGATACAAAGTTACCGAAGGTTGTCAATCTCCGGATGATTGCGATCCTACGAGCTCCAAACTGCTATGAAAAAGAGTCCCCTAAGCTACAGACCCCCAGAACCGGCTCTGGGAAATCCCTACCTAAAACTATAGAGAGAGGTGAGAAAGTAGGTCTGGAAAGATATGATTTTCGGAGAAAACTGAGCAACTATATATAGGCTTCGAATTACTGTGGGACGGTTCGCACCACACACCGGGCGGTTCGCCCCAGAGAATTTCTCACGGAATTCCGCATTTTCGACGCGTTTTTGGATTTCTTCCCCTTTTCGGA
The DNA here is from genome assembly GCA_028274465.1 of Plantago ovata. Lineage (NCBI taxonomy): Eukaryota > Viridiplantae > Streptophyta > Magnoliopsida > Lamiales > Plantaginaceae > Plantago > Plantago ovata. Next base: position 109,456,247 of record CM051455.1, on the reverse strand, counting down.
CTCGGTTTCTGTCTTCTAGTGGCCTTCTAACCTCCAAATTCGACCCCTAGACTCCAAATCCTATCCGGAAACCTTCAGATACTCTAAATAGGCTTCTGGAACACCAATTCCTTGTCAACTTCAATATAATTGCCCGGAAATCTTCGATTTTCAACCAAAACCTGTAAAATAAAATCTAAAGGGAAACGTGACACTATTCTAATAAAATGCACTAAATATAGCTTAATTAACATAGATGATAGCCAAAATAGGTGAAAAAGACTCGAATGAAAGTGTAAAATACACATTCATCATGGTATCGAAGCGAGGTTAATTGATTATGAATATACGTATATATGTTATGTGATTTTGTAGTTTATGTGGATGCAATTGATTCTATGATTAATTCGATTTTCAAAAGTTTTGTTTCTATATAAATTTAGAATTTATATTTTTCAAAAAAAATAAATAATATTATTATATATATATGTACACCGCCTGCGTGACGCATGTCAGCGCCTGCGTGCCGCAGGCGCCGGGCGCCTGCGGCCGCAGGCACGCTAGGGGACGGGACTCGATCCCGTCCCCGTATATTATATATATATATTTTCGAGGTTGGACCCAAAATCGAATTTTGGAAATTTCGATGATTGAATTTTATATTTGGAATATAAATATGATTTAATTGTAATTATTGTTAACTAGAGAGTTTAAATTTAATTAGTATAAAGTTAAGGGGCTTATTTGTGATTTATCAATTTATTGTTTATTACAAATAAGTCTTTCTACTTTTGAATTTTAAATTTAACACCTCCAAGGTTTCGAAATTTACAATTGAGTCCTTCGAGTTTACGAAAATTGCTAGCTGGTCAATAGAATTTTCGATTTTTCAATCTAGTCCAAATTTTCAATTTTTTCATAGAAATTATAAGTATGGGATTATAATTTTCATAATGAAATTATGAAGTCATTTGGCATCCACATAGGCTACTATTTGTTTATATGCTCAATATGCTATTGTTTGACAATGCATGTTTAAATACCACGTATTTTTACTTTCCGTTCGACCGCTATGCATGCAAGGGTAGGCGGCGCCCTTTTATTTGTCGGACCGCAGTTTTTATGTATGGGTAGGCGGCGCCCATTATGTGCTTGACCGCGTTTAGAAATAGAATGGATAGGCGGCATCCATTACGTGTAGACCGCTCATGCATGATGGGTAGGCGGCGCCCTTATCTGTTTGTAGATGGCTGATAACAACCCTCAAGCTACAAGCCCCAACCAATATAAGTGCAGAAATATGTATATGTATATGTTTCTGAGATGCTTTCCATGGGGTGCTTTAATTCTGAACTTTCATTGCGTTTCCCTGTATTGGCGACCTTGTCTTGCAGACTCGCAGTGATCGTCAGATTAGAGTAAGCCTATGGTTATAACTTACTGCATATTGTATCTAGCGACCTCGATAGGTACAATATGTAGAGCATCGGGTTAAATTATATTTAACACCCAAGATTTGCGTGACGCAATTGGATAGTCCTACCGGTCATATTATGCAATGCGACCAGCCCCCGTTGGAGTATAGCATAGTATGGATTTGGATCTTGGCCACTACGGTAACTTGGTTGACATTAGCCGTATGTTTGTTTTGGGGGCAATCATATGTGAAAATAGTGGGAGCTAAACAGCTAAAGGACCTTGTTGTTTAGTTATGTTGACTGTGTATTTAGAAATAGTATTTCAATAGTTGATTTATTATTTTCGGTCTATACTATTTCTCCTTAGGAAAACCAAAATGGCGAGTATCTCGCTCCGTGCTGTCTTAGAGAAGCAAATTTGGACCGGACCAAACTTCCTAGATTGGATCAGGAATATTCGTTTGGTGCTGAGGTACGAAAAGATTGAGTACGTCTTGGACGAGGTCATTCCCGTGCGTCCCGAGAATCAGACTGCCGATCAGGTTGCTGCTTGGAATCAAGCCAACAAGGCAAAGTCTGATAAGCATCATGAGGATGCTAGATCCGCGCAGTGTATTATGCTGGCGGCAATGAGCAATGAGCTGCAAAGGCAACATGAAAGCATGTTGCCGTATGAGATGTTGAAGCATCTTGAGTCGCTCTTTAAGACGACAGCTAGAAGTGTTGAATTTGATTTGATCAAAGAGATACACAGATGCAAGCTCAATGAAGGAGGAAACATGTCTGAACATGTTCTCAAAATGATTGGTCTCTTTGAGAAGCTTGCCGATGCCGGTGTCAAGCTGGAGAATAAGATCATGGTGATCTTTGTCCTTCAATCATTGCCGAGTTCGTATTCGTAGTTCATCATTAACTACACGATGAATGCGAAGGACGTTACACTGCCCGAGCTCCATAATTTGCTGAAGACATATGATCAAACTCTTCCTAAGAAGGAAAAGTCGATCATGTATGTTGGGCAACCGTCTAACCCAAACCCGAGAAACAAAGGTGCTAATGGTAAGGGAAAGTCGGGAGCCAAGGATAACACTTCGAGTGATAAGCCTAAGCGTCTGAACCAGAAAAGGAAGTTCAAGAGGAGCAGAACGGTACGCACAGATGAATGTCTTTTCTGTAAACAGAAAGGGCATTGGAAGAAAGATTGCCCTAAGCTAAGGGCAGATCAAGCTAAGAGCCGCCGGCTTCTAGCTCAGGTATGTTTGTTATTGAAATGAACATGATTACTTTGACTCCAATGGTTGGGTATTAGATACAGCATGTGGCTCGCTCATTTATAATAATGTGCAAGGGGCCATTGAACGCAGGCTAGTCAAGCAAGGTGAAATCGACTTGCATGTTGGGAACGGCAATCAAGCTGAAGCCAAATGCGTTGGACGCTGCAAGATAGATTTACCTTCAGGACAATGTTTAGAACTTGATAACGTTTATTTTGTTCCATCCATTGTCAGAAATATTATTTCCATTCCATTGTTGGACAATTTGGGTTTTTCCTTTAGATTTGCTAATAATACTTGTTATTTTTTGTTAAATGACCAGTATTATGGAAAGGCTCGCTTAGTGAATGGTTTATATATTTTGCAAAGTAGTCTACCTTTATTTCAAATACACAACAAACAACCGTCTTCAAGTAGGAAGAATAATCCATCTTATCTATGGGATTGTCGGCTAGGCCATATCAATGAAACACGGAATCAAAGACTAAGGAAGTTGGACTACTTAGAACCATTTGATTTTGAATCATATGGTACATGCGAATCATGTGTTAAGGGTAAGATGACGAACAAACCTTTTGTTGGACAAGGTGTTCGTGCCACTCGCTGCTTAGAGCTCATACATACTGATGTATGTGGACCTTTTAAAGTCCAAGCACGTGGAGGTTATCCTTACTTCTTTACCTTTACTGATGATTTCTCAAGGTATGGATATATTTATGTTATGAAAAATAAATCTGAGACCTTTGGGAAATTCAAGGAGTTTAGGAATGAGGTCGAGAATGAATTGAACCTAAGGATAGTCACTCTTCGATCAGATCGAGGAGGTGAATACCTTAGTGAAGAATTTATCGACTACTTGAAGGACAATGAAATTCAATCGCAATGGACCCCTTCTGGAACACCACAATTAAATGGTGTGTCTGAGAGAAGGAATCGAACCCTGTTAGACATGGTGAGATCACTGATTGGATTCTCGACTCTTCCAAAATATCTATGGGGATATGCGCTGCAAACTGCAATCTACATTCTGAATCGTGTACCATCTAAATCAGTGGAGAAAACTCCTTATGAGTTATGGAAAGGAAAGAATCCCTCACTGGGCTATCTCAGACCTTGGGGCTGTCCTGCGATAGTCAAACTGTTGCTCACTGATAAGTTAGATGCCAAGGGTGTCAAAGTATATTTCATAGGCTATCCTCGTCATACGAGAGGCTATGAATTCTATCATGCTGAAGATCACAAGGTGATAGTATCTAGAAACGTCAAGTTTTTAGAAGCAGAATACCTCGAAGAAGAGAGGTTAGATGATATGATAGAACTTGAAGAAATTCAAGACTTTGACACGCGCGGACATGAGTTCTCTAAATCTTCTGATTTGGACTCAAGTTCAGTGGGAGCTTTCGAAGCAGACAAGGGTAATGATATGACACTTGCTAGGCATGTCATAGTCAGTGGGAGTCCTGTGATTAGATCAACAGTTGAAACGACACCAATAGAACCCGTTGTCAATCAACATGTGCAACAAGTTGCACAAGAGCAGCCTCCCGCAAGGGAACGGGGTCGCAGCACGCGACCGACTGCATCAGTGCCCACTGATAATGTTCGTGTTACACGAAGCCAGAAAAGAAAAACACCATAAACGCCAACAGTACCACCAGTCGAGCTCCGTAGGTCGAAGAGGATCCCAAAAGGACCTCAGAAGCAAAGCCTTATGATAGAAGACATCAGTGAACTTGATGTTGGCTTATCAGATCGGGAAGACCCCGAGACCTACAAAGAGGCAATAAATGACATTGACCCAGACAAATGGAAAGAGGCCATGGAATTGGAAATGGACTCCATGTACCTGAACCAAGTTTGGAGCTTGGTAGACTTGCCCCAAGGGGTTAGACCTATTGGGTGCAAATGGGTCTTTAAACGAAAGACAGATGCCGATGGCAAGGTACAAACGCACAAGGCTAGACTTGTGGCGAAAGGCTACACGCAAAGGTATGGCATCGATTACGATGAAACCTTTTAACCGGTAGCAAAGTTGAAGTCTATTCGAATTCTACTTGCGATAACTGCCTACTATGATTATGAGATCTGGCAGATGGATGTAAAGACTGCCTTCCTCAACGGCAACCTTGAGGAAGAGGTCTATATGGTACATTGATGAATGTGTATTTTACACTTTCATTCGAGTCTTTTTCACCTATTTTAGCTATCCTCTATGTTAATTTAGCTATATTTTAGTACATTTTATTAGAATAGTGTCATGTTTCCCTTTAGATTTTATTTTACAGGTTTTGGTTGAAATTCGAAGATTTCCGGGCAATTGTATTAAAGTTGACAAGGAATTGGTGTTCCAGAAGCCTATTTGGAGTATCTGAAGGTTTCCGGATAGGATTTGGAGTCTAGAGGCCGAATCTGGAGGTTAGAAGGCTACTAGAAGTCAGAAACCGAGTCCGAAAAGGGGAAGAAATCCAAAAACGCGTCGAAAACGCGGAATTCTGCGAGAAAAACTCGGGGGCGAACCGCCGCGGAGCTGGGGCGAACCGCCCCTTAGTATTTCGAGGCCTATATAGTTGCTCAGTTTTCTCCGAAAATCATATCTTTCCAGACCTACTTTCCCACCTCTCTCTGTAGTTTTAGGTAGGGACTTCCCAAAGCCTGTTCTGGGGGTCCGTAGCTTAGGGGATACTTTTTCATAGCAGTTTGGAGCTCGTAGGATCGCAATCATCCGGAGATTGACAATCTTCGGTAACTTTGTATCTTACAGTTTTATTCTACTTATTTTAATATATTCTTTCAACATGTTTTCTTCTATGATTTCTGTTGATTGCATGCCTATTATGAGTAGCTAAACTTATCGTTGGTGGTAGTATGTGAATTCTTAGCGAAGGGAAGATAATCATGCTAATGGCTATATCGCGCATTATACTCCGTGTCATTGCTTTATTTCGTTGATCAGGCACAGCCTAAATTCTCGTATGTTGTATTAATTATTATGCACAATTGGACACTTGTCGACCATCAGACCAATTATCTTCGTAGTGTTGAATAATTACGGAACACATTAGGACAATAGTGACTGACTTGTCAGACCAATTATCTTCGTAGTGCTTAATAATTGCAACAGGACACTAGATTGATTCAAAGATCTCTATGCAAGACCGAGAAATTTATGCATGATTATCGACCCGTTATGTTAAGAAGGATCATACTATCACCAATCTCCATTATCTGCTAGAAACCCCCTTTGCTATCTGTTTGCTGTTTTTATATTCTAAATTAGATTTGATAAAGCTATTTATAGTCCTGAGAGAACGACACTCGAGTCATTCTACTGCTACACTACGGTTTTCGTTGTAGTTGTGGATTGCCTTTGGCTAAATTACAAATTTATTTGCTTGAATTCGGAACACGACATCCGCGCATTCATCAATTTGGCGCCGTTGCCGGGGACTATACTCCTTTTTTCTGTTTAATTTGTTTATATTTTCAGCTTTAGATTCCTAATTCTATTAGTTTTAGTTTTCCTTTTTAATCTCTCTCTGTTACTGCTTTCCTAGTCTGTTTCTAATCACCTTTCCTAGTCTGTTATAGATAGTGTATGCCGCATACACGTTCTGCAGGAACACCGCTTGCTGATTCAATTGCTGAGATCGATAGAGTCTACCACCAAAGAAGGCGACTACTTGAAAGGCGCGCACTAGAGGAAATAGAGGATACCGATTTCTCTGAATCTCTACTCAGTCTTTTCAAGGAAATCGACGGAATGGCAGAAGCTAGACCACTGAAAGCATGGGTTCAACCCACCAAGGATCGTATGAGGGGACCGGCGATTGTTCTTTCGTCTGCAACTCGAGATCTGGAAATCAAGAACCACGCATTCCAACAACTTCCGAGGTTCTATGGCTTATCAAGGGAAGATGTGATGGGGTACTTGCACGATATCGATGATTTCGTCAACCAACTCCCACGACCCGGAGCTGACATAACAACTGATGAGTTGAGGATGAAGGTTTTTGCTATGGGACTTGGCGTCAGAGCCAAGTCATGGCTGAGTTCTCTTCCAGCAAGCTCGCTGGACACTTGGGAGAAGGTTTTTTCAACTTTCATGGAGAAATACTTCCCTCGAACCTTGACTACCGCGCTGAAGGCGCAGATCACTGGATTCAAGCAGGACTATGATGAGACCATCTACACCGCGTTTGAGAGATTCCAAGATCTCACGAACAAGTGCCCTCACCATGATTTTGAACTTTCCGACCTAGTCCAACACTTCTACAATGGACGAACCTTCGAGAACCAACAAGTGGTGGATTTCCAATGCCGAGGCAATATTTGGGAGGAAACCGCAGAAGCCGTCTGGGCTGTTTTCGAAAGGCTTGCTAAAGGTTCGCAGTTCAAAGACCCAAGAGCAATGGTTAGGAGACGTGGACCTGAAGCTCCACTGACTCAAGAAGCCCCTATGTATAGGGGGAATGGGGATCAATTCGAGTGCTTTACCAACGAATTGAAGCAAGTCCTCAAGAGCGCCACCGGAACAACTGTTTCGAACAAAGTATGTCGAATATGCAAGAACTATGGGCATGGGGCTCATATGTGTAGATAGGAGCTGGCATACGATGATGGCAATTGGGCTCGAGGAGGCGAAGAAGAAGCCTTTCCTACGGAGTTTGGCACTCAAGAAGTTAGCTACGGACAAGACGGTAGGAATCCTCGAGGTGGATTTTGGAGAAGAGGATACCGTAACAATCAAGGATATGCACCGGCTAACCAAACTTATGGCCCTAACCAAGACCGTAGTAGGCTAAACTATGGTAATGATCACTGCGAAAACCCCGCTCCGAAAGAGCCACCGAGTCGAAGTCGGCTCAACTGATGGAGAACTTGCAGAAGATGGTTGATCACACACAAAGTTTTCTCAAACGTTATGAAGAAGATTCCGAGAAGACTAGGGCAAGGCTTGATAGGTTGGAAGAGAGCACTAGGCTTGCCCATCAAAAGATGCAAGAATTGATCGACCGAGGAGCAAGTAGGGAACAAGGCAAACTGCCTAGCAACACTGAGAAGTCATTGTCCATTAACTTAGTGGGTGATCTACCTGTTGAAATCACCATCAAGAAGGTTGCTAAGTGCGAGAGTTGCAAAAGGGAAATGCCCCCATAAGCCGAAGAAGAAGAAAAGGACCTTGGTACTAACAAGAGTGAAGAGGAGCAAGAGGATCCCGAGCCACTCCCTCAAAGTTTCGATATTAAGGTCGGGATTGGGGAGATTGAAGATGTCCGAGCCACACTACACACAGGATCCTACTATAATGTGCTCCCTTTGAATGTTTTCGAGAAGAGTAACCTTGGGGAACTAACTGTGCATAAGGCTATTGTGCAACTGGCAGATGGATCCCTTGTGAAACCCGAAGGCGTTGCGAAGAATGTATTAGTCAAGATTGGTGAAGCTTCTGTCTACCCCAATTTTGTAATTATGCCAGCATCAGCACCAGGAACGGGGGATGTCATACTCTTAGGACGAACATTCTAGACTAAGCTACGCTCCGTGATGGACATCTACCAAAGAACTTGCACTATTGAAGTGGATGGCAAGCAACATGTGTTGCACGCCATATCTGATCCGCCTGATCCGTGATGAAACGTTGTCAAGGTCAATCAAATAAATTTGTAATTAGCCAAAGGCAATCCACAAATACAACGAAAACCGTAGTGTAGTAGCAGAATGACTCGAGTGTCGTTCTCTCAGGACTATAACTTGCTTTATCTATTTAACAAGAGAATATAAAACAGCAGATAGATAGCAATAGGGGGTTTCTAGCAGATAATGGAGATTGGTGATAGTATGGTCCTTCTTAGCATAATGGGTCGATAATCATGCATAAATTCCTCGGTCTTGCATAGAGATCTTTGAATCAATCTTGTGTCCTGTTGCAAGTATTAAGCACTACGAAGATAATAAGGGTCTGACTAGTCAATCACGGTTGTCCTAATGTGTTCCGTAATTATTCAACACTACGAAGATAATTGTTTTGATGGTCGACTAGTGTCCAATTGTGCATAATGATCAATACAACATACGAGAATTTTGGTTACAACTGATCAACGAAATAAAGCAATGACACGGAGTATAATGCGCGATATAGCCATTAGAATGATTATCTTCCCTCGCTAAGAATTCACATACTACCACCAATGATAAGTTTAGCTACTCATAATATGCATGCAATCAACAGAAATCATAGAAGAAAACATATTGAAAGATAAATAAAATAAGTAGATAAAACTGTAAGATACAAAGTTACCGAAGGTTGTCAATCTCCGGATGATTGCGGTCCTACAAGCTCCAATCTGCTATGAAAAAGTATCCCCTAAGCTACGGAACTCCCAGGATAGGCCCCGGGAAGTTCCTACCTAAAACTATAGAGAGAGGTGAGAAAGTAGGTTTGGAAAGATATGATTTTCGGAGAAAAACTGAGCTCTATATATAGGCCCCGAATTAACTGTGGGGCAGTTCGTCCGAGGCTGGGGCGGTTCGCCCCCCGGCTTTTTCGCGGAATTCCGTGTTTTTCGACGCGGATTTGGATTTCTTCACCTTTTCGGACTCGGTTTCAGACTTCTAATGGCCTTCTAACCTCCAGATTCGACCCCTAGACTCCAAATCCTATCCGGAAAACTTCAGATACTCCAAATAGGCTTCTGGAACACCAATTCCTTGTCAGCTTCAATATATTTGCCCAGAAATCCCCGAATTTCAACCAAAACCTGTAAAATAAAATCTAAAGGGAAACGTGACACTATTCTAATAAAATGTACTAAAATATAGCTAAATTAACATAGAGGATAGCTAAAATAGGTGAAAAAGACTCGAATGAAAGTGTAAAATACACATTCATCAAACTCCACAAACCGAAGCTTTGCTTCTCCTCAAGCAACTAAGCTAGACTCTAATACAAAAAACATGCAAGACACAAAATGGAGTTACATGCCAAATAAAATGAACTAATCTACTGAATTTACCAAAAAATATATGAACAAAAACCATATAAATCAAAGCATGAATATAGGTTGAAGAATACCTCGATTGACTTATACACATCCACATAAGCACTTATGTCAAGCACTTATGTCAAGACGAGATAGTCTCTCGTAACATTCTCTACCTGGACCTAGTCAGTGACGACGTAATGATGCATGCTATGATACGAATGGTTGCCCCGTGCCTATGAAACTGAGGACTTACTGCTGTTCCACCATGTTAAGACTTTTCCTCAAAAGAGGTCGAACCAGTACTGGCTCTCATCAAACGAAGGAGGGTTCCCTATAAAAGATAACACTCCCCTATTCTACCCATCTCTCAAGTAAAGTCTTAAGCTATTCACCACTTCCTGAATGGCAGGACGAGGGTGGTCTAGAACAGATGACTCTCAAGACAAAAAAGATAAAAAATAAAAAACACGATTACGAACATCACAAAAATGGAAAAGACTCAACACTTTGCTAAACTGCTATTTGGCTTCCTCTTTTTTTTGGACCCTTCTTTGCTTTTTTGGGGTCTTTTTCTCTTTTCTTTCTTTCCAGATTCTTTTTTTTTTTTTTCTCTCTTTTTTTTTTTCTGGAAGTTTTCTTTTTTTTTCGATTTTTTTCTATCCAGCAGTAGCATAACAAAGAGAAACCAAAAGACTCACACGACTTCCCCAAACCTATTCGAAAGAATAGGTTGGAGTACAAAATTTACGGAAAAAGGAAAAATAAACTCACGATACGAAAATGAAAAACAGAAACAAGTCTACGATGGTGTAACCCCCTCCCCAAACCTATTCGGAAGAATAGGTTATAAACAAAGGATCACACAACCTCACACTACCTCCTTCCTAGGCATTTAGCAATCTCAAAGCATGGTGAAGACTTGTTGCCTTTTAGGTACATAATTACTCGGAAAAACAACCATAAGACCCTAACATGCATCATCCTATTATAAAGGCCTTCATGAACCGCAGTAGAGAAAACATCACTAAGTGATGTCGAGACTACCTAGCTCAACTAAGTGCAATACATAAATGTGACAAGCCAAGCGAGAAAAACCTCAAACAAATTCATAGAGATGAAGCATACGATTAATGACATAGCTAGCTGATCTACCCAATAAAAAAGTTCAAAAAATTCGGCAATAAACTCCATATAAAACATGCAAGACTATCCTAGGATGAATGTAGTGAAATGCAACCTAAAAAATCTAAGAAAGCGGTAAACGTGCAAATGCAAATGCAGACGGATAAAGCATGCAAGGTACTATACTCATCCTACCAATACCAAGCTCCAAACTAACAACATCAGATCACTTAAATCCCATCCTCCCTCATGAAATTTACGCTAGTCCCTATCAGTAAGAAAATGAGGAAATAAGATGTGATACTAGATGTTACCCCATAGTTTGGCCTCGGTCGGCTGAGTATGCTGCTTGTGGGTTATTGGGCCTCCTCTGTGAGCTTTATAGGGTTTCATCAGGTCTTCTGGTAAGTGTGGTAGTTCCATTTATAGGCTAGACAGGAACAACTCCTCTATCAGGATCATCATTGCCCGTATGGCCTTCATTGTCACTACTTTCACGCACATCCTCACTAGTAGAGTTGTAGTGGCAGGTAGAATTCTCAAGAGTAGCCACCGCTGTTATGGAATCCTCCATCCTGGAGCCCTCCAATAGGATGTGAACTGTTGAAGGGGAAAGGGCAGTGGTATCAGGACCTCCCCCTCCAACGTTTTACACCTCGAGAAGGTTTCAGTAAGCTGCTTGGACACTCAGAAGTCTTCTACCTTTTTTTGTCCACATTCTCTACCGTGGATCCGACCGATGTCTATATGATGCTCACTTTAGAGGCAGGCAAGGGGCACCCCAACAAGGTGCTGGGTACCCATGTCATTACGTTTTGGAACCAAGCTAGCGCTTCGGAACCTTCGAGCAACTGCGGACTCAAGATCGAATCCGTCGCGGCAAGATTGTCCCGGTGCCTTCCTGTTCACTCGAACTCTGCAGTCCTCGTGATGGAGTGCTGACATAATAGTGGTTTCTGACCCTTCGGTGGTGCATGAATAGGCATAGGAGTCCTTACTCCAGGTGTACTCTAGCTCCTCCTCTTGGACAATCCACAACGTTGTTGCCAAACCCCTTGGCTCGAACGCACATCTAGCGAGATCACCTTTCTTGACATGGTTCTTCACAGAAATCATACGGGAATGCTCCTTCCCCTTGGTATGGTACCTACAAACAGCTGTTAGCACCTCGTATGACACAAAACTGACTCAAATACATACTAGTGTAAAAATGAAACACACAAGTGATAAAATCAACAATCGAACTCCCCAAACCGCAATGTCTAGCCTAGCTTCTTCATCATGCAACATATCAATGTAACTACTACATGCGATACATCACATCATGCTCTTACTAGACAACCAATATCCTTGATAACAAGGCTCAATTCATACCATAGCAGCGCAAAAATTCTACCAGCATAAATCTTCATTCTTAACTAATAAGCATTCTATCGTCAAATCCACCAACATTACACCAATAAACACATTCATATGCAAGAAACCAAAGATAAAGACATATTGCAGAACAAGATATATCATCTAGCAGCAAAATACCCAAATCAACAATTCAAGCAAAATTGAGCATGCAATTGATAGTAAATAACATGTCTAATCACACAAACAACATACCCATGCATCAAATAAGCATAATTGAAGCTCAAAATAGAAAACCCCCAAATTCGAAAATTAGGGTTCTTAAAGATGATACCTCAGATCTGCAAATCTAACAAATTAGGATGAAATCTGTTCGGATAGGATGATAGATCATGTAATAGGCTTCGAATTAAGCTAAAGAACACTCAATTTGGTCAAGAAATGAAGAAGTTATGAAGATTTAGAAGCAAAATCGCACTTTTCGGGTTTTTTGGGAGTATGGATGAAGAAGAATGAAGAAAATAAGGTTTTGGGGTTCAAATACGCGTTTTTGAAGATCTGGAGACGTGGGGCGGTTCGCCCCGCACGGGGCGGTTCGTCCCGTGCTCCCCAATGCGGGGAGACGGTCTCCGATGTCAGAAAATGCGGTTTTAATCCCCGAAACTGATTTTTTCAAAAAAACACTCGAAAAATCTCACTCAAACAAAAGCACATACGACACACACATGAACAAATCCGCATATGAGAAGCAAATAGTTCAAGAATGAATGTATGCAGAAAAGTAGTAAAGAAAGCGATAAAAAATTCCGGGTTGCCTCCCGGATAGCGTCATTGTTTAAAGTCTTTGACTCGACTCCTGTCTGCGCCTATCTCCTCTTTTTGCGGGTACTATGCTTCCCCTTCATTGATCTCCTCTCCATGCCACGAACCTGTGAATAAGAAAGAATATAGGCTGCAAGACCACAGCAGTGAGTAGTAATATCAGGCGGTTCTGGTGGATCAGGTATGGCTTGCAATACGTGTCGCTTGCCATCCACTTCGATGGTGCAAGTTCTTTGGTAGATGTCCATCACGGAGCGTAGCTTGGTCAAGAATGTTTGCCCTAAGAGTATGACATCCCCCGTCCCAGGTGCAGATGTCGGCATAACTACGAAATTGGTGTATATAGATGCTTCACCAATCTTGACAAACACATTTTTCACAACGCCCTCGAGTCTCATAAAGGATCCATCCGCCAGTTGTACGATATCCCTTTGCTCAGATAGTTTTCCAATGTTGCTCTTTTCAAACACATTCAAAGGAATTATGTTTGAGTAGGATCACGTATCTAGTGTGGCACGGACATCTTCAAGCTCACCAATCCCTACCTTAACATCGAAACTTTTAGGGAGTGGTTCGGGATCCTCTTCCTCCTCATCACTTGGGTCAGAACCAAGGCCCTTCTCTTCTTCCTCAGCCTGTAGAAGTTCTTCCTTCATGCAACACTCGCACCTAACAACCTTCTTGATGGTGACTCCGTCAGGTACATCACCAGCCAACGTAATGGCATTCGTCTTCACAGTGTTGGTAGGCAGTTTGCCTTGTTCCCTACTTGCTCCTCGGTCGATCAACTCTTGCATCTTTGATGGGCAAGCCTAGTGCTCTCTTCCAACCTATCAAGCCTTGCCCTAGTCTTCTCAGAATGTTCTTTATAACATTTGAGAAAACTTTGTGTGTGATCGACCATCTTCTGCAAGTTCTCCATCAGTTGAGCCGACTTCGACTTCAGTGGCTCTTTCGGAGCGGGGTTTTCGCAGTGGTTGTTACCATAGTTTAGCCTTCTACGGTCTTGGTTCGGTCCATAAGTTTGGTTAGCCGGTGCATATCCTTGATTGTTGCGGTATCCTCTTCTCCAGAATCCACCTCGAGGATTCCTACCGTCTTGTTCGTAGCTAACTTCTTGAGTGCCAAACTCCGTAGCAAAGGCTTCTTCTTCGCCTCCTCGAGCCCAGTTGCCATCATCGTATGCCAGCTCCGATCTACACATATGAGCCCCATGCCCATAGTTCTTGCATATTCGGCATACCTCATTCGAAACAGTTGTTCCGGTGGCGCTCTTGAGGACATGCTTCAATTCGTTGGTAAAGCACTCAAATTGATCCCCATTCCCCCTGTACATAAGGGCTTCTTGAGTTGGTGGAGCTTCAGGTCCACGTCTCCTAACCATTGCTCTTGGGTCCTTGAACTGCGAACCCTTAGCAAGCCTTTCGAAAACAGCCCAGACGGCTTCTGCGGTTTCCTCCCAAATATTGCCTCGGCATTGGAAATCCACCACTTGTTGGTTCTCGAAGGTTAGTCCATAGTAGAAGTGTTGGACTAGGTCAGAAAGTTCAAAACCATGGTGAGGACACTTGTTCGTGAGATCTTGGAACATCTCGAATGCGGTGTAGATGGTCTCATCATAGTCCTGTTTGAATCCAGTGATTTGCGCCTTAAGAGCGGTAGTCAGAGTGTGTGGGAAGTATTTCTCCATGAAAGCTGAAAAAACCTTTTCCCAGGTGTCCAGCGAGCCTGTTGGAAGAGAACTCAGCCATGACTTGGCTCTGTCGCCTAGTCCTATAGCAAAAACCTTCATCCTCAACTCATCCGTTGTTATGTCAGCTCCGGGTCGTGGGAGTTGGTTGACGAAATCATCGATATCGTGCAAGTACCCCATCACATCTTCCCTTGATAAGCCATAGAACCTCGGAAGTTGTTGGAATGCGTGGTTCTTGATTTCCAGATCTCGGGTTGCAGACGAAAGAACAATCGCCGGTCCCCTCATACGATCCTTGGTGGGCTGTACCCATGCCTTCAATGGTCTAGCTTCTGCCATTCCGTCGATTTCCTTGAAAAGACTACGTAGAGAGTCAGAGAAATCGGTTTCCTCTATTTCCTCTAATGCGCGCCTTTCAAGTAGTCGCCTTCTCTGGTGGTAGACTCTATCGATCTCAGCAATTGAATCAGCAAGCGGTGTTCCTGAAGAACGTGTATGCGGCATACACAATATGAAACAGACTAGAAAAGGTGATTAGAAACAAACTAGGAAAGCAGTATTAGAGAGAGATTAAAAAGGAAAACTAAAACTAATAGAATTAGGAATCTAAAGGGTAATGCTATGGTGACTTAACTGTTGTAAAGTCGTAACGCTACGACTTTACACTTGTAAACACTTGTAAACACTTGTAAAGACTTGTAATCATGATCTGGACGGTTGGAAATCATTTACAACCGTCCTCTACCATTTACAACTTGATTATCTTGGTTGTAAATGGGATTTTCCGTTTACAACTGAGTTATCTTGGTTGTAAATGATAAATTCCGTTCTTATTAAAAAAATTTAACGACGGTGGGGATCGAACTCTGGTCGCTGGAGTAAAAGAATCCAAACATTACCACTCAGCCACGTTTTTATGTATGCACAATATAAAAAACAATACTACTTTAACAATAAATGTATTTACAATTTCAAAAACAATACTACTTAACAATAAATGTAATTTAGAATTTCAAAATTTCATAACCCTAGTCGTTCATTAGGACAGACGGAGTTCAAAAGTATTGCTATTTCACAACCCTATCGTTCATTAGGACAGACGGAGTTCAAAAATATTGCTACTTGTAGATCAGTCGATTCTTCTTCAATCTTTGATCATTCGATTCATCCCGATACTGCAAACTTCTTTCTTGACACCGGAGAGTTCAATTCATAGGTAACATAACAATCATACTCATTGTTAGTAATTTGAATCTTGTTCAATTATGCGAATTGTAATTTTACGGTTGAAATTGGTGGTCGAGATGATATTGCAGTGCTTCTAGTTACTCATGATGCCTACTAGTTCGCCTTAATATTCAAATTTCTTCGTCTGTTCTGTTGTGCTGGTCTAGTTTTGTCCTATCACGGTTGAAATTAGGGGTGGATATGATATTGCAATGCTTCTAGTTACTCATGATGCCTACTAGTTGGCCTTAATAGTCAAATTCCTTGTTCTATTCAGTTGTTTTGGTCTAGTTTTGTCCTATCACGGTTGAAATTAGGGGTGGATAAGATATTGCAATGCTTCTAGTTACTCATGATGCCTACTAGTTGGCCTTAATATTCAAATTACTTGTTTTGTTAAGTTGTGTTAGTCTAGTTGGGTTCATTTGGATTTTCCAATGGTATTGCAAATGGAGGATAGTCAAGGTGGGGTAGTATTGGTATTCCAGGTTGTTCTGATCCTCGATGTCGAGTACTACTGGTTATGGTTATAGATGCGAAATTGATATCGTAGTTTGGTTATGGTTATAGATGTGCATTGGCTATCGCCGTTTGGTTATGATTACAGTAATTTATGTGCACTAGTTATGTAGTAGTTTTATTAGGTATCCATTTTGTTGCGAGTACAAACTAAAACATCTTGGGTTTATTGTAGATATGGAAGCTCCATCTGCTCCTAGTACTCCTGCTACTCATAAGCAGAAGCGTAGAAATAGATATGTCACCCCGAAGAACGGATGGTCATTTCAAGCTTTTGCCTCTAAGGATGATGCTCAAATAGTTGATGAAATAACGGGCCATGTTTTTAGTGAAATGATAGAGGCTGAGTCATTTTATTTAACATATGCTAGACAGAGGGGGTTCGATATAAGAACTCGAGATCATAGACCAGATAAACATTGCATGTGGGTTTGCAACCGTGAGGGAGTCAAAAAGGAAATTGCGCGTCGTCAGCGAATAAGAAGACGAGATACAAGGTGTAGATGCAAGGCAATGTTTAGGGTGAGGAAGATTGGAGAAGAAGAATGGGAAGTGACAGACTTCATACCGGACCATAATCATGAGTTGGTCGAGCATGAAAAGGAGAGGTTCTTAAAATGTAACAGGTATATCGCCGCTGGTGAAAAAGTAATACTGAATTTCATGATTAAAGGTGGGAAAACACCTGGTGAGTCTATGAATATGTTGGAGCAGCTTTCGGTAAATCAGGAATTACCTTTCCTGAGAAAAGATGCTTATAACCTTCTTCAAAAGGAGAAAAAGGAACGGGAAAAAATGGAGATTTGAATACCGCATTTCAGGTCCTCTCGTCCTACACAGTGGAGGATGACGCATTTTTTATCGAGCACCGGGTCGACGAACATGGTGATGTATCGTCGGTTTTCTGGTGTGATTCGCATTCCAGAGAGGAATACGCAGCCTATGGTGATGTACTGCTCTTGGATTCTACGTACAAGACCAATAAATATCGATATCCGCTTATTACATTTTCAGGTGTAAGTAACGCTGGACGATGTGTGATTTTTGGTGCTGGGCTTCTGCGTAGAGAAACTAAGCAGTCTTACTGCTGGATTTTGGAAAGGTTCTTGGAAGCAATGAATGGAAAGAAGCCAATTTCCATTCTGACAGATCAAGATATATCCATCTGCCTTGCAGTTAAGGAAGAATTTGAGGGCGTTGTACACAGACTATGTCTTTGGCACATGGAACAGAACGCGGTAAAAAGGGTGAAGAAGGGTGGTTTTCCGCAAAAGTTTTGCGAATTGGCAGCTATGAAGTGCAGCATTGCTGAATTCGAGAGGCGCTGGACAAAGTTGGTCAACGATTACAAATTACATGATAACACATGGGTAAAGGACAATGAAAAAAGGGAGCAGTGGGCCGAGCCCTATTTTGAAGGTGTTTTCTTTGCAGGACACAGGACAACGGGGCGTGCAGAGGCCGTAAATTCATTTGTAAAGCATTTCCTGAAACCAAAATGTTCAGCTACTGACTTTGTAAATTTTTACCAGCTCGTTGTGAAACTTAATAGGAAAAGGAGTATCCTTAAGCAAGTGGCAGAGGAGATCAATTGCCAGAGAGGTTTTAAAACAGAGACTGGGCTCCGTGAACTAGAAATTGATGCTGGGACTAAATGCACATCGACCGCATTCAAGTCTATTCTACAGAATATTAGAGATAAGCAGACACTCGAAAGAACAAACTTTGTTCAACTTAATGGCAACTGTGCAGAATTCTACTTTAGAGAATGTGGTAGCGAGGAGCAGGAGAACTTGTGGACTGCTACAGTTGATATCGAACACAAGCGGTTTGAATGTGATTGCAAGTTGCATGGATCCGAAGGCCTGCCATGCTCACACCTGATTTCTTGTTTTAAGTATATGGGCCTTAAGAAGTTCCCTGATGGAAGTATAAATAGTCGGTGGTTCATTGAGACAGGGAAGAAATTGCGGCTATTGTTTAAACAAATGTTTACCCCCAATGATGTTGATGGTGCTGATGCTAAAATGGTGAAAGCAGTGATCAACGTTCAACAACTCTTGGTCGGAGGGAAGATAATTCCAATATATCCAAAGTTCTGAAGATTTTAGAAGACTGTGCGGAAATATTATCAAGGCGTAGTGCTGAACAGAATGCTCCTGGTAAAAAGAAAACATCCAGACCTCATAAGAGGTCTTTCAATGTTGGGGATCCGAAAAAAGTAGTACCCAAAGGCTGCCCACCAAAAACGCCGAAATGTTGTAGTTTCTGCCGGTAAGTATTTAGTTATTTTTTATCACCAGCAAAAAGTTTATATATCAAACTTTGAACACTTGTGGATTGCTTAGTTTGTTTTGCAATAACAATTCAGCCAGCCGGGACACAACATTAATGCTTGCGAAAAATTCAAGCAAGCTGAGGCCTAGGAAGCTGCAGCGAAAGCTGCTAATGAAGAAGAAGAGCACGAATATGATACTGAAGAAGAAGAACAAGAATATTATACTGAACAAGAAGAGGAAGAGGAAGAGGAAGAAGAAGAAGAAGAAGAAGAAGAAGAAGAAGAAGAAGAAGAACCCAGAAGAAGGCGATGTTGTAGTCACTGCCAGTAAGTTCTTATTATTGTTTATTACCGGTAAAGCATAAAGTTTATATTCCAAACTTTAAACACTTGTGAATTGCTGAATTTGTTTTGCAATAATCTTTCAGCACACCAGGACACAACATAAAGTCTTGCGAACAGTTAAAGAAAGCCAAACAGAAAGAGGAAGAAGCACGGAAAAAAGCTGCATCGAAAAGAAAAAGAAGAAGAACATAGATTCCAACTATTAGGGTTATCTAGCTTGGTAAATTACAATGGCAAGATAATGTTGTACTGCTCTTCGATTTATATATTGCTGGAAGATACTTGGTCATGTACTTATTGGTGTGATTCTCTTATCGAACACAATTTTCTCACTATTGCTTTGCCTTCAAGGTTCCTTTTAATTTCATGTAATTCAGGTTTACTTTCTTTAATGTGTTTTTTTTTTTGAATAAGCCGAACGTATATTAAATGAAAGAAAGTAAAGTACAAGAGTCATGAAAAACAATTGTCTATAATGTGTTTTGATTAGGAAGAAACCTGGAAAAAAAATACTGAAAATGATAGTTGATACATTGATAGACTGAAAATGATAAACACATAGTAGAAGCCTAAACCCAATTATTCCTCCAACACAGTGGCCCTCCGTCTTTGTGATCAAATCTGAATACTGTATACGAATTCAAAAAACAACACTTAAATTAATTCTATCTTCACCCGTGCATATGGTTTTAATCCGGCGGAACGTGCTTCGATGTGCTTTTTAATGATGGCACGAAATTCATCATCACTTCCAACCTCCACATAGTTATCCTCCCCTAATGGTTTCATAAACAACACCGGCACGTAATCGAACATCTCCCATTCAAGATAATTCTTAATGTTCATCATTAGGCTATATGTAGACATACCATCAGTATCGAAATCCAAAGCAATACTCATGTTGCCTTTTTTAACCAAGAACATTAACCTACAGTTAAGATCAAAATGCTTTCGACGTTAGCATGATATTGTTACTGACATTACTTATACTTACAAAATAAGAAGGTGCACACCTTTTATCAGTATCAGTCACTTTGCTTTCCGTGCCAGGCCGTCCTTCCTGAAGAAGCTCAGATATGGATGACTGCAAAGCAGATTCTACCGCTTCTCCAATCATTTCTGGCATACGCTCTATTAGTATCGAGATCTCATTTATCAGGTTAGTAATCCGGGCCGCCTGCCTGTCACTCAGAAAACTGGTTCCTTGCTGTAAGTGTGGATATATCAGTGTTGCAATCCTCTGCAAAGTTACCTGTGCTTCCTCGAGTCGACAACCTAATTCGGCTGGAAGAGGGTTGTCTGCTCTGTGAGTATCAGAGATCGAGAGATCCATGACAGGTTCAGAGGTCTGAGTTCCGTGATTCCCTTTGCCATGGTTGGTCTCACCAATGGTAGAGGCGTTTTCCTCAGCGTCCATAAAATCTGTGTATGTTTTTGGTGAGCTTGAATGTGGTTCAGAGTTGTAAGTTTCAGCATTCCCTATGCCAGAATTGATCTTACCAATGGAAGTGTCCTCATCCTCCACACAATCTATTGGTGAGTTCCTAGTTGTTTGCAACGGTACACTGTGGCCTTCATGATATTCTAACAAGTGAGGTACCATGTTTGGTACCTGGAGCTCATCAGGGTAACTGTTGTATGAGTATGAATACGTGTGGGCGCTATTGGATCCTAACGTGACATCGTCTTTAAAAGGTGACCCGCATAACTTAGCAGATGGCTTTTTATGACCTTTAGACGTTTTAGCAGGTGGCAGAAAAGCCAGTTCACTAGATGCTAGAAGTCGAGTATGAGATGGTTGAACTCGACATCGCATTGGCTTCGGATATATATTTCCATTAGTTCCCTGATTCCACTCAATTAGCTCTGTTGGCTCTGGCTGATCTTCAAGTGGATTCACACCTTCAAGTGGTTGATCTTCAAATTGATTCACACAGATGAGTGAATTCTCACATTCAAGTGGTTGTTCTTCAAGTGAATTTGGGCATACAAGAGCCCGATCAGAATTTTGATGACCATGGACATTCTTTTCTTCATTTGATAATGACCTGTTTCTGCGCTGCATTATTTTACCTAAGGAAACATTACAAGTTTATCAACTAACACATCTGCCGTTTCAAATATAAAAAAAAATCACCTAACACATCTGCATTAAACTGGTAAGCAATTTAATAAGTTTCTAAATAGTTTACATAATGCCATGATGCATATAGAGTCACAATATATTAAAGATGGCCTCAGTGATTCCCCAAATAATTAGAGAAATCAAAATGACAAGAACATCGTGACATAGGATGCTGCAATCCAAAAGCACATAGTAACACTGACGGATGAACCGATCCAAATATGAAAAAAGACATAAATCAGTCTCGTGGTTCAAATTAAAACATCACATAACAAAAACGTCTCATAATTTTGTAAACAATCAAGTCGAACGATGAAGGAATATTGAGAATATTGAGAAACCTAATTACTAATGATCTATAGGATAAAGTTGCATCTCTGAGTATTAGTATGGAGGGAAAATTCTGTCACGTTCATAAATCCAATCAACATCGGCAATTATTAGGGAAACCTATATATATACCAGAAAGGAACAAGTAATACCTTGCTAAATCTGAATTTTTGGAATGAACGATGCGCGCGGCAACCTCCAAGGCTTACGATCTAAGGATGTAAAATGAGCTCAAGAGATATGAAAGAACGTCTTTACCGAGATTTGAATCTCTGGAAACCCTAAAAAAAAAAACAAAGTTGAGAGCAAAGACTGCTTTGACGGTTTCAACTATCAATTTGACAAAATCCAACTCTAAATAATAGGCGGACTCCCAAAATTTTAAATTACAACTGAAAACCTTAACGAGAGATTAACATCGATGACAGTATATATATATATATATATATATATATATATATATATATATATATATATATGTGTATATATATATATATATATATATATATACGCTGATTTTGTTTTAGCTATAATTAACATCAGTCCAATTCAAACTATATTATTATTTTTAGTGTAAATTTAAACGGAATAAAATTTAATAAATTGATGTTTTCGGTGTTAATTTAATTAATAATGAGCTCATCAAGAAGTCTAATAAGTCTAACTTCACTTAGGGTTTAGGATTTACGGTGTAGGGGTTTAGGTTTAGGGTTTAGGGTTTGGGGTTCATGACCCATCTGGTCACTCAATTGAGTGTGAATCGCGTGTTTCATTAGCGGTTCATGAAATTATACCATTCTATCAAATTTAATATACTATTCTTATTTGTTTTTAGGTGTAACATACTATTCTTATGAAGTATATATGATTGGTTAATTAGCGGTGCATGAAATCGGTTATTTAAATTGTTATAAATGACCACATCTAAAAATTCTAATAATCGCGCATTCAATATGATAAAAACACTCACTTATGTCACCCTATAAAATAAATTCAATGGTCGTTGATGTTGGGGTTAGGGTTTAGGGATGGGTGTCAAGGGGAAAATAGTTCCAAAGCAACATATATATCCAACTTAGGTTGTCCTCGATCAACATAGTCCATAATCAATTATATAGGTCGGGTTTAAATTTCTTACTCTTATTTATTCGATTAAAGTAACATATGTCCAACTGGGTCTGGCTAACGTTTATCGGTTTAACACACATGATGCTCATCAATTCATCATCCACCTATCACATGTGACATTTGTCAGTTTACTTGGTAATAACCATTGTATTTTGGTCATGCTTGATTTTTACAAAAATTCGTGGATAAATAAATAAATAAAAACAATATACAATACTCATCATGAAAAAGTCTTTCCACACAAAAAAAAAACAAATAAAACCGAAAATTAAAAATTGAACAAAAGCCCTTTACAACATTATTATCTCCATTGTATGGTGATGGGGCCTGAATGAGATGAAAATGGGAATGCCTATTGGAATTATACTAAACACGTTGGGCCTGAATGAGATGAAAATGGCCCTGAAATGTCCAAGTGTTGTTCATCAAGTAATTCCATTTTATAAATGATACTAGTATAAATTGATCATATAAATTATTTAATTGATTAATTAGCTCATCTGAAGGTCTAATTCATGATAAATTATTTAATTTATTAATTAGCTCACGTGAATGTCTAATTAATTAATTATACAATCAATATGATAGAAATGCCCTTTGTTTACCTTAGACTCTAGAATATCAATTCAATCGTAGACGCAGCAGTTGCTCGACGGACAACCTGCTCAGAACCTCGCGATATAACTCAGACGGAATATCACATTTTCAGAATTTTGCGAGGAAGAATGGAGATAAAAAATGGCTAGGTCACGGGAGTCGTAAGGAAAGAGGAACGGCCTGATGACTACTGATATGTTATTAGTAGTATACTTTATTTTATTGGGCTTCAAACTTACAGGCCCAATGGAGACAACCCGAAACTTGAATACAACCCAAATAACGTACAAACCAAATCATAGGTCTTTAATACTGCAACA
>CM051455.1:109380283-109432631 GCA_028274465.1 Plantago ovata | reverse complement strand
CCGGAATCTAAAACTGTAAATATAAACAAATTAAATAGAAAAAAGGAGTAAAGTCCCCGGCAACGGCGCCAATTTGATGAAACGTTGTCAAGGTCAATCAAATAAATTTGTAATTAGCCAAAGGCAATCCACAACTACAACGAAAACCGTAGTGTAGTAGCAGAATGACTCGAGTGTCATTCTCTCAGGACTATAACTTGCTTTATCTATTTAACAAGAGAATATAAAACAGCAGACATATAGCAATAGGGGGTTTCTAGCAGATAATGGAGATTGGTGATAGTATGGTCCTTCTTAGCATAATGGGTTGATAATCATGCATAAATTCCTCGGTCTTGCATAGAGATCTTTGAATCAATCTAGTGTCCTGTTGCAAGTATTAAGCACTACGAAGATAATCTGGTCTGACTAGTCAATCACGGTTGTCCTAATGTGTTCCGTAATTATTCAACACTACGAAGATAATTGGTCTGATGGTCGACTAGTGTCCAATTGTGCATAATGATCAATACAACATACGAGAATTTTGGTTACAACTGATCAACGAAATAAAACAATGACACGGAGTATAATGCGCGATATAGCCATTAGCATGATTATCTTCCCTCGCTAAGAATTCACATACTACCACCAATGATAAGTTTAGCTACTCATAATATGCATGCAATTAACAGAAATCATAGAAGAAAACATATTGAAAGATAAATAAAATAAGTAGATAAAACTATAAGATACAAAGTTACCGAAGGTTGTCAATCTCCGGATGATTGCGGTCCTACAAGCTCCAATCTGCTATGAAAAAGTATCCCCTAAGCTACGGAACTCCCAGGACAGGCCCCGGGAAGTTCCTACCTAAAACTATAGAGAGAGGTGAGAAAGTAGGCTTTGAAAGATATGATTTTCGGAGAAAAACTGAGCTCTATATATAGGCCCCGAATTAACTGTGGGGCGGTTCGCCCCCCGGCTTTTTCGCGGAATTCCGCGTTTTTCGACGTGGATTTGGATTTCTTCACCTTTTCGGACTCGGTTCAGACTTCTAATGGCCTTCTAACCTCCAGATTCGACCCCTAGACTCCAAATCCTATCCGGAAACCTTCAGATACTCCAAATAGGCTTCTGGAACACCAATTCCTTGTCAGCTTCAATATATTTGCCCAGAAATCCCCGAATTTCAACCAAAACCTGTAAAAATAAAATCTGAAGGGAAACGTGACACTATTCTAATAAAATGTACTAAAATATAGCTAAATTAACATAGAGGATAGCTAAAATAGGTGAAAAAGACTCGAATGAAAGTGTAAAATACACATTCATCAATCCACCTGGTACTTCTAACACTATTGATTACAGTGGTCTTAACGTCTATGTTCACTCTTATTCACAGGCTCGAGGAACGGGAAGGAGACTCGTGAAGGGGAAGTCTAGTACCCTCAGAAGGAAAAGATAGGCGAAGACAGGAGTCGAGTCAGAGACTTTAAACAATGGCGCTATCCGGGAGGCAACCCGGGGTTTTTATCGCTTTCTTTAACGTTTTATTGCATGCATTCATACTTGACCAATTTGCTTTTCATATGTGAATTTGTTCGGTTCTGTGTCGTTTGTGCTTATGTTGTGTTCGAGTGCGACTTTTCGAGTGATTTTTTGAGGAAAATGTTTTTCGGGGACTAAAACCCGCATTTTTATTTCAAAAACGTTCGTCTCCCACCTAGGAGTGGGGGGCGAATCGCCCCACGTCCAGAGCGCGCGCGCGTGCTCCGGACGTGCGGGGCGGTTCGCCCCGCACGGGGCGGACCGCCCCAGGTGTGGGGCGAACCGCCCCACACCTCCAGATTCTTAAAATCGGGGGTTTCTTCCCCAAACCCCCATTTTCCTCCATTTTCATCTTCCAAACTCTAAAATTTCCTCCATATTCAAAATAACTTCAAATCTTCATAACTTCTTCATCTTTCCATCATTTTGTGTGTTCTTTAGCTTCAATCGAAGCCCGTTACGTGCTCTACGTTTCTATCCGAACAAATTTCTTCCTAGCTCATTCAATTTCCGGATTTGAGGTATTATCACAAGAACCCTAATTTTTACAATTTGGGGATTTTTTGATTTATGCTTCATTTAGGCTTGTATGATGTTTGGGTTGATGTTTTATGTGATTAGATTCGTTATTCACTGTCAGTTACATGTTCAATTAGGCTTGGTTAGATGATTTGAGATTTTTGCTAATTGGATGATGCTTAAACATGTGTTTGTTGATATGATAATAATGGATGTATTGGTAGAATGCATGATTGATGGAATTGAGGATTCATGCTAGATTTTTGATTTTTATGGTATGGATTGAACCTTGTGATTCAAGGCATTTGTTGTTTAGCAAGAGCATAATGTGATATGTTATTGTAGTAGTTACATTGATATGTTGCGTAATGAATTAGCTAGACTAGGCTTTGGGTTTTGAGGAGTTGGATTTTCGAGAATATTACTCGTTTGTTCACTCGTATATTTACATATGCATAGGTCTGTTTTGCATCGTACAAGATACTAATTGTTGTTTGTAGGAATCATGGCACCGAGGTCAAGGAGAGCCGGCTCTAGCAAAAAGGGGAAGGGAGTGGAATCAAGCTCCCAACCATCTCACCATATGTTCGAGTTGTCTGTCGCTGCGATAGAGGTGTGACAAAGGCTAGAGGCGAAGATGGCCGGCGGAGGAAGGTCGATCATCCCAGATAGGAGGATTGACATTCCTGAGTCCGCAGTGGATAGAGCGGGATATAGGACGCGGTCACGTTTGGGGTCACAAAGGAATTGGGCATGGTACAGTTCCAACAGGTTCAAAGGTTACGACGAGAGCCTCCTCCAAGAGTTCTACACAGGATACACGGATCTCGAGGAGAAGAACGGGGTGCTAGTCCGAGGCCTGATTATACCGTGGACACCAGATTACATCTCTTCATTCGTCCATTTTGGGCTACAAGAATTTATAGGGAGCGACCACGCCTACCTATATTCGAGGGCCTCTAGGGGGATAGGGAGACACATCACAGACGTGATCTGCAACAGGCAGTACCGATATCCAGAAATCGGGGGAGAACCTGGACGGATCAGTTATAGCGACCTTAGCATTGAAGCTAAGGTGATGATGAAATTCTGCTTCAGCCCTACTACGCCGAGCTCCTCTACTGCCTCATAGACGGACATCAGATCGACATAGGGCACCTTATATATGAGGAGTACGAGCGCCACTGGTAAAAGAAGAGGAAGCCTTTCATCTTCCCAAGCTTCATCACAGCGTACTACAAATATCATGGGGTCGATGATATTGAGGAGGGGGATTGCGAGGTCGCTGCCCTTTCACCCTCGACCATTGAGGTGCAGCTCAACAGGTATCAGTTGAAGAACCCCACAGCCGCCGCTGCTGATGTAGGAGCACCATTCCAGCCGAATGATTCCGATCATGAGGATGCTATGGAGGCCGATGTTGGCGACGCCCCTATCCCAGATATCCCGTTTGTCCATAGAGCGCCACATGCACCACCTAGAGCACCACAGGGGTCTAGAGGATTTGACTTCTCTGAATTCCGTACCTACCTTGACAGCCGCTTCGACAGAATTGATGCCAACAACGCAGCCATGCGACAGGACATCGACAGGCACATTGTCCAGCACAACCGCGATTGGGAGATATTCGAGGAGCATCGCCGAGAGGATAGGCAGCACATGTGGGAGCAGCAACAGCTCATCCAGCAGCAGCAGGAGGCTCTACGTCAGTCCAATGAGCTCATGAATGACATGTGGAGTGACTTTTATGGGGACTACCATCCCGATGATTAGTCCTTTCGCATGTCCACTCTCAGCCAACCGAGGCAAAACCGTTCGGTAACATCTAGTATCACTTCTTATTACTCATTCTCTTTTGCTAGGGGCTAGCTTAAGAATCGTAAGGGGGATGGGATGTGAACCGTGATGTTAAGTATTGTTTGGCTTTATGTTGATTAGTATCTTGTTCTTTGTTTTCATTTGCATTTGCACGTTTACTGCTTTCTTAGATTTTTTAGGTTGCATTCACTACATTCATCCTAGGATAGTCTTGCATGTTTTATATGGAGTTTATTGCCGAATTTTTTGAACTTTTTTATTGGGTAGATCAACCAACTATGCCATTAATCGTATGCTTCATCTCTATGAATTTGTTTGAGGTTTTTCTCGCTTGGCTTGTCACAGTTATGTATTGCACTCAGTTAAGCATGATAGTCTCGACATCACTTAGTGGTGTTTTCTCTACTGCGGTTCACGAAGGCCTTTATAATAGGATGATGCACGTTAGGGTCTTATGGTTGTTTCCCGAGTAATTATGTACCTAAGAGGCAACAAGTCTTCACCATGCTTTGAGATTGCTAAATGCCTAGGAAGGAGGTAGTGTGATCCTTTGTTTATAACCTATTCTTCCGAATAGGTTTGGGGAGGGGGTTACACCATCATAGACTTGTTTCAGTTTTTCATTTTTCGTATCGTGAGTTTATTTTTCCTTTTCCGTGAATTTTGTACTCCAACCTATTCTTTCGAATAGGTTTTGGGAGGTCGTGTGAGTCATTTTGTTTCTCTTTTTGTTATGCTACTGCTGGCTAGAAAAATCGACAAAAAAAGAAAGAAACATTCCAGAAAAAAAAGAGAAAAAGAAAAAAGAATCTGGAAAGAAAAAAGAAAAAAGGAAAAGACCCCAAAAAAGCAAAGAAGGGTCCAAAAAAAAGGAAAGCCAAATAGCAGTTTAGCAAAGTATTGAGTCTTTTCCATTTTTGTAATGTTCGTAATCGTGTTTTTTATCTTTTATCTTTTTGTCTTGAGTGTTATCTGTTCTAGACCACCCTCGTCCTGCCATTCAGGAAGTGGTGAATAGCTTAAGACTTTACTTGAGAGATGGGTAGAATAGGGGAGTGTTATCTTTTATAGGGAACCCTCCTTCGTTTGATGAGAGCCAGTACTGGTTCGACCTCTTTTGAGGGAAAGTCTTAACATGGTGGAACAACAGTAAGTCCTCAGTTTCATAGGCACGGGGCAACCATTCGTATCATAGCATGCATCATTACGTCGTCACTGACTAGGTCCAGGTAGAGAATGTTACGAGAGACTATCTTGTCTTGACATAAGTGCTTATGTGGATGTGTATAAGTCAATCGAGGTATTCTTCAACCTATATTCATGCTTTGATTTATATGGTTTTTGTTCATATGTTTTTGGTAGATTCAGTAGATGAGTTCAATTTATTTGGCATGAAACTCCATTTTGTGTCTTGCATGTTTTTTGTATTAGAGTCTAGCTTAGTTGCTTGAGGACAAACAAAGGTTCGGTTTGGGGAGTTTGATGAATGTGTATTTTACACTTTCATTCAAGTCCTTTTCACCTATTATAGCTATCCTCTATGTTAATTTAGCTATAATTTAGTACATTTTATTAGAATAGTGTCACGTTTCCCTTTAGATTTTATTTTACAGGTTTTGGTTGAAATTCGAAGATTTCCGGGCAATTATATTAAAGTTGACAAGGAATTGGTGTTCCAGAAGCCTATTTGGAGTATCTGAAGGTTTCCGGATAGGATTTGGAATGAATCTGGAGGTTAGAAGGCTATTAGAAGTCAGAAACCGAGTCCGAAAAGGGGAAGAAATATAAAAATGCGTCGAAAACGAGGAATTCCGCGAGAAAAACTCGGGGGCGAACCGCCGCGGAGCTGGGGCGAACCGCCCCGTAGTATTTCGGGGCCTATATATAGTTGCTCAGTTTTCTCCGAAAATCATAGCTTTCCAGACCTACTTTCCCACCTCTCTCTGTAGTTTTAGGTAGGGACTTCCCAGAGCCTGTTCTGGGGGTCCGTAGCTTAGGGGATACTTTTTCATAGCAGTTTGGAGCTCGTAGGATCGCAATCATCCGAAGATTGACAACCTTCGGTAACTTTGTATCCTACAGTTTTATTCTACTTATTTTAATATATTCTTTCAACATGTTTTCTTCTATGATTTCTGTTGATTGCATGCCTATTATGAGTAGCTAAACTATCGTTGGTGGTAGTATGTGAATTCTTAGCGAAGGGAAGATAATCATGCTAATGGCTATATCGCGCATTATACTTCGTGTCATTGCTTTGTTTCGTTGATCAGGCACAACCTAAATTCTCGTATGTTGTATTAATTATTATGCACAATTGGACACTTGTCGACCATCAGACCAATTATCTTCGTAGTGTTGAATAATTACGGAACACATTAGGACAATAGTGATTGACTTGTCAGACCAATTATCTTCGTAGTGCTTAATGATTGCAACAGGACACTAGATTGATTCAAAGATCTCTATGCAAGACCGAGGAATTTATGCATGATTATCGACCCGTTATGTTAAGAAGGGTCATACTATCACCAACCTCCATTATCTGCTAGAAACCCCTTTTGCTATTTGTTTGCTGTTTTTATATTCTAAATTAGATTTGATAAAGCTAGTTATAGTCCTGAGAGAACGACACTCGAGTCATTCTACTACTACACTACGGTTTTCGTTGTAGTTGTGGATTGCCTTTGGCTAAATTACAAATTTATTTGCTTGAATTCGGAACACGACATCCGCGCATTCATCATTACATCCGGAAGGTTTTATTAGTAAAACCAGGTCAACTGCTGTATGCAAATTACAGAGATCCATCTATGGGCTAAAGCAAGCGTCTAGGAGCTGGAATATCCGCTTTGATGAAGCTGTCAAATCGTTTGACTTCGTCAGAAGCGTAGAAGATCCCTGTGTCTACACTAGGCACAGCGATAAGGGAGTCATTTTCATGATCATTTATGTTGATGACATTTTGATCATGGGAAACAATGTCTCTATGCTAGAAGAGACTAAAGTTTGGTTATCAAGTACCTTCTCGATGAAGGACTTGGGTGAAGCGAACTACATCCTAGGGATAAAGATCTATAGAGATAGATCCAAGAGGATGTTAGGATTGACACAGTCCTCCTACATCGACAAAATACTGAAGCGTTATAAGATGGACGACTCAAAGGGAGGCTTTCTCCCAGCTAGGCATGTGATCGTGTTATCAGTTAAGGATAGTCCTAAAACTGATGATGAAAAAACGGCAATGAGTCGTGTGCCCTATGCTTCGGCAGTAGGGTCTATTATGTATGCAATGAATTGCACAAGGCCAGATATGGCGTATGCGCTTAGTGTCACTTGTCGACGCCAACAGAATCCAGGAGTACCTCACTGGACTGCTGTAAAGAACATTCTTAAGTACCTTCGACGGGCTAAGGAAATGTTCTTGGTGTTTGGTGGAGAACCAGAATTAAAGATGTCTGGTTATGTCGACGCTTGATTTGAATCAGATCCTGATGACTTTAAGTCATAGACATTATACGTATTCAAATTGAACAGAGGAGCTATCTGTTGGAAGAGTTCTAAGCAAGCCACGATTGCTGACTCATCCACAGAAGCCGAGTACATTACTGCATCAGAAGCATCAAAAAAAGCTATCTGGATTTCAGAGTTCTTGAAGGAATTGAGGGTTGTTCCTACTCCTAGTCAAATAACGATTTATTGTGACAATACGGGCACCGTCACTCAAGCCAAGGAGCCTAGATCTACAAACAAGAAAAAACATGAACTTAGAAAGTATCACGTTATACGTGAGATTATTGATAGAGGAGAAGTTAGTATAGAACGTGTCTCAACCACGGACAACGTGGCAGATCCTTTCACCAAGGTCTTATCAGTGGATGTCCACTTAAGACATTATGCTAATATGGGTATTAAGCATAAAGGTGACTGGCTCTAGTCCAAGTGGGAGATTGATAGTGTATATGTCCTAGAGACAGTCTTTATTAAGGGCATGCAGCCCTTATTAAGGGTATATATGTACTATTACACAGGTCAACGTAATATAATATATGTTTGTTGTTTGACTATTGAGTATCGCTTTCATATTTATATTACACCAGGCATACAGCATGTCATATCTCTATTCCTGTCTGTATTGATATTAAACATGTCCCCTCGGATAGATGACCGATCGCACAGATAGTGGGAGCTATGTGAGTTATCATCTATCCCAAACTCTCCCTAGTCGAGCTTCATCTCGGATGTAGGGGTCTGAATGAACTGACTGAGACTAGTATGCGTGAAGGTTATACTTGTTAGAGCAAGTGTGAGTCCATCCACGGCCACGGAACGGATTGTTGGATAATCAAGAAACGTTCCCATAACTCCCCGTAGTTGTTCGGAGGGTGATTACCAAACAATGGAAGTACCCACCAGAAACTCCCATCGATGTATACTCTACACCGAAGTGTCTATGGGAATCGGAAAGTTGTCGAAGTGATGCAAGTCGTCCTTTGGACTTACAGGACTTTATCATCACATTTGTTGCCCCATATCCTTGGTGGACCCGTCGATGTCATCTCTGAATAAGCAGTTGACCTAAGACACGATCCAAGATTATGGCTACATACAAATGGGGATGATAAGTGATTATGTGAAGGATTCATCTCTCATGTGTAGCACAGGAGAGCACTGCTCATAGTCGTTCATAGTTGTGATTTGTAAAACCGCTGGCCAGCGTATCAATATTATTATGATAGTCATAATAGATATTGGATTCACCAAGCAACTCACTGAAGACACCCTTGGATGTATTATTGGGATAGACACTTCATCGATCCTAGATGCATTCGAGTCAGTCAGATGAAGGGACGTTACCACTGTAAGAAAATATGGTCAGAGTTACCCCTAGGGTACGCAGCGGAATTTAAAAAAAAAATTCTTAACATACAGGTTAATTGATTATGCATATGTCGTATATATATAAACACGTCAATTAGAAGACGAACCTTACTTCCAAAGCAGCTTCCAAGTCTTCGTAATAATCCGGTGTATCTTCTCCTTCGTCGAAGTCGAAGATATCTACAATGCTCCTTATATCTGCAAGACAAAAAGAGTTAGTTTCCAGCTCCTAGAACCTCAACCTTGGTATCCACGGATGAACAGCCTATCGGAAGAATGCTAGGATATTCTTTATGTGACCAAGAAGACGGGGCGGCAATTCCTCCAGGTGGTGGTGCGCGCGCGTGAGGCTAAGAGGAGGGGAGAGTTTTTATTTTCTCTAAGAAACTGGGTAGAATGACTGTCACAGTCTATGTCAAAAACTCTCTAATAGTCTACTATATATAGTAGTCAATAGAAGCCTAAAGCATAAGCAATTAAACTTCGTAAAGGAATAAGAATCTAATTCTTATTGCACAAGGAAACCAATATAAAGTCTAGATTCATTCCCAATCAAATTAAAACTCAATCAGGAAAATCTAACTTATCCCTTGGACTTCTAATAGAGGAAGGAGTCGAACTCCTTCCCCTTATCTGGCCACGCGCGCGCGCGCGCCTTGTCCTACGGGAGGTGGGTCCCACTTTTGGGACCCACTTATATTTCTAAGGCAATCCAAGCTCCAAGTAGATTTTGCCCAAGTTCATATGTTAATTCTAAATTAACATATCCTTTCTAATCGAACCTCCATTATATTTCTAAAATATAATCTTTAATTGTATTTACATAAAATACAATCAATTAGCCAATTCAATTAACAATTCCAAATCATTAATTGAGCCACCAAATATTATAATTAATTCCAAATCAATTATAATCCATCAATCACAATTAAGTCCAAATTAATTGCGATTCCATCTTCAAGGATATTCTGATAGACTGAATCACCACATAGTGTGACCCATATGGCCTCACCGTATTAAGCAAGTCCTAGACTAGGCAACATGGAATTCCTTGACGGTTCCATTTGCAATATTAATACGCGAGGACGTTTGAGAGGTTTCTCAAAGCTAACCCTTTCGTTGCGAAGCCTGTTGCGCTCAACGCGGCGA
The DNA here is from genome assembly GCA_028274465.1 of Plantago ovata. NCBI lineage: Eukaryota > Viridiplantae > Streptophyta > Magnoliopsida > Lamiales > Plantaginaceae > Plantago > Plantago ovata. The sequence goes on along the minus strand of CM051455.1, from coordinate 109,422,734 downwards.
TGGTAACGTCCCTTCATCTGACTTGCTCGAATGTATCTAGGATCGATGAAGTGTCTATCCCAATAATACATGCACGGGCGTCTCAGGGAGTTGCTTGGTTAAGATATACTTATGACCATCATAATATATCATTTGCACTGGCCAGTAACTTTACCAACACAACTATGCAGACTATGAGCAATGCTCTCTAGTGCTACACTTGAGAGATGAATCCTTCACAAAATCACTTATCACCCCCATTTGTATTTAGCCATAATCCTAGATCGTGTCTTAGGTCAGCTGCTTATTCAGAGCTGACATCGACGGGTCCACCAAGGATATGGGGCAACAAATGTGATGATAAAGTCCTGTAAGTGCAAAGGGCGAATGGCATCACTTCGACAACTCACCGGTTCCCATAGACACGTCGGTGTAGAGTATACATCGATGGGAGTGTCCGGTGGGCACTTCCATTGTTCGATAAAGCTTCTTCGAACAACTATGCGCAGTTATGGGAACGTTTCTTGATTGTCCAACAATCCGTTCCGTGGCCGTGGGATCGGCTCACACTTGCTCCAACAAGTATAACCTCCACGCATACTAGTCTTGTCAGGTTCATTCAGACCCCCACATCCAAGATGTACTCACATAGCTCCCACTAACTGTGTGATCGGTCATCTATCCGAGGGGACATGTTTAATATCAATACAGACAGCAATAAAGATATGACATGCTCCAGCCTGGTGTAATATAAATATGAAAGCGATACTCAATAGTAAAATGCAACAAACATATATTATATTACGTTTACCTGTGTAATAGTACATATATGTCCTCTATAAGGGCACCATGCCCTTAGTAAGGACTGTCTCTAGGACATATACACTATCAATCTCCCACTTGGACTAGAGCCAGTCACCTTTATGCCTAATGCCCAGATTAGCATAATGTATTAAGTGGACTTCCACTGATAAGACCTTAGTGAAAGGATCTGCCACGTTGTCCGTGGTAGAGAGGGACGTTCTATACTAACTTCTCCTCTATCTATAATCTCACGTATAACGTGATATTTTCTAAGTACATGTTTGTTCTTGTTTGTAGATCTAGGCTCCCTAGCTTGAGCGACGGCGCCCGTATTGTCACAATAAATCGTTATTGGACTGGGAGCAGGAACAACCCTCAATTCCTTCAAGAACTCTGAAATCCAGACAGCTTCTTTCGATGCTTCTGATGCAACAATGTACTCGGTCTCTGTGGATGAGTCAGCAACCGTGGCTTGCTTAGAGCTCTTCCAACAGACAGCTCCTCCGTTCAATTTGAATACGTATCCTGTCTGTGACTTAAAGTCATCAGGATCTGATTCAAATCCAGCGTCGACAAACCCAGACATCTTTAATTCTGGTTCTCCACCAAACACCAAGAACATCTCTTTACTCCGTCTAAGGTACTTAAGAAAGTTCTTCACAACAGTCCAGTGAGGTACTCCTGGATTCTGTTGGTGTCGACAAGTGACACTAAGCGCATATGCCACATCGGGCCTTGTGCAAATCATTGCATACATTATAGATCCTACTGCCGAAGCATAGGGCACACGACTCATTGCATTTCTTTCTTCATCAGTTTTAGGACCATCCTTAACTGATAAGACAATCCCATGCCTAGCTGGGAGAAAGCCTCTCTTTCAGTCGTCCATCTTATAACGCTTCAGTATTTTGTCGATGTAGGTGGATTGTGTCAATCCCAACATCCTCTTGGATCTATCTCTAAAGATCTTGATCCCTAGGATGTAGTTCGCTTCACCCAAGTCCTTCATCAAGAAGGTACTTGATAACCAAACTTTAGTCTCTTCTAGCATAGAGACATTGTTTCCCATGATCAAAATGTCATCTACATAAATGATCATGAAAACAACTCCTTTGTCGCTGTGTCTCGCATAGACACAGGGATCTTCCTTGCTTCTGATGAAGTCAAACGATTTGACAACTTCATCAAAGCGGATATTCCAGCTCCTTGACGCTTGCTTTAGCCCATAGATGGATCTTTGTAATTTTGCATACAGCAGTTGGCCTGGTTTTACTAATAAAACCTTCCGGCTGTACCATATAGACCTCTTCCTCAAGGTTGCCATTGAGGAAGGTTGTCTTTACATCCATCTGCCAGATTTCATAATCATAGTAGACAGCTATCGCAAGTAGAATTCGAATGGACTTCAATTTTGCTACTGGTGATTTCATCGTAATCGATGCCATACCTTTGCGTGTAGCCTTTCGCCACAAGCCTAGCTTTGTGCGTTTGTACCTTGCCATCGGCATTTGTCTTTCGTTTAAAGACCCATTTGCACCCAATTGATCTAACCCCTTGGGGCAAGTCTACCAAGTTCCAAACTTGGTTCTGGTACATTGAATCCATTTCTAATTCCATGGCCTCTTGCCATGTGTCTGAGTCAATATCAATTATTGCCTCTTTGTAGGTCTCGGGATCTTCCCGATCTGATAAACCGACATCAAGTTCACTGATGTCTTCTATCATAAGGCTTTGCTTCTGAGGTCCTCTAAGGATCCTCTTCGACCTACGGAGCTCGACTTGTTCTGGTGCTTTTCTTTTCTGGCTTCATGTAACACGAACATTATCAATGGGTACTGATGCAGCTGGTCGTTGGGCGCGACCCTGTTCCCTTGCGGGAGGCTGCTCTTGTGCAACTTGTTGCACAGGTTGGTTGACAACGGGTTCTATTGGTGTGGTTTCAACTGTTGATCTAATCACAGGACTCCCACTGACTATGACATGCCTAGCAAGTGTCATATCATCACCCTTGTGTGCTTCGAAAGCTCCCACTGAACTTGAGTCCAAATCAGAAGATTTAGAGACCTCATGTTCGCGCGTGTCAAAGTCTTGAATTTCTTCAAGTTCTATCATATCATCTAACCTCTCTTCTTCGAGGTATTCAGCTTCTAAAACTTCACGTTTCTAGATACGATCACCTTGTGATCTTCAGCATGATAGAATTCATAGCCTCTCGTCTGACGAGGATAGCCTATGAAATATACTTTGACACCCTTGGCATCTAACTTATCAGCGAGCATCAGCTTGATTATCGCAGGACAGCCCCAAGGTCTAAGATAGCCTAGTGAAGGCTTCTTTCCCTTCCATAACTCATAAGGAGTTTTCTCCACTGATTTAGATGGTACACGGTTCAGAATGTAGATTGCAGTTTGTAGTGCATATCCCCACAGATACTTTGGAAGAGTCGAGAATCCAATCATTGATCTTACCATGTCTAACAGGGTTCGATTCCTCCTCTCAGACACACCGTTTAACTGTGGTGTTCCAGGAGGAGTCCATTGCGATTGAATCCCATTTTCCTTCAAGTAATCAATAAATTCTTCACTAAGGTATTCACCTCCTCGATCTGATCGAAGAGTGACTATCCTTAGGTTCAATTCATTCTCGACCTTGTTCCTAAACTCCTTGAATTTCCCAAGGTCTCGGATTTATTCTTCATAAGATAAATATATCCATACCCTGAGAAATCGTCAGTAAAGGTAACGAAGTAAGGATAACCCCCACGCGTATGGACTTTAAACGGTCCACATACATCAGTATGTATGAGCTCTAAGCAGCGAGTGGCACGAACACCTTGTCCATCAAAAGGTTTGTTTGTCATCTTACCCTTAACACAAGATTCACATGTACCATATGATTCGAAATCAAATGGTTCTAAGTAGTCCAACTTCCTTAGTCTTTGAATCCGTGTTTCATTGATATGGCCTAGCCGACAATGCCATAGATAAGATGGATTATTCTTCTTACTTGAAGACGGTTGTTTGTTATGTATTTGAAATAAAGGTAGACTACTTTGCAAAATATATAAACCATTCACCAAGCGAGCCTTTCCATAATACTGATCATTTAATGAAAAATAACAAGTATTATTCGCAAATCGAAAGGAAAAACCCATATTGTCTAACAATGGAATGGAAATAATATTTCTGACAATGGATGGAACAAAATAAACATTATCAAGTTCTAAACATTGTCCCGAAGGTAAATCTATCTTGTTGCGTCCAACGCGTTTGGCTTCAACTGGATTGCCGTTCCCAACATGCAAGTCGATTTCACCTTGCTTGACTAGCCTGTGATCAATTAGCCCCTGCACATTATTACAAATGTGTGAGCCACATGTTGTATCTAATACCCAACCATTGGAGTCAAAAGTAGTCATGTTCATTTCAATAACAAACATACCTGAGCCAGAAGCCGGTGACTTCTCAGCCTGATCTGCCCTAAGCTTAGGGCAATCTTTCTTCCAGTGGCCCTTGAGCTTGCAATTGAGACAAATCTCGATCCTAAGTCGAAATTCAACCATCCTACGATAGCGCCCATTCTTGCCACCCCTCTTCCTTTTGGGTCTACGATTGACCCTTGGGAATCTGTTGGCAATGGGTCTCTCAGCAATCAACTCTGTTGCTACCCCAACATTGGGGTCGTGAATAGATTGCAACAATCTTTGCACGATCAAGATAATGGAAGCCTTAGCTTCTAGCTCTAAGCCATATCCAACAAGTTGTAAGAGAAAGTCAATCAATGACTTAACTTGTTCAGGCGACAGCTCTTCTGTCCCAAGCCTTTTGATAAGCATGATCTTGATAGCTTCGAACCCTTCACACATCCTTGGAGCATTCAAGAGTGAGGAGAGATATTTTACAATCTCATATGGTTCCTTGTCTCGACATGGTCCAACCATATTGTCAGACATAGCATTCAGCAACAAGTTCTTTACAAACTCTGCCCTTTCCACTTCCAATTCATAATAGCAATCATAGGTTGCCGTAGTGAATTCAGTGGGAGGTGGAGGGATAGGTTCGTCCAAGACGTCCTCAACCTCATTGTACCATAGCACCTTTCGTACCTCATGGATCCAATCCACGTAGTTTGGTCTTGTTAGCTTTTGCAACTCCAAGTTGGCAACAAGCTCGGAGGACGGTATCGCCATATCTAATATCCTAAGGAGAAATAATATAGAACGAAAATAATAAATCAACTATTGAAATATTATTTCTAAATACACAGTCAACATAACTAAACAACAAGGTCCTTTAGCTGTTTAGCTCCCACTATTTTCACATATGCTTGCCCCCACAACAAACATACGGGTAATGTCCAACAAGTTACCGTAGTGGCCAAGATCCAAATCCATATTATGTTATACTCCAACGGGGGCTGTTCGTATAGCATAATATGACCGGTAGGACTAGTAAGACTATCCAATTGCGTCACGCAACTCTTGGTTGTTAAATCTAATTTAACCCGATGCCCTACATATTGTACCTATCGAGATCGCTAGATACAATATGCAGTAAGTCATAACCACAGGCTTACTCTAATTTGACGATTACTGCGAGTCTGTAAGACGAGGTCGCCAATACAAGAAAACGCAATGAAAGTTCAGAATTAAAGCACCCTATGGAAAGCATCTCAGAAATACATACATATATATATTTTTGTACTTATATTGGTTGGGGCTTGTAGCTTGAGGGTTGTTATCAGTCATCTACAAACAAATAAGGGCGCTGCCTACCCATCATGCATGAACGGTCTACACGTAATGGATGCTGCCTATCCATTCTAGTTCTAAACGCGGTCAAGCACATAATGGGTTCCGCCTACCCATAAATAAATATGCGGTCCGACATATAAGAGGGCTCCGCCTACCCTCGCATGCATAGCGGTCGAACGGAATGTAAAAACATGGTATTTAAACATGCATTGTCAAACAATAACATATTGAGCATATGAAACAAGTAGTAGCCTATGTGGATGACAAATGACTTCATAATTTCATTATGAAAATTATAATCCCATACTTATAATCTCTATGAAATAGTTGAAAATTTGGACTAGATTGAATATTCGAAAATTCTATTCACCAAGTAGCAATTTTTGAAAACCCGAAGGACTTAATTGTAATTTTAAAAACCTTGGAGGTGTTAAATCTAAAATTCAAAAGTAGAAGGACTAATTTGCAATAAACAATAAATTGATAAATTACAAATAAGCCCTTCAACTTTATACTAATTAAGTTTAACGCCTCTCGTTTAAAAGAATTACAATTAAATCATATTTATATTCCAAATATAAAATTCAATCCTCAAAACTTTCAAAAATTCGATTTTGGGTCCAACCCGAAAATACATATAATTTTTTATTTTTTTTTAAAACGTGGGACGGGACCTAGTCTCGACCCCCGGTGTCCGCGGGTACCGGCGCCGCGGGCTCCGGTGCATCGGGGTGCAGGCGCCCGGCGCCCCAGGCTAAGAGGAGGGGAGAGTTTTTATTTTCTCTAAGAAAACTGGGTAGAATGACTGTCAAAGTCTATGTAAAAAACTCTCTAATAGTCTACTATATATAGTAGTCAATAGAAGCCTAAAGCATAAGCAATTAGACTTCGTAAAGGAATAAGAATCTAATTCTTATCGCACAAGGAAACCAATATAAAGTCTAGATTCATTCCCAATCAAATTAAAACTCAATCAAGAAAATCTAACTTATCCCTTGGACTTCTAATAGAGGAAGGAGTCGAACTCCTTCCCCTTATCTGGCCACGAGCGCGCGCGCCTTGTCCTACGGGAGGTGGGTCCCACTTTTGGGACCCACTTATATTTCTAAGGCAATCCAAGCTCCAAGTAGATTTTTCCCAAGTGCATATGTTAATTCTAAATTAACATATCATTTCTAATCGAACCTCCATTATATTTCTAAAATATAATCTTTAATTGTATTTACATAAAATACAATCAATTAGCCAATTCAATTAACAATTCCAAATCATTAATTGAGCCACCAAATATTATAATTAATTCCAAATCAATTATAATCCATCAATCACAATTAATTCCGAATTAATTGCGATTCCATCTTCAAGGATATTCTGATAGACTGAATCACCACATAGTGTGACCCATTGGGCCTCACCGTATTAAGCAAGTCCTAGACTAGGCAACATGGAATTCCTAGACGGTTCCATTTGCAATATTAATACGCGAGGACGTTTGAGAGGTTTCTCAAAGCTAACCCTTTCGTTGCGAAGCCTGTTGCGCTCAACGCGGCGATGGTAACGTCCCTTCATCTGACTTGCTCGAATGTATCTAGGATCAATGAAGTGTCTATCCCAATAATACATCCACGAGCGTCTCAGGGAGTTGCTTGGTTAAGATATACTTATGACCATCATAATATATCATTTGCACTGGCCAGTGACTTTACCAACACAACTATGCAGACTATGAGCAGTGCTCTCCTGTGCTACACTTGAGAGATGAATCCTTCACAGAATCACTTATCACCCCCATTTGTATTTATCCATAATCCTGGATCGTGTCTTAGGTCAGCTGCTTATTCAGAGCGGACATCGACGGGTCCACCAAGGATATGGGGCAACAAATGTGATGATAAAGTCCTATAAGTGCAAAGGGCGAATGGCATCACTTCGACAACTCACCGGTTCCCATAGACACGTCGGTGTAGAGTATACGTCGATGGGAGTGTCCGTAGGCACTTCCATTGTTCGATAAAGATTCTTCGAACAACTATGCGTAGTTATGGGAACGTTTCTCGATTGTCCAACAATCCGTTCCGTGACTGTGGGATCGGCTCACACTTGCTCCAACAAGTATAACCTCCACGCATACTAGTCTTGTCAGGTTCATTCAGACCCCCACATCCGAGATGTACCACGACTAGGGACAGTTTGTGATAGATGATAACTCACATAGCTCCCACTAACTGTGTGATCGGTCATCTATCCGAGGGGACATGTTTAATATCAATACAAACAGCAATAAAGATATGACATGCTGCAGCCTGGTGTAATATAAATATGAAAGCGATACTCAATAGTAAAATGCAACAAACATATATTATATTACGTTGACCTGTGTAATAGTACATATATGTCCTCTATAAGGGCACCATGCCCTTAGTAAGGACTGTCTCTAGGACATATACACTATCAACCATCGCCGCGTTGAGCGCAACAGACTTCACAACGAAAGGGTTTGCTTTGAGAAACCTCTCAAACGTCCTCATGTATTAATATTGCAAATGGAACCGTCTAGGAATTCCATTGCCTAGTCTAGGACTTGCTTAATACAATGAGGCTCTATGGGTCACACTATGTGGTGATTCAGCTTATCCGAATATCATTTGAAGATGGAATCGCAATTAATTTAGAATCAATTGTGATTGATGAATTATAATTGATTTGGAATTAATTATAATACTTTGTGGCTTAATTAATAATTTGGAATTATTAATTGAATTGACTGATTAATTGTATTTTATGTAAATACAATTAAAGATTATATTTTAGAAATATAATAGAGGTTTGATTTGAAAGGATATGTTAATTTAGAATTAATATATGCACATGGGCAAAATCTACTTGGAGTTTGAATTGCCTTAGAATTATAAGTGGGTCCCAAAATCGGGACCCACCTAACCACCCTTGGACACGCACGCGCGCAGCTGGAGTAGGGGAAGGAGTTCGACTCCTTCCTTTATTTGATGTCAAGGGATAAGTTAGATTTTCCTGATTGAGTTTTAATTTGATTGGGAATGAATCTAGACTTGAATTGGTTTCCTAGTGCGATAACAATTAGATTCTTATTCCTTTATGAAGTCTAATTGGTTTCTTTCTACCAGTTTTCTTAGAGAAAATAAAAAGCTCTCCCCTACCTCTTACAAGCCATGCGCGCGCCACCCTCACCGGAGGAAAACCGCTGCCCCATCTCTGTAATGGTACCGGTTTTGAAAACAAAATATTTTCTTGAAAAGGAATTTCGAAAATACTTTAATAACAACGGTCGGCAATAAATGCCCACAATAATCTTTGACGCTAACAATAATAAATAATATCCAATGAAAACTCAAGTTCAAATGCATAACGAATGAAGACCATAAAAGTGTATCTTCTTATTTTGAAAAGAAACCCGTGACACCCCAGACCCTTCTCTCTGTCGCTGGCATCCTAGTCACGCACATCCTCAGCAGCATCTGGAAAGAAGGAATTTTGAAAAAAAACAAAAGAGTGTGAGATAAAGGATCTCAGTGAGGTTCTAAACTAAAACAGAAAGTAATCGGTTTTAAAAAACAAAATCCTTTTCAGAAAAAACGAGCAAACAGAACAGAGCACATATAATAGATTAACAGAACAGATACGTTGTAGACCGTTGGTGCAGCCCGTCTTATTGCTCCTACTCCCAGAATGCCCTTATAACTCCCTCCAGAGGATGCATAACTCCGGACAGAAACAGAAACCCCCGTGTACTTTGGGGAAACAGATCCTACGACCCTAATAGACCTCAGCGACTTCTGCCTCGCGCCTAAAAGGGAATAGACTAGGCCACGATCAAGCAAACCCGATAGTCCTCTACTACCCAAGCCTACCTAACCATAACCTAATCGACCGGTCACACAGAAACAGAACAGATACAGAACAACATATACAATTAATCAACACCGAGAGGTGTTCCTGCAGAAAGGTCAGTACAGAACAGAGTAGCAATAAACAGAAATCCAAAAGTCATACTTAGGACTTATACTTTTACGCGGAAGCATACAATATACAGTATACAGTAATAGGTACAAACAGTCACGTAGCCTTCCAGTTTTTCGCAAATAATAGGTTTAGGGGTGAACACTCACCTTAGCTTGCGAGTAAAAGACCTTCAACGAGAAACGAGCTTTACGGGTTTACGGACACGGAGAACCTAACAAGAAAGTACTAAACACGATTTAGAAGCCGAACGGACGGAAGGAAAAAGGTCGAAAAAGAATGGTAAAGTCGGGGTTCGAACTCGGGACCTCTAAGTTAGTCAAGCAAGAACCTAACCAACTAGGCTAGCAAGTCAAGTCAATACTAACTTACAAAAACAGAAACTAAGTTCAAAACATTTTCAGAAACTCTTTCGATTTTCAGATTCTGGAAATTACCAAAATACCCTCAGTGGTAAATTGCAAGAAAAACCCTTTTCGAAAACAGACAGTACAAACGAACCAGTAGTTTTCCATACATCAAACAGTCTTCTCAAAGCAAAAAGGTTTACGATAAAAGCCTACTGTCAGTAACCTACAGTCAACGGTAAAACTGCAAAAAGGTCCTTTAGATTTTAAAGTTTCCCAAATCAGTCCACAAGAATCCAAAACAGTAACAACAAGGTCCAAAGGTCCTTTCGAGGTCAAACAGGAAATCAAAGTCAATCATACGAGGTCAATAGATCACAAGTCCAGCCAAACAGTAACTATGCTAACAACCTAAGTCCCGGTTCTCGGTTCGAAATAAATTACAATGTCAGATCGATCAGGGGTAAAATAGTCCAAGTCAAAAAGTCAAACAGAATACGAATCTCGAATAAAACGAACAGTAAGGGATTCGAGATTTACCTTCGAATCGAAAAATAGAGTTGAACAATCTGCAAACGAGTGAATCGAGAAGAAAGGAAAATTAAAACCGAGATTCAAATTGAATTCGTAACAAAAATCGAAATCGAAACAGAAAGGTCAGAAATAACCGAGATTTCTTACCGATCGATCGAAACAGAAAGAACCGCGGCGGACGAGATCGGAGCGGCGGCGCGGCTAGGGACAAACGGACAGAGGGAATCGACCGAACGGCGGCGGCGGATCGTCAGGCGGAACAGCGTGACACAGACGAACAGAACAGAACGCGCGGCGGCGGCGCGGCGAATGGAACAGAGGGCGGCGGCAACGAGAGGTCACGGCGGCGAAGAGACAGGCAAAACAGCGGCTACGGTGACCGAGATCGCGGCGAACGGCGGCAATCGGACGCGGTGGCGCGTGAATCGAAGAACGGAACGGACAGCTGCGGCGGCTGGAACTGACCGAAAGGGAGGCGGCGCGGCACGCGGTCAAACGGCGCGGCGGCGGAGGTCTGCGGCGGCGGCGACGGAAGGCAGCAGCAACTGGGTTCTTCTTTCTCTTCCTCTCCTCTCTTTCTTTCTTTCTTCTCTTTTTTCTCTCTACTTTCTTTCTTTCTTACTAAAAGTGAAAAACGGCTGATGAAGAATTGATGAGGGAAAGGGAGAACTAGGGTTAGGGTTTTGGGTCAATGGGCCGATCAACAGGCCTAGATTGGGCCAAAGAAATGGGCCAAAAGACTAACAGATCAGATAGAAAGTCCAGCCCGATAACGAAACGAAACGAACTAACTTACGCGAAAATAATTAATTAATTACCGAATAAATAATTTACTCTGGTAATTAATTAACTAAAATAAATAATTAAATAATAAAATAATAATTAAATAATTAAATAAATAATTAAAAAAAACGGGGTGTTACAATCTCCTTGGCCACACAAATAATATCCTAACATTCTTTCCGATAAGCTGTTCATCCGTGGATACCAAGGTTGAGGTTCAAGGAGCTGGAAACTAACTTTTATTGTCTTGCAGATAATCAAAGTATTGCAGATATCTTCGACTTCGACGAAGGAGAAGATTCACCGGACTATTACGAAGACTTGGTACCTGTGCTTGCTTTTGGGGTATTGTAAGTCTTCTAATTAACGTGTTTAATATATATGCTATATACATGATCAATTAACCTGCATGTTAAGAAAAGTTTTGAAATTCCGCTGCGTACCCTAGGGATAACTCTGACCATATTTTCTTACATTAGCATGGTTAATTGCTCATCAAAATTACAAGTTTCCTAAAAAATTTCCCCCTTTTTGATGTTAGCAATCCATGGATAAATTAATTGTTACCCTTTTAGAGGTTTCTGATATTGAATAAATCAGTTGATTAATGCAAGCATACTTGAATAATAAAACAGTAAGCATAAGTAGATTGCATAATCAAAAACCAATAAGAGTCAAAAGCTTTATTGCTGATAGTTATCTTTCAGTAAGTTTACAAGAAAGTTCAAAGATAACTACACAAATCAGCAAACAAAACTAAACAAAGCTTTTACAAGGGACTTAAGCTCTTTCAGCAGAAGATTTTCTCAGAATCTCCCATACACTCTTCTCAGCAAGCGCAGAAAATTCAACAGTCCTTTTCGTAATCTTCAAGTAGCTTACGGACTTCGAGCTGAATGATCCTTGCGTTCTTGGAGGCGGTATAATGATGTTTTTCAACATTCATTTCTTTGTAGTGCAACACCCACAAGTGCATGCCCAATTGCTGGCATGGAGAAGTTGTGTATCTGAAATTCCCTTGTAAGCATGAATCTTCCTTAACCAGAGAAGATCTTCTTCTTGATCCTTGGCAGTGAGATAAAAATACTCATAAGGAATCAAGCCATATTTCTTCTTTGACTTCTTGGTTAAAGGGTCAGTGTAATAAGCAACATCAATTGGTTTAATCAGATCAGGTTCTTGCTTCATTTGCTTGCAAATTGATGTTCTTCTTACCAAGATTTCCAGATTCAGCCATCTCCCAGCAATGTTTCTTGGGAAGGGAGGAGGATCCCTTTCTTCTCTTTTCACCTTCAATTCAATCCAAGCGTATATTTGATTCAGTACAGCAGTTGGAAAGAAATCATTTGCCAATACATCTTCCAGCTTTAAGATCCAACAACCATGAACATTTCTGATCACATTTTGAGTTGTTACCTCATTGTTGGTCTTTGTATATTCAATGTCGGAGCCAATGGCAATGCTGGCTAGCCACTTTTCTTCCTGTCTTTGCCTTCTTCTTCTTGACTTTGCATTTTCTTGATCTCTTGCTGAAGATCTTGAGTCAGAAGAGAAATGTTTTGAGTGGCCAGACGGAGTTAGGGTTGTAATTGGTCTAACTCTTATAGCTTGAGCTATTGTCTGATTGTCATCATCATCATCATCATCTTCATTCAGATCTTGATGACTCTCAGTGTGACAGTATTCATGAGTTTCAGCAGAAGCTTTTCTCTTTTTCGGATTTGCTGAATTCAACTCAGAATCTGCTTAAGCTTGTCTTTTATAACTTTGCTCTCTTTCAGCAAGAGGTTCTATTGTCAGTAGCGAATTGATCATCTCTGGTCAGCAAATGACTTCTTATGTCATCATTTTCATTATCATCAGGAGGAATTGTAACCACTGTGGGTTCAGCTTTCTTTGATTGATCGTCTTCATTTGCTGAGAGATCTTCTTCGTCATCAGATTCATCAAGGCCAGCAACCTTGGTTCCTAAATCTGTAGCTTCATTCCCTTTTGGTTGAGTGGTTGCTGATGGCAACGCTTTAGACTCAACAACTGGAGTTTCACCAGTAGTAGCTTTTGATTGAGTAGTTGCTGAGGGCAACGTTTGAGACTCAATAACTGGAGTTTCACCAGTAGTAAGTGGAAGGGAGGGGACTTACGTAGGCTTCACTCCTAAAGATTGAGCAATGTCTAGATTCTGCGTATGCCTTGCATGAATCTATAGACTGTTTTGAAGTGCTCTTTGATAATCATCATCCAATTCTTCATCTTCAAGGTTTGGTTCAGTGACCTTGTCATCGAGTAAAGATAACTCGGCATCAGAAAGCTTGTTTTTTCCTAGTTTCATTTCAGCACGCTTTCTGGCGTACTCTTCTTCAGTTTCAGCAACTTGTTCAGTTGCTAGAGTACTTGTCTCAGCAGGAGCAGGATTGGATTCTTGTTGCTGACTTGGTGTGTGATTAGCTTGCTGATTTTCAGTGTCATGACGTTCATTCTCAACAACTGTCAGTTTGAGTCCACCAGAATCAGGACTAGGACCTTGATTATCATCATCGTCATCCTTTTTGTCCTTAGAATCTTTTCCTTCATCATCACTTGGATCTTTAGGAATGTTCTCATCCTCTTCTTCTTCATCATCATCCGTCAGTATGACCAACTCAAGATGTTTGTACAGTGCGATACTTGTAACTTCCTCTTCTTCATTGATTTTGTGGGGATCAGCCACCACGGGTACAAAGGAACCCTTGAGCATCACAGCTTGTTCAGCTGGAGAGGCACTCTTGAATTTAGCTTTCATATTATCTCTGATTAGACCAATCAGACTTGAGCTCATGAGCTGAGAATATGTCAACTCTTCTGGAAGTATTGAGTGCACAAACGTCTCGAGTTTCAGCAGAGAAAGGCGCTTTTTCTCATTGGACAGATGAAGGTGAAGATCAGAAAAGTCCATCCTTCTGTACCTTTGCCAGTTGCTGACAGACTTAGCAACTCTGGTCAAGGTAGTTTTCTTGAAGTCCAAGTAAAGTTCCTCTGAACTTACTTTCGGATCTTCAGTGATGTGAACCACTTCAGTGGTCTCCTTTTGAGCCTGAAAAAGAATAAAATTAAGTTCAGGAAAGTTTTGGAGAATAGTTTTAGAGTCAAAAGCTGGAACATGATTTACCTGCTGAGATTCAGCAAGCTCATGTTGTACACTTGTTTGTGCTGGTACTATTTCCATTGCTTCAGGAGCTTGAGAAGCATCCTTGAATTGTTCATCCTGAAATAATTTTAAGTTAGATACAAGCACTATGTTTTCAAACTTAGTTGAATTACCAAAAACTTTATCTACCTGCTGAGCAGGAGGTGTGGATTCTGGTGCAGAAGTTTCAGCAATCTTCTGACTTGTATCTTGAGAAGTCTGTAAAGAAATCATTATATTAGCAAAAGAATGAGTTTCAGATAGTGTAGTTTTGCTTATGGTTGAGTTAACTACCTGCTGAAGAAGGGCAGGTGGTGACTCAGTCCTTTCAGCAACGACAGTTTCTTCAGTATCTGGGACTTGTTCTTCAGCAGACTTCTTTTTTTGCTCTATTTGAGAAGGTTGTGCGGGTTCAGCAATCTCCCTTGTCTCTGAAATGACAAGTTGAGCAGAGACATCTTGACCATTGAGTTCACTGCTGGTCATGAAAACATCTACTGATTTGTTGGAGGTGTCTTCAATCTCCAATTCCATTTGCTGACTCAGTTCTGTCAGCACAAGCTGAACTTTGTCAATGGATGTTTTCGGTGAACTAGGTCCAGTATTCTCAGCATCACGAGATGTGTCGTCGAATAATGTCTCTTTTGGTGTTTCAGCAATCTCTGGGACTTGAACCATTGCAGTCTCAGCAACTGGTTCTTCAACAACTGCGGTTTCAGCAACTTGATGAGCTGCTTGTTCAACAACCATCTTTTCAGCAGCATCAGCAAGTGCCGCGGTTCTCAGATCAGCAGCAATATCACTTGCTGGTTCCAGAGTCTGATCATCTAGATTATCTACAATGTAGATATTTGGGATTGAGGCAGGATTTTCGTTTCCACTGCCTTGTGGTCTTATCTCAGCAGATGTGTCAACATTAAGTTGATTGTTGAAGGCTTCCGCAAACACTTCAACATTGTTGAAGTAGGTTTCAGTAACCACTTCATCAACATCTACTGGAGCTTGTGTTTCAGCAACTCCTGGAGCATCATCCGAAAGATCGTGGACAATTGGAACTGACTTGCGAGCCAGTGTTTTCTTCCTTGGGTTATTTGTTCGTTTTCTCTTAGGGACGGGGTTAGCTGATGACGCTGCAGTCTGAGTGTCATCATCAGCTTTCCTCTTTTTCTTCTTTGATTTTTCCAGTTTCTCTCCAGCAGCAGCATCAGTAGTTGCATTTTCACCAACGGCTGTTTTTACACTTATCTTGATCACCATTTACAGCAGCTCCATCAACAACTTTTTCAGCTGTTGGAGCCTTGTCTTGCTGAGTAGTGGTGATAACATCTGCAGCTATTGTATACCTTTCTTGCTGACTTGTGCTGACAACATTTGCATCTGTTGTCTTCTTTGATTTCTTATCAGCAAGCTTAGGTGCATTTTGCTTGTAGAAGGTGATAGTGTATATGTCCTAGAGACAGTCCTTACTAAGGGCATGGAGCCCTTGTAGAGGGCATATATGTACTATTACACAGGTCAACGTAATATAATATATGTTTGTTGCTTTTACTATTGAGTATCGCTTTCATATTTATATTACACCAGGCATGCAACATGTCATATCTCTATTACTGTCTGTATTGATATTAAACATGTCCCCTCGGATAAATGACCGATCACACAGATAGTGGGAGCTATGTGAGTTATCATCTATCCCAAACTCTCTCTAGTCGAGGTTCATCTTGGATGTAGGGGTCTGAATGAACCAGACGAGACTAATATGCGTGGAGGTTATACTTGTTGGAGAAAGTGTGAGCCGATCCCACGGCCACGGAACGGATTGTTGGACAATCGAGAAACGTTCCCATAACTGCGCATAGTTGTTCGAAGAAGGATTATCGAACAATGGAAGTACCCACCGGACACTCCCATCGATGTATACTCTACACCGAAGTGTCTATGGGAACCGGTGAGTTGTCGAAGTGATGCCAGTCGTCCTTTGTACTTACAGGACTTTGTCATCACATTTGTTGCCCCATATCCTTGGTGGAACAGTCGATGTCAGCTCTGAATAAGCAGCTGACCTAAGACACGATCCAGGATTATGGCTACATACAAATGGGGGTGATAAGTGATTTTGTGAAGGATTCATCTCTCAAGTGTAGCACAGGAGAGCACTGCTCATAGTCTGCATAGTTGTGTTCATAAAGTCATAGTTGTGTTGGTAAAGTCACTGGCCAGTGCAAATGATATTATGATGGTCATAAGTATATCTTAACCAAGCAACTCCCTGAGACACCCGTGGATGTATTATTGGGATAGACACTTCATCGATCCTAGATACATTCGAGCAAGTCAGATGAAGGGACGTTACCATCGCCGCGTTGAGCGCAACAGGCTTCGC
This sequence comes from Plantago ovata, assembly GCA_028274465.1. Lineage (NCBI taxonomy): Eukaryota > Viridiplantae > Streptophyta > Magnoliopsida > Lamiales > Plantaginaceae > Plantago > Plantago ovata. Next base: position 109,405,992 of record CM051455.1, on the reverse strand, counting down.
AACGAAAGGGTTAGCTTTGAGAAACCTCTCAAATGTCCTCACGTATTAATATTGCAAATGGAACCGTCTAGGAATTCCATGTTGCTTAGTCTAGGATTTGCTTAATACGATGAGGCCCTATGGGTCACACTATGTGCTGATTCAGCGTATCAGAATATCCTTGAAGATGGAATCGCAATTAATTTGGAATTAATTGTGATTGATGGATTATAATTGATTTGGAATTAATTATAATACTTGATGGCTCAATTAATGATTTGGAATTATTAATTGAATTGGCTAATTAATTGCATTTTATGTAAATACAATTAAAGATTATATTTTGGAAATATAATGGAGGTTTGATTTGAAAGGATATGTTAATTTAGAATTAACATATGCACTTGGGAAAAATTTACTTGGAGTTTGAATTGTCTTAGAACTATAAGTGGGTCCCAAAATTGGGACCCACCTACTGTCCCTAGGAGGCGCGCGCGCGCATGATGGATAAGGGGAAGGAGTTCGACTCCTTCCTCTATTAGAAGTCCAAGGGATAAGTTAGATTTTCCTGATTGAGTTTTGATTTGATTGGGAATGAATCTAGACTTGATATTGGTTTCCTTGTGCGATAAGAATTAGATTCTTATTCCTTTACGAAGTCTAATTGGTTATGCTTTAGGCTTCTATAGACTACTATATATAGTGGACTATTAGAGAGCTTTTGATACACAGTTTCAGACATAAACTTTCACAGTTATTATACCCAGTTTTCTTAGAGAAAATAAAAGCTCTCCCCTCCTCCCTAAGCCAAACGCGCGCGCCACCTCACCGGAGGAATTGCCGCACCGTCTTCTTGGTCACACAAAGAATATCCTAGCATTCTTCTGATAGGCTGTTCATCCGTGGATACCAAGGTTGAGGTTTTAGGAGTTGGAAACTAACTCTTATTGTGTTGCAGATATACAGAGTATTGTAGATATCTTCGACTTCGACGAAGGAGAAGATACACCGGAATATTACGAAGACTTGGAAGCTGCTTTGGAAGTAAGGTTAGTCTTCTAATTGACGTGTTTATATATATACGACATATGCATAATCAATTAACCTCTATGTTAAGAAATTTTTTGAAATTCCGCTGCGTACCCTATGGGTAACTCTGACCATATTTTCTTACACTGGTATCAGAGCCAGGTTAATTGATTACGTATATATGTATATATGTTGTATGATTTTGTAGATATGTGGGTGCAATTGATTCTATGATTAATTCGATTTTCAAAAGTTTTGTTTTTATATAAATTTAGAATTTATATTTTTCAAAAAAAAAAAAATTATATTTATATTTTTGGGACCCGGTCGGCCGCTCGGGCTCCGTGCCCGCTTCACGGGCGCCTGGGCGCTAGGCGCCCGTGTACCGCGGGCACCCGGGTACCTGCGTGACGCAGGTACCCGGAGCCTGCGGACGTAGGCGCCCGGCGCCTGCCCGAGGCACCGGTGCCCGCGTGCCACGGGCGGCGGTCGCCCGGGACCGCGGAGCCGGTACCCGCATGCCGCGGGCGCCGGGCGCCCGGGGCCGCGGGTACCGTGGGAACGGGACGGTCCCGTCCCACGTTTTCAAAAAAAAAAAAAGTTATATATATTTTCGTGTTGGACACAAAATCGAATTTTTGAAAGTTTTGAGGATTGAATTTTATATTTGGAATATAAATATGATTTAATTGTAATTGTTTTAAACTAGAGGGGTTAAATTTTATTTGTATAAAGTTGAAGGGCTTATTTGTAATTTATCAATTTATTGTTTATTGCAAATTAGTCCTTCTACTTTTGAATTTTTTATTTAACACCTCCAAGGTTTTTAAAATTACAATTAAGTCCTTCGGGTTTTCGAAATTGCTACTTGGTCAATAGAATTTTCGATTATTCAATCTAGTTCAAATTTTTAATTATTTCATAGAGATTATAAGTATGGGATTATAATTTTCATAATGAAATTATGAAGTCATTTGTCATCCACATAGGCTACTACTTGTTTCATATGCTCTATATGCTATTGTTTGACAATGCATGTTTAAATACCATGTATTTAACATTCCGTTCGACCGCTATGCATGCGAGGGTAGGCGGCGCCCTCTTATATGTCCGACCGCACATTTATGTATGGGTAGGCGGCACCCATTATGTGCTTGACCGCGTTTAGAACTAGAATGGATAGGCGGCATCCATTACGTTTAGAACGTTCATGCATGATGGGTAGGCGGCGTCCTTATTTGTTTGTAGATGACTGATAACAACCCTCAAGCTACAAGCCCCAACCAATATAAGTACAGAAATATATATATGTATGTATTTCTGAGATGCTTCCGATATGGTGCTTTAATTCTGAACTTTCATTGCGTTTTCTTGTATTGGCGACCTCGTCTTACAGACTCGTAGTGATCGTCAGATTAGAATAAGCCTGTGGTTATGACTTACTGCATATTGTATCTGGCGACCTCGATAGGTACAGTATGTAGGGCATCGGATTAAATTAGATTTAACAACCAAGAGTTGCGTGACGCAATTGGATAGTCCTACCGGTCATATTATGCTATGCGACCAGCCCCCGTTGGAGTATAGCATAATATGGATTTGGATCTTGGCCACTACCGGTCATATTATGCTATACGAACAGCCCCCGTTGGAGTATAACATAATATGGATTTGGATCTTGGCCACTACGGTAACTTGTTGGACATTACCCGTATGTTTGTTGTGGGGGCAAACATATGTGAAAATAGTGGGAGCTAAACAGCTAAAGGACCTTGTTGTTTAGTTATGTTGACTGTGTATTTAGAAATAATATTTCAATAGTTGATTTATTATTTTCGTTCTATATTATTTCTCCTTAGGATATTAGAAATGGCTATACCGTCCTCCGAGGTTGTTGCCAACTTGGAGTTGCAAAAGCTAACAGGACCAAACTACGTGGATTGGATCCATGAGGTACGAAAGGTGCTATGGTACAATGAGGTTGAGTACGTCTTGGACGAACCTATCCCTCCACCTCCCACTGAATTCACTACGGCAACCTATGATTGCTATTATGAATTGGAAGTGGAAAGGGCCGAGTTTGTAAAGAACTTGTTGCTGAATGCTATGTCTGACAATATGGTTGGACCATGTCGAGACAAGGAACCATATGAGATTGTGAAATATCTCTCCTCATTCTTGGATGCTCCAAGGATGTGTGAAGGGTTCGAAGCTATCAAGATCATGCTTATCAAAATGCTTGGGACAGAAGAGCTGTCGCCTGAACAAGTTAAGTCGTTGATTGACTTTCTATTACAACTTGTTGGATATGGCTTAGAGCTAGAAGCTAAGGCTTCCATTATCTTGATCGTGCAAAGATTGTTGCAATCTATTCACAATCCCAATGTTGGGGTAGCAACAGAGATGATTACTGAGAGACCCATTGCCAACAGATTCCCAAGGGTCAATCGTAGGCCCAAAAGGAAGAGGGGTGGCAAGAATGGGCGCTATCGTATGATGGATGAATTTCGACTTAGGATTGAGATTTGTCTCTATTGCAAACTCAAGGGCCACTGGAAGAAAGATTGCCCTAAGTTTAGGGCAGATCAAGCTAAGAAGTCATCGGCTTCTGGCTCAGGTATGTTTGTTATTGAAATGAACATGACTACTTTTGACTCCAATGGTTGGGTATTGGATACAGCCTGTGGCTCACACATTTGTAATAATGTGCAGGGGATAATTGATCACAGGCTAGTCAAGCAAGGTGAAATCGACTTGCATGTTGGGCACGACAATCCTGTTGAAGCCAAACGCGTTTGACGCAGCAAGATAGATTTACCTTCGGGACAATGTTTAGAACTTGATAATGTTTATTTTGTTCCATCCATTGTCAGAAATATTATTTCCATTCCATTGTTAGACAATATGGGTTTTTCCTTTCGATTTGCGAATAATACTTGTTATTTTTCATTAAATGATCAGTATTATGGAAAGGCTCGCTTGGTGAATGGTTTATATATTTTGCAAAGTAATGTACCTTTATTTCAAATACATAACAAACAACCGTCTTCAAGTAAGAAGAATAATCCATCTTATCTATGGCATTGTCGGCTAGGCCATATCAATGAAACACGAATTCAAAGACTAAGGAAGTTGGACTACTTAGAACCATTTGATTTTGAATCATATGGTACATGTGAATCTTGTGTTAAGGGTAAGATGACGAACAAACCTTTTGTTGGACAAGGTGTTCGTGCCACTCGCTGCTTAGAGGTCATACATACCGATGTATGTGGACCGTTTAAAGTCCATGCGCGTGGGGGTTATCCTTACTTCGTTACCTTTACTGACGATTTCTCAAGGTATGGATATATTTATCTTATGAAGAATAAATCCGAGACCTTTGGGAAATTCAAGGAGTTTAGGAACGAGGTCGAGAATGAATTGAACCTAAGGATAGTCACTCTTCGATCAGATCGAGGAGGTGAATACCTTAGTGAAGAATTTAACGATTACTTGAAGGAAATTGGAATTCAATCGCAATGGACTCCTCCTGGAACACCTAAGTTAAATGGTGTGTCTGAGATGAGGAATCGAACCATGTTAGACATGGTAAGATCAATGATTGGATTCTCGACTCTTCCAAAGTATCTGTGGGGATATGCACTACAAACTGCAATCTACATTTTTTTTGAACCGTGTACCATCTAAATCTGTGGAGAAAACACCATATGAGTTATGGAATGGAAAGAAGCCTTAACTAGGCTATCTTAGACCTTGGGGCTGTCCTGCGATAGTCAAACTGATGCTCACTGATAAGTTAGATGCCAAGGGTGTCAAAGTATATTTCATAGGCTATCCTCGTCAGACGAGAGGCTATGAATTCTATCATGCTGAAGATCACAAGGTGATCGTGTCGAGAAACGTGAAGTTTTTAGAAGCTGAATACCTCGAAGAAGAGAGGTTAGATGACATGATAGAACTTCAAGAAATTCAAGACTTTGACACGCGCGAACATGAGGTCTCTAAATCTTCTGATTTGGACTCAAGTTCAGTGGGAGCTTTCGAAGCAGACAAGGGTGATGATATGACACTTGCTGGGCATGTCATAGTCAGTGGGAGTCCTGTGATTAGATCAACAGTTGAAACCACACCAAGAGAACCCGTTGTCAACCAACCTGTGCAACAAGTTGCACAAGAGCAGCCTCCCGCAAGGGAACAGGGTCGCGCCCAGCGACCAGCTGCATCAGTACCCACTGATAATGTTCGTGTTACACGAAGCTAGAAAAGAAAAGCACCAGAACAAGTCGAGCTCCGTAGGTCGAAGAGGATCCTAATAGGACCTCAGAAGCAAAGCCTTATGATAGAAGACATCAGTGAACTTGATTTCGGTTTATCAGATCGGGAAGATCCCGAGATCTACAAAGAGGCAATAATTGATATTGACTCAAACAAATGGCAAGAGGCCATAGAATTGGAAATGGATTCAATGTACCAGAACCAAGTTTGGAACTTGGTAGACTTGCCCCAAGGGGTTAGACCAATTGGGTGCAAATGGGTCTTTAAGCGAAAGACAGATGCCGATGGCAAGGTACAAACGCACAAAGCTAGGCTTGTGGCGAAAGGCTACACGCAAAGGTATGGCATCGATTACGATGAAACCTTTTCACCGGTAGAAAATTTGAAGTCCATTCGAATTCTACTTGCGATAGCTGCCTACTATGATTATGAAATCTGGCAGATGGATGTAAAGACTGCCTTCCTCAATGGAAACCTTGAGGAAGAGGTCTATATGGTACAGCCGGAAGGTTTTATTAGTAAAACCAGGCCAACTGCTGTATGCAAATTACAAAGATCCATCTATGGGCTAAAGCAAGCGTCAAGGAGCTGGAATATCCGCTTTGATGAAGCTGTCAAATCGTTTGACTTCACCAGAAGCAAGGAAGATCCCTGTGTCTATGCGAGACACAGCGACAAAGGGGTTGTTTTCATGATCATTTATGTAGATGACATTTTGATCATGGGAAACAATGTCTCTATGCTAGAAGAGACTAAAGTTTGGTTATCAAGTACCTTCTCGATGAAGGACTTGGTTGAAGCGAACTACATCCTAGGGATCAAGATCTTTAGAGATAGATCCAAGAGGATGTTAGGAATGACACAGTCCACCTACATCGACAAAATACTAAAGCGTTATAAGATGGACGACTCAAAGAGAGACTTTCTCCCAGCTAGGCATGGGATTATCTTATCAGTTAAGGATGATCCTAAAACTGATGAAGAAAGAAATGCAATGAGTCGTGTGCCCTATGCTTCGGCAGTAGGGTCTATAATGTACGCATGAATTGCACAAGGCCTGATGTGGCATATGCGCTTAGTGTCACTTGTCGGCACCAACAAAATCCAGGAGTACCTCACTGGACTGCTGTGAAGAACATTCTTAAGTACCTTAGACGGACTAAAGAGATGTTCTTGGTGTTTGGTGGAGAAATAGAATTAAAGATGTCTGGGTATGTCGACGCTGGATTTGAATCAGATCCTGATGACTTTAAGTCACAGACAGGATACGTATTCAAATTGAACGGAGGAGTTGTCTGTTGGACGAGCTCTAAGCAAGCCACGGTTGCTGACTCATCCACAGAAGCCGAGTGCATTGCTACATCAGAAGCATCGAAACAAGCTGTCTGGATTTCAGAGTTCTTGAAGGAATTGAGGGTTGTTCCTGCTCCCAGTCCAATAACGATTTATTGTGACAATACGGGCGCCGTCGCTCAAGCTAGGGATCCTAGATCTACAAACAAGAACAAACATGTACTTAGAAAATATCACGTTATACGTGAGATTATAGATAGAGGAGAAGTTAGTATACAACGCGTCTCTACCACGGACAACGTGGCAGATCCTTTCACCAAGGTCTTATCAGTGGAAGTCCACTTAAGACATTATGCTAATTTGGGTATTAGGCATAAAGGTGACTGACTATAGTCCAAGTGGGAGATTGATAGTGTATATGTCCTAGACAAAGTCCTTACTAAGGGCATGGAGCCCTTATAGAGGGCATATATGTACTATTACACAGGTCAACGTAATATAATATATGTTTGTTGCTTTTACTATTGAGTATCGCTTTCATATTTATATTACACCAGGCATGCAGCATGTCATATCTCTATTACTGTCTGTATTGATATTAAACATGTCCCCTCGGATAGATGACCGATCACATAGATAGTGGGAGCTATGTGAGTTATCATCTATCCCAAACTCTCCCTAGTCGAGGTTCATCTCGGATGTAGGGGTCTGAATGAACCAGACGAGACTAGTATGCGTGGAGGTTATACTTGTTGGAGCAAGTGTGAGCCGATCCCACGGCCACGGAACGGATTGTTGGACAATCGAGAAACGTTCCCATAACTGCACATAGTTGTTCTAAGAAGGATTATCGAACAATGGAAGTACCCACCGGACACTCCCATCGATGTATACTCTACACCGAAGTGTCTTTGGGAACTGTGAGTTGTCGAATTGATGCCAATCGTCCTTTGTACTTACAGGACTTTATCATCACATTTGTTGCCCCATATCCTTGGTGGACCCGTCGATGTCAGCTCTGAATAAGCAGCTGACCTAAGACACGATCCAGGATTATGGCTACATACAAATGGGGGTGATAAGTGATTCTGTGAAGGATTCATCTCTCAAGTGTAGCACAGGAGAGCACTGCTCATAGTCTGCATAGTTGTGTTGGTAAAGTCACTGGCCAGTGCAAATGATATTATGATGGTCATAAGTATATCTTAACCAAGCAACTCCCTGAGACACCCGTGGATGTATTATTGGGATAGACACTTCATCGATCCTAGATACATTCGAGAAAGTCAGATGAAGGGACGTTACCATCGCCGCGTTGAGCGCAACAGGCTTCGCAACGAAAGGGTTAGCTTTGAGAAACCTCTCAAACGTCCTCACGTATTAATATTGCAAATGGAACCGTCTAGGAATTCCATGTTGCCTAGTCTAGGACTTGCTTAATACGATGAGGCCCTATGGCTCACACTATGTGGTCATTCAGCCTATCAGAATATCCTTGAAGATGAAATCGCAATTAATTTGGAATTAATTGTGATTGATGGATTATAATTGATTTGGAATTAATTATAATATTTGGTGGCTCAATTAATGATTTGGAATTATTAATTGAATTGGCTAATTAATTGTAATTTATGTAAATACAATTAAAGATTATATTTTTGGAAATATAATGGAGGTTTGATTTGAAATGATATGTTAATTTAGAATTAACATATGCACTTGGGCAAAATCTACTTGGAGTTTGAATTGCCTTAGAACTATAAGTGGGTCCCAAAATTGTGACCCACCTACTGTCCCTAGGAGGCGCGCGCGCGCATGATGGATAAGGGGAAGGAGTTCGACTCCTTCCTCTATTAGAAGTCCAAGGGATAAGTTAGATTTTCCTGATTGAGTTTTGATTTGATTGGGAACGAATCTAGACTTGATATTGGTTTCCTTGTGCGATAAAAATTAGATTCTTATTCCTTTACGAAGTCTAATTGTTTATGCTTTAGGCTTCTATAGACTACTATATATAGTGGACTATTAGAGAGCTTTTGATACACAGTTTCAGACATAAACTTTCACAGTTATTCTACCCAGTTTTCTTAGAGAAAATAAAAGCTCTACCCTCCTCCCTAAGCCACAGGCGCGCGCCACCTCACCGGAGGAATTGCCGCCCCGTCTTCTTGGTCACACAAAGAATATCCTAGCATTCTTCCGATAGGCTGTTCATCCGTGGATACCAAGGTTGAGGTTTTAGGAATTGGAAACTAACTCTTATTGTCTTGCAGATATACAAAGTATTGTAGGTATCTTCCACTTCGACGAAGGAGAAGATACACCGGAATATTACGAAGACTTGGAAGCTGCTTTGGAAGTAAGGTTAGTCTTCTAATTAACGTGTTTATATATATACGACATATGCATAATCAATTAATCAATTTTTTGAAATTCCGCTGCGTACCCTAGGGGTAACTCTTACCATATTTTCTTACAGTGGTATCAGAGCCAAGTTAATTGATTACGTATATATGTATATATATTGTATGATTTTGTAGATATGTGGATGCAATTGATTCTATGATTAATTCAATTTTCAAAAGTTTTGTTTTTATATAAATTTAGAATTTATATTTTTCAAAAAAAAATAAAAAAATTTATAGATATATTTTTCGGACCCGGCCGGCCGCTCGGGCGCATGCGGCGCCGCAGGCGCCGTGCCCTAGCGCCCGTGTACCGCGGGCACCCGGACGCAGGTACCCGGAGCCTGCGGACGCAGGCGCCCGGCGCCTGCCCGAGGCACCGGTGCCCGCGTTCCGCGGGCGCCGGTTGACCGGGACCGCGGAGCCGGTACCCGCATGCCGCGGGCGCCGGGCGCCCGTGGCTGCGGGTACTGTGGGGACGGGACGGTCCCGTCCCACGTTTTCAAAAAAAAAAGAAAATTATATATATTTTCGGGTTGGACGCAAAATCGAATTTTTGGAAGTTTTGAGGATTGAATTTTATATTTGAAATATAAATATGATTTAATTGTAATTGTTTTAAACTAGAGGGGTTAAATTCAATTAGTATAAAGTTAAATGGATTATTTGTAATTTATCAATTTATTGTTTATTGCAAATTAGTCCTACTTTTGAATTTTAGATTTAACACCTCCAAGGTTTTTAAAATTACAATTAAGTCCTTTGGGTTTCGAAATTGCTACTTGGTCAATAGAATTTTTGATTATTCAATCTAGTCGAAATTTTCAATTATTTCATAGAGATTATAAGTATGGGATTATAATTTTCATAATGAAATTATGAAGTCATTTGTCATCCACATAGGCTACTACTTGTTTCATATGCTCTATATGCTATTGTTTGACAATGCATGTTTAAATACCATGTATTTAACATTCCGTTCGACCGCTATGCATGCGAGGGTAGGCGGCGCCCTCTTATATGTCGGACCGCAGATTTATGTATGGGTAGGCGGCACCCATTATGTGCTTGACCGTGTTTAGAACTAGAATGGATAGGCGGCATCCATTACGTTTAGACCGTTCATGCATGATGGGTAGGCGGCGCCCTTATTTGTTTGTAGATGACTGATAATAACCCTCAAGCTACAAGCCCCAACCAATATAAGTACAAAAATATATATATGTATGTATTTCTGAGATGCTTTCCATAGGGTGCTTTAATTCTGAACTTTCATTGCGTTTTCTTGTATTGGCGACGTCGTCTTACAGACTAGCAGTGATCGTCAGATTAGAGTAAGCCTGTGGTTATGACTTACTGCATATTGTATCTAGCGACCTCGATAGGTACAGTATGTAGCGCAGCTGGTTAAATTAGATTTAACAACCAAGAGTTGCGTGACGCAATTGGATAGTCCTACCGGTCATATTATGCTATGCGACCAGCCCCCGTTGGAGTATAGCATAATATGGATTTGGATCTTGGCCACTACGGTAACTTGTTGGATATTACCCGTATGTTTGTTGTGGGGGCAAGCATATGTGAAAATAGTGGGAGCTAAACAGCTAAAGGACCTTGTTGTTTAGTTATGTTGACTGTGTATTTAGAAATAATATTTCAATAGTTGATTTATTATTTTCGTTCTATATGAGATTGTGAAATATCTCTCCTCATTCTTGGATGCTCCAAGGATGTGTGAAGGGTTCGAAGCTATCAAGATCATGCTTATCAAAAGGCCTGGGACAGAAGAGCTGTCGCCTGAACAAGTTAAGTCGTTGATTGACTTTCTATTACAACTTGTTGGATATGGCTTAGAGCTAGAAGCTAAGGCTTCCATTATCTTGATCGTGCAAAGATTGTTGCAATCTATTCACAATCCCAATGTTGGGGTAGCAACAGAGATGATTACTGAGAGACCCATTGCCAACAGATTCCCAAGGGTCAACCGTAGGCCCAAAAGGAAGAGGGGTGGCAAGAATGGGCGCTATCGTATGATGGCTGAATTTCGACTTAGGATCGAGATTTGTCTCTATTGCAAACTCAAGGGCCACTGGAAGAAAGATTGCCCTAAGCTTAGGGCAGATCAAGCTAAGAAGTCATCGGCTTCTGGCTCAGGTATGTTTGTTATTGAAATGAACATGACTACTTTTGACTCCAATGGTTGGGTATTAGATACAGCCTGTGGCTCACACATTTGTAATAATGTGCAGGGGCTAATTGATCACAGGCTAGTCAAGCAAGGTGAAACCGACTTGCATGTTGGGCACGACAATCCAGTTGAAGCCAAACGCGTTGAACGCAGCAAGATAGATTTACCTTCGGGACAATGTTTAGAACTTGGTAATGTTTATTTTGTTCCATCCATTGTCAGAAATATTATTTCCATTCCATTGTTAGTCTACCTTTATTTCAAATACATAACAAACAACCGTCTTCAAGTAAGAAGAATAATCCATCTTATCTATGGCATTGTCGGCTAGGCCATATCAATGAAACACGGATTCAAAGACTAATGAAGTTGGACTACTTAGAACCATTTGATTTTGAATCATATGGTACATATGAATCTTGTGTTAAGGGTAAGATGACGAACAAACCTTTTGTTGGACAAGGTGTTCGTGCCACTCGCTGCTTAGAGGTCATACATACCGATTTATGTGGACCGTTTAAAGTCCATGCGCGTGGGGGTTATCCTTACTTCGTTACCTTTACTGACGATTTCTCAAGGTATGGATATATTTATCTTATGAAGAATAAATCCGAGACCTTTGGGAAACTCAAGGAGTTTAGGAACGAGGTCGAGAATGAATTGAACCTAAGGATAGTCACTCTTCGATCAGATCGAGGAGGTGAATACCTTAGTGAAGAATTTAGGTATTACTTGAAGGAAAATGGAGTTCAATCGCAATGGACTCCTCCTGGAACACCTCAGTTAAATGGTGTGTCTGAGAGGAGGAATCGAACCCTGTTAGACATGGTAAGATCAATGATTGGATTCTCGACTCTTCCAAAGTATCTGTGGGGATATGCACTACAAACTGCAATCTTCATTCTGAACCGTGTACCATCTAAATCAGTGGAGAAAACTCCTTATGAGTTATGGAATGGAAAGAAGCCTTCACTAGGCTATCTTAGACCTTTGGGTTGTCCTGCGATAGTCAAACTGATGCTCACTGATAAGTTAGATGCCAAGGGTGTCAAAGTATATTTCATAGGCTATCCTCGTCAGACGAGAGGCTATGAATTCTATCATGCTGAAGATCACAAGGTGATCGTGTCGAGAAACGTGAAATTTTTAGAAGCTGAATACCTCGAAGAAGAGAGGTCAGATGACATGATAGAACTTCAAGAAATTCAAGACTTTGACACGCGCGAACATGAGGTCTCTAAATCTTCTGATTTGGACTCAAGTTCAGTGGGAGCTTTCGAAGCAGACAAGGGTGATGATATGACACTTGCTGGGCATGTCATAGTCAGTGGGAGTCCTGTGATTAGATCAACAGTTGAAACCACACCAATAGAACCCGTTGTGTTAGGAAACTTGTAATTTTGATGAGCACTTTACCATGCTAAATTAAGGAAAGTCCAGTAACTAGTACTCTTAAGGTCCATAGGATTTTAGAATTTTAAGGACATTGTAAAAAAGGAACGTTTGCTGATGACTTAGTTAGGTGCTAGATAAGTTATTTCTTCTGTGTATGACGTATTTTATTTTCTGAAAAGAAAATAACTTATTGACACTTTAGCTTATGATGTATCTTATTTTCTGAGAAGAAAATAACCTATTGAAGCATTTGCTGAAGATATATTTTGTTTATTATAAACAATTTATTGAAGCAAATAGAAACCGCTCAGAATCTTGAAGACTTTTGAAGATCTGAAGACTTGAAGATTTGAAGATCTGAAGACTAGAAGATTGTTGAAGACTGGTATCTACAAAGGCACGTGTTGTTCAGAAAGTGGAATATTCAGCAATAGCATTGCGTAAGTGAAAATCTGAATGATAGAGTAGGTTGTGCTTGCTGAAACTGAGACTGACCACGTGCTGATAAACATATGTGACCTCTTGCTGAATGTACGTGAATTTGCGCTCCAATGTTACTGTTTGAATTCTATTCAAATGTGCATTTAATGCAAAGCTTACACACGAAGGACATGAAGACTAGAAGACAAACAAAGTCGCTGCTGAAAGTACAAAAGCAAGATAGTGACATGTTAAGGAACAAAAGCCTTAGGATTTGAAATTCAAATGGCTCCTTACTTGCACTATAAATAGAGGTCATCCGGCAAAGAGTTGAAGTGTGTCAACAACGTGATCAAACTCTTACTTGTGCTTAAAAACTCACAAACCTTCAAACACTCTTACTGCCATTGATCCGTTCCAAGACTTAAAGCTTGAAAAAGCTACTTGTGAAGAAGTAGAACAAACTCGGCTAAGAAATTAGTTAAGTGTTCTTTCTTTCAAACAATAACGAGTCTTGAAACAAGAAACAATCAAACTTGTTTACTGAAAAGTATTCCAAGTTGTGTTTCTTAGATTACTTGTTGTAACTGAATAAGTTATAATTAAGTCATCTCACCCCAAAACTCTCTAACTGAAAATACACCCTTTCAGACGTGATATTCAGTGGGAACTTAATCGAGCATAGTTTTGCTGATTAAAAGTACCAAGTTTGGTGGAGAACAAGGTTGAGTTCTCTAGTTTAGGTTGGAGACAAAGCAAGTGTGCTTTGGTTTCTGTTGAATCGCTTTAGATAGGAGATTGTAAGGAACCTCAATCATATCTTAGTGGATTCAGTCCTAGAAAGGACGAAGTGAATTAGTTGAGAGATTACGCCACTCTCAGATACCACTATAAAAGTGTTTGTGTGATTTACTTACTGTATTTAGCTTTCAGCAAATTATATCTGTCTGTACACAGTCACTCACCTCACTTGCTGAAAAAGTACTTATTGTTTCAAAGACTTCCGCTCTCTGATTTTAAGTATCAGCAATCCAAGCTACTGTAAAGTAACTTACGCTTGCTGAGAAAGTTAAGTATCAGCAAACTCATTACTGAAAAGTAATAAGTACTTGCTGAGAAAGTTTTAAACGACGAAAGTTTGAAAAGACTATTCACCCCCCCCCTCTAGTCTTTTCTTGTTGTTTAAAGGGACCAACAAGTGGTATCAGAGCAGGAGGTTCTTTAGCCTTCTGTACTGAACCTAGATCCCCTTAAGTGCTTTCCGTAAATCACTCTCACTTGATCAGTTTGGTAGTGCTTTGCTGACAGGATGTCTTTAGGAGATGCTCCCTTGTTGAAGCTGGAAAATTACGAGAAATGGCGAAACAACATGATGCTACATCTTGAGGCCATTAGTGATGAGATGGTCACCGTCATTAATGATGGACCTATCAAGATCACTAAGATTGAAAGGAGTTCCCTCACAAGACCACTGAAGCTGGGAAGGAAACCATCCTTGGCGAACCATCAGATACTGTTGTGCCAAAACCAATAGAGGAATGGACTTCTGACGAAGCTAAGAGATTCCGTCTTGATGGCCAAGCAAGAAATATCATCATCAGATCAACTCCGGATACCATACAGTGCAAACTGTGGGGTGCTAAGACTGCAAAGGAGGCTTGGAAAATGGTTCAAGATCTTTGTGCTGGATCTGACAAGACCAAGAAAAACAAACTTGAAGTACTTAAGCTAAAGTTTCAAAACTTTAAGCAAGGTGCAAACGAGTCACTGGAAGACTTGGACTTCAGATTCACAACTCTTGTTAGTGAAATGGCAGCATTGGGTGTTGGAAACCTCTACTCAGATTCTGAGAAAGTAAAAACTATCATCAGAAGTCTGAATCAAGAATAGATCCACACTCAGAATTTCTATTATAATCAAGGAATGCCAGACATTACACCAACAGAGTTGTTCTCTCATCTTGCTACTGTCAATTATGAGACAAAGCAAAGAGAAAATGTGTTTGCTGAAAAATCGCAAAACATTGCTCTTGCTGCAAAGCCGTCATCTTCTGAAAAGAAGAATGATAAAGAGCCTGCTGATGAAAATGCTTTAGTTGTCAAAAACATGAAGAAGTTCATCAGTAAGGAACTTGAAAGGCGAAAAGCAAAAGAGAAGCTGAAAAAGCATCTTGGTAACAACTACCATAAGTACAAGAATGATACTAGCTCGCTGAACAAGCAAGCTCAGCAAGCTACTTCATCAGAAGAGCCAGCAGTTGGAAATGATCTATGTTTTTACTGCAAAATGCCTGGACACTTCAAAGCTAATTTCCCTTTGCTGAAAGGCAAATCTGCTGAAAAGAAGAAGAAGTTCAAAAGAGCTTTTATTGCTGAAGAAAAGAAGAAGCTTCAAGCAAAAATCGATGCATTGTGCATTGTTACTAGCTCTGAAGACAATGAGGATGAAAGTTCAGACACCGACGATGAAGAAGCCACTCTAGACGTGGAGATTGGCAAGGAAGTTTGTGGAATAGCTATGGAAGCTTATCCAGATGTGTCTAACTATGAATTCTGCCTCACGGCCGGTCAGGTAAACAACTCTACCTCTGACTCAGACTCAGAAAGTGAAGACGAGATTGACCTTGACAAGATTCAAGGAGAAATCGAAAGATTTGAGAATACTCTCAGCAAACAGCAAGAGAGACTACAACTTGCTGAAACTCTGACCAAGCAGACTACTGAAAAGTACGTTTTGCTGAAGGAAGAGACAGAAGAAAAAGATGCTGAAATAAGGCGTCTTAAGAAGTTGATTGCTGAGGCTGCAGAGAAAAATTCTCAAATGGCATTAGAATTGGAAGAGTATCAGTCCTCAATTCTAAAGTTACTTGCTGAAATCCAAGAAATGAAAAAGATGAAAGTCAATTTCAAATCTTATGTGGATGCAAGTAATACACTGACTGAAGTAAACTCTTATTTGAGAGATCCATCTCAGAAAGAAGGTTTAGGAGCAACGTGCGAAGGTGATAACGTAGAAATCTTGAGAAAAGATAAATCACCTATCTCCTTTGTACGTGCTACTGATAGTAGTACACCAGTAATCTATCAGTTTGGTCAAACTAAGGTTGTTGAAACATGCAATCAAGTACCTATGACCATAAAGCCCGCTGTTGCTACTCAAAGTAACAAGACTTTAAAAGGAAAACAGGTTGCTGAAAAGCAAACTGGAAAGAAGAAGAATGCTGTGAAGCATTCCGCCAAACAAGTTGCTGGAAAGCAAGTTGTTAAGACTAAAGGCAAGATTACTAAAAGTAATCAGAAGTCCTTTGCTGACAAACCTGAATTATGTAAGGTTGCTGAAGCTAAAGCTCAGCATTCTCCAAAGAGTGGACTCGGTTTCAAAACCAAGCAAAGTCAACTCTTTCATGAGTATAAGCAAAGTCAGCAAAGATACTTCAAAGAGATGAAGAAAACCAAGCCTAATAGTTCTGAAAAGACTCCCAACGCTAGGACTAGAAGGAACCTTGCTAGAAAACAACTTACTGAAAAGTATGTTCAGCAAAAAGGTCAACAGAGCAAGACACCACATCAGAAAGTGGATTTGACCAACACGAGTCAAAAGTCTTTCAGCTCAAAACCTCCTAGTTCCTCAGCAAGTAGAAAACAAGTCAAAGTTGAAAAACTTCAGACTTGGGTTTCCACTGGACGCATTCTTGAAATGTTAATGGACATCCATCATTGGATAATTAACTTGTTTGCTCTTGATTGTGCAGACTGCAGCCACGGAGACAAACGATGCAATCTGGCACTTTGATAGTGGTTGTGGAAAGCACATGACGGGCAACAAGAATAACCTTATAAACTATAGACGGTGGTCTAAAGGTCCAACAATAAGGTTTGCTGGTGGAGGCTCCGGATCTACAAAAGATAAGAAAACTTGTGCCACTTGCTGAAAAGATCCCTATGAGTGTTGGCACCAAATTGGGCTATACTAAAGAGGACAAAAGTGTTGAAGAACACAAGTATAGGAAGCTCATTGGTTCCTTGTTGTATCTAACAGCAAGTAGACCTGACATTCAGTATGCTGTTTGTGTGTGTGCAAGATTCCAATCTGATCCAAGAGAATCACACTACAAAAAGGCAATCAAGATACTGAAATATGTTAAAGGTACAGTCAATGTTGGATTATGGTATCCTAAAGATTCTGGACTTGAATTGGTTGGCTATTCTGATGCTGATCATGGTGGATCAACTCTTGATAGAAAAAGTACCTCTGGAACTTGTCAGTTTTTGGGTACTAGATTAATATCGTGGTTCAGCAAGAAGCAAACTTGTGTCGCCAATTCATCTACTGAATCTGAATACATTGCAGCTGGTTGTTGCACAGCTCAAATCCTATGGATTCAGCAACAGTTAAGAGATTATGGTATTTCTGCAAAGAAAACACCAATCTTTTGTGATAATACAAGTGCTATTGCAATTACGCAAAATCCTAAGTTTCACTCTAGGACCAAGCACATTGATATTAGACATCATTTCATTAGAGATCATGTGGAAAAAGGTGATATTAAGGTTGTGAAAATAGGCACTGAAGATCAGCTTGCTGACATCTTTACCAAGCCCCTACCGGATAATAGGTTCGCAATGCTAAGGTATAACCTTGGATTGATTGAACTACCTCAATAAAGGATACACTCGGCAGAATGCTGAAACAGGTATTCAGCAAGCCAAAGTATTCCTGTCCAAAAGACCAAGTCACTGATTTCTTCTAAGAAATGATAAGTCACTACATGATTGCTGAAACAGGCATTCAGCAAGTAATTCCTCAAAACGGGTATTTGTTAGGAAACTTGACCACTTGCTGAGACAGGCACTCAGTAAGAGAAAGAAATTAAGGATTGCTGAGACGGGTACTCAGACAATCAAAAGATACTGAAACAGGTATTCAAGTATCAAAGGATTCTATGAGACGGGAACTCAGAAAAAGAGCAAAGTTCATCTCTCAGGTTTTACCAAAGGATGTCTCAAGTACAAAAGAATTTACTGATACGGGAAATCAGAAATATCTTTTAAACTTAAAGAAAATATAAGATATCTAAGTAAGGGGGAACTTTCAGCAAGTATCTAGATTGTTAATTCAAACTCGCTGAAAAGATTCTTGTATATTTCAGCAAGCAATCTATCCCTTATTACTCGGTAAAATCAATTTGTGACGTTAAGCTGGCACAAATTAACTCGAGATAATCATGACATGAAATTCAATCGTGGCCATTGATTAAAAGGAGTTACTAATCTAACGGCTAACAAAACAAAGAGAGAGAGTGCTCTGACGGTTTTAGTTAGTGGGCCACTATGCATTCAATGCAAAGGCTCCACTAACTCCAGTGTTTCTCTGTTTTACCCTTGCTGAGAGCTCAAATCGATTGAGTTTCTCACACACCAGAGACACTATATAAAGAAGGAGTTAGAGAAATGACAAAATTCTTTAACCCACATTTCCTTTCTCTGCAAATTCTAGCCTGAATCTACTGTACCTCCGGTCAAAAAGCAAACTATCTCTTTTCGTACACTCTTTCTTGCTCTATATAAGAAATGGCTCCCAAGAGACAGTTATCTAAGTCCTCAAAATCGTCAAAGGTTGATAGTGCTGAAACACGCACTGCTCCGGTGACTACTCTGGCCCCAGACACAACGAAAGTTGTGTTGAAAAACGACCGAATCACTGTAAAACCTATGCCTCCGTCATATCTTGACACTGCAAAGTGTGAGATGTTGATGCAATGGGGAGGGTTTGCAAAAGAAAAGTACATTAGGTACTTTTATGAACAAGAACTTGATGACCAAAATGAAGAGGCGCTTGAGTTCATCAAGCAACAAGGCCTCATGAACTTTATCTCTGCTCGCACTAAGCAAGTGAGTATGATTGATACTATGGAATTCTACAACAATGCAGAAATCCAGTCCCTTACAGACAGTAATGGAATCACTGAAAAAGTGATCCTTACTTATGTTCAGAACACGCAAATCGTCCTGAAATGGACTGATTTAGCGGAAATCTTTCAGATTCCAACCACTGGAACTGAAGATGACGTCACTGCTACTGACGAAGAAACAGAAGCTTTCTACAGTGACGTCAGAAATGCAAAAATGAAGAAAGGCGAGATAGCTCCCGTGACTTGGACAAAGCACGTTAAGAGAAAGCATCTCTGCCATTCACTTGGTCTAGTAGCTCTGCAACTGATAAAAGTTCTTGACTCCCAAGTTGGAGGAATTGACCAAGTAGGCCTGAGAAGATGGCCATTGCTGATGCATATCTATGAAAATAAATCAGAACTTAACTGGGCTAAGTACTTTTTCAACAGGCTTGTTGATTGTGTCACTAAGTTCAAGGTAAAGGTAGAAGACAACAAGGTCTCACCTTCCTTTCCAGTTATGTATGGAATCAAGATATGCTATATCCTTGAACATTTCAGGATTCAGCTAAGAAACCCATTGCCAATCAAGAAATCTGTGTGCAATGTGGGAAGATCTTTCTACAAGCAGAATGTACCTAAGATTGCTGGAAAGAAAACTAAGAAGACAACAACTGCAAATGTTGTCAGCACAAGCCAGCAAGAAAGGTATACAACAGCTGCAGATGTTACCACTCAGCAACTTAGAGATGAAACTGTTGTTGGTGGTGGTAACACAAATGAAACTGCTGTAGAAAATCAACAAGGTACGTGTACAACACCTGTTGCTGAAGAAGCAACAATAGATGACTCTGGGAAACTGGAGAAATATAAAAAGAAAAAGTGGAAAGCTGATGATGACACTCAGACTGCAGCGTCATCAGCAAATCCCGTACCTAAGAGGAAACGGTCAAGCAACAAAAGAAAGAAGACACTGGCTTCCCAGTTAGTCCCTAATGTCCAAGACTCCTCAGTCAATTCCCAGACAAATGCTGAAACGCATTTGCCAGTAGATGTTGCTGAAGTAATTACTGAAGCATATGTCAGCAATGTTGAAGTGTTTGCAGAAGCCTTCAACAATCAACTTAATGTTGATAACTCTACTGAGAATAGACCACAAGGCAGTGGAAGTGAAATTCCTGCCCAAGTCCCAGATATCTACATTGTAGATATTCCAAATGATCAAACTATGGAACCAGCAAGTGACATTGCTGATGATCTGCAAAGAGCGGCACTTGTTGATGCTGCTGAAAAGATGGTTGCTGAACAAGCAACTCATCAAGTTGCTGAAACCCAACTTGCTGAAGAACCAGTTGCTGAAATAGCAATGGTTCCAGTTCCTGAAGTTGCTGAAACTCAAGAAGCATTATTCAACGACGCATCTCATAATGCTGAGAATACAGGCCCAAGTTCACCCAAGACATCAATTGACAAAGTCCAGCTTGTTCTGGAAGATTTAAGCAAACAAATGGAGTTGGAGATTGAAGAATCATCCAACAAGTCAATTGATCTCTTCATGACAAGCAGTGAGCTTAAAGGTCAAGATGCTTCTGCTCAACTTGTCATTTCAGAGACAAGGGAGATTGCTGAAACCGCACAGCTTTCTCAGATAGAGCAAAACCAGAAGTCTGCTGAAGAAACAGTCCAAGAAGCTGAAGAAACTGTTAATGCTGAAAGGACTGAGCCACAACCTGTCCTTCCTCAGCAGGTAGTTAATTCAACCATCAGTAAAACTTCAAATTCTGAAAATTGTTCTTTTGCTAAAATTATTCTTTCTCTACATACTTCTCAAGATGCAAGTCAGATGGTTGCTGAAGCCTCTGCACCAGAACCAACACTCCCTGCTCAGCAAGTAGTTAATAATTTTGGTATAAAAACTAAGTTTGACAGCTTAGTACTTGTGTCTAATTTTAATTTATTTCAGGATGAACAAATAGAAGATGCTACTCCAGCTCCTCATGGAATGGAAATTGTACTACATGAGCTTGCTGACTCTCAGCAGGTAAATCATGTTTCAGATATAAACTCTAAAACAATTCTCCAAACCAATCCTGATCTAAATAAAATTCTTTTTCAGGCTCAAAAGGAGACCACTGAAGTGGTACTCATCACTGAAGATCAGCAAGTTAGTTCTGAAGAACTTTACTTGAACTTCAAAAGGACAACTTTGTCAAGAGTTGCTAAGTCTGTCAGCAACTGGCAAAGGTACAGAAGAATGGATTTCTCAGATCTTCACCTTCATCTCTCAAACGAGAAAAAGAGAACCTCTCTGTTAAAGCTCGAAACATTTGTCCACTCCATCCTTCCTGAAGAAATGACATATTCTCAGCAAATGAGCTCCAATCTGATTGCTCAAATCAGAGAGAATATGAAAGCCAAATTTAAGAGTGCCTCTCCAGCTGAACAAGCTGTGATGCTCAAAGGTCTTTTGTTCCTGTGGTGGAAGATCCCCACAAATTAACTGAGGAAGAGGAAGTGACAAGTGTTGCTTTGTATAAGCACGTGGAGCTAGTCATTCTAACAGATGATGAAGAAGAAGAGGAAGATGAGAACATTCCTACTGATCCCAGTGATGATGAAGGGAAAGATTCTAAGCACAAGAAAGATGACAATGATGACAATCAAGGTCCAAGTCCTGGTGCTGGTGGATTGAAGTTAACAGTTGCTGAAAATACTCAATCTGACAATCAGCAAGCTGAACAACAACAATCTCAACCTCCTCCTGCTGATGCTGAAAATCAAGCACCTGTGCAAGGTGCTGATACTGAAGAAGAATACGCCAGAAAAGGGCTGCCTTGAAAAATGGCAAAAGTCCAGTTTCTGATGCCAAGGTTACTGAAGAAAACCTTGAAGATGAGGATGAAGAAGATGAAGATTACCAACGAGCTCTACAAAACAGTCTCGTGATCCATGCAAGGCATACGCATGATCTAGAAATTGGTGAATCTTCAAGACCAAAATCAAAGGAAGTTCCATCCCTTCCACTTACTACTGGCGAAACTCCAGTTATTTAGTCTCAAACGTTGCCTTCAGCAACTACTCAATTAAAACTAACTACTGGCGAAACTCCAGTAATTGAGCCACAAACTCAATTGAAACAACTATCTACTGGTGAAACTCTAGTCGTTGAGTCTGAAGCGTTGCCATCAGCAACCACTCAACAAAAAGGAAGTGAAGCTACTGACAAAGGCTCAAAAGTTCCTCAACTTGATGAATCTGAGGATGGTGACGACTTGTCAGAACATGACGATGAACAATCAAAGCAAGACCCAAAAGTCGTTCAGATTCCTCCTCCTAATTACCTCACTTGTGAAGGAGATTCATTAAGAGCCGAGCTGCTTTTACAAGATGATCAGTTTGCTACTGAACTTAAGGCTCACTCCTTGACCCCTCATTTAGTGTCGTTCCCAAGAGTTGAGGAGTTTACTCCCAGAATTCTAGCACTAAAGCAAGTCCATGATGCCTGCAAAGCTGAGGATGAGGCATTGCTTGCTAAGAGTCCACTTGACATTGGAAAAATATTGGCTACAGTGCTGAGACGCACTACAACTTTGACAATAGCTCAGAAAGACATCAGTCTTTATCACAAGAGCTATGAAGAAGATGTAAGTCAAGCGCTCAAGCTTGCAAAGAATGCTCTCGTCAAGGCTCAACATATTATGGATGAGAAGGCCGCAATAGAGAAAAGACATGAAGAGAACATGATGAATATTCAAAAAGAGTTGTCACAATGAACTCTGACCAACAGGCAATCATCATGAAGTATAACAGTCTCAACACTCTTGCTGAAAATTGCAATGAGTTTTATCTCTGCACATCACTCCGATGTTGCAATCCATGTCTAAGGGGGAAAGAAGAATACTAGAAAAAGCAATCAAACCCCTCCTCCTCCGTTGCTGATGTGCCTTTGCCCATAGAACCGCTTGCTGAAAAAGAGCAAAGTTCTAAAAGGCAAGCAGAATCTGAGTTAAATTCAGCAAGTACCAAAAGAGAAAAACTGCTGCTGAAACTCAAGATTTCTGTCACACTGAAAGTCATCACAATCTGAATGAAGATGATGACAATCAAACAATAGCTCAAGCCATAAGAGCTAGACCCTTAACAGCCATAACTCCGTCTGGCCATTCAAAGCATTTTTCGTCTGACTCTTCAGCAAGAGATCAAGACAATGCTAAAACAAGAAGAAGAAGGCAAAGACAGGAAGAGAAAAGGCTGGCCAGCATTGCTATTGGCTCCGGCATTGAATATACAAAGACCAGCAATGAGGAAACCACTCAGAATGTAATCAGAACATTCATGGTTGCTGGATCTTAAAGCTGGAAGACTTGCTGGTAAATGAGTTCTTTCCTACAGCCATATTGAATCAAATGTTCAAATGGATTGAACTCAAGGTCCAAAGAAATCAAAGGGAAGAATCCCTCCCAAGAAATATTGCTGGGAAATGGTTGAATCTAGAGGTCTATGTAAGAAGAGTTGCCATTGGTAAGACATACAAACAGAACCAAATCTGATCAAACCACCTGGCATTGCTTACTACTCTGACCCGGTAACAAAGAAACCTAAGAAGAAACTTGGATTGATTCCTTATGAGTACTTCTATCTCACTGCTAAGGATCAAGAAGAAGATCTTCTCTGGCTAAGAAAGATTCATCCGAAAAGCATTTCAGATACACAGCTTCTCCATGCCAGCAATTGGGGCATGCATTTGTGGGTAATTAACTACATGGAAATGAATGCTGAAAAGCATCATCATACTGCCTGCAAAAACGCAAGAATTCTTCAACTACAAGTCCGTAGGCTTCTGGAAAACTACGAAAAGGATTGTGTTGAATTCACTGCACTTGCTGAGAAGAGTGTAAGAGAGATTTTGAGAAAATCCTCTGAAAGAGCTTAAGTCCCTGCAATAGTTTTTGTTAAAGTTTTTGTTTGCTGATTCTGTTTATTATCTATGCTTTCTCATGTAAACTTCTGAATGATAACTATCAGCAATGAATTCTTTTGACTCTTATTGGTTTTTGATTATGCAATCTATTATGCTTACTGTTTAATTATTCAAGTATGCTTGCATTAATCAACTGATTTATTCAACATCAGAAACCTCTAAAAGGGTAACAATTAATTTAGCCATGGATTGCTAACATCAAAAAGGGGGAAATTTGTTAGGAAACTTGTAATTTTGATGAGCAATTTACCATGCTAAATTAAGGAAAGTCCAGTAACTAGTACTCTTAAGGTCCATAGGATTTTAGAATTTTAAGGACATTGTAAAAGAGGAACGTTTGCTGATGACTTAGTTAGGTGCTAGATAAGTTATTTCTTTTGGTATGACGTATTTTATTTTCTGAAAAGAAAATAACTTATTGACACTTAGCTTATGATGTATCTTATTTTCTGAGAAGAAAATAACCTATTGAAGCATTTGCTGAATTATTTTGTTTATTACAAACAAATTATTGAAGCAAATAGAAACCGCTCAGAATCTTGAAGACTTTTGAAGATCTGAAGACTTGAAGATTTGAAGATCTGAAGACTAGAAGATTGCTGAAGACTGGTATCTACAAAGGCACGTGTTGCTCAGAATGGAATGTTCAGCAACAGCATTGCATAAGTGAAAATCTGAAAGAGAGTAGGTTGTGCTTGCTGAAACTGAGACTGACCACTTGCTGATAAACATATGTGACCTCTTGCTGAATGTACGTGAATTTGCGCTCCAATGTTACTGTTTGAATTCTATTCAAATGTGCATTTAATGCAAAGCTTACACACGAAGGACATGAAGACTAGAAGACAAACAAAGTCGCTGCTGAAAGTACAAAAGCAAGATAGTGACATGTTAAGGAACAAAAGCCTTAGGATTTGAAATTCAAACGGCTCCTTACTTGCACTATAAATAGAGGTCATCCGGCAAAGAGTTGAAGTGTGTCAACAACGTGATCAAACTCTCAC
Organism: Plantago ovata; assembly: GCA_028274465.1. Lineage (NCBI taxonomy): Eukaryota > Viridiplantae > Streptophyta > Magnoliopsida > Lamiales > Plantaginaceae > Plantago > Plantago ovata. The sequence continues at coordinate 109,381,130 of CM051455.1, read as the reverse complement.
TTGTGCTTAAAAACTCACAAACCTTCAAACACTCTTACTGCCATTGATCCGTTCCAAGACTTAAAGCTTGAAAAAGCTACTTGTGAAGAAGTAGAACAAACTCGGCTAAGAAATTAGTTAAGTGTTCTTTCTTTCGAACAAGAACAAGTCTTGACACCAGAAACAATCAAACTTGTTTACTGCAAAGTATTCCAAGTTGTGTTTCTTAGATTACTTGTTGTAACTGAATAAGTTATAATTAAGTCATCTCACCCAAAACTCTCTAACTGAAAATACACCCTTTCAGGCGTGATATTCAGGGGAACTTAATCGAGCATAGTTTTGCTGATTAAAAGTACCAAGTTTGGTGGAGAACAAGGTTGAGTTCTCTAGTTTAGGTTGGAGACAAAGCAAGTGTGCTTTGGTTTCTGTTGAATCGCTTTAGATAGGAGATTGTAAGGAACCTCAATCATATCTTAGTGGATTCAGTCCTAGAAAGGACAAAGTGGATTAGTTGAGAGATTACGCCACTCTCAGATACCACTATAAAAGTGTTTGTGTGATTTACTTACTGTATTTAGCTTTCAGCAAATTATATCTGTCTGTACACAGTCACTCACACTCACTTGCTGAAACCTTTACTTGCTGAAAAAGCACTTATTGTTTCAAAGACTTCCGCTCTCTGATTTTAAGTATCAGCAAACCAAGCTACTGTAAAGTAACTTACGCTTGCTGAGAAAGTTAAGTATCAGCAAACTCATTACTGAAAAGTAATAAGTACTTGCTGAGAAAGTTTTAAACGACGAAAGTTTGAAAAGACTATTCACCCCCCCCCTCTAGTCTTTTCTTGTTGTTTAAAGGGACCAAA
>CM051455.1:109351776-109380183 GCA_028274465.1 Plantago ovata | reverse complement strand
AATTGCAGCTGGTTGTTGCACAGCTCAATCCTATGGATTCAGCAACAATTAAGAGATTTGGTATTTCTGCAAAGAAAACACCAATCTTTTGTGATAATACAAGTGCTATTGCAATTACGCAAAATCCTAAGTTTCACTCTAGGACCAAGCACATTGATATTAGACATCATTTCATTAGAGATCATGTGGAAAAAGGTGATATTGAGTTTGTGAAAGTAGGTACTGAAGATCAGCTTGCTGACATCTTTACCAAGCCCCTACCGGATAATAGGTTCGCAATGCTAAGGTATAACCTTGGATTGATTGAACTACCTCAATAAAGGATACACTTGGCAGAATGCTGAAACAGGTATTCAGCAAGCCAAAGTATTCCTGTCCAAAAGACCAAGTCACTGATTTCTTCTAAGAAATGATAAGTCACAACATGATTGCTGAAACAGGCATTCAGCAAGTAATTCCTTCAAAACGGGTATTGTTAGGAAACTTGACCACTTGCTGAGACAGGCACTCAGTAAGTGAAAGAAATTAAGGATTGCTGAGACGGGTACTCAGACAATCAAAAGATACTGAAACAGGTATTCAAGTATCAAAGGATTTCTGAGACGGGAACTCAGAAAAGAGCAAAGCTCATCTCTCAGATTTACCAAAGGATGTCTCAAGTACAAAGAATTTACTGATACGGGAAATCAGAAATATCTTTTAAACTTAGAAAATATGAGATATCTAAGTAAGGGGGAACTTTCAGCAAGTATCTAGATTGTTAATTCAAACTCGCTGAAAAGATTCTTTGTATTTTCAGCAAGCAATCTATCCCTTATTACTCGGTAAAATCAATTTGTGACGTTAAGCTGGCACAGATAAACTCGCAATAATCATGACATGAAATTCAATCGTGGCCATTGATTAAAAGGAGTTATTAATCTAACGGCTAACAAAACAAAGAGAGAGAGTGCTCTGACGGTTTTAGTTAGTGGCCACTACGCATTCAATGCAAAGGCTCCACTATCTCCAGTGTTCTCTGTTTTACCCTTGCTGAGAGCTCAAATCGATTGAGTTTCTCACACACCAGAGACACTATATAAAGAAGGAGTTAGAGAAATGACAAAATTCTTTAACTCACATTTCCTTTCTCTGCAAATTCTAGCCTGAATCTACTGTACCTCCGGTCAAAAAGCAAACTATCTCTTTTCGTACAATCTTTCTTGCTCTATATAAGAAATGGCTCCCAAGAGACAGTTATCTAAGTCCTCAAAATCGTCAAAGGTTGATAGTGCTGAAACACGCACTGCTCCGGTGACTACTCTGGCCCAGACACAACGAAAGTTGTGTTGAAAAACGACCGAATCACTGTAAAACCTATGCCTCCGTCATATCTTGACACTGCAAAGTGTGAGATGTTGATGCAATGGGGAGGGTTTGCAAAAGAAAAGTACATTAGGTACTTTATGAACAAGAACTTGATGACCAAAATGAAGAGGCGCTTGAGTTCATCAAGCAGCAAGGCCTCATGAACTTTATCTCTGCTCGCACTAAGCAAGTGAGCATGATTGATACATATGGAATTCTACAACAATGCAGAAATCCAGTCCCTTACAGACAGTAATGGAGTCACTGAAAAAGTGATCCTTACTTATGTTCAGAACACGCAAATCGTCCTGAAATGGACTGATTTAGCGGAGATTTTTCAGATTCCAACCACTGGAACTGAAGATACGTCACTGCTACGACGAAGAAATGAAGCTTTCTACAGTGACGTCAGAAATGCAAAAATGAAGAAAGGCGAGATAGCTCCCGTGACTTGGACAAAGCACGTTAAGAGAAAGCATCTCTGCCATTCACTTGGTCTAGTAGCTCTGCTACTGATTAAAGTTCTTGACTCCCAAGTGGAGGAATTGACCAAGTAGGCCTGAGAAGATGGCCATTGCTGATGCATATCTATGAAATAAATCGGAACTTAATGGGCTAAGTACATTTTCAACAGGCTTGTTGATTGTGTCACTAAGTTTAAGGTAAAGGTAGAAGACAACAAGGTCTCACCTTCCTTTCCAGTTATGTATGGAATCAAGATATGCTATATCCTTGAACATTTCAGGATTCAGCTAAGAAACCCATTGCCAATCAAGAAATCTGTGTGCAATGTGGGAAGATCTTTCTACAAGCAGAATGTACCTAAGATTGCTGGAAAGAAAACTAAGAAGACAACAACTGCAAATGTTGTCAGCACAAGCCAGCAAGAAAGGTATACAACAGCTGCAGATGTTACCACTCAGCAACTTAGAGATGAAACTGCTGTTGGTGGTGGTAACACAAATGAAACTGCTGTAGAAAATCAACAAGGTACGTGTACAACACCGTTGCTGAAAAAGCAACAATAGATGACTCTGGGAAACTGGAGAAATCTAAAAAGAAAAAGAGGAAAGCTGATGATGACACTCAGACTGCAGCGTCATCAGCAAATCCCGTACCTAAGAGGAAACGGACAAGCAACAAAAGAAAGAAGACACTGGCTTCTCAGTCAGTCCCTAATGTCCAAGACTCCTCAGTCAATTCCCAGACAAATGCTGAAACGCATTTGCCAGTAGATGTTGCTGAAAATTACTGAAACATATGTCAGCAATGTTGAAGTGTTTGCGGAAGCCTTCAACAATCAACTTAATGTTGATAACTCTACTGAGAATAGACCACAAGGCAGTGGAAATGAAATTCCTGCCCAAGTCCCAGATATCTACATTGTAGATATCCAAATGATCAAACTATGGAACCAGCAAGTGACATTGCTGCTGATCTGCAAAGAGCGGCACTTGCTGATGCTGCTGAACAGATGGTTGCTGAACAAGCAACTCATCAAGTTGCTGAAACCCAGCTGCTGAAACCAGTTGCTGAATAGCAATGGTTCAGTTCCTGAAGTTGCTGAAACTCAAGAAGCATTATTCAACGACGCATCTCTTGATGCTGAGAATACTGGCCCAAGTTCACCCAAGACATCAATTGACAAAGTCCAGCTTGTTCTGGAAGATTAAGCAAACAAATGGAGTTGGAGATTGAAGAATCATCCAACAAGTCAATTATCTTCATGACAAGCAGTGAGCTTAAAGGTCAAGATGCTTCTGCTCAACTTGTCATTTCAGAGACAAGGGAGATTGCTGAAACCGCACAGCTTTCTCAGTTAGAGCAAAACCAGAAGTCTGCTGAAGAAACAGTCCAAGAAGCTGAAGAAACTGTTAATGCTGAAAGGACTGAGCCACAACCTGTCCTTCCTCAGCAGGTAGTTAATTCAACCATCAGTAAAACTTCAAATTCTGAAAATTGTTCTTTTGCTAAAATTATTCTTTCTCTACAGACTTCTCAAGATGCAAGTCAGATGGTTGCTGAAGCCTCTGCACCAGAACCAACACTCCCTGCTCAGCAGGTAGTTAATAATTTTGGTATAAAAACTAAGTTTGACAGCTTAGTACTTGTGTCTAATTTTAATTTATTTCAGGATGAACAAATGGAGGATGCTACTCCAGCTCCTCATGGAATGGAAATTGTACTACATGAGCTTGCTGACTCTCAGCAGGTAAATCATGTTTCAGATTAAACTCTAAAACAATTCTCCAAACCAATCCTGATCTAAATAAAATTCTTTTTCAGGCTCAAAAGGAGACCACTGAAGTGGTACTCATCACTGAAGATCAGCAAGTAAGTTCTGAAGAACTTTACTTGAGCTTCAAGAGGACAACTTTGTCAAGAGTTGCTAAGTCCGTCAGCAACTGGCAAAGTACAGAGAATGGATTTCTCAGATCTTCACCTTCATCTCTCAAATGAGAAAAAGAGATCTCTCTGTTGAAGCTCGAAACATTTGTCCACTCCATCCTTCCTGAAGAAATGACATATTCTCAGCAAATGAGTTCAAATCTGATTGCTCAAATCAGAGAGAATATGAAGGCCAAATTTAAGAGTGCCTCTCCAGCTGAACAAGCTGTGATGCTCAAAGGTCTTTTTGTTCCTGTGGTGGCTGATCCCCACAAATTAACTGAGGAAGAGGAAGTGACAAGTGTTGCTTTGTATAAGCACGTTGAGCTAGTCATTCTGACAGATGATGAAGAAGAAGAGAAGATGAGAACATTCCCACTGATCCCAGTGATGATGAAGGGAAGATTCTAAGGACAAAAAGATGACGATGATGACAATCAAGGTCCAAGTCCTGGTGCTGGTGGATTGAAGTTGACAGTTGCTGAAAATACTCAATCTGACAATCAGCAAGCTGAACAACACAATCTCAACCTCCTCCTGCTGCTGCTGAAAATCAAGCACCTGTGCAAGGTGCTGATACTGAAGAAGAATACGCCAGAAAAAGGGCTGCCTTGAAAAATGGCAAAAGTCCAGTTTCTGATGCCAAGGTTACTGAAGAAAACCTTGAAGATGAGGATGAAGAAGATGAAGATTACCAACGAGCTCTACAAAACAGTCTCGTGATCCATGCAAGGCATACGCAGGATCTGGAAATTGGTGAATCTTCAAGACCAAAATCAAAGGAAGTTCCATCCCTTCCACTTACTACTGGCGAAACTCCAGTTATTGAGTCTCAAACGTTGCCTTCAGCAACTACTCAATTAAAACTAACTACTGGCGAAACTCCAGTAATTGAGCCACAAACTCAATTGAAACAACTATCTACTGGTGAAACTCCAGTCGTTGAGTCTGAAGCGTTGCCATCAGCAACCACTCAACAAAAAGGAAGTGAAGCTACTGACAAAGGCTCAAAGTTGCTCAACTTGATGAATCTGAGGATGATGACGACTTGTCAGAAAATGACGATGAACAATCAAAGCAAGACCAAAAGTCGTTCAGATTCCTCCTCCTAATTACCTCACTTATGAAGGAGATTCATTAAGAGCCGAGTTGCTTTTACAAGATGATCAGTTTGCTACTGAACTTAAGGCTCACTCCTTGACCCCTCATTTAGTGCCGTTCCCAAGAGTTGAGGAGTTTACTCCCAGAATTCTAGCACTAAAGCAAGTCCATGATGCCTGCAAAGCTGAAGATGAGGCATTGCTTGCTGAGAGCCCACTTGACATTGGAAAAATATTGGCTACAGTGCTGAGACGCACTACAACTTTGACAATAGCTCAGAAAGACATCAGTCTTTATCACAAGAGCTATGAAGAAGATGTAAGTCAAGCGCTCAAGCTTGCAAAGAATGCTCTCGTCAAGGCTCAACATATTATGGATGAGAAGGCCGCAACAGAGAAAAGACATGAAGAGAACATGATGAATATTCAAAAAGAGTTGTCAACAATGAACTCTGACCAACAGGCAATCATCATGAAGTATAACAGTCTCAACACTCTTGCTGAAAATTGCAATGAGTTTTACTCTCTGCACATCACTCCGATGTTGCAATCCATGTCTAAGGGGGGAAAGAAGAATACTAGAAAAAGCAATCAAACACCCTCCTCCTCCCGTTGCTGATGTGCCTTTGCCCATAGAACCGCTTGCTGAAAAAGAGCAAAGTTCTAAAAGGCAAGCAGAATCTAAGTTAAATTCAGCAAGTACCAAAAAGAGAAAAACTGCTGCTGAACTCAAGATTTCCGTCACACTGAAAGTCATCACAATCTGAATGAAGATGATGACAATCAAACAATAGCTCAAGTCATAAGAGCTAGACCCTTAACAGCCGTAACTCCGTCTGGCCATTCAAAGCATTTTTCGTCTGACTCTTCAGCAAGAGATCAAGACAATGCTAAAACAAGAAGAAGAAGGCAAAGACAGGAAGAGAAAAGGCTGGGCAGCATTGCTATTGGCTCCGACATTGAATATACAAAGACCAGCAATGAGGAAACCACTCAGAATGTAATCATAAACATTCATGGTTGTTGGATCTTAAAGCTGGAAGACTTGCTGGTAAATGAGTTCTTTCCTACAGCCATATTGAATCAAATGTTCAAATGGATTGAACTCAAGGTCCAAAGAAATCAAAGGGAAGAATCCCTCCCAAGAAATGTTGCTGGGAAATGGTTGAATCTAGAGGTCTATGTAGAAGAGTTGCCATTGGTAAGACATACAAACAGGAACCAAATCTGATCAAACCACCTGGCATTGCTTACTACTCAGACCCGGTAACAAAGAAACCTAAGAAGAAACTTGGATTGATTCCTTATGAGTACTTCTATCTCACTTCTAAGAATCAAGAAGAAGATCTTCTCTGGCTAAGAAAGATTCATCCGAAAAGCATTTCAGATACACAGCTTCTCCATGCCAGCAATTGGGGCATGCATTTGTGGGTAATTAATTACATGGAAATGAATGCTGAAAAGCATCATCATACTCCCCGCATAAACGCAAGAATTCTTCAACTACAAGTCCGTAGACTTCTGGAAAACTACGAAAAGGATTGTGTTGAATTCACTGCACTTGCTGAGAAGAGTGTAAGAGAGATTTTGAGAAAATCCTCTGAAAGTGCTTAAGTCCCTGCAATAGTTTTTGTTAAAGTTTTTGTTTGCTGATTCTGTTTATGTTATCTATGCTTTTTCATGTAAACATCTGAATGATAACTATCAGCAATGAATTCTTTTGACTCTTATTGGTTTTTGATTATGCAATCTATTTATGCTTACTGTTTAATTATTCAAGTATGCTTGCATTAATCAACTGATTTATTCAACATCAGAAACCTCTAAAAGGGTAACAATTAATTTAGCCATGGATTGCTAACATCAAAAAGGGGGAAATTTGTTAGGAAACTTGTAATTTTGATGAGAAATTTACCATGCTAAATTAAGGAAAGTCCAGTAACTAGTACTCTTAAGGTCCATAGGATTTTAGAATTTTAAGGACATTGTAAAAGAGGAACGTTTGCTGATGACTTAGTTAGGTGCTAGATAAGTTATTTCTTCTGTGTATGACGTATTTTATTTTCTGAAAAGAAAATAACTTATTGACACTTTAGCTTATGATGTATCTTATTTTCTGAGAAGAAAATAACCTATTGAAGCATTTGCTGAAGATATATTTTGCTTATTATAAACAATTTATTGAAGCAAATAGAAACCGCTCAGAATCTTGAAGACTTTTGAAGATCTGAAGACTTGAAGATTTGAAGATCTGAAGACTAGAAGATTGCTGAAGACTGGTATCTACAAAGGTACGTGTTGTTCAGAAAGTGGAATATTCAGCAACAACATTGCATAAGTGAAAATCTGAAAGATAGAGTAGGTTGTGCTTGCTGAAACTGAGACTGACCACTTGCTGATAAACATATGTGACCTCTTGCTGAATGTACGTGAATTTGCGCTCCAATGTTACTGTTTGAATTCTATTCAAATGTGCATTTAATGCAAAGCTTACACACGAAGGACATGAAGACTAGAAGACAAACAAAGTCGCTGCTGAAAGTACAAAAGCAAAATAGTGACATGTTAAGGAACAAAAGCCTTAGGATTTGAAATTCAAACGGCTCCTTACTTTCACTATAAATAGAGGTCATCCGGCAAAGAGTTGAAGTGTGTCAACAACGTGATCAAACTCTCACTTGTGCTTAAAAACTCACAAACCTTCAAACACTCTTACTGCCATTGATCCGTTCCAACACTTAAAGCTTGAAAAAGCTACTTGTGAAGAAGTAGAACAAACTCGGCTAAGAAATTAGTTAAGTGTTCTTTCTTTCAAACAAGAACGAGTCTTGACACCAGAAACAATCAAACTTGTTTACTGAAAAGTATTCCAAGTTGTATTTCTTAGATTACTTGTTGTAACTGAATAAGTTATAATTAAGTCATCTCACCCCAAAACTCTCTAACTGAAAATACACCCTTTCAGGCGTGATATTCAGGGGAACTTAATCGAGCATAGTTTTGCTGATTAAAAGTACCAAGTTTGGTGGAGAACAAGGTTGAGTTCTCTAGTTTAGGATGGAGACAAAGCAAGTGTGCTATGGTTTCTGTTGAATCGCTTTAGATAGGAGATTGTAAGGAACCTCAATCATATCTTAGTGGATTCAGTCCTAGAAAGGACGAAGTGGATTAGTTGAGAGATTACGCCACTCTCAGATACCACTATAAAAGTGTTTGTGTGATTTACTTACTGTATTTAGCTTTCAGCAAATTATATCTGTCTGTACACAGTCACTCACCTCACTTGCTGAAACCTTTACTTGCTGAAAAAGTACTTATTGTTTCAAAGACTTCCGCTCTATGATTTTAAGTAACAGCAATCCAAGCTACTGTAAAGTAACTTACGCTTGCTGAGAAAGTTAAGTATCAGCAAACTCATTACTGAAAAGTAATAAGTACTTGCTGAGAAAGTTTTAAACGACGAAAGTTTGAAAAGACTATGCAACCCCCCCCCTCTAGTCTTTTCTTGTTGTTTAAAGGGACCAACACGTTGTCAACCAACCTGTGCAACAAGTTGCACAAGAGCAGCCTCCCGCAAGGGAACAGGGTCGCGCTACCAGCTGCATCTGTACCCACTGATAATATTCGTGTTACACGAAGCCAGAAAAGAAAAGCACCAGAACAAGTCGAGCTCCGTAGGTCGAAGAGGATCCTAAGAGGACCTCAGAAGAAAAAGCCTTATGATAGAAGACATCATTGAACTTGATGTCGGTTTATCAGATCGGGAAGATCCCGAGACCTACAAAGAGGCAATAATTGATATTGACTCAGAGAAATGGCAAGAGGCCATAGAATTGGAAATTGATTCAATGTACCAGAACCAAGTTTGGAACTTGGTAGACTTGCCCCAAGGGGTTAGACCAATTGGGTGCAAATGGGTCTTTAAACGAAAGACAGATGCCGATGGCAAGGTACAAACGCACAAAGCTAGGCTTGTGGCGAAAGGCTACACGCAAAGGTATGGCATCGATTACGATGAAACCTTTTCACCGGTAGCAAAATTGAAGTCCATTTGAATTCTACTTGCGATGGCTGCCTACTATGATTATGAAATCTGGCAGATGGATGTAAAGACTGCCTTCCTCAATGGCAACCTTGAGGAAGAGGTCTATATGGTACAGCCGGAAGGTTTTATTAGTAAAACCAGGCCAACTGTTGTATGCAAATTACAAAGATCCATCTATGGGCTAAAGCAAGCGTCAAGGAGCTGGAATATCCGCTTTGATGAAGCTGTCAAATCGTTTGACTTCATCAGAAGCAAGGAAGATCCCTGTGTCTATGCGAGACACAGCGACAAATGGGTTGTTTTCATGATCATTTATGTAGATGACATTTTGATCATGGGAAACAATGTCTCTATGCTAGAAGAGACTAAAGTTTGGTTATCAAGTACCTTCTCGATGAAGGACTTGGGTGAAGCGAACTACATCCTAGGGATCAAGATCTTTAGAGATAGATCCAAGAGGATGTTAGGAATGACACAGTCCACCTACATCGACAAAATACTAAAGCGTTATAAGATGGACGACTCAAAGAGAGGCTTTCTCCCAGCTAGGCATGGGAGTATCTTATCAGTTAAGGATGGTCCTAAAACTGATGAAGAAAGAAATGCAATGAGTCGTGTGCCCTATGCTTTGGCAGTAGGGTCTATAATGTATGCAATAAATATCACAAGGCCCGATGTGGCATATGCGCTTAGTGTCACTTGTCGGCACCAACAGAATCCAGGAGTACCTCACTGGACTGCTGTGAAGAACATTCTTAAGTACCTTAGACGGACTAAAGAGATGTTCTTGGTGTTTGGTGGAGAACCAGAATTAAAGATGTCTGGGTATGTCGACGCTGGATTTGAATCAGATCCTGATGACTTTAAGTCACAGACAGGATACGTATTCAAATTGAACGGAGGAGCTGTCTGTTGGAAGAGCTCTAAGCAAGCCACGGTTGCTGACTCATCCACAGAAGCCGAGTACATTGCTGCATCTGAAGCATCGAAAGAAGCTGTCTGGATTTCAGAGTTCTTGAAGGAATTGAGGGTTGTTCCTGCTCCCAGTCCAATAACGATTTATTGTGACAATACGGGCGCCGTCGCTCAAGCTAGGGAGCCTAGATCTACAAACAATAACAAACATGTACTTAGAAAATATCACGTTATACGTGAGATTATAGATAGAGGAGAAGTTAGTATAGAACGCGTCTCTACCACGGACAACGTGGCAGATCCTTTCACCAAGGTCTTATCAGTGGAAGTCCACTAAAGACATTATGCTAATCTGGGTATTAGGCATAAAGGTGACTGGCTATAGTCCAAGTGGGAGATTGATAGTGTATATGTCCTAGATACAGTCCTTACTAAGGGCATGGAGCCCTTATAGAGGGCATATATGTACTATTACACATGTCAACGTAATATAATATATGTTTGTTGCTTTTACTATTGAGTATCGCTTTCATATTTATATTACACCAGGCATGCAGCATGTCATATCTCTATTATTGTCTGTATTGATATTAAACATGTCCCCTCAGATAGATGACCGATCACACAGATAGTGGGAGCTATGTGAGTTATCATCTATCCCAAACTCTCCCTAGTCGAGGTTCATCTCGAATGTAGGGGTCTGAATGAACCTGACGAGACTAGTATGCGTGGAGGTTATACTTGTTAGAGCAAGTGTGAGCCGATCCCACGGCCACGGAACGGATTGTTGGACAATCGAGAAACGTTCCCATAACTGTGCATAGTTGTTCGAAGAAGGATTATCGAACAATGGAAGTACCCACCGGACACTCCCATCGATGTATACTCTACACCGAAGTGTCTATGGGAACCGGTGAGTTGTCGAAGTGATGCCAGTCGTCCTTTGTACTTACAGGACTTTATCATCACATTTGTTGCCCCATATCCTTGGTGGACCCGTCGATGTCAGCTCTGAATAAGCAGCTGACCTAAGACACGATCAAGGATTATGGCTACATACAAATGGGGGTGATAAGTGATTCTGTGAAGGATTCATCTCTCAAGTTTAGCACAGGAGAGCACTGCTCATAGTCTGCATAGTTGTGTTGGTAAAGTCACTGGCCAGTGCAAATGATATTATGATGGTCATAAGTATATCTTAACCAAGCAACTCCCTGAGACACCCGTGGATGTATTATTGGGATAGACACTTCATCGATCCTAGATACATTCGAGCAAGTCAGATGAAGGGACGTTACCATCGCCGCGTTGAGCGCAACAGGCTTCGCAACGAAAGGGTTAGCTTTGAGAAACCTCTCAAACGTCCTCACGTATTAATATTGCAAATGGAACCGTCTAGGAATTCCATGTTGCCTAGTCTACGACTTGCTTAATACGATGAGGCCCTATGGGTCACACTATGTGGTGATTCAGCCTATCAGAATATCCTTGAAGATGGAATCGCAATTAATTTGGAATTAATTGTGATTGATGGATTATAATTGACTTGGAATTAATTATAATATTTGGTGGCTCAATTAATGATTTGGAATTATTAATTGAATTGGCTAATTAATTGTATTTTTTGTAAATACAATTAAAGATTATATTTTGGAAATATAATGGAGGTTTGATTTGAAAGGATATGTTAATTTAGAATTAACATATGCACTTGGGAAAAATCTACTTGGAGTTTGAATGGCCTTAGAACTATAAGTGGGTACCAAAATTGGGACACACCTACTGTCCCTAGGAGGCGCGCGCGCGCATGATGGATAAGGGGAAGGAGTTCGACTCCTTCCTCTATTAGAAGTCCAAGGGATAAGTTAGATTTTCCTGATTGAGTTTTGATTTGATTGGGAATGAATCTAGACTTGATATTGGTTTCCTTGTGCTATAAGAATTAGATTCTTATTACTTTACGAAGTCTAATTGCTTATGCTTTAGGCTTCTATAGACTACTATATATAGTGGACTATTAGAGAGCTTTTGATACACAGTTTCAGACATAAACTTTCACAGTTATTCTACCCAGTTTTCTTAGAGAAAATAAAATCTCTCCCCTCCTCCCTAAGCCACACGCGCGCGCCACCTCACCGGAGGAATTACCGCCCGGTCTTCAAGGTCACACAAAGAATATCCTAACATTATTCCGATAGGCTGTTCATCCGTGGATACCAAGGTTGAGGTTTTAGGAGTTGGAAACTAACTCTTATTGTCTTGCAGATATACAGAGTATTGTAGATATCTTCGACTTCGACGAAGGAGAAGATACACCGGAATATTACGAAGACTTGGAAACTGCTTTGGAAGTAAGGTTAGTCTTCTAATTGACGTGTTTATATATATACGACATATGCATAATCAATTAACCTGTATGTTAAGAAATTTTTTGAAATTCCGCTGCGTACCCTAGGGGTAACTCTGGCCATATTTTCTTACACTGGTATCAGAGCCAGGTTAATTGATTAAGTATATACGTATATATATTGTATGATTTTGTAGATATGTTGATGCAATTGATTCTATGATTAATTCGATTTTCAAAAGTTTTGTTTTTATATAAATTTAGAATTTATATTTTTAAAAAAAAAAAAAAAATTTATATATATATTTCTTCGGACCCGGCCGGTCGCTCGGGAGCCTGCGGCGCTGCAGGCGCCGTGCCCGCTTCACGGGCGCTAGGCGCCCGTGTACCACGGGCACCCGGCGGGCGCCGGGCGCCTGCACCCAAGGCACCGGTGCCCGCGTGCCGCGGGCGCCCGGGTCCGCGGAGCCGGTACCCGCATGCCGCGGGTACCGTGGGGATGGGACGGTCCCGTCCCACATTTTCAAAAAAAAAAAAATTATATATATTTTCGGGTTGGACCCAAAATCGAATTTTTGAAAGTTTTGAGGATTGAATTTTATATTTGGAATATAAATATGATTTAATTGTAATTGTTTTAAACTAGAGGGGTTAAATTTAATTAGTATAAAGTTAAAGGAATTATTTGTAATTTATCAATTTATTGTTTATTGCAAATTAGTCCTTCTACTTTTGAATTTTATATTTAACACCTCCAATGTTTTTAAAATTACAATTAAGTCCTTCGAGTTTTCGAAATTGCTACTTGGTCAATAGAATTTTCGATTATTCAATATAGTCCAAATTTTCAATTATTTCGTAGAGATTATAAGTATGGGATTATAATTTTCATAATGAAATTATGAAGTCATTTGTCATCCACATGGGCTACTACTTGTTTCATATGCTCTATATGCTATTGTTTGACAATGCATGTTTAAATACCATGTATTTTACATTCCGTTCGACCGCTATGCATGCGAGGGTAGGCGGCACCCTCTTATATGTCGGACCGCATATTTATGAATGGGTAGGCGGCACCCATTATGTGCTTGACTGCGTTTAGAACTAGAATGGATAGGCGGCATCCATTACGTTTAGACCGTTCATGCATGATGGGTAGGCGGCGCCCTTATTTGTTTGTAGATGACTGATAACAACCCTCAAACTACAAGCCCCAACCAATATAAGTACAGAAATATATATATGTATGTATTTCTGAGATGCTTTCCATAGGGTGCTTTAATTCTCAACTTTCATTGCGTTTTCTTGTATTGGCGACCTCGTCTTACAGACTCGCAGTGATCGTCAGATTAGAGTAAGCCTGTGGTTATGACTTACAGCATATTGTATCTAGCGACCTCGATAGGTACAGTATGTAGGGCATTGGGTTAAATTAGATTTAACAACCAAGAGTTGCGTGACGCAATTGGATAGTCCTACCGGTCATATTATGCTATGCGACCAGCCCCCGTTGTAGTATAGCATAATATGGATTTGGATCTTGGCCACTACGGTAACTTGTTGGACATTACCCGTATGTTTGTTGTGGGGCAAGCATATGTGAAAATAGTGGGAGCTAAACAGCTAAAGGACCTTGTTGTTTAGTTATGTTGACTGTGTATTTAGAAATAATATTTCAATAGTTGATTTATTATTTTCGTTCTATACTATTTCTCCCTAGGATATTAGAAATGGCTATAGCGTCCTCCGAGCTTGTTGCCAACTTGGAGTTGCAAAAGCTAACAGGACCAAACTACGTGGATTGGATCCATGAGGTACGAAAGGTGCTATGGTACAATGAGGTTGAGTACGTCTTGGACGAACCTATGCCTCTACCTCCCAGTGAATTCACTACGGCAACCTATGATTGCTATTATGAATTGGAAGTGGAAAGGGCCGAGTTTGTAAAGAACTTGTTGCTGAATGCTATGTCTGTCAATATGGTTGGACCATGTCGAGACAAGGAACCATATGAGATTGTGAAATATCTCTCCTTATTCTTGGATGCTCCAAGGATGTGTGAAGGGTTCGAAGCTATCAAGATCATGCTTATCAAAAGGCTTGGGACAGAAGAGCTGTCGCCTGAACAAGTTAAGTCGTTGATTGACTTTCTATTACAACTTGTTGGATATGGCTTAGAGCTAGAAGCTAAGGCTTCCATTATCTTGATCGTGCAAAGATTGTTGCAATCTATTCACAATCCCAATGTTGGGGTAGCAACAGAGATGATTACTGAGAGACCCATTGCCAACAGATTCCCAAGGGTCAATCGTAGGCCCAAAAGGAAGAGGGGTGGCAAGAATGGGCGCTATCGTATGATGGCTGAATTTCGACTTAGGATCGAGATTTGTCTCTATTGCAAACTCAAGGGCCACTGGAAGAAAGATTGCCCTAAGCTTAGGGCAGATCAAGCTAAGAAGTGATCGGCTTCTGGCTCAGGTATGTTTGTTATTGAAATGAACATGAATACTTTTGACTCCAATGGTTGGGTATTAGATACAGCCTGTGGCTCACACATTTGTAATAATGTGCAGGGGCTAATTGATCACAGGCTAGTCTAGCAAGGTGAAATCGACTTGCATGTTGGGAACGGCAATCCAGTTGAAGCCAAACGCGTTCGACGCAGCAAGATAGAGTTACCTTCGGGACAATGTTTAGAACTTGATAATGTTTATTTTGTTCCATCCATTGTCAGAAATATTATTTCCATTCCATTGTTATATAATATGGGTTTTTCCTTTCGATTTGCGAATAATACTTGTTATTTTTCATTAAATGATCAGTATTATGGAAAGGCTCGCTTGGTGAATAGTTTATATATTTTGCAAAGTAGTATACCTTTATTTCCAATACATAACAAACAACCGTCTTCAAGTAAGAAGAATAATCCATCTTATCTATGGCATTGTCGGCTAGGCCATATCAATGAAACACAGATTAAAAGACTAAGGAAGTTGGACTACTTAGAACAATTTGATTTTGAATCATATGGTACATGTGAATCTTGTGTTAAGGGTAAGATGACGAACAAACATTTTGTTGGACAAGGTGTTCGTGCCACTCGCTGCTTAGAGGTCATACATACCGATGTATGTGGACCGTTTAAAGTCCATGCGCGTGGGGGTTATCCTTACTTCGTTACCTTTACAGACGATTTCTCAAGGTATGGATATATTTATCTTATGAAGAATAAATCCGAGACCTTTGGGAAATTCAAGGAGTTTAGGAACGAGGTCGAGAATGAATTGAACCTAAGGGTAGTCACTCTTCGATCAGATCGAGGAGGTGAATACCTTAGTGAAGAATTTATCGATTACTTGAAGGAAAATGGAAATCAATCGCAATGGACTCCTCCTGGAACACCTAAGTTAAATGGTGTGTCTGAGAGGAGGAATCGAACCTTGTTAGACATGGTAAGATCAATGATTGGATTCTCGACTCTTCCAAAGTATCTGTGGGGATATGCACTACAAACTGCAATCTACATTCTGAACCGTGTACCATCTAAATCAGTGGAGAAAACTCCTTATGAGTTATGGAAGGGAAAAAAGCCTTCACTAGGCTATCTTAGACCTTGGGGTTGTCCTGCGATCGTCAAACTGATGCTCACTGATAAGTTAGATGCCAAGGGTGTCAAAGTATATTCTATCATGCTGAAGATCACAAGGTGATCGTGTCGAGAAACATGAAGTTTTTAGAAGCTGAATACCTCGAAGAAGAGAGGTTAGATGACATGATAGAACTTGAAGAAATTCAAGACTTTGACACGCGCGAACATGAGGTCTCTAAATCTTCTGATTTGGACTCAAGTTCAGTGGGAGCTTTCGAAGCAGACAAGGGTGATGATATGACACTTGCTGGGCATGTCATAGTCAGTGGGAGTCCTGTGATTAGATCAACAGTTGAAACCACACCAATAGAACCCGTTGTCGACCAACCTGTGCAACAAGTTGCACAAGAGCAGTCTCCCGCAAGGGAACAGGGTCGCGCCCAGCGACCAGCTGCATCAGTACCCATTGATAATGTTCGTGTTACACGAAGCCAGAAAAGAAAAGCACCAGAACAAGTCGAGCTCCGTAGGTCGAAGAGGATCCTAAGAGGACCTCAGAAGCAAAGCCTTATGATAGAAGACATCAGTGAACTTGATGTCGGTTTATCAGATCGGGAAGATCCCGAGACCTACAAAGAGGCGATAATTGATATTGACTCAGACAAATGGCAAGAGGCCATAGAATTGGAAATGGATTCAATGTACGAGAACCAAGTTTGGAACATGGTAGACTTGCCCCAAGGGGTTAGACCAATTGCGTGCAAATGGGTCTTTAAACGAAAGACAGATGCCGATGGAAAGGTACAAACGCACAAAGCTAGGCTTGTGGCGAAAGGCTACACGCAAAGGTATGGCATCGATTACGATGAAACCTTTTCACCGGTAGCAAAATTGAAGTCCATTTGAATTCTACTTGCGATAGCTGCCTACTATGATTATGAAATCTGGCAGATGGATGTAAAGACTGCCTTCCTCAATGGCAACCTTGAGGAAGAGGTCTATATGGTACAGCCGGAAGGTTTTATTAGTAAAACCAGGCCAACTGATGTATGCAAATTACAAAGATCCATCTATGGGCTAAAGCAAGCGTCAAGGAGCTGGAATATCCGCTTTGATGAAGCTGTCAAAACGTTTGACTTCATCAGAAGCAAGGAAGATCCCTGTGTCTATGCGAGACACATCGACAAAGGGGTTGTTTTCATGATCATTTATGTAGATGACATTTTGATCATGGGAAACAATGTCTCTATGCTAGAAGAGACTAAAGTTTAGTTATCAAGTACCTTCTCGATGAAGGACTTGGGTGAAGCGAACTACATCCTAGGGATCAAGATCTTTAGAGATAGATCCAAGAGGATGTTAGGAATGACACAGTCCACCTACATCGACAAAATACTAAAGCGTAATAAGATGGACGACTCAAAGAGAGGCTTTCTCCCAGCAAGGCATGGGATTATCTTATCAGTTAAGGATGGTCCTAAAATTGATGAAGAAAGAAATGCAATGAGTCGTGTGCCCTATGCTTCGGCAGTAGGGTCTATAATGTACGCAATGACTTGCACAAGGCCCGATGTGGCATATGCGCTTAGTGTCACTTGTCTTCACCAACAGAATCCAGGAGTACCTCAATGGACTGCTGTGAAGAATATTCTTAAGTACCTTAGACGGACTAAAGAGATGTTCTTGGTGTTTGGTGGAGAACCAGAATTAAAGATGTCTGGGTCTGTCGATGTTGGATTTGAATCAGATCCTGATTACTTTAAGTCACAGACAGGATACGTATTCAAATTGAACAGAGGAGCTGTCTGTTGGAAGAGCTCTAAGCAAGCCATGGTTGCTGACTCATCCACAGAAGCTGAGTACATTGCTGCATTAGAAGCATCGAAAGAAGCTGTCTGGATTTCAGAGTTCATGAAGGAATTGAGGGTTGTTCCTGCGCCCAGTCCAATAACGATTTATTGTGACAATACGGGCGCCGTCGCTCAAGTTAGGGAGCCTAGATCTACAAACAAGAACAAACATGTACTTAGAAAATATCACGTTATACGTGAGATTATAGATAGAGGAGAAGTTAGTATAGAACGCGTCTCTACCACGGATGATGAATGTGTATTTTACACTTTCATTCGATTCTTTTTCACCTATTTTAGCTATCCTATATGTTAATTTAGCTATATTTTAGTACATTTTATTAGAATAGTGTCACGTTTCCCTTTAGTTTTTATTTTACAGGTTTTGGTTGAAATTCGGAGATTTCTGGGCAAATATATTAAAGTTGACAGGGAAATTGGTGTTCCAGAAGCCTATTTGGAGTATCTGAAGGTTTCCGGATAGGATTTGGAGTCTAGGGGTCGAATCTGGAGGTTAGAAGGCCATTAGAAGTCAGAAACCGAGTCTGAAAAGGTGAAGAAATCCAAATCCGCGTCGAAAAACACGGAATTCCGCGAAAAAGGCGGGGGCGAACCGCCCCAACCTCGGGCGAACCGCCCCAGAGAAATCTCGGGGCCTATATATAGAGCTCAGTTTTTCGCCGAAAATCATATCTTTCCGGACCTTCTCTCTCACCTCTCTCTATAGTTTTTAGGTAGGAACTTCCCGGGGCCTGTCCTTGGAGTTCCGTAGCTTAGGGGATACTTTTTCATAGCGGATTGGAGCTCGTAGGACCGCAATCATCCAGAGATTGACAACCTTCGGTAACTTGTATCTTACAGTTTAATCTACTTATTTTATTTATCTTTCAATATGTTTTCTTCTATGATTTCTGTTGATTGCATGCCTATTATGAGTAGTTAAACTTATCATTGGTGGTAGTATGTGAATTCTTAGCGAAGGGAAGATAATCATGCTAATGGCTATATCGCGCATTATACTCCGTGTCATTGCTTTATTTCGTTGATCAGTTGTAACCAAAATTCTCGTATGTTGTATTGATTATTATGCACAATTGGACACTAGTCGACCATCAGACCAATTATCTTCGTAGTGTTGAATAATTACGGAACACATTAGGACAATCGTGATTGACTAGTCAGACCAAATTATCTTCGTAGTGCTTAATACTTGCAACAGGATACTAGATTGATTCAAAGATCTCTATGCAAGACCGAGGAATTTATGCATGATTATCGACCAATTATGTTAAGAAGGACCATACTATCACCAATCTCCATTATCTGCTAGAAACCCCCTATTGCTATCTGTCTGCTGTTTTTATATTCTAAATAAGATTTGATAAAGCTATCTATAGTCCTGAGAAAACGACACTCGAGTCATTCTACTACTACACTACGGTTTTCGTTGTAGTTGTGGATTGCCTTTGGCTAAATACAAATATTATTTGCTGAATCGAGACCCGACAAATCTCCGTTCATCAAACTGGCGCCGTTGCCGGGGACTATACTCCTTTTTTCTATTTAATTTGTTTTTATTTACAGCTTTAGATTCCTAATTCTATTAGTTTTAGTTTATCTTTTTTACTGCTTTCCTAGTCAGTTTCTAATCACCTTTCCTAGTCTGTTTCTAATACTCCTTTCCTAGCTTTAGTAGTATTCGATATCCAGAAATTTTCTCGATTTTCGAAATTTCTAACAAGGCTAATTTTTAGTTTTGAGTTACTCCTGATACAGATTTTCAGGCATGACGACCTTAAAAGCCCGCTTGACACCGACGTTCTCGCAAGTCAGGAGGGGGTCAGCTATATACTTGGAAGAAGAGTTATCGGGGTACGAGGTAACAAGCACCATAGTGAGAAGGATACCAAGGTTCGAAGAAGGAGAGGATATGAATCCAATAAGCTTCATCAGATCCTATGAAGAGGAGATAGCAAAGGTTCCCGCAAAGGGGTTCACCGAGGATCAATTATGCAGGAAATTATTTCCTTTTGCTTTGGGATATGAACCGAGGATATGGATAGCAAGGTTAGCACCAGGATCACTGAAGACCTGGAGCCAAGTAGTAGAGGAGTTCTTGGCACGTTTCATGCCTTACCATGAGACAATTGCACTACGGAATCGGATCGAATACTTCAATCAAGGAGAATACGAGCGGTTCTGTGACACCTATGAACGTTTTGAGCTGTATAAACGTGAGTGCCCCCACCACCGTTTCGACGATGGGGAGCTGATTTGGTTTTTTGTTGGAGGACTACGAGATGAAGTTAGGCTTCAAATAGATGGGATATGTGGAGGTTTGGAAGAATGTACAGTTGAAGAGGCAGTGAAGGTCTTTCAAACGTACGCCAATGGATCTGCACAATCCGAGAAAATCATGTCGAACGAAGTCGCCAACATATACGCAAATCAAGACGAAACTTAGGGGGTATACGACAGCTATTTTGAGGACGAAGACCTCAGTGAGGAGGAGGAACTTGCATTTTACGCAGGAATCAAAGCCATTGAGAGTGTCTTCGAAGTAGCACACGCAGGGCAGGTTGAGAACAATCTTCGCATCGAGAAGGCTTTTGAAGCGATCGAAGTAACTGAGCAACTGATCAAAGAGCTTAGCCTTTTGAAGTGTGGAAGGTGTGGTAATGAAGTCGAGGATACCCCACCGGAAGTAGTGAGCAAACCACCCGAGATGACGAGCGAATCACCTCCCGACTCCAGGGAACAGGACAATCCTAGTCCTACCGAAGAGATAACTTGTAACGGTACCGGTTTTTAAAAACAAACAATTTTCATGAAAAGAGAAAAATCCGAAATAATTTTAAAAAAAACAACGGTCGGCAATAAATGTCATAAGAATATTTGACGCGCACGGCGCTAACAGAATCGAGTAAAATCCAACGGTAACTTAGAAATCAAAAGAATAACAACTAATAAAGACAGTGAAAAGTTTCTATCTTCTTATTTTGAAAACAAAACGCCAGAGACATCCCAGACCCTTCTCTCAGTCGCTGGCATCCTACTCGTGTGCATCTTCAGTAGTATCTGGAAGGAAGGAATTTTAAAAACAAAGAGAGTGTGAGATAAAGGATCTCAGTGAGGTTCTAAGTTAACAAACAGAAAGTAAACAGTTTTTGAAATCAAAATCCTTTTCAGCAGATAATATAACAAACAGAACAGATAACAGAACAGAAAGACAGAACAGATAAGTCGAAGTCCGTTGGTGCAGCCCACCTTGTTGATCCTACTCCCAATAGCCCTTATAGCTCCCTCCAGAGGGTATACAATCCGGACAGAAACAGAAACCCCCGTATACTTTGGGGAAACAGAACCTACGACCCTAATAAACCTCAACGACTTCTGCCTCGCGTCTAAAAGGGATTAGATTAGGCAATAACCAAGCAAACCCGATAGTCCTCTACTACCCAAGTCTACCTAGTTACGACCTAATCGACCGGTCACACAGAAACAGACAGAACAGATACAGATCAAACAGATACGAATAATCAAACACCGAGAAGTGTTCCTGCAGAAAGGTTAATCCAGAACAGAGTAGCAATAAACAAAGAAAGTAAATAGTCATACTTAGGACTTAGTTACTTTTACGCGGAAGCATACGGTTTAACAGATTATAGTAATAGATACAGATAGTCACATATCTTTCTAGTTTTTCGCAAATAAATAAGTTTAGGGGTGAACACTCACCTTAAGTTTTGCAATCAAAGGTCCACAACGCACTGCGAACTATGAGCTAACGGACGAAACACCTAAACAGAAAGTATCTAGTTACTAACTAGAAGTCGGACGAAAGTTAAACGGATAAAAGTAAAAACGTCGATGAAGAAGTGGCAAAGAAGGCGTCGAGCTCGGGACCTAAGAGACACGACCCTTAACCAACTAAGCTAGAAGGTAGTTAAGTAGTCAAGTTCAACATGAAAGAAACTAATAACTTTAGTATATTTAAGAAAACATTTTTAAAACTCAGATTTTAAAATTACCAAAATACCCTCCACACTAAATTGCAAAACAGACAGCACTTTCCAGAAACATCAGAACAGTCCTCAGAGAAAATTCGATTTAACAGTTTAGTCCAGAACAATATGAAATGCCATTTTACCCTCAAGAGGATAATTGCAAAAGGCGCTTCAATTTCATAAATCAAACATTAACTCCACTTTAAATCCAAAACAGATCCACAAGAATTCAGATTAAGACTACGGTTTAACATGCGTTCCAGTCCAAGTCAAGGCATAAATTTCCAATCTGTCCCTAAGTTACAAATTGCAGAGTAGTCCTTTTAAATCTCAGAATCAACAATCAGACCTCCACAGTTTCAGGAATATCACAACAGTCCACAAATGACAATACACCAGTCCAAATCTCAGTCTAAAGTCAGTTCACATGTCTAGAAAACGGCGCTATAGGTCCACGGTTTAAGGGTTAGATTCGCAACAGGGTACTAACATCCAAATCGAAATAAACAGAAGAAAAAGAAGGAATTCGAGATTTACCTTCTGACAATACGAGATGAGTCTGTTAACAAAGTAAACAATAAAACATGGGATTTAATCCCAAATCGCAAGTCAGAATCGAGAAGAAGAAAAAATTGATGTCGGAAATGTTGAAGAAGTAAGGAGAAGACGAGGTAGAAAAGCTTACCGAATAAAAATGGAATAGAGCAGTTCGAAATAGAGGAAAACGGAGCAGCTGGTACGTGCGGGAGAGCGAGACAGAGCAGATCCGGTGGCAGGGCAGTTCACGGTGGAGGCTCGTGGGGTTGACGATGACTTGATGATGTACCGTGATGATGTCGTGGATGATGGTGATGGCGAATTGATGAAGGTGGTCGAAATGATGATGATGATTGAAGATGATGAATTGGTCCGCTGATGATGAAAATGTGAGGAAGAAGATGATGTTGAAGATGTAGTGTGATGATGATGGTGAGCGAGAGGGAAGAAAGAAGAATAGAAGTTTTCTTTCTTTGTTGTCAGTAGGTAAGGTGGTAAGGTGGCGTCAGGAGTGGGAGAAAGAGGTGGGAGCTAATTAGGTTTAGGGTTAGGGTTGGAAGGATGAAAGGCCATCTAATGGGCCACGAGAATGGGCCAAGAGGAAAGGCTAGCAATCAACCCAACACAGATTTGGGTCCAAAGAAGAGTAAAATCAGAATGCTAGTTAGCCCTCAAGCGGAACGATACGAATTACTACTACACAGACTTTCTAAAACGAATTCGATGATGCGATAAGGAAATTAATTAATTACCAAATAATTTAAATTACTCAGGTAATTAATTAAATAAAAAAAAAAACGGGTTGTTACATAACTGAAGCTGATCCCGAGCAGCCTCCAGCTGATGCTACCGAGGAGAATGAGTACGAAGAGGTGAATCTACTGCTCCGAGGAGGCAAGGTGACCAAAATTCCTAATTAACTTTGTACGTCCTAAGCGGGCGGAATCTACTGAGGTCAATAATAGAGGGGCAAGTACAGAACAAGAGGTTGGCGGAAGTCCAGAAGAACCTCAAGAAGTTCCAGGAAAGAATGATGAACCAAGACCATCTGTGATAGACATAGATGATGATGAAGCCGAGGAAGGAACCAGTATGCCAGGAGGACTCCACAAATCTTCCAATCCATATGTGCCTCCGAAGCCACATGTGCCATATCCGAGTCGGATCAAACCAGTCAAGAAGGATATTCAAGATTCACCCCTATTCCAAAGACTGTCAAAGGTGGAGGTCAATGTGCCACTCTTAGAGTTGATCCAGAATATCCCAGCTTATACGAAATTCTTTCGTGAGATCAAGAACAAAAGGATTACTTTAGGAAAGGAAGTGAATGGGGTTGAAACGGTCAACTCGATTGCCTGATTGCCGATGAAGAAAAAGGATCCTGGCAGCTTCATCATCGACATAGCCTTAGGGAATGGACGAACTACGCATGCAATGCTTGACTTAGGAGCTAGCATTAACTTAATGTCGTATTCGGTATACAGGGCCCTGGAACTCGGAGAATTAACACCAACTGATATGGTGGTCCAAATGGCGGACCAAAGTGTGAAGAGGCCAGTCGGGATAATAGAAGACATCCTTGTGAAAGTGGACAAATTGATAATCCCAGCTGATTTTGTAGTAATGAAATCCGCGGACGAGGGAAAGAGCCATATCCGTGAGCACATAGTACTACTGGGGAGACCATTCATGGCAACTACCAACACATGCCTAGAACTTAAGGGCAAGAAATAACTATGGAGGTAATGGGCGAAAAGATTGAGTTGGTAGGATGCAGCGTCAGAGACAAGGAAGTTGCGGAGGAATTAAAATTTGTCGATTGGTATGAATCCGCAATTCCAGAATTTCATCATAGCCATGACGACCGCGAACCACTTGAGGAAGCACTAACAATGCAAGCTGAGACGTGCTACATGACCAAAGAAGCAAGGGAACTAGTAGAAATAATGGATAGCACCCCAGAAATCCCCGCAGGAGAAGAGGTACTTGAACCTTTGGATGAAGAAGAAGAAGAAAGAGGGTTTCCTGAAGAACCTAGCTTAGAATTGAAGCCGCTTCCTGCGCACCTCAAGTATGTGTATTTAGGAGAAAATCGGAAAAGCCCGTGATTGTCTCCTCACATCTCTCAGACGATGAAGAAAGTAAGCTGATTGAAGTATTGAAGGAAAATTCCGCAGCTATAGGATGGGGGATCAGAGATATCAAAGGAATAAGCCCTACAAGATGCGTTCACAACATCACTCTAGAACAAGATGCCAAACCTGTTAGGCAACCTCAGCGAAGGATAAATCCAGCAATGCAAGAGGTGGTAAAAAGGAAGTGATCAAGTTGTTAGATGCCGATATGATTTACCCCATTCCAGATAGTCGATGGGTGAGCCCGGTACATGTAGTTCCTAAGAAATCGGGAGTCACGGTGGAAGAGAATGAGAAGGGAGAATTGGTACCGGTTAGGAAGACCACTGGATGGCGGATGTGCATTGACTACAAAAGATTAAATGCCGCCACTAAAAAGATCACTTCCCTTTACCATTTATAGATGACATGCTAAACTGCCTTGCGGGGCGGAAGTTCTATTGTTTTCTTGATGGTTTATCAGGTTTCTACCAGATTCCGATTGCACCGGAGGATCAGGAGAAGACGACATTCACTTGCCCATTCGGAACATTTGCCTATAGAAGGATGCATTTGGACTATGCAATGCTCCCGCCACTTTTCAAAGGTGCATGCTTTCTGTTTTCTCTGACATGGTAACTAAATTGTTGAAGTTTCATTGATGATTTTTCCCTTTATTGTGATTCATTTGATGAATGCTGCAAAGACTAGATCTAGTTTTGAAAAGGTGCATTGAATGCAACTTGACCTTAAGCTGGGAGAAGAGTCATTATATGGTTAGAGAAGGCATTGTTCTAGGGCATGTAGTTTCTGAAAGAGGTATTGAGGTAGACAGGGCTAAGATAGAAATCATTGAAAAACTTCCCCCACCTACTTGCGTGAAAGAATTGCAATCTTTTCTTGGCCATGTAGGTTTTCATAGGAGGTTTATTAAAGATTTTCGAAAATTGCTAAACCTCTAAGTAGCTTGCTTGCTAAAGATGTGGTTTTCCATTTCTCTAATGAATGCTTAGTTGCTTTTAATACCCTTAAGGAAAAGCTTGTTTCCGCTCCCATTGTTGTGGCCGCCTGACTGAATCTTCCTTTCGAAATTATGTGTGATGCTTCGAATTTTGCTATGGGTGCTGTTTATGCCAAAAAGTTGATAAGCAGTATCGTGTGATTTATATGTTAGTAAGACTCTAGACTCCGCACAGGTTAATTATACAACTACTGAAAAGGAGTTTTTAGCTGTTGTCTTTGCTTTACAAAAGTTTAGGTCTTACTTAATTGGACATCCTGTAAATGTCCATACTGATCATGCTGCCTTGAGACATTTGATAGCTAAGCAAGATTCTAAGCCTAGATTAATCCGTTGGGTCCTTTTGCTGCAAGACTTTGATTTGACCATAGTGGATAGAGCTGGTAGGGAGAATTAGTAGCAGATCATTTATCTAGAATACCTAATATTCCTATTCATCCGATACCCATCAATGAAGACCTCCCAGATGAGCACCTAATGAAGGCTAATGAAGAGCCATGGTATGCGGATATTGTAAACTATTTGGCTATGAATATTTGCCCCACTAACTTTTCAGCTTCGGACAAGAGAGCTCTTGCCAAGCAATGCAGGACTTACATATGGGATGATCCGCATCTATTCAAGGAAGGAGCTGATGGGATTCTAAGGAGATGCGTGCCACAAGAAGAGCAACAAAGTGTACTGAGCCATTGCCATGAGCTTAACTGTGGAGGCACTACAGTGGATTGAAGACAGCACGCAAGGTACTCAGGCAGGATTTTTCTGGCCAACAATATACAAAGATGCTCGAAATTTTGTGAAGAATTGTGACCCATGTCAACGAGGTGGTGGTATTGGCAAGAAAGATGAAATGCCCTTCAAGGGAATCTAGTGGTAGAACCTTTCGATGTATGGGGCATTGATTTTATGGGGACCATTTCCAAACAGCGGAGGCTATGAATACATTCTTGTAGCAGTGGACTATGTGACTAAATGGGTAGAGTCATTCCTACAAAAACAAATGACGGCGCAGTAGTTATGAAGTTCTTGAAGGAAGTAATCTTCTCGAGATTTGGGTGCCCTAGGACAATCATCAGCGATGGAGGGTCACACTTCGTCAATAGAACGTTTGCCTCCCTTCTTAAGAGATACAGTGTCCACCATAGTGTCGCTACACCTTATCACCCACAGACATCGGGCAAGTCGAAGTCAGCAACCGTCAAATCAAAAGATCCTGGAGCGAGTAGTGAAGCCTA
Organism: Plantago ovata; assembly: GCA_028274465.1. Taxonomy (NCBI): domain Eukaryota; kingdom Viridiplantae; phylum Streptophyta; class Magnoliopsida; order Lamiales; family Plantaginaceae; genus Plantago; species Plantago ovata. The sequence goes on along the minus strand of CM051455.1, from coordinate 109,353,685 downwards.
CAAGGAGGATTGGGCAGGAAAATTGAATGATGCACTTTGGGCATACAGGACTAGCTACAAGACGTGATTGGGACCACTCCGTACAGGCTTGTGTATGGGAAAGCGTGTCATCTTCCCGTAGAACTAGAACACAAGGCATATGGGCTATTAAAGCACTCAATCTTGATATGGGAAAGGCTGGCGAGGAACGATTGTTGCAACTAGATGAGCTTGATGAATTACGACTAGGTGCTTATGAGAATGCCAAGATCTACAAGGAACGTACTAAGAAGTATCACGATCGTGGTATAGTACGTAAGGATTGATTCCTGGACAAAAAGCTTTGGTGTTCAATTCTCGCCTTCGACTATTCCCTGGAAATCCGTACTCGTTGGGATGGACCGTACAAATTCTCGAAGTTGCTCCCCATGGAGCTGTTAAACTCTTCGATCCAAAGACGGGCAAATACCTTCAAGTGAATGGCCAGCGAGTGAAGCCGTACTTCGAGATATCTAGTGATCAAAGGGAGGTTGATCACCTTGAGCTTACCCTTACTGCCTCCACTAAAGGTTAGTGTGTTTTATTTTGTTTTCTCACGAGTTTGATTGAGTATTATAGGTAACTTATACAAGCATTAGCTCTCACCTTGGATCCACTTTCACGCGTTCGGGACGAGCGACGACGTTCAGTTTGGGGAGGAGGTTATCGCTGGTTATCTCTTTACTTATCTTGCTTATGAAAAAACTCGTGAAATTTTTGCATTTGCACGTTTACTGCTTTCCTAGGATAGTTTGCATGTTTTATATGGAGTTTTTTGAACTTTTTATTGGGTAGATCAACTAACTATGCCATTAATCGTATGCTTCATCTCTATGAATTTGTTTGAGGTTTTTCTCGCTTGGCTTGTCACATTTATGTATTGCACTTAGTTGAGCTAGGTAGTCTCGACATCACTTAGTGGTGTTTTCTCTACTGCGGTTCACGAAGGCCTTTATAATAGGATGATGCATGTTAGGGTCTTATGGTTGTTTTCCCGAGTAATTATGTACCTAAGAGGCAACAAGTCTTCACCATGCTTTGAGATTGCTAAATGCCTAGGAAGGAGGTAGTGTGAGGTTGTGTGATCCTTTGTTTATAACCTATTCTTCCGAATAGGTTTGGGGAGGGGGTTACACCATTAGACTGTTTTCTGTTTTTCATTTCGTATCGTGAGTATTTTTTCCTTTTTCCGTAAATTTTGTACTCCAACCTATTCTTTCGAATAGGTTTGGGGAAGTCGTGTGAGTCATTTTTTGTTTCTTTTTGTTATGCTACTACTGCTGCTAAAAAAAAAAAAAAAAAAGAAAAAAATTTCCAGGAAAAAAAAGAGAAAAAGAAAAAAGAAAGAATCTGGAAAGAAAAAAAGAAAAAAAGAAAAGACCCCAAAAAAGCAAAGAAGGGTCCAAAAAAAAAAAGCCAAATAGCAGTTTAGCAAAGTGTTGAGTCTTTTCCATTTTTTGTAATGTTCGTAATTGTGTTTTTTATTTTTTTATTTTTGTCTTGAGTGTCATCTGTTCTAGACCACCCTCGTCCTGCCATTCAGGAAGTGGTGAATAGCTTAAAGATTTACTTGAGAGATGGGTAGAATAGGGGAGTGTATCTTTTATAGGGAACCCTCCTTCGTTTGATGAGAGCCAGTACTGGTTCGACCTCTTTTGAGGAAAAGTCTTAACATGGTGGAACAGCAGTAAGTCCTCAGTTTCATAGGCACGGGGCAACCATTCGTATCTTAGCATGCATCATTACGTCGTCACTGACTAGGTCCAGGTAGAGAATGTTACGAGAGAACTATCTTGTCTTGACATAAGTGCTTGTGGATGTGTATAAGTCAATCGAGGTATTCTTCAACCTATATTCATGCTTTGATTTATATGGTTTTTGTTCATATGTT
>CM051455.1:109322068-109351676 GCA_028274465.1 Plantago ovata | reverse complement strand
GCCGCTGAAGAAAAAGGATCCTGGCAGCTTCATCATCGACATAGCCTTAGGAATGGACGAACTACGCAGGCAATGCTTGACTTAGGAGCTAGCATTAACTTAATGTCGTATTCGGTATACAGGCCCTGGAACTCGGAGAATTAACACCAACTGATATGGTGGTCCAAATGCGGACCAAAGTGTGAAGAGGCCAGTCGGGATAATAGAAGACATCCTTGTGAAAGTGGACAAATTGATAATCCCAGCTGATTTTTAGTAATGAATCCGCGGACGAGGGAAAGAGCCATATCGTGAGCACATAGTAGTACTACTGGGGAGACCATTCATGGCAAACTACCAACACATGCCTAGAACTTAAGGGCAAGAAAATAAACTATGAGAGGTAATGGGGAAAAGATTGAGTTGGTAGGATGCAGCGTCAGAGACAAGGAAGTTGCGGAGGAATTAAAATTTGTCGATTGGTACGAATCCGCAATTCCAGAATTTCATCATAGCCATGACGACCGCGAACCACTTGAGGAAGCACTAACAATGCAAGCTGAGACGTGCTACATGACCAAAGAAGCAAGGAACTATTAAAATAATGGATAGCACCCCACCCAGAAAATCCCCGCAGGAGAAGAGGTACTTGAACCTTTGGATGAAGAAGAAGAGAAAGAGGGTTTCCTGAAGAACCTAGCTTAGAATTGAAGCCGCTTCCTGCGCACCTCAAGTATGTGTATTTAGGAGAAAATCGGAAAAAGCCCGTGATTGTCTCCTCACATCTCCGACGATGAAGAAAGTAAGCTGATTGAAGTATTGAAGGAAATTCGCAGCTATAGGATGGGGGATCAGATATCAAAGGAATTAGCCCTACAAGATGCGTGCACAACATCACTCTAGAACAAGATGCCAAACCTGTTAGGCAACCTCAGCGAAGGATAAATCCAGCAATGCAAGAAGTGGTAAAAAAGGAAGTGATCAAGTTGTTGATGCCGATATGATTTACCCCATTCCAGATAGTCGATGGGGTGAGCCCGGTACATGTAGTTCCTAAGAAATCGGGAGTCACGGTGGAAGAGAATGAGAAGGGAGAATTGGTACCGGGTTAGGAAGACCACTGGATGGCGGATGTGCATTGACTACAAGAAGATTAAATGCCGCCACTAAAAAAGATCACTTCCCTTTACCATTTATAGATGACATGCTAAACTGCCTTGCGGGGCGGAAGTTCTATTGTTTTCTTGATGGTTTATCAGGTTTCTACCAGATTCCGATTGCACCGGAGGATCAGGAGAAGACGACATTCACTTGCCCATTCGGAACATTTGCCTATAGAAGGATGCCATTTGGACTATGCAATGCTCCCGCCACTTTTCAAAGGTGCATGCTTTCTGTTTTCTCTGACATGGTAACTAAATTTGTTGAAGTTCATATGATTTTTCCCTTTTTGTGATTCATTTGATGAATGCTTGCAAAGATTAGATCTAGTTTTGAAAAGGTGCATTGAATGCAACTTGACCTTAAGCTGGGAAAGAGTCATTATATGGTTAGAGAAGGCATTGTTCTAGGGCATGTAGTTTCTTGAAAGAGGTATTGAGGTAGACAAGGCTAAGATAGAAATCATTGAAAAACTTCCCCACCTACTGCGTGAAAGAATTGCAATCTTTTCTTGGCCATGTAGGTTTTCATAGGAGGTTATTAAAGATTTTTCGAAAATTGCTAAACCTCTAAGTAGTAGCTTGCTTGCTAAAGATGTGGTTTTCCATTTCTCTAATGAATGCTTAGTTGCTTTTAATACCTTAAGGAAAAGCTTGTTTCCGCTCCCATTGTTGTGCCGCCTGACTGGAATCTTCTTTCGAAATTATGTGTGATGCTTCGAATTTTGCTATGGTGCTGTTTTTTTTATGCCAAAAGTTGATAAGCAGTATCGTGTGATTTATTATGTTAGTAAGACTCTAGACTCCGCACAGGTTAATTATACAACTACTGAAAAGGAGTTTTTAGTTGTATCTTTGCTTTACAAAAGTTAGGTCTTACTTAATTGGACATCCTGTAAATGTCCATACTGATCATGCTGCCTTGAGACATTTGATAGCTAAGCAAGATTCTAAGCCTCGATTAATCCGTTGGGTCCTTTTGCTGCAAGACTTTGATTTGACCATAGTGGATAGAGCCTGGTGGGAGAACCTAGTAGCAGATCATTTATCTAGAATACCTAATATTCCTATTGATCCGATACCCATCAATGAAGACCTCCCAGATGAGCACCTAATGAAGGCTAATGAAGAGCCTTGGTATGCGGATATTGTAAACTATTTGACTATGAATATTTCCCACTAACTTTTCAGCTTCGGACAAGAGAGCTCTTGCCAAGCAATGCAGGACTTACATATGGGATGATCCGCATCTATTCAAGGAGGAGCTGATGGGATTCTAAGGAGATGCGTGCCACAAGAGAGCAACAAAGTGTACTGAGCCATTGCCATGAGCTTAACTGTGGAGGGCACTACAGTGGATTGAAGACAGCACGCAAGGTACTTCAGGCAGGATTTTTCTGGCCAACAATATACAAAGATGCTCGAAATTTTGTGAAGAATTGTGACCCATGTCAACGAGGTGGTGGTATCGGCAAGAAGGATGAAATGCCCCTTCAAGGGAATCTTGTGGTAGAACTTTCGATGTATGGGGCATTGATTTTATGGACCATTTCCAAACAGCGAGGCTATGAATACATTCTGGTAGCAGTGGACTATGTGACTAAATGGGTAGAGTCAATTCCTACAAAACAAATGACGGCGCAGTAGTAGTTATGAAGTTCTTGAAGGAAGTAATCTTCTCGAGATTTGGATGCCCCAGGACAATCATCAGCGATGGAGGGTCACACTTCGTCAATAGAACGTTTGCCTCCTTCTTAAGAGATACAGTGTCCACCATAGTGCCGCTACACCTTATCACCCACAGACATCGGGGCAAGTCGAAGTCAACAACCGTCAAATCAAATAGATCCTGGAGCGAGTAGTGAAGCCTACAAGGAAGGATTGGGCAGGAAAATTGAATGATGCACTATGGGCATACAGGACTAGCTACAAGACGGTGATTGGGACCACTCCGTACAGGCTTGTGTATGGGAAAGCGTGTCATCTTCCCGTAGAACTAGAACACAAGGCATATTGGGCTATTAAAGCACTCAATCTTGATATGGGAAAGGCTGGCGAGGAACGATTGTTGCAACTAGATGAGCTTGATGAATTACGAATAGGTGCTTATGAGAATGCCAAGATCTACAAGGAACGTACTAAGAAGTATCACGATCGTGGTATAGTACGTAAGGAATTGATTCCTGGACAAAAAGCTTTGGTGTTCAATTCTCGCCTTCGACGATTCCCTGGAAAGCTCCGTACTCGTTGGGATGGACCGTACAAAATTCTCGAAGTTGCTCCCCATGGAGCTGTTAAACTCTTCGATCCAAAGACCGGTAATACCTTCAAAGTGAATGGCCAGCGAGTGAAGCCGTACTTCGAGATATCTAGTGATCAAAGGGAGGTTGATCACCTTGAGCTTACCCTTACTGCCTCCACTAAAGGTTAGTGTGTTTTATTTTGTTTTCTCACGAGTTTGATTGAGTATTATAGGTAACTTATACAAGCATTAGCTCTCACCTTGGATCCACTTTCGGCGTTCGGGACCAGCGACGACGTTCAGGTTTGGGGAGGAGGTTATCGCTGGTTATCTCTTTACTTATCTTGCTTATGAAAAACTCGTGAAATTTTTTGCATTTGCACGTTTACTGCTTTCCTAGGATAGTTTTGCATGTTTTATATGGAGTTTTTTGAACTTCTTATTGGGTAGATCAACTAGCTATGCCATTTATCGTATGCTTCATCTCTATGAATTTGTTTGAGGTTTTTCCTCGCTTGGCTTGTCACATTTATGTATTGCACTTAGTTGAGCTAGGTAGTCTCGACATCACCTAGTGGTGTTTTCTCTACTGCGGTTCACGAAGGCCTTTATAATAGGATGATGCATGTTAGGGTCTTATGGTTGTTTTCCCGAGTAATTATGTACCTAAGAGGCAACAAGTCTTCACCATGCTTTGAGATTGCTAAATGCCTAGGAAGGAGGTAGTGTGAGGTTGTGTGATCCTTTGTTTATAACCTATTCTTCCGAATAGGTTTGGGGAGGGGGTTACACCATCGTAGACTTATTTCTGTTTTTCATTTTCGTATCGTGATTTTATTTTTTCCTTTTTCCGTAAATTTTGTACTCCAACCTATTCTTTCGAATAGGTTTGGGGAAGTCGTGTGAGTCATTTTTTGTTTCTTTTTGTTATGCTACTGCCGGCTAGAAAAAAATCGAAAAAAATTTCCAGGAAAAAAAAGAGAAAAAGAAAAAAGAGAGAATCTGGAAAGAAAAAAAGAAAAAAGAAAAGACCCCAAAAAGCAAAGAAGGGTCCAAAGAAAAAAAAGCCAAATAGCAGTTTAGCAAAGTGTTGAGTCTTTTCCATTTTTGTGATGTTCGTAATTGTGTTTTTTATTTTTTATTTATTTTGTCTTTAGTGTCATCTGTTCTAGACCACCCTCGTCCTGCCATTCAGGAAGTGGTGAATAGTTTAAGATTTTACTTGAGAGATGGGTAGAATAGGGGAGAGTTATCTTTTATAGGGAACCCTCCTTCGTTTGATGAGAGCCAGTACTGGTTCGACCTCTTTTGAGGAAAAGTCTTAACATGGTGGAACAGCAGTAAGTCCTCAGTTTCATAGGCACGGGGCAACCATTCGTATCTTAGCATGCATCATTACGTCGTCACTGACTAGGTCCAGGTAGAGAATGTTACGAGAGACTATCTTGTCTTGACATAAGTGCTTATGTGGATGTGTATAAGTCAATCGAGGTATTCTTCAACCTATATTCATGCTTTGATTCATATGGTTTTTGTTCATATGTTATTTGGTAGATTCAGTAGACTAGTTCATTTTATTTGGCATGAAACTCCATTTTATTCCGAATTTTATTCTTGCATGTTTTTTGTATTAGAGTCTAGCTTAGTTGCTTGAGGACAAGCAAAGGTTCGGTTTGGGGAGTTTGATGAATGTGTATTTTACACTTTCATTCGAGTCTTTTTCACCTATTTTAGCTATCCTCTATGTTAATTTAGCTATATTTTAGTACATTTTATTAGAATAGTGTCACGTTTCCCTTTAGTTTTTATTTTACAGGTTTTGGTTGAAATTCGGAGATTCCTGGGAAAATATATTAAAGTTGACAAGGAATTGGTGTTCCATAAGCCTATTTGGAGTATCTGAAGGTTTCCGGATAGGATTGGAGTCTAGGGGTCGAATCTGGACGTTAGAAGGCCATTAGAAGTCTGAAACCGAGTCCGAAAAGGTGAAGAAATCCAAATCCGCATCGAAAAACGCGGAATTCCGCGAAAAAGGCGGGGGGCGAAACGCCCCAGCCTCGGGCGAACCGCCCTAGAGAAATCTCGGGGCCTATATATAGAGCTCAGTTTTTCTCTGAAAATCATATCTTTCGAGACCTTCTCTCTCACCTCTCTCTATAGTTTTAGGTAGGAACTTCCCGGGGCCTGTCCTGGGAGTTCCGTAGCTTAGGGGATACTTTTTCATAGCGGATTGGAGCTCGTAGGACCGCAATCATCCGGAGATTGACAACCTTCGGTAACTTGTATCTTACAGTTTAATCTACTTATTTTATTTATCTTTCAATATGTTTTCTTCTATGATATCTGTTGATTGCATGCCTATTATGAGTAGCTAAACTTATCATTGGTGGTAGTATGTGAATTCTTAGCGAAGGGAAGATAATCATGCTAATGGCTATATCGCGCATTATACTCCGTGTCATTGCTTTATTTCGTTGATCAGTTGTAATCAAAATTCTCGTATGTTGTATTGATTATTATGCACAATTGGACACTAGTCGACCATCAGACCAATTATCTTCGTAGTGTTGAATAATTACGGAACACATTAGGACAATCGTGATTGACTAGTCAGACCAAATTATCTTCGTAGTCCTTAATACTTGCAACAGGACACTAGATTGATTCAAAGATCTCTATGCAAGACCGAGGAATTTATGCATGATTATCGACCCATTATGTTAAGAAGGACCATACTATCACCAATCTCCATTATCTGCTAGAAACCCCCTATTGTTGTTTTTATATTCTAAATTAAATTTGATAAAGCTAGTTATAGTCCTGAGAGAACGACACTCGAGTCATTCTACTACTACACTACGATTTTCGTTGTAGTTGTGGATTGCCTTTGGCTAAATACAAATTTATTTGACTGAACAGGGACCTGACAAATCGCGCGTTCATCAACAGACAACGTGGCAGATCCTTTCATCAAGGTATTATTAGTGGAAGTCCACTTAAGACATTATGCTAATCTGGGTATTAGGCATAAAGGTGACTGGCTCTAGTCCAAGTGGGAGATTGATAGTGTATATGTCCTAGAGACAGTCCTTACTAAGGGCATGGAGCCCTTATAGAGGGCATATATGTACTATTACACAGGTCAACGTAATATAATATATGTTTGTTGCTTTTACTATTGAGTATCGCTTTCATATTTATATTACACCAGGCATGCAGCATGTCATATCTCTATTACTGTCTGTATTGATATTAAACATGTCCCCTCGGATAGATGACCGATCACACAGATAGTGGGAGCTATGTGAGTTATCATCTATCCCAAACTCTCCCTAGTCGAGGTTCATCTCGAATGTAGGGGTCTGAATGAACCAGACGACAGTAGTATGCGTGGAGGTTATACTTGTTGGAGCAAGTGTGAGCCGATACCACGGCCACGGAACGGATTATTGGACAATCGAGAAACGTTCCCATAACTGCGCATAGTTGTTCGAAGAAGGATTATCGAACAATGGAAGTACCCACCGGACACTCCCATCGATGTATACTCTACACCGAAGTGTCTATGGGAACCGGTGAGTTGTCGAAGTGATGCCAGTCGTCCTTTGTACTTACAGGACTTTATCATCACATTTGTTGCCCCATATCCTTGGTGGACCCGTCGATGTCAGCTCTGAATAAGCAGCTGACCTAAGACACGATCCAGGATTATGGCTACATACAAATAGGGGTGATAAGTGATTCTGTGAAGGATTCATCTCTCAAGTGTAGCACAGGAGAGCACTACTCATAGTCTGCATAGTTGTGTTCGTCAAGTCACTGGCCAGTGCAAATGATATTATGATGGTCATAAGTATATCTTAACCAAGCAACTCCCTGAGACAACCGTGGATGTATTATTGGGATAGACACTTCATCGATCCTAGATACATTCGAGCAAGTCAGATGAAGGGACGTTACCATCGCCGCGTTGAGCGCAACAGGCTTCGAAACGAAAGGGTTAGCTTTGAGAAACCTCTCAAACGTCCTCACGTATTAATATTGCAAATGGAACCGTCTACGAATTCCATGTTGCCTAGTCTAGGACTTGCTTAATACGATGAGGCCCTATGGGTCACACTATGTGGTGATTCAGCCTATCAGAATATCCTTGAAGATGGAATCGCAATTAATTTGGAATTAATTGTGATTGATGGATTATAATTGATTTGGAATTAATTATAATATTTGGTGGCTCAATTAATGATTTGGAATTATTAATTGAATTGGCTAATTAATTGTATTTTATGTAAATACAATTAAAGATTATATTTTGGAAATATAATGGAGGTTTGATTTGAAAGGATATGTTAATTTAGAATTAACATATGCACTTGGGCAAATGTCTTAAGTGGACTTCCACTGATAAGACCTTGGTGATCTGCCATGGTTGAGACACGTTCTATACTAACTTCTCCTCTATCTATAATCTCACGTATAACGTGATATTTTCTAAGTACATGTTTGTTCTTGTTTGTAGATCTAGGATCCCTAGCTTGAGCGACGGCGCCCGTATTGTCACAATAAATCGTTATTGGACTGGGAGCAGGAACAACCCTCAATTCCTTCAAGAACTCTGAAATCCAGACAGCTTCTTTCGATGCTTCTGATGCAGCAATGTACTCGGCCTCTGTGGATGAGTCAGCAATCGTGGCTTGCTTAGAGCTCTTCCAACAGACATCTCCTCCGTTCAATTTGAATACGTATCCTGTCTGTGACTTAAAATCATTAGGATCTGATTCAAATCCAGCGTCGACATACCCAGACATCTTCAACTCTGGTTCTCCACCAAACACCAAGAACATCTCTTTAGTCCGTCTAAGGTACTTAATAATGTTCTTCACAGCAGTCCAGTGAGGTACTCCTGGATTCTGTTGGTGTCGACAAGTGACACTAAGCGCATATGCCACATCGGGCCTTGTGCAATTCATTGCATACATTATAGACCCTACTGCCGAAGCATAGGGTACATGACTTATTGCATTTCTTTCTTCATCAGTTTTAGGACCATCCTTAACTGATAAGACAATCCCATGCCTAGCTGGGAGAAAGCCTCTCTTTCAGTCGTCCATCTTATAACGCTTCAGTATTTTGTCGATGTAGGTGGATTGTGTCAATCCCAACATCCTCTTGGATCTATCTCTAAAGATCTTGATCCCTAGGACGTAGTTCGCTTCACCCAAGTCCTTCATCGAGAAGGTACTTGATAACCAAACTTTAGTCTCTTCTAGCATAGAGACATTGTTTCCCATGATCAAAATGTCATCTACATAAATGATCATGAAAACAACTCCTTTGTCGCTGTGTCTCGCATAGACACAGGGATCTTCCTTGCTTATGACGAAGTCAAACGATTTGACAGCTTCATCAAAGCGGATATTCCAGCTCCTCGACGCTTGCTTTAGCCCATAGATGGATCTTTGTAATTTTCATACAGCAGTTGGTCTGGTTTTACTAATAAAACCTTCCGGCTGTACCATATAGACCTCTTCCTCAAGGTTGCCATTGAGGAAGGCTGTCTTTACATCCATCTGCCAGATTTCATAATCATAGTAGGCAGCTATCGCAAGTAGAATTCGAATGGACTTCAATTTTCCTACTGGTGAAAAGGTTTCATCGTAATCGATGCCATACCTTTGCGTGTAGCCTTTTGCCACAAGCCTAGCTTTGTGCGTCTGTACCTTGCCATCGGCATCTGTCTTTCGTTTAAAGAACCATTTGCACCCAATTGGTCTAACCCCTTGGGGCAAGTCTACCAAGTTCCAAACTTGGTTCTGGTACATTGAATCCATTTCTAATTCCATGGCCTCTTGCCATTTGTCTGAGTCAATATCAATTATTGCCTCTTTGTAGGTATCGGGATCTTCCCGATCTGATAAACCGACATCAAGTTCACTGATGTCTTCTATCATAAGGCTTTGCTTCTGAGGTCCTCTAAGGATCCTCTTCGACCTACGGAGCTCGACTTGTTCTGGTGCTTTTCTTTTCTGGCTTCGTGTAACACGAACATTATCAGTGGGTACTGATGCAGCTGGTCGTTGGGCGCGACCCTGTTCCCTTGCGGGAGGCTGCTCCTGTGCAACTTGTTGCACACGTGGGTTGACAACGGGTTCTACAGGTGTGGTTTCAACTGTTGATCTAATCACAGGACTCCCACTGACTATGACATGCCTAGCAAGTGTCATATCATCACCCTTGTCTGCTTCGAAAGCTCCCACTGAACTTGAGTCCAAATCAGAAGATTTAAAGACCTCATGTTCGCGCATGTCAAAGTCTTGAATTTCTTCAAGTTCTATCATATCATCTAACCTCTCTTCTTCGAGGTATTCAGCTTCTAAAAACTTCACGTTTCTAGACACGGTCACCTTGTGATCTTCAGCATGATAGAATTCATAGCCTCTTGTCTGACGAGGATAGCCTATGAAATATACTTTGACACCCTTGGCATCTAACTTATCAGTGAGCATCAGCTTGACTATCGCAGGACAGCCCCAAGGTCTAAGATAGCCTAGTGAAGGCTTCTTTCCCTTCCATAACTCATAAGGAGTTTTCTCCACTGATTTAGATGGTACACGGTTCAAAATATAGATTGCAGTTTGTAGTGCATATCCCCACAGATACATTGGAAGAGTCGAGAATCCAATCATTGATCTTACCATGTCTAACAGGGTTCGATTCCTCCTCTCAGACACACCGTTTAACTGTGCTGTTCCAGGAGGAGTCCATTGCGATTGAATTCCATTTTCCTTCAAGTAATCGATAAATTCTTCACTAAGGTATTCACCTCCTCGATCCGATCGAAGAGTGACTATCCTTAGGTTCAATTCATTCTCGACCTCATTCCTAAACTCCTTGAATTTCCCAAAAGTCTTGGATTTATTCTTCATAAGAAAGATATATCCATACCTTGAGAAATCGTCAGTAAAGGTAACGAAGTAAGGATAACCCCCACGCGCATGGACTTTAAACGGTCCACATACATCGGTATGTATGAACTCTAAGCAGCGAGTGGCACGAACACCTTGTCCAACAAAAGGTTTGTTCGTCATCTTACCCTTAACACAAGATTCACATGTACCATATGATTCAAAATCAAATGGTTCTAAGTAGTCCAACTTCCTTATTCTTTGAATCCGTGTTTCATTGATATGGCCTAGCCGACAATGCCATAGATAAGATGGATTATTCTTCTTACTTGAAGACGATTGTTTGTTATGTATTTGAAATAAAGGTTGACTACTTTGCAAAATATATAAACCATTCACCAAGCGAGCCTTTCCATAATACTGATCATTTAATGAAAAATAACTAGTATTCGCAAATCGAAAGGAAAAACCCATATTGTCTAACAATGGAATGGAAATAATATTTCTGACAATGGATGGAACAAAATAAACATTATCAAGTTCTAAACATTGTCCCGAAGGTAAATCTATCTTGCTGCGTCCAACGCGTTTGGCTTCAACTGGATTGCCGTTCCCAACATGCAAGTCGATTTCACCTTGCTTGACTAGCCTATGATCAATTAGCCCCTGCACATTATTACAAATGTGTGAGCCACAGGCTATACCCAACCATTGGAGTCAAGAGTAGTCATATTCATTTCAATAACAAACATACCTGAGCCAGAAGCTGATGACTTCTTGGCCTGATCTGCCCTAAGCTTAGGGCAATCTTTCTTCCAATGTCCTTTCTGCTTACAGAAAATATATTCATCTGTGCGCACCGTTCCGCTTCTCTTGAACTTCGTTTTCTGGTTCGGACACTTAGGATTATCACTCCAAGTGTTAGCCTTGGCTCCCGACTTTCCCTTACCCTTAGCACCTTTGCTTTTCGGGTTCGAGTTAGACGGTTGCCCAACAAGCATGATCGACTTTTCCTTCTTAGGAAGAGTTTGATCATATGTCTTCAGCAGATTATGAAGTTCAGGCAGTGTGACGTCTTTCGCATTCATCGTGTAATTAATGATGAACTGCGAATACGAACTCGGCAATGATTGAAGGACAAAGATCACCATGATCTTGTTCTCTAGCTTAACGCCGGCATTGGCAAGCTTTTCAAAGAGACCAATCATTTTGAGAACATGCTCAGACATGTTTTCTCCTTCACTGAGCTTGCACCTGTGTATGTCTTTGATCAAATCAAATTCAACACTTCTAGCTGTCGTCTTAAAGAGCGACTCAAGATGTTTCAACATCTCATACGGCAACATGCTTTCATGTTTCCTCTGCAGCTCATTGCTCATTGCCGCCAGCATAATACACTGCGCGGACTTAGCATCCTCAAGATGCTTATCAGACCTTGCCTTGTTGGCTTGATTCCAAGCAGCAACCTGATCGGCAGTCTGATTTTCGGGGCACACGGGAATGACCTCGTCCAAGACGTACTCAATCTTTTCGTACCTCAGCACCAAACGTATATTCCTGATCCAATCTAGGAAGTTTGGTCCGGTTAAAATTTGCTTCTCCAAGACAGCACGGAGCGAGATACTCGCCATGTCTAATATCCTAAGGAGAAATAATATAGAACGAAAACAATAAATCAACTATTGAAATATCATTTCTAAATACACAGTCAACACAACTAAACAACAAGGTCCTTTAGCTGTTTAGCTCCCACTATTTTCACATATGCTTGCCCCCACAACAAACATACGGGTAATGTCTAACAAGTTACAGTAGTGGCCAAGATCCAAATCATATTATGCCATACTCCAACGGGGGCTGATCGCATAGCATAATATGACCAGTAGGACTAGTAAGACTATCCAATTGCGTCACGCAACTCTTGGTTGTTAAATCTAATTTAACCCGATGCCCTACATATTGCACCTATCGAGGTCGCTAGATACAATATGCAGTAAGTCATAACCATAGGCTTACTCTAATTTGGCGATTACTGCGAGTCTTGTAAGACGAGGTCGCCAATACAAGAAAACGCAATGAAAGTTCAAAATTAAAGCACCCTATGGAAAGCATCTCGGAAATATGTATATATATATATATATATATATATATATATATATATATATATATATATATATATATATATATATTATATATATATATATATATATATATATATATATATTATATATATATATATATATATATATATATATAGAATATATCTATATATCTATATATATATATATCTATGTATTTCCGTACTTATATTGGTTGGGGCTTGTAGATTGAGGGTTGTTATCAGTCATCTACAAACAAATAAGGGCGCCGCCTACCCATCATGCATGAACGGTCTACACGTAATAGATGCCGCCTATCCATTCTAGTTCTAAACGCGGTCAAGCATATAATGGGTGCCGCCTACCCATACATAAATATGCGGTCCGACATATAAGAGGGCGCCGCCTACCCTCGCATGCATAGCGGTCGAACAGAATGTAAAAACATGGTATTTAAACATGCATTGTCAAACAATAGCATATAGAGCATATGAAACAAGTAGTAGCCTATGTGGATGACAAATGACTTCATAATTTCATTATGAAAATTATAATCCCATACTTATAATCTCCATGAAATAATTGAAAATTTGGACTAGATTGAACATTCGAAAATTCTATTGACCAAGTAGCAATTTTCGAAAACCCGAAGGACTTAATTGTAATTTTAAAAACCTTAGAGGTGTTAAATCTAAATTCAAAAGTAGAAGGACTAATTTGCAATAAACAATAAATTGATAAATTACAAATAAGCCCTTTAACTTTATACTTAATTAAATTTAACGCCTCTAGTTTAAAACAATTACAATTAAATCATATTTATATTCCAAATATAAAATTCAATCCTCAAAACTTTCAAAATTCGATTTTGGTTCCAAACGTGGGACGGGACCTAGTCCCGCCCCCTCCCGGTGCCCGCGGCCCCGGGCGCCCGGCGCCCGCGGCACGCGGGTACCGGACACCGCGGGTGTAGGGGCCGGGCACCTGCGTCCGCAGGCGCTGCCCGCGGCACGGGCAGCGCCTGCAGGGCGCCTGCGGTACCGCCGGCAGGGCGCCTGCGGTACCGCAGGCCCCGGACGCCTGCGGTATGCCGCAGGCGCCGCCGGCCGCCGCTTGCGTCGCGCAAGCGGCCCGGTCAAAAATATATATATCTAAAAATTTTTTTTTTTTGAAAAAATATAAATTCTAAATTTATATAAAAAACAAAACTTTTGAAAATCGAATTCATCATAGAATCAATTGCATCCACATATCTACAAAATCATACAATATCTATACGTATATACGTAATCAATTAACCTCGCTCCGATACCACTGTAAGAAAATATGGTCAGAGTTACCCCTAGGGTACGCAGCGGAATTTTAAAAAATTTCTTAACATACTGGTTAATTGATTATGCATATGTCGTATATATAAACACGTCAATTAGAAGACTAACCTTACTTCCAAAGCAGCTTCCAAGTCTTCGCAATAATCCGGTGTATCTTCTCCTTCGTCGAAGTCGAAGATATCTACAATACTCTGTATATCTGCAAGACAATAAGAGTTAGTTTCCAGCTCCTAGAACCTCAACCTTGGTATCCACGGATGAACAGCCTATCGGAAGAATGCTAGGATATTCTTTATGTGACCAAGAGGACGGGGCAGCAATTCCCTCCGGTGGCGGTGTGCGCGCGCATGAGGCTAAGGGGAGGAGGGGAGAGTTTTTATTTTCTCTAAGAAAACTGGGTAGGAAGACTGTGAAAGTCTATGTCTGAAACTGTGTTCAAAACTGTGTGTAAAACTCTCTCTAATAGTCCACTATATATAGTAGTCTATAGAAGCCTAAAGCATAAGCAATTAGACTTCGTAAAGGAATAAGAATCTAATTCTTATCGCACAAGGAAACCAATATCAAGTCTAGATTCATTCCCAATCAAATCAAAACTCAATCAGGAAAATCTAACTTATCCCTTGGACTTCTAATAGAGGAAGTAGTCGAACTCCTTCCCCTACCCTGCTACGCGCGCTTGCGCGCCTGTCCTACGGGACGTGGGTCCCACTTTTGGGACCCACATATATTTCTAAGGCAATCCAAACTCCAAGTATATTTTGCCCAAGTGCATATGTTAATTCTAAATTAACATATCCTTTACAATCAAACCTCCATTATATTTCCAAAATATAATCTTTAATTGTATTTACATAAAATACAATTAATTAGCCAATTCAATTAATAATTCCAAATCATTAATTGAGCCACCAATTATTATAATTAATTCCAAATTAATTATAATCCATCAATCACAATTAATTCCAAATTAATTGCGATTCCATCTTCAAGGATATTCTGATAGGCTGAATCACCACATAGTGTGACCCATAGGGCCTCATTATTAAGCAAGTCCTAGACTAGGCAACATGGAATTCCTAGACGGTTCCATATGCAATATTAATACGCGAGGACGTTTGAGAGGTTTCTCAAAGCTAACCCTTTCGTTGCGAAGCCTGTTGCGCTCAACGCGGTGATGGTAACGTCCCTTCATCTGACTTGCTCGAATGTATCTAGGATCGATGAAGTGTCTATCCCAATAATACATCCACGGGCGTCTCAGGAAGTTCTTGGTTAAGATATACTTATGACCATCATAATATATCATTTGCACTGGCCAGTGACTTTACCAACACAACTATGCAGACTACGAGCAGTGCTCTCCTGTGCTACACTTGAGAGATGAATCCTTCACAGAATCACTTATCACCCCCATTTGTATTTAGCCATAATCCTGGATCGTGTCTTAGGTCAACTGCTTATTCAGAGCTGACATCGACGGGTCCACCAAGGATATGGAGCAACAAACGTGATGATAAAGTCCTGTAAGTACAAAGGACGAATGGCATCACTTCGACAACTCACCGGTTCCCATACACACGTCGGTGTAGAGTATACATCGATGGGAGTGTCCGGTGGGTACTTCCATTGTTCGATAAAGCTTCTTCGAACAACTATGCGCAGTTATGGGAACGTTCCTTGATTGTCCAACAATCCGTTCCGTGGCCGTGGGATCGGCTCACACTTGCTCCAACAAGTATAACCTCCACGCATACTAGTCTTGTCAGGTTCATTCAGACCCCCACATCCGAGATGTACCACGACTAGGGAGAGTTTGGGATAGATGATAACTCACATAGCTCCCACTAACTGTGTGATCGGTCATCTATCCGAGGGGACATGTTCAGTATCAATACAGACAGCAATATAGATATGACATGCTGCAGCCTGGTGTAATATAAATATGAAAGCGATACTCAACAGTAAAATGAAACAAACATATATTATATTACGTTGATCTGTGTAATAGTACATATATGTCCTCTACAAGGGCACCATTCCCTTAGTAAGGATTGTCTCTAGGACATATACACTATCATTGCCGCCCCGTCTTCTTGGTCACACAAAGAATATCCTAGCATTCTTCCGATAGGCTGTTCATCCGTGGATACCAAGGTTGAGGTTCTAAGAGTTGGAAACTAACTCTTATTGTCTTGCAGATATATAGAGTATTGTAGATATCTCCGACTTCGACGAAGGAGAAGATACACCGGAATATTACGAAGACTTGGAAGCTGCTTTGGAAGTAAGGTTAGTCTTCTAATTGACGTGTTTATATATATACGACATATGCATAATCAATTAACCTGTATGTTAAGAAAATTTTTGAAATTCCGCTGCGTACCCTAGGGGTAACTCTGACCATATTTTCTTACAGAAGGCTCTTCCCACATTGCATGCTGATTTCCTAATCGGCAATGAGTTTCTCAGCTGAATCCTGAAGTGTTCAAGGATATAACATATTTTTAGTCCATACATGACTGGGAAGGTAGGTGAGACCTTGTTGTCTTCAACCTTAACCTTGAATTTAGTAACACAATCAACAAGTCTGTTGAAAATGTACTTTGCCCAGTTGAGCTCGGTTTTGTTCTCATGTATATGCATCAGCAGCGGCCACCTTCTCAAGCCTACTTGGTCTATTCCTCCGACTTGGGAGTCTAAGACTTTGATTAGTAGCAGAGCTACTAGACCAAGTGAATGGCAGAGATGCTTCCTCTTAACGTGCTTTGTCCAAGTCACGGGAGCAATCTCTCCTTTCTTCATTTTCTCGTTTCTGACATCACTGTAGAAGGCTTAGATTTCTTCGTCAGTGGCAGTGATGTCATCTTCAGTTCCAATGGTTGGAATCTGAAAGATGTCAGCTAAATCAATCCATTTCAGGACGATTTGCACACCTTGAACTGTGGTGGAAATCACTTTTTCAGTGACTCCTTGACCATCAGTTAGAGTCTGGATTTCTGCATTGTTGTAGAATTCCATTGTGTCTAACATACTCACTTTCTTAGGGCGAGCAGTTATGAAAAGAGTAAGGCCTTGTTGTTTTATCAAGTCAAGCGCCTCCTCATTTTCACCGTCAAGTTCTTGTTCATAGAAGTATCGTATATACTTTTCTTTGGCAAATCCGCCCCATTGCATCATCATTTCACACTTTGCAGTGTCAAGATATGCAGGCGGCATGGGTCGTTCTGTTACTCGATCGTTCTTCAACACAATTTTCACTGTGTTGGTTGTCGGAGTTATAACCGGAGCAGTGCTTTTTCCAGCACTGTCAACCTTAGATGATTTAGAGGTCTTGGAGGACTGACTCTTTGGGGCCATTTCTTATATAGGGTGAGAAGTGTACGAAAAAGATTCCTTTGCTTTTTGACCGGAGGTACAGTGAATTCAGGCACAGGCTATAAAATTTGCAGAGAAAGGAAATGTGAGTTAAAGAATTTTGTCTTTCTCTAACTCCTTGTTTATATAGTATCTCTGATGTGCAAGAAGCTCCATCGATTTTGAGTTCTCAGCAAGGGTAAATCAGAGATTCAATAGCGTTAGTGGAGCCTTTGCATTAAATGCATAGTGGTCCACTAACAAAAACCGTCAGAGCAATCTTTCTCTTTGCAATATTAACCGTCAGATCAAAAACTACTTTAAATCAATGGCCACGATTGTATTTCATGTCATGATTATTAGTGAGTTTATTTGTGCCCGATTAACGTCACAAATTAATTTTACCTAGATTTATGGGATTTGATTACTTGCTGAAGTAAAGAAGAATAACTTAAGCGAGTTTGTGTAACCAGCCTTGTTATTTGCTGAAAGTTCCCCCTTAATGAAATATCTCATATTTCCTTAAATTAAAAGACATTTCTGAGTTCCCGTCTGAGTAAATTCTTTTTGTCTTGAGATATCTTTTGGTAAAATCTGAGAAGTGAGTTTGCTCTTCTCTGAGTTCCCGTCTCATAGTTTTCCTTTGATATTTGCATACCTGTTTCAGTATCTTTGATTGTTTGAATGCCCGTTTCAGCAATCTTTAAGGTTTTTTTTTTCTCTTACTGAGTGCCCGTCTCAGCAAGTGATCAAGTTTCCTCACAAATACCCGTTTTGAAGGAATTACTTGCTGAATGCCTGTTTCAGCAATCATGTAGTGACCTATCATTTCTTTTTAGAAGAAATCAGTGGAAGGAGCTTTTATTCAAGTAAACATACTTTGGCTTGCTGAAGGCTTCTTTCAGCAATCTGCCAATTGTATCCCTTATTGAGGTAATACCTTAGCATTGCGAATCTGTTATTTGGTAGGGGCTTGGTAAAGATGTCAGCAAGTTGATCATCAGTGCCTACTTTTACAACCTCAATATCTCCCTTTTCCACATGATCTCTAATGAAATGATGTCTAATATCAATGTGCTTTGTCCTTGAGTGGAACTTAGGATTTTGCGTGATAGAAATAGCACTTGTATTATCGCAAAAGGTTGGTGTTTTCTTTGCAGAAATACCATAATCTCTTAATTGTTGTTGAATCCATAGGATTTGAGCTGTGCAACAACCAGCCGCAATGTACTCAGATTCAGTAGATGAATTGGCAACACAGGTTTGCTTCTTGCTGAACCATGATATTAATCTAGTACCTAAAAACTGACAAGTTCCATAGGTACTTTTTCTATCAAGAGTTGATCCTCCATGATCAGCATCAGAATAACCAACCAATTCAAGTCCAGAATCTTTAGGATACCATAATCCAACATTGACTGTACCTTTGACATATTTTAGTATCTTAAGTGCCTTTTTGTAGTGTGATTCTCTTGGATCAGATTGGAATCTTGCACACACACAAACAACATACTGAATGTCAGGTCTACTTGCTGTTAAATACAACAAGGAACCAATGAGCTTCCTATACTTGTGTTCTTCAACACTTTTATCTTCTTTAGTATAGCCCAATTTGGTACCAACACTCATCGGGATCTTTTCATGTTTTTCTTCCTCTTTGATCCTAAACTTTATGAGCATTTCTTTCACATACTTTGCTTGATTTATGAATATTCCATCTTTGAGTTGCTTGACTTGCAATCCTAGGAAATAATTCAAGTTTCCCATCTTAGTCATTTCAAATTTGTTTGTCATGAGTTTGGCAAAATCATCACAAAGTTGCTTGTCCTTAGATCCAAATATTATGTCATCCACATAAATCTGAACTAAGAGTATTTTACCATCATGGTTCATGGTAAACAAAGTTTTGTCAACATCACCTTTCTTGAAACCATTATCCAGCAAGAACTTAGCTAAGGTATCATACCAAGCTCTAGGTGCTTGCTTTAGACCATATACAACTTTCTGAAGCTTGTATACCATCTTGGTTTCTGAGGGAAGTTCAAAGCCAGGGGGTTGTTCCAAATAGACTTCTTCAGCAAGTTCACCATTCAAGAATGCACTTTTAACATCCATTTGATAAACAATGAAGTCATTGTGAGCAGCAAAGGCCAAGAAAAGTCTAATTGTATCCAATCTTGCAACTGGTGCATAAGACTCATCATATTCCAATCCTTCAGTCTGACAGTAACCTTGAGCAACCAAACGTGCTTTGTTCCTTGTTACTTCACCAGACTCACTAAGCTTGTTTCTGAACACCCACTTTGTACCAATAGCTTTCTTGCCTTCAGCAAGAGGTACAAGTTTCCAGACTTTGTTCCTTTCAAATTGATCCAGTTCTTCTTGCATTGGCTTGATCCATTCAGAATGCTTTAGAGCTTCTTCTATGGTCTTGGGTTCAATTTCTAAAACAAAGCAAGAGAACAAAGCTTCTACTTCTACGACATTTGCTTCTTCAACAAGTTCATGAGTAGCAGATACTTTGGATCTAGTCACTTGGCGTTTGTGAATATCACCAATCATATCCGTAGAGGGATGATCTCTAATCCATTTGTTAACAGGTTTTCTGCTCTTTGGATCTGGATAAGTTTGCTCATCAGCATGTGACTCTTCAGCATGTACTTTTTCAGTACTACTGGTATTTTGTTGTGTCTCGGCTGAGATCGGTTTATCAGCAACTGCTTGTTCAACATTGCTAGATTGTGGTAACTCATCAGCAGTCACAGGAGGTTGCATAGTTTCAGCAACATCCAGAGCAACTGCATCTTTTGCTGGAAATTCTTTGTCATGAACTATATTTATCTTGTCATGACTTGGGGGAGGAGAGTCATTGTCAGAATCATCATTTAGTTCAATTAACTTGATTTGCCTAGCATCAGATTCAGTTCTTCGCTCATGTATGATTAGCTTCTTCATACATTCTGATATTTCTTCTTCAGCAGGCACTCCTTGTGACTTTTCGTAGAATACAACATGCACCGATTCTTCGATCTTTTGTGCCTTTTTGTTGTAAACTCTATAAGCTTTACTATGCAAGGAGTAACCAAGAAATATCGTTTCGTCTGCCTTTGGTTGAAATGTTCTTAGGTATTCTCTACCGTTATTAAGAACGAAACACTTACAACGAAATACTCTTAGATGAGTGATATTTGGAGGTCTTCCAACAAATAACTCATAAGGAGTTTTGTTGTATTCCTTAGTAATCAGACATTTGTTTTGAGTGTAACAGGCGGTATTAATCACTTCAACCCAGTAAGCCTCACTTATGTCAATGTCAGCAAGCATTGTTCTTGCGGCTTCTTTTAGGGTGCGATTCTTCCTTTCAGCAACACCGTTTTGTTGTGGTGTCCTTACTGAGGATAACTAATGTTGTATGCCTTTTGAAGTGCAATACTCAGTTATGTACTGGTTTACAAACTCAGTACCATGGTCTGTCCTTATGACTTTTACCTTGTCATTTTTCATGACTTCAAGCTTATTCAGCAAGTTAGGTATTTTAGTCCTTGTTTCAGATTTATGTTTGATAAATACTACCCAAGTGAATCTTGAATAGTCATCAACCACCACCAGACCATACTTCTTACCAGCATAACTTGTTGAAGAAGATTCAAATAAGTCCATGTGCAAGTGTTGTAAAGATTTTTAGTTGACGGTACTGCCTTGTTCTTAAAAGAAGATTTGGTTTGCTTTCCTTGCTGACATGCATTGCAAACACCATCCTTCTTGAAAGTAACCTTAGGTAATCCAACTACAAGTGCCTTTTTAGACAGATTATTCAGCGTCTTGAAGTTTAGGTGACTTGTTCGTTTATGCCATAACCATGCTTTTTCAGCAAGGCAATCGTTATCTGAGACAAGGCATTTTTCAATGATTGCTGAAGACCAATCTACGGTGTACAAGCCTCCTGATCTTCTAGCAACCATAATAACCTTCTTTGTCTCAAAGTCTATAAGTTTACATTCATCACTTTTGATTTTGATGAAGTATCCTTTATCAGCAAATTGACTCATGCTGAAAAGGTTAAACTTAAGATTTTTGACATAAAGAACTCCCGAAATGGTAATGCATCCTAACTTCACGTCACCGTAGCCTTTTGTAGAACCAGAGCCTCCACCAGCAAACCTTATTGTTGGACCTTTAGACCACCGTCTATAGTTTATAAGGTTATTCTTGTTGACTGTCATGTGCTTTCCACAACCACTGTCAATGTGTCAGATTGCATCGTTTTTCTCCGTGGCTGAAGTCTACACAATCAAGAGCAAACAAGTTAACTATCCAATATTGGATGTCCATTAACATGTTCAAGAATGCGTCCAGTGGAAACCCAAGTCTTAAGTTTTTGAACTTTGACTTGTTTTCTACTTGCTGAGGAACTAGGAGGTTTTGAGCCGAAAGACTTTTGATTCGTGCTGATCAAATCCACTTTCTGATGTGGTGTCTTGCTCGGTTGACCTTTTTGCTGAACATACTTTTCAGTAAGTTCTTTTCTAGCAAGGTTCCTTCTAGCCCTAGCATTTTGAGTCTTGTCAGAACTCTTAGGCTTGGTTTTGTTCATCTCTTTGAAGTATCTTTGTTGACTTTGCTTATACTCATGAAAAAGTTGACTTTGCTTGGTTTTAAAACCGAGTCCACTTTTTGGAGAATGCTGAGCTTTTGTCTCAGCAACCTTACTTGATTCAGGTTTGTCAGCAAAGATCTTCTGACTACTTTTAGTAATCTTGCATTTTGACTTAACAAATTGCTTTTCAGCAACTTGTTTGGCGGAATGCTTTACAACATCCTTTTTCTTTACAGTTTGCTTTTCAGCAACCTGTTTTCCTTTTAAAGTCTTGTTACTTTGAGTAGCAACAGCGGGCTTTACGGTCGTAGGTACTTGATTGCATTTTTCAGCAACCTTAGATTGACCAAACTGATAGAGTTCTGGTTGACCACTATCAGTAGCACGTACAAAGGAAATTTGTGATTTTTCTTTACTCAAGATTATTACATCATCACCTTCATACGTTGCACCTAAAACTTCTTTCTCAGATGGATCTCTCAGATAAGAGTTTAGTTCAGTCAGCGTATTACTTGCATCAGCATAAGATTTGAAATTGATTTTCATCTTTTTCATTTTTTGGATTTCAGCAAGTAACTTTAGAATTGAGGACTGATACTCTTCCAATTCTATTGCCATCTGAGAATTCTTCTCTATAGCTTCAGCAATCAACTTCTTAAGATGCACTATTTCAGCATCTTTCTTTTCTATCTCTTCCTTCAGCAAGACATACTTTTCAGTACTCTGCTTGGTCAGAGTCTCAGCATTCTGTAGTTTCTCTTGCTGTTTGCTCAGAGTTTTCTCAAATCTTTCGATTTCTCCTTGAATCTTGTCAAGGTCAATCTCGTCTTCACTTTCTGAGTCAGAGTCAGAGGTAGGACTGTTTACCTGACCGTCCATGAGGCAAAATTCGTAGTTTGACACATCTGGATAAGCTTCCATGGCTATTCCACAAACTTCCTTGCCAATCTCTACGTCAAGAGTGGTTTTTTCATCGTCAGTGTCTGAGCTTTCTTCCTCACTGTCTTCGGAGCTAGTATCAATGCACAACGCATCGATTTTTGCTTGAAGCTTCTTCTTTTCTTCAGTAATAAAAGCTCTTTTGAACTTCTTCTTCTTTTCAGCAGATTTGCCTTTTAGCAAAGGACAATTTTCTTTTAAGTGTCCAGGCTTTTTGCAGTAAAAGCAGAGATCATTTCCAACTGCTGGTTCTTCTGATAAGTTTGCTTGTTGAGCTTGCTTGTTGAGCAAGCTAGCCTCATTCTTGTACTTATGGTACTTGTTACCAAGATGCTTTTTCAGCTTCTCTTTGCTTTTCGCCTTTCAAGTTCCTTACTGATGAATTTCTTCATGTTTTTAACAACTAAAGCATTTTCAACAGCGGGCTCTTTATCATTCTTCTTTTCAGAAGATGACGGCTTTGCAGCAAGAGCAATGTTTTGTGATTTTTCAGTAAACACATTTTCTCTTTGCTTTGTCTCGTAGTTGACAGTAGCAAGATGAGAGAACAACTCTGTAGGTGTGATGTCTGGCATTCCTTGATTCTAGTAGAAATTCTGAGTGTGGATCCATTCTTGGTTCAGACTTCTGATGATGGTTTTCACCTTCTCAGAATTTGAGTAAATATTTCCAACTCCCAAGGCGGCCATCTCACTAACTAGAGTTGTGAATCTGAAGTCCAAGTCTTCGAGGGACTCATTTGTACCTTGTTTAAAGTTCTAGAACTTTAACTTCAGCACTTCGAGTTTGTTTTTCTTGGTTTTGTCAGATCCAGCGCAAGGATCTTGAACCATTTTCCAAGCTTCCTTAGCAGTTTTAGCACCCCACAGTTTGCACTGTATAGTATCCGGAGTTGATCGAATGATGATGTTTCTTGCTTGGCCATCAAGACGGAATCTCTTGGCTTCATCGGAAGTCCATTCCTCTCTTGGTTTTGGAACGACAGTATCAACTGGTTCGCCTAAGATAGTTTCCTTTCAAGCTTCTGTGGTTTTGTGAGGAAAGTTTCTCTCAACCTTAGTGATCTTGATAGGTCCATCATTAATGACAGTAATGATGATGTCGTTTTTCACCAATTAAATTTGTTTTAAAAGCCTAAGAACACTTATCACTACACAAACTAGAGTGCAATGGCAAGTTGTCCCCGCGTGTCGTTCTCTCGGGACCTAACGTGGCTTTGCTTGAGGTTTTTGCAAGTAATTTCAGTCAACGAGTTCAAATGTTGATAGAATCATTTCCTTTGAACAATAGCAACGAGAAATCAGATTGTTGTAAACAAGATTGGAAAACGGTTGGTGGTAGAAATCAAATACACATGCATGGGTTACGAATATGCTCACAAGTTCAGTGCGTAGAACCTTCAATCAAGTCTGCTAAGCAACTCGTCTAGGCAAATTTAAGACACACATCATGAAAGATCACTATCAATACTTTAGAGGTGCTTGTCACCAACACCATTTATCTAGCATGCTGCAAATCTCTAACATACAATCCTATAGCTTTCATTGACCAAGAGTTTGTCACTATACTCAATTCGAATATGTTTTATAGGCAACTAAGAATCATATGAAGGAATTTGCAGCAAGATTGAATCACAATCTCATGTAAGCATAAACATAACCCATAGCATGCATATTCTACATTCTACCAAAAGATTTAGCTACTCATATTCATCAACATAGACATCAATTCATATGAATAATAATCAGAATACATCATATCAAAGTACAAGACAAGAGAGTGATACAAGTTACCACCAAAGCTGTCACTAATCGGTGGAAATCAAAGAAAACCTCTCCATAGATGATTACAAAGGATGAATCCCAATAAAAACCTTGAATCCCAAGCTAAAATACAAAGCAATCTGAATATTCTCTGAGTTTTGGGGCTTAGGAGCTCTCCAAAACCAAGTTACAGTTCAAAAGATATCAAAAAATGATCAAAGATCAGATCTAAGAAGGAAAATCCAAAAACGTAACCGCTGCCAAGCGGAGCGCTTCGCTTGGCTTCTGTGCCCAAAGCTCCTGGAATTTGAAGCGGAGAGCTTCACTATTCCAGGCGCTTAGCTTGGCTCCTGGGCAGATTTTTGTCTTCAAACTCAATCTTTTTGCCCTCGCATGGCCCTCGGGTGCCTTGGACTCATCCTTCTCGATGCTTATTGATACTCAAACACTTACGGACAAGCCACGGAGATTGGAGAACTTCAACGGGGCCATCTTTTCCATCAAAAAGGCTCGTTTTTAGCTCCAAAAACGTCGTTTCGTACCTAAGTGCCTGAAAATGCAGAAAACACAAAACGTGACACTATTCTACAAAACTAACCAAAAAACAAGGCTAGAAGATAGCAAAAGAAGGTAAAAAAGACAAGATGAACGCGTCAAAAATACGTTCATCAAGTAACCATCTCATCACTAATGGCCTCAAGATGTAGCATCATGTTGTTTCGCCATTTTTCATAGGTTTCCAGCTTCAGCAAGGGAGCGTCTCCTAAAGACATCTTATCAGCAAAAGACTACCAAACTGATCACGTGAGAGTGATTTACGGAAAGCACCTAAGGGGATCTAGGTTCAATGCTGAAGGTTAAAGAACCTCCAGCTCTGATACCACTTGTTGGTCCCTTTAAACAACAAGAAAAGACTAGAGGGGGGGGGGTTGAATAGTCTTTTCAAACTTTCGTCGTTTAAAAACTTTCTCAGCAAGGACTTATTACTTTTCAGTAATGAGTTTCCTGATACTTAACTTTCTCAGCATGCGCAAGTTACTTTTCAGTAACGAGTTTTGCTGATACATAAAATCAGAGAGCGGAAGTCTTTATATAATAAGTGCTTTGTCAGTAAGTGATAGTTTCAGCAAGTGAACAGAGTGACTGTGTACAGATAGATATGCTTTGATGAAAACTAAATGCAGTAAGTAAATCACACAAACTCTTTTATAGTGGTATCTGAGAGTGGCGTAATCTCTCAACTAATCCACTTTGTCCTTTCTAGGACTGAATCCACTAAGACAAGTTTGAGGTTCCTTACAACACCTATCTAGAGCGATTCAACAGAAACCAAAGCACACTTGCTTCGTTTCCAACCTAACTATAGAACGAAACCTTGTTCTCCACCAAACTTGGGACTTTTAATCAACAACAATATGCTCGATTAAGTTCCCCCTGAATTTCACGCCTGAAAAGGGTGTATTTTCAGTTAGAGAGGTTTGGGAAGAGATGACTTGATTATAACTTATTCAGCTACAACAAGTAATCTAAGAAACAAAACTTTGAATACTTTACAGTAGACAAGTTTCATTGTTTCTGGTGTCAAGACTTGTTCTTGTTCGAAAGAAAGAACACTTAACTAATTTCTTAGTCGTGTATGTTCTACTTCTTCACAAGTAGCTTTTGTTTCAAGCTTAAGTATTGGAACAGATCAATAGGCAGTAAAAAGTATGGAAGATTGAGTGTTTAAGCACAAGTGAGAGTTTGATCAGGTTGTTGACACACTTCAACTCTTTGCCAGATGACCTCTATTTATAGTGAATCAAGGGAGCCGTTTGAATTTCAAATTCTAAG
Source organism: Plantago ovata (assembly GCA_028274465.1). NCBI lineage: Eukaryota > Viridiplantae > Streptophyta > Magnoliopsida > Lamiales > Plantaginaceae > Plantago > Plantago ovata. The sequence continues at coordinate 109,325,471 of CM051455.1, read as the reverse complement.
GCTTTGTTCCTTAAGTAATCACTATCTTTCTTTTGTACTTTCAGCAGCGTCCTTCATTTGTCTTCTAGTCTTCATGTTCTTCGCGTGCTTACTTTGCATTTAATGTTCATTTGAATCGAATTCAAATGTGAACGTTGGAGCCAAAATGCAAGTACTTTCAGCAAGGAGGTCACATATGTATTTCAGCAAGTGGTCAGTCTCAGTTTCCGCAAACATAACCTATTCTGTCATATAGATATTCACTTATGCGAGCTGTTGCTGAAAATCTCACTTTCTGAGCAACATGTGCCTTTGTAGATACCTTTCTAAGAATTCTTCTTAAGTCTTCAGTCTTCGAATCTTCAAGTTTCTGAGCGGTTCTAGTGCTTCAATAGTTCATTTGTAAAAATAAAGTACATCATCAGCAAACTAAAGCACCTAACTAGTACCTACACTAAGTCTTCAGCAAACTTTCCTCTTTTACAATGTCCTTAAAATTCTAAATTTCTACGGACCTTAAGAGTACGAGTTACTGGACTTTCCTTAATTTAGCATGGTTAATTGCTCATCAAAATTACAAGTTTCCTAACAGTGACTGAAAACCTTGGTGAAAAGGTTACTGAATTCGACAAAGATGATGCTGAGAGCTTATCTGGTTTTTCTGATGAGGAAGAACAGATGGTCATTAAGAACGATAAAACTGGTGAAACCCAGCATTCAAAATCTTCTACTTCATCTGGAAACGACTATGAAAGGAGCAAACTCAAAGAAGTTGAAGATCAGTTCGTCACTGAATTAAAAGCCCACAATGTAACCCCATCTGTAGTGCCATTTCCCAGTGTGGATGAATGGACACCAAGAAGCTCTCTTGCAAGTGCAAAAGGAATGCAAAGCTGAAGATGAGGAGTTACTAGATGAAAAACCCTTCAATGTGGAAAAGGTCTTAACTGTCTTGCTAAGACGTACAACAAGTCTCACTCTAGCTCAAGATGATGTAAGTCTACAACACAGAAGCTATGAGAAAGAAGCAAGTCAAGCTCTTAAAATTGGCAAAAATGCTTTGAAAAAGGCCCAATCCATCATGGAACAGAAGGTCGCTGACGCCAAAAGGGCTGAAGAAAATCTGAAGATGATAAAGGCGGAGTTGTCCAAAACAAACCAACTTCAGCAAGACATGGTTGAACACTACAACAGTTTGCACAAGCTTGCTGAAAATTGCAATGAGTTTTTCTCAACTCAAATTTTTTATGCTTTGCAATCCATGTCTAAGGGGGAGGATACACCTCACTTCCAAAAGAAGAGCTCAAAGGATTTGCCTCCTACTGTTCCCTCCTCCTTGCTGATGAAATTACCCGGACTGCCTACAAAAGAACCTCTTGCTGAAACAACTCAAAGTTCTAAAAGAAGAGCTGAAACAGATTCTGAGAGAAGTTCAGCAAATCCAAAAAGGAGAAAAACTGTTGCTGATACTCCAGAATTCTGTCAACCTGACAGTCAGCAAGGAAATGATGATGATGATGACCAAACAATAGCTCAAGCTATAAAAGCTAAGCCCCTTTTCTGCCAAGACTCAATCTGGCACTACAAAGTTGCTTTCCTCAAGTTCTTCAGCAAGGAACTCTGAAAGTAACTCAAAGCAAAGAAGAAGGGAAAGAATGGCTAAAGAACAAGAAGAAAAGAGTAGAGAAGCCCGTGAAGCTGTTGGCCTAGATGTACAATACACCAAAACAAGCAACAAAGACACCACTCAGAATGTGGTAAGAAGAAAATTGGGTTTCTTCATTGTAAAACTTGAAGATCTACTTGCCAACAATAACTTCCCCAAGGCTGTCCTTCAGCAAATGGACAAATGGAATGTAATCAAGGTTGCAAGTAATGAAAGAGAACCCTCTCTTCTGACAATCTATGATGACAGAAAACTCTGGCTAGATGTGGAAGTAATAACAAGGATTATGCCTCTAAGCAAAGACAGAAATGATGAGCCTCCTTACTTTAAGCCACTGGATGTCGCCTTTGTGTATGATGAGTTTTTCGGTAGGGCAAAACCAAAACTCAATGTGACTCCATATGTGTTTTTCTACTTAACACAAGAGGATGCTGATGAGGATTTTCGCTATCTGAGAAAAATTTACAAGAAGAAAAATCTGAGTGATCTACTTCTACATCACGTCTGTTGCTAGGGACTTCACATTTGACTGAAGTAATGAAACGTCATGATCCCCATGCAAACTACTTTCAGCGTTGCAAACTTAGCAGGGAAAAGCAACTACAAGTCAGAAAGCTTCTTGAAGATTATGAAGCTGACTGTGAAGAATTTCCCAAGGTTGCTGATGAAAGTGTGAAAGATGTTTACAACGATTGCTTCTGAGATTCCTTCTCAGAATAGCTTAGATTTCTCATATATTCTGAACGTTGCTTTCTGAGTTATCTCATGCTTTCTTGTAAACTTACATTGAAAAATAACTTTCACCAATCAATTACTTTTGTTCACTCTTATTCGCTTTTCTGATTATGCAATTTACTTACGCTTACTGTTTGATTACTTCAAGTATTATTGCATTATTCAACTGATTTATTCAACATCAGAAACTTATAAAGAGTTGTAATTAATTTAGCCATGGATTGCTAACATCAAAAAGCGGGAAATTTATTAGGAAACTTGTAATTTTGATGACCAATTAACCATGCTAAATTAAGTAAAGTCCAGTGACTAGTACTCTTAAGGTCCATAGGAATTAGAATTTTAAAGGACATTGTAAAAGAGGAACGTTTGCTAATGTCTTAGTGTAGGTACTAGTTAGGTTCTTATGTTTGCTGATGATGTACTTTGTTTTTACAAACAATCTATTGAAGACCTAGAACCACTCAGAAAGTTTAAGATTCAAAGACTGAAGACTTAGAAGAATTCTGAGATGGTATCTACAAAGGCACATGTTATCTCAGAAAGTGAGAAACTCAGCAAATCAGTATGCATAAGTGAAAATCTATATGACAGAGTAGGTTGTGTTTGCTGAAACTGAGACTGACCACTTGTTGATAACATTTGTGACATACTTGCTGAAGTACTTTGAATTTTGACTCCAACGATCACATTTGGATTTTCAAAGAGCATTAAATGCTATAGCACGCTGAAGACATGAAGACAAAAGAAGCACGCTGTTGATGGTAATGTTCTGGCAAGTGATAGTGACATTTAAGCTACAGCCTTAGAACTTGAAATTCAAATGGCTACCTTTAGACACTCTAAATAGAGGTCCTTAGGCTGAGTAGAAGGTGGTCAACAAACGTGATCAAACTCTCACTTGTGCTTTAAACACTCAAATCCTTCTCTACTCTCAAACAACCTATTGATCCATTCCAAGACTTAGCTTGAAACAAAAGTTATTTGTGAAGAAGTAGATACTAAAAGCGAAAAAATTAGTTA
>CM051455.1:109300415-109321968 GCA_028274465.1 Plantago ovata | reverse complement strand
GCAATAATCATGACATGAAAATTCAAATCGTGGCCATTGAATAAAAGGAGTTAATTATCTAACGCTAACAAAACAAAGAGAGAGAGTGCTCTGACGGTTTTTAGTTAGTGGGCCACTACGCATTCAATGCAAAGGCTCCACTATCTCCAGTTTTCTCTGTTGTACCCTTGCTGAGAGCTCAAATCGATTGAGTTCTCACACACCAGAGACACTATATAAAGAAGGAGTTAGAGAAATGAAAAATTCTTTAACTCACATTTCCTTTCTCGCAAATTCTAGCCTGAATCTACTTACCTCGGTCAAAAAGCAAAACTATCTCTTTTCGTACACATTTCTTGCTATATAAAAGAAATGGCTCCCAAGAGACAGTTATCAAAGTCCTCAAAATCGTCAAAGGTGATAGTGCTGAAACACGCGCCGTGCTCCGGCCACAAACACAACGAAAGTTGTGTTGAAAAACGACCGAATCACTGAAAACCTATGCCTCCGTCATATTTGACACGCAAAGTGTGAGATGTTGATGCAATGGGGAGGGTTTGCAAAGAAAAGTACATTAGGTACTTTTATGAACAAGAACTTGATGACCAAAATGAAGAGGCGCTTGAGTTTATCAAGCAGCAAGGCCTCATGAACTTTATCTCTGCTCGCACTAAGCAAGTGAGCATGATTGATACAATGGAATTCTACACAATGCAGAAATCCAGTCCCTTACAGACAGTAATGGAGTCACTGAAAAGTGATCCTTACTTATGTTCAGAACACGCAAATCGTCCTGAAATGGACTGATTTAGCGGAGATATTTCAGATTCCAACCACTGGAACTGAAGATGACGTCACTGCCACTGACGAAGAAATGGAAGCTTCTACAGTGACGTCAGAAATGAGAAAAATGAAGAAAGGCGAGATAGCTCCCTGGACTTGGACAAAGCACGTTAAGAGAAAGCATCTCTCGCCATTCACTTGGTCTAGTAGCTCTGCTACTGATAAAAGTTCTTGAACTCCAAGTGGAGGAATTGACCAAGCAAGTAGGCCTGAGAAGATGGCCATTGCTGATGCATATCTGAAAATAAATCGGAACTTAACGGGCTAGTACATTTTCAACAGGCTTGTTGATTGTGTTACTAAGTTTAAGGTAAGGTAGAAGACAACAAGGTCTCACCTTCCTTTCCAGTTATGTATGGAATCAAGATATGCTATATCCTTGAACATTTCAGGATTCAGCTAAGAACCCATTGCCAATCAAGAAATCTGTGTGCAATGTGGGAAGATCTTTCTACAAGCAAATGTACCTAAGATTGCTGGAAAGAAAACTAAGAAGACAACAACTGCAAATGTTGTCAGCACAAGCCAGCAAGAAAGGTATACAACAGCTGCAGATGTTACCACTCAGCAACTTAGAGATGAAACTGCTTGTAGATGGTGGTAACACAAATGAAACTGCTGTAGAAAATCAACAAGGTACGTGTACAACACCGTTGCTGAAAATGCAACTTAGATGACTCTGGGAAACTGGAGAAATCTAACAAGAAAAAGAGGAAAGCTGATGATGACACTCAGACTGCAGCGTCATCAGCAAACCCCGTACCTAAGAGGAACGGACAAGCAACAAAAGAACAAAACACTGGCTCGCCAGTCAGTCCCTGATGTCCAAGACTCCTCAGTCAATTCCCAGACAAATGCTGAAACGCATTTGCCAGTAGATGTTGCTGACGTGATTACTGAAGCATATGTCAGCAATGTTGAAGTGTTTGCGGAAGCCTTCAACAATCAACTAAATGTTGATAACTCTACTGAGAATAGACCACAAGGCAGTGGAAATGAAATTCCTGCCCAAGTCCCCGATATCTACATTGTAGATAACTTAGATGATCCAACCATGGAACCAGTAAGCGACATTGCTGCTGATCTGCAAAAAGCGGCACTTGCTGATGCTGCTGAAAAGATGGTTGCTGAACAAGCAACTCATCAAGTTGCTGAAACACGCTTGCTGAAGGACCAGTTGCTGAAATAGCAATGGTTCCAGTTCCTGAAGTTGCTGAAACTCAAGAAGCATTATTCAAAGACGCATCTCATGATGCTGAGAATACTGGCCCAAGTTCACCCAAGACATCAATTGACAAAGTCCAGCTTGTACTGGAAGATTTAAGCAAACAAATGGAGTTGGAGATTGAAGAATCATCCAACAAGTCAATTGATCTCTTCATGACAAGCAGTGAGCTCAAAGGTCAAGATGCTTCTGCTCAACTTGTCATTTCAGAGACAAGGGAGATTGCTGAAACCGCACAGCTTTTTCAGATAGAGCAAAACCAGAAGTCTGCTGAAGAACAGTCCAAGAAGTTGAAGAAACTGTTAATGCTGAAAGGACTGAGCCACAACATGTCCTTCCTCAGCAGGTAGTTAATTCAACCATCAGTAAAACTTCAAATTCTGAAAATTGTTCTTTTGCTAAAATTATCCTATCTCTGCAGACTTCTCAAGATGCAAGTCAGATGGTTGCTGAAGCCTCTGCACCAGAACCAACACTCCTTGCTCAGCAGGTAGTTAATAATTTTGGTATAAAAACTAAGTTGACAGCTTAGTACTTGTGTCTAACTTTAATTTATTTCACGATGAACAAATGGAGGATGCTACTCAAGCTCCTCATGGAATGGAAATTGTACTACATGAGCTTGCTGACTCTCAGCAGGTAAATCATGTTTCAGATATAAACTCTAAGACAATTCTCCAAACCATTCATGATCTAAATAACGTTCTTTTTCAGGCTCAAAAGGAGACCACTGAAGTGGTACTCATCACTGAAGATCAGCAAGTAAGTTCTGAAGAACTATACTTGAACTTCAAAAGGACAACCTTGTCAAGAGTTGCTAAGTCCGTCAGCAACTGGCAAAGGTACAGGCGAATGGATTTCTCAGATCATCACCTTCATCTCTCAAACGAGAAAAAGAGATCTTCTCTGCTAAAGCTCGAAACATTTGTCCACTCCATCCTTCCTGAAGAAATGACATATTCTCAGCAAATGAGTTCAAATCTGATTTGCTCAAATCAGAGAGAATATGAAGGCCAAATTTAAGAGTGCCTCTCCAGCTGAACAAGCTGTGATGCTCAAAGGTCTATTTGTACCTGTGGTGGATGATCCCCACAAATTAACTAAGGAAGAGGAAGTGACAAGTGTTGCTTTGTATAAGCACGTGGAGCTAGTCATTCTAACAGATGATGAAGAAGAAGAAGAAGATGAGAACATTCCCACTGATCCCAGTGATAATGAAGGGAAAGATTCTAAGGACAAGAAAGACGACGATGATGACAATCAAGGTCCAAGTCCTGATGCTGGTGGATTGAAGTTAACAGTTGCTGAAAATACTCAATCTGACAATCAGCAAGTTGAACAACAACAATCTCAGCAAGAATCTCAACCTCCTCCTGCTGATGCTGAAAATCAAGCACCTGTGCAAGGTGCTGATACTGAAGAAGAATACGCCAGAAAAAGGGCTGCCTTGAAAAATGGCAAGAGTCCAGTTTCTGATGCCAAGGTTACTGAAGAAAACCTTGATGATGAGGATGAAGAAGATGAAGATTACCAACGCGCTCTACAAAACAGTCTCTTGATCCATGCAAGGCATACGCAGGATCTAGAAATTGGTGAATCTTCAAGACCAAGACCAAAGGAAGTTCCATCCCTTCCACTTACTACTGGCGAAACTCCAGTAATTGAGCCACAAACTCAATTAAAACTAACTACTGGCGAAACTCCAGTAATTGAGCCTCAAACTCAATTGAAACAACTAACTACTGGTGAAACTCCAGTTGTTGAGTCTGAAGCGTTGCCATCAGCAACCACTCAACAAAAAGGAAGTGAAGCTACTGATAAAGGTTCAAAAGTTGCTCAACTTGATGAATCTGAGGATGATGACGACTTGTCAGATCATGACGATGAACAATCCAAGCGAGACCCCAAAGTTGTTCAGATTCCTCCTCCTGATTACATCACTTATGAAGGAGATTCTTTAAGAGCCGAGCTGCTTTTACAAGATGATCAGTTTGCTTCCGAACTTAAGGTTCATTCCTTAACACCTCATTTAGTGCCGTTCCCAAGAGTTGAAGAGTTTACTCCTAGAATTCTAGCACTAAAACAAGTCCATGATGCCTGCAAAGCTGAAGATGATGCATTGCTTGCTGAGAGCCCACTTGACATTGGAAAGATATTGGCTACAGTGCTGAGACGCACTACAACTTTGACAATAGCTCAGAAAGACATCAGTCTTTATCACAAGAGCTATGAAGAAGATGTAAGTCAAGCGCTCAGGCTTGCAAAGAATGCTCTAGTGAAGGCACAGAATATTATGGATGAGAAGGCCGCAACAGAGAAAAGACATGAAGAGAACATGATGAATATTCAAAGAGAGTTGTCAACAATGACTTCTGACCAACAACCAATCATCATGAAGTATAATAGTTTAAACACTCTTGCTGAAAATTGCAATGAGTTTTATTCTCTGCACATCACTCCGATGTTTCAATCCATGTCTAAGGGGGAAAAGAAGAATACTAGAAAAAGAAACCAAACCCCTCCTGATCCTGCTGTTGATGCGCCACTGCCCATAGAACCGCTTGCTGAAAAAGAGCAAAGTTCTAAAAGGCAAGTAGAATCTGAGTTGAATTCAGCAAGTAACAAAAAAAGAAAAACCGCTGCTGAAACTCAAGATTTTTGCCATACTGAAGTCATCACAATCTGAATGAAGATGATGAAGATGATGACAATCAAACAATAGCTCAATCCATAAGAGCTAGACCCTTAACAGCCTTGACTCCGTCTGGCCATTCAAAGCATTCTCGTCTGACTCTTCAGCAAGAGATCAAGACAATGCTAAGACAAGAAGAAGAAGGCAAAGCCAGGAAGAAAAAGGCTGGCCAGCATTGCTCTTCAGTATGTACTTGTTCAGTACTACTGGGAATTTGTGTCTCTGCTGAGATTTGTTCGTCAGCAAGTGCTTGTTCAGCATTGCTAGATTGAGGTATTTCATCAGCAGGCACTGGAGGTTGCGTAATTTCAGCAACTTCCGGAGCAACCGCGTCTTTTGCTGGAAATTCTTTGTCGTGAACTATATTTATCTTGTCATGACTCGGGGGAGGAGAGTCATTGTCAGAATCATCATTTAGTTCAATTGACTTGATTTGCCTAGCATCGGATTCAGTTCTTTGCTCATGTATGATTAGCTTTTTCATACATTCTGATATTTCTTCTTCAGCAGGCACACCTTGTGACTTTTCGTAGAATACAACATGCACTGATTCTTCAATCTTTTGTGCCTTTTTGCTGTAAACTCTATAAGCTTTACTATGCAAGGAGTAGCCAAGAAATATCGCTTCGTCTGCCTTTGGTTGAAATGTTCTTAAGTATTCTCTACCATTATTAAGAACGAAGCACTTGCAACCAAATACTCTTAGATGAGTGATGTTAGGAGGTCTTCCAACAAACAATTCATAAGGAGTTTAGTTGTATTCCTTAGTAATCAAACATCTGTTTTGAGTATAGCAGGCGGTATTGATCGCTTCAACCCAATAAGCCTCACTTATTTCAGTGTCAGCAAGCATTGTTCTTGCAGCTTCTTTCAGGGTACGATTCTTCCGTTCAGCAACACCGTTTTGTTGTGGTGTTCTTACTGAGGATAACTGATGTTGAATACCTTTTGAGGTACAATATTCAGTTATGTACTGGTTTACAAACTCAGTACCATGGTCTGTCCTTATGACTTTTACCTTGTCATTTTTCATGACTTCAAGCTTATTCAGCAAGTTAGGTATTTCAGTCTTGGTTTCAGATTTGTGCTTGATGAATACTACCCAAGTGAATCTTGAATAGTCATCTACCACGACTAGACCATACTTCTTACCAGCATAGCTTGTTGAAGAAGATTCAACAAGTTCATGTGCAAGAGTTGTAAAGGTTTTGTAGTTGACGGTACTGCCTTGTTCTTGAAAGAAGATTTGGTTTGCTTTCCTTGCTGACATGCATTGCAAACACCATCCTTCTTAAAAGTAACCCTAGGTAATCCAACTACAAGTGCCTTTTTAGACAACTTATTCAGCGTCTTGAAGTTTAGATGACTTGTTCGTTTATGCCATAACCATGCTTTTTCAGAAAGGCAATCATGATCTGAGACAAGGCATTTTTCAACGTTTGCTGAAGACCAATCAACGGTGTACAAGCCTCCTGATCTTCTTGCAATCATTATTACCTTTCTAGTCTCAAAATCTATAAGTTTACATTCATCACTTTTAATTTCGATGAAGTATCCTTTGTCAGCAAATTGACTAATGCTGAAAAGGTTAAACTTAAGATTTTTGACATAAAGAACTCCAGTAATGGCTATGCATCCTAACTTCACATCACCATAGCCTTTTGTAGAACCGGAGCGTCCACCAGCAAACCTTATTGTTGGACCTTTAGACCACCGTCTATAGTTTATAAGGTTATTCTTGTTGCCCGTCATGTGCTTTCCACAACCACTATCAAAGTGCCAGATTGCATCGTTTGTCTCCGTGGCTGAAGTCTGCACAATCAAGAGCAAACAAGTTAATTATCCAATGATGGATGTCCATTAACATGTTCAAGAATGCGTCCAGTGGAAACCCAAGCCTGAAGTTTTTCAACTTTGACTTGTTTTCTACTTGCTGAGGAACAAGGAGGTTTTGAGCTAAAAGACTTTTGACTCGTGTTGGTCAAATCCACTTTCTGATGTGGTGTCTTGCTCTGTTGACTTTTTTGCTGAACATACTTTTCAGTAAGTTCTTTTCTAGCAAGGTTCCTTCTAGTCCTAGCATTGGGAGTCTTTTCAGAACTCTTAGGCTTGATTTTCTTCATCTCTTTGAAGTATCTTTGCTGACTTCGCTTGTACTCATGAAAGAGTTGACTTTGCTTGGTTTTGAAACCTAGTCCACTTTTCGGAGAATGCTGAGCTTTAGCTTCAGCAACCTTACTTGATTCAGGTTTGTCAGCAAAGGATTTCTGATTACTTTTAGTAATCTTGCCTTTAGTCTTAACAACTTACTTTTCAGCAACTTGTTTGGCGGAATGCTTCACAGCATTCTTCTTCTTTCCAGTTTGCTTCTCAGCAACCTGTTTTCCTTTTAAAGTCTTGTTACTTTGAGTAGCAACAGCGGGCTTTACGGTCATAGGTACTTGATTGCATGTTTCAGCAACCTTATTTTGACCAAACTAATAGATTTCTGGTGGACTACTATCAGTAGCACGTACAAAGGAGATAGGTGATTTATCTTTTCTCAAGATTTCTACGTTATCACCTTCGCACGTTGCTCCTAAACCTTCTTTCTGAGATGGATCTCTCAAATAAGAGTTTAGTTCAGTCAGCGTATTACTTGCTTCCACATAGGATTTGAAATTGATTTTCATCTTTTTCATTTCTTGGATTTCAGCAAGTAACTTTAGAATTGAGGACTGATACTCTTCCAATTCTAATGCCATTTGAGAATTTTTCTCTGCAGCCTCAGCAATCAACTTCTTAAGACGCCTTATTTCAGCATCCTTTTCTTCTGTCTCTTCCTTCAGCAAGACGTACTTTTCAGTAGTTTGCTTGGTCAGAGTTTCAGCAAGTTGTAGTTTCTCTTGCTGTTTGCTGAGAGTTTTCTCAAATCTTTCGATTTCTCCTTGAATCTTGTCAAGGTCAATCTCGTCTTCACTTTCTGAGTCTGAGTCAGAGGTAGAGTTGTTTACCTGACTGGCCATGAGGCAGAATTCGTAGTTCGACACATCTGGCTAAGCTTTCATAGCTATTCCACAAACTTCTTTGCCAATCTCCACGTCTAGAGTAGCTTCTTCATCGTCGGTGTCTGAACTTTCATCCTCACTGTCTCCGGAGCTAGTATCAATACACAATGCATCGATTTTTGCTTGAAGCTTCTTCTTTTCTTCAGCAATAAAAGCTCTTTTGAACTTCTTCTTCTTTTCAGCAGATTTTCCTTTCAGCAAAGGGCAATTAGCTTTGAAGTGTCCAGTATTTTTGCAAGATCATTTCCAACTGCGGTTCTTCTGATGAAGTAGCTTGCTGAGCTTGCTTGTTCAGCGAGCTAGTATCATTCTTGTACTTATGGTAGTTGCTACCAAGATGCTTTTTCAGCTTCTCTTTTGCTTTTCGCCTCTCAAGTTCCTTACTGATGAATTTCTTCATGTTTTTAACAACTAAAGCATTTTCATCAGTAGGCTCTTTATCATTCTTCTTTTCAGAAGATGACGGCTTTGCAGCAAGAGCAATGTTTTGCGATTTTTCAGCAAACACATTTTCTCTTTGCTTTGTCTCATAATTGACAGTAGCAAGATGAGAGAACAACTTTGTTGGTGTAATGTCTGGCATTCCTTGATTATAATAGAAATTCTGAGTGTGGATCCATTCTTGATTCAGACTTCTGATGATAGTTTTCACTTTCTCAGAATCTGAGTAGAGGTTTCCAACACCCAATGCTGCCATTTCACTAACAAGAGTTGTGAATCTGAAATCCAAGTCTTCCAGTGACTCGTTTGTACCTTTCTTAAAGTTTTGAAACTTTAATTTAAGTACTTCAAGTTTGTTTTCCTTGGTCTTGTCAGATCCAGCACAAAGATCTTGAACCATTTTCCAAGCCTCCTTTGCAGTCTTAGCACCCCACAGTTTGCACTGTATGGTATCCGGAGTTGATCGAATGATGATATTTATAGCTTGGACATCAAGACAGAATCTCTTAGCTTCGTCAGAAGTCCATTCCTCTCTTGGTTTTGGCACAACCGTATCTGATGGTTCGCCTAGCATAGTTTCCTTCCCAGCTTCAGTGGTCTTGTGAGGGAAACTCCTTTCAATCTTAGTGATTTTGATAGGTCCATCATTGATGACGGTAACCATCTCATCACTAATGGCCTAAAGATGTAGCATCATGTTGTTTCGCCATTTCTCGTAAATTTCCAGCTTCAGCAAGGGAGCATCTCCTAAAGACATCATGTCAGCAAAGCACTACCAAACTGATCAAGTGAGAGTGATTTACGGAAAGCACCTAAGGGGATCTAGGTTCAGTGCAGAAGGTTAAAGAACCTCCTGCTCTGATACCACTTGTTGGTCCCTTTAAACAAAAAGAAAGGACTAGAGGGGGGGTGAATAGTCTTTTCAAACTTTCGTCGTTTAAAACTTTCTCAGCAAGTACTTATTACTTTTCAGTAATGAGTTTGCTGATACTTAACTTTCTCAGCAAGCGTAAGTTACTTTACAATAGCTTGGTTTGCTGATACTTAAAATCAGAGAGCGAAAGTCTTTGATACAATAAGTGCTTTTTCAGCAAGTATAGGTTTCAGCAAGTGAAGTGAGTGACTGTGTACAGACAGATATGATTTGCTGAAAATTAAATACAGAAAGTAAATCACACAAACACTTTTATAGTGGTATCTGAGAGTGGCGTAATCTCTCAACTAATCCACTTTGTCCTTTCTAGGACTGAATCCACTAAGATATGATTGAGGTTCCTTACAATCTCCTATCTAGAGCGATTCAACAGAAACCAAAGCACACTTGCTTTGTCTCCAACCTAAACTAGAGAACGTAACCTTGTTCTCCACCAAACTTGGTACTTTTAATCAGCAAAACTATGCTCGATTAAGTTCCCCCTGAATATCACGCCTGAAAGGGTGTATTTTCAGTTAGAGAGTTTTGGGGTGAGATAACTTAATTATAACTTATTCAGTTACAACAAGTAATCTAAGAAACACAACTTGGAATACTTTGCAGTAAACAAGTTTGATTGTTTCTGGTGTCAAGACTTGTTCTTGTTCGAAAGAAAGAACACTTAACTAATTTCTTAGCCGAGTTTGTTCTACTTCTTCACAAGTAGCTTTTTCAAGCTTTAAGTCTTGGAACGGATCAATGGCAGATGTAGAGAGTTTGAAGGTATGTGAGTTTTAAGCACAAGTGAGAGTTTGATCACGTTGTTGACACACTTCAACTCTTTGCCGGATGACCTCTATTTATAGTGTTAGTAAGGAGTCGTTTGAATTTCAAATCCTAAGGCTTTTGTTCCTTAACATGTCACTATCTTGCTTTTGTACTTTCAGCAGCGTCTTTGTTTGTCTTCTAGTCTTCATGTCCTTCCGCGTGTAAGCTTTGCATTTAATGCATATTTGAATAGAATTCAAACAGTAACATTGGAGCGCAAATTCAAGTACTTTCAGCAAGAGGTCACATATGTTCCATCAGCAAGTGATTAGTCTTAGTTTCAGCAAGCACAACCTACCCTGTCTTTCAGATTTTCACTTATGCAATGCTGTTGCTGAAATTTCACTTTCTGAGCAACACGTGCCTTTGTAGATACCAGTCTTCAGCAATCTTCTAGTCTTCAGATCTTCTAAATCTTCAAGTCTTCAGATCTTCAACAATCTTCAAGATTCTGAGCGGTTTCTATTTGCTTCAATAGTTTGTTTGTAATAAACAAAGTACATCGTCAGCAAATGCTTCAATAGGTTATTTTCTTTTCAGAAAATAAGATACATCATAAGCTTCAGCATCAATAAGTTATTTTCTTTTCAGAAAATAAAATACATCATACGCAAAAGAAATAACTTATTTAGCACCTAATCTAAGTCTTCAGCAAACGTTCCACTTTTACAATGTCCTTAAAATTCTAAATTCCTATGGACCTTAAGAGTACTAGTTACTGGACTTTCCTTAATTTAGCATGGTTAATTGCTCATCAAAACTACAAGTTTCCTAACATGTTCTAACTCTTTTCTTCTTTGATTAATTCTCAATTATTATAATTAATTATAATTATTATAATCTTTGAGATTTCTTGTTCTGCTTAATGTAGATTTTGAATATGGATTTCCTAGCATCCATTGCGAATTCATCAACGAAGAATTGAACTACGTTTGACTTGATCCTAAGGGTACGTAAGCAGCTTAGAATTGTTCTAAGTTCAGTCAGGTTCTTTAGAAGATCATCAATTGTTCTTTGAAGAACAAATTCATGATTAGATCAATGATTAATAGAAGGTGGAAGCTGGATAACGGGTAAGTCATTTATATGGAGTATGTTAAATAATCATTCGATCAACGATCCATGTAGGAAATTTTTGAATTCCGCTGCGTTAACCTTAGAGGTAATTTATTACAATTACTAACAGTGGTATCGGATCCAAGTATGATTGAATGAATTATTTACATGTTAATGTTTGTTTATTGTGAGTTTTGTGTGTGAAGAGAAGTATAATTTGTACTACTATCGGGTTTGACGATTTTAATTAAGCAAGGTTTAATCGTCCATTGGCATAAATTAGATTCTGATTTGGGTTAATTGATTAATTAATTAATTAATTGATTAACTTAGATGGTTTTAACCTGCGAATCCATATCAAGATTGATATGAGTATATCAAAGAGACAGAAACTGGGTTTCTTGCTTCCGTTCGACCACCATGACCAAAGCTTCGAGCTTCGCCGGAGCTCGGCTCCGTACAACCTCCGTTCATCAAATCAAAACCATTGTTCTTCTCTATTCTTCATATTCTCCTCAACCATACAGTTTATTTCCAGATTTGATTTGAATTTGAGGGTTGAAGAGCTGGAGCCTCCATTAATGGCGTCGATGAACCTCTACAACCTTCAAACTCGAATCAATCCAAATTCATGAGGATGAGATTCGAAGATGTTTGACAAGAGAAGAATGGTTCCGATCGAACAAAACGCGAATGGAACTTGATCTGAAAATTGGGCACTTTTGATTCTTGAGGGATTTGATTCGAATTGAATGATGTTTTGATTGGAGGGATGATAAATAACGGAAGATTGATGGTTAGATTCGTGTTTTGAACACTAATAGAATAGGGATTGAGAATTCGGAGTTGAAACTCCATTGTGGCAAGCTTTTGGAAAGATCATGGACTTAATTGCACGATTTCTAAAGACCAGGGATTTGATTGAAATTTTTGAGACATCATGGGTGATCAGTAGAGGAGAAAGTATAGTACGGGGACTGCTCTTCCAATTTGACGATTTATTTGTCTTATTGGACCAGCAACCCCTGGATTAATCTAAAACTCTTATTATACCCTTCAAAGTTTGAATACTTCAATTAAGTCCATTTAAATTAGATTTTGTACTTCTGGAAATTGTGCATTAGCTCTTTAATACTTGCTATGTTCAATTTAGCCCTCATAAGTTTTAGAAACTTCATATAAGTCCTCCGAAAATTGAAAATGGACCCCTAGAGTTTTAGAAGCTCAATATTTAATTTACAAATAGTTTATAAATTACATTTGTGTCCTAATATAACTTTTGGAGTCTTATATTAATGTTTGGTGGCATATTTGATTTTGTAATATTAGAAACTTGATAGTTAGTTTATAAATAGTTTATAAACTATGTTCAAATATATATATATATATATATATATATATATATATATATATATATATATATATATATATATATATATATATATATATATATATATATATATATATATATACACATATATATATATACATATACATATCTATATTCTTTAGAAGATTATATTAATGTTGAATCTTGTTTTAAATATGTTTTAAATATTATAAATTCCCGAAAGATTCATAAATTGGATTTATGACTTGTAAATATTTATAAATTGGATTTATAGTTTATTTTAATTCTTGGAAATTAGTAAATGCTTTATTTTGAAATAAAACATTTATAATTACATTAGAAGTATAAAGATGAGACAAATTATATTTTCTCGCAAACTCAGAAGTACTTGATCACATATGTTTGAATGTCAATATGATTTACTTTAAATCAGTATAGCACTTTATGTCCGCTTTGTATGCGTAGGCGGCACCCACTAGTTTTCGGACCGCATCTGTCATATGCATGGGTAGGCGGCACCCACTACTTGCTTGTCCGCATATTGTATGCATGAGTAGGCGGCACTCATTATTTGTTTGCCCGCGAATTGTATGTGTGGGTAGGCGGCGCCCTATATTTGATAGTTATCTAAGATCTTGTTTAAGCAATTAAATACCCCGACATAAATGTTCCCCAACTAAAATTTAAGTCTCGAATTGATCGCACGACGTCACCCATCATAATTGAATGATGAATGGAACCATCTAATCTCATGAGTAATATGCACCATAGTGCTTACTCTGTTTGCCGATGAAAAGTCTCTTTCATAGGTCCATAGTTGGCACTGTGTGATGGTTGTGACTTACTTGGGCTATGTCGAGTCGCCATAGCGTCAGGCATAGTCTATAGGACGTCGATCAAAGTAGCTTTGGTCAACCAAGAGTTGTATTGCACAATTGGTTTAGATACCTACCTTATTTGGCTATTACAGTGATCAGCCATAGCAGGGGCTGTAGTAGTGCAGATTTGGATCTTGGCCATTAAGATTCATATTAGAAATGAATCCGTATTCTTCCAATGGGGTCGATGAATATGATAAAATTAATGGAACTAAATAAGTCAAAAGGCCTTGATTATTTAGTCGCTGAATGAGGATATTGTGAATTGTTATTTCACTAGAGTTAAATTTAATTCACGCTTTATTTACAGTATGTTTTATAAGGTTGTTGTAGAATGGCATTGATAAATACTATTAGTTTGATGTATTTACCAATAACATTTTGACTATACTGTTATTTGCGTTTTTGATTTAATTGAGTTTGTCTTGGACAAGCACGTACCCAAGATTGTCTTGTGTTTGAATTTGAGTATTTCGAGTTGGACAAGAATACTTATAATAAATACAAGGACAACTAGGTAACGTTTTCGACTTAGGCGTGTGTGGTACACAAGTAACTTGCACAACATGAGAGTATGAAGACATTATAGAAGATACCACTTAGAACATGTATGATGAACATTGACTTTGGTCAACCTCTATTCTAGAGTTTGACTAAATTAAGGGGAGTACAAGTTCTTATGATGGTAAATGCATATTATCTTTAAATGTTGAAATTTGATTTAACTTCAAAAGCTCTTATATTATTTGGAATAAGAAAGTCAATTGAGGATGTTGAAATTCTTAGAGAATATTGCTTGAGATTTCTTCAATTAATTTCTTTTAAGTCACTTCATGATTTGTATTAATTTCATAGAGAATATTACATACAATAGAAGTGAGATTGACTAAAGCTGCTTACTACTCATAATCTTTTGCAAGAACATCATCCATGGGTCAAGCACATAATGGGCCTCCTACCCATACATAAAATATGCGGCCCGACAAATAAGAGGGCGCCGCTTACCCTCGCATGCATAGCGGTCGAACGGAAAGTAAAATACATGGTATTTAAACATGCATTGTCAAAGAATAGCATATCGAGCAAACAAACAAGTAGTAGCCTATGTAGATGCCAATGACTTCATAATTTCATTATGAAAATTATAATCCCATACTTATAATCTCTATGAAAAAATGAAAATTTGGACTAGATTGAAAAGTCGAAAATTCTATTGACCAGGTAGCAATTTTCGAAAATCCGAAGGACTTAATTGTAATTTTCGAAACCTTGGAGGTGTTAAATCTAAAATTCAAAAGTAGAAGGATTTATTTGTAATAAACAACAAATTGATAAATCACAAATACGCCCCTTAACTTTATACTAATTAAATTTAACTCTAGTTACAAATAATTACAACTAAATCATATTTATATTCCAAATATAAAATTCAATCCTCAAGATTTTCAAAAATCGATTTTGGGTCCAACCCGGGAAAAATATAAATATATATTTAATTTTTATTTTTTTTGAAAATTATAAATTTTAAATTTATATAAAAAAAAAAATTTTGAAAATCGAATTAATCATAGAATCAATTGCATCCACATAAACTACAAAATCATACAAGATATATACGTATATAGTAATCAATTAACCTGGCTCTGATACAACTGTAAGAGAATATGGTCAGAGTTACCCCTAGGGTACGCAGCGAAATTTCAAAATTTTTCTTAACATGCAGATTAATTGATTATGTATATAGCGTATATATATTTAAACACGTCAATTAGAAGACTTACAATACTCCTAAAGCAAGCACAACTTCCAAGTCTTCGTAATGATCCGGTGAATCTTCTCCTTCGTCGAAGTTGAAGATATCTGCAATACTTTGATTATCTGCAAGACAATAAAAGTCAGTTTCCAGCTCCTTGAACCTCAACCTTGGTGTCCACGGATGAACATCTTATCGGAAAGAATGCTAGGATATTCTTTATGTGGCCAAGAAGATGGGGCGACGGTTTTCCTCCGGTGAGGGGTGGCGCGCGCGTGGCTAGTGTGGAGGTAGGGGAGAGCTTTTGTTTTCTCTAAGAAAACTGGTAGACTAACTGTATGTCTGTGTATTAAACTGTGTAATCAACCATGATAAAAACTCTCTAATAGTCTACTATATATAGTAGTCAATAGAAGCCTAATGAATAATCAATTAGACTTCATAAAGGAATAAGAATATAATTCTTATCGCACTAGGAAACCAATTCAAGTCTAGATTCATTCCCAATCAAGTTAGAACTCAATCAGGAAAATCTAACTTATCCTTTGGACTTCTAATAGAGGAAGGAGTCGAACTCCTTCCTCTATCTCAGCTGCGCGCGCGCGCGTCCTAAGGGTAATAGGTGGGTCCCGATTTTGGGACCCACTTATAGTTCTAAGGCAATTCAAACTCCAAGTAGATTTTTCCCATGTGCATATATTAATTCTAAATTAACATATCCTTTCAAATCAAACCTCTATTGTATTTCTAAAGTATAATCTTTAATTGTATTTACATAAAATACAATTAATCAGCCAATTCAATTAATAATTCCAAATCATTAATTGAGCCACAAACTATTATAATTAATTCCAAATCTATTATAATCCATCAATCACAATTAATTCCAAATTAATTGCGACTCCATCTTCAAGGATATTCGGATAAGCTGAATCACCACATAGTGTGACCCATAGGGCCCCATTGTATTAAGCAAGTCCTAGACTAGGCAAAATGGAATTCCTAGACTGTTTCATTTGCAGTATTAACACATGAGAACGTTTGAGAGGTTTATAAATGTGACAAGCCAAGCGAGAAAAACCTCAAACAAATTCATAGAGATGAAGCATACGATTAATGGCATAGTTAGTTGATCTACCCAATAAAAAAGTTCAAAACATTCGGCAATAAACTCCATATAAAACATGCAAGACTATCCTAGGATGAATGTAGTGAATGCAACCTAAAAAATCTAAGAAAGCAGTAAACGTGCAAATGCAAATGCAAACAAAGAACAAGATACTAATCAACACAAAGCCAAACAATACTTAACATCATGGTTCACATCCCATCCCCCTTACGATTCTTAAGCTAGCCCCTAGCAAAAGAGAATGAGTAATAAGTAGTGATACTAGATGTTACCGAACGGTTTGGCCTCGGTTGGCTGAGAGTGGACATGTGGAAGGACTAATCATCGGGATGGTAATCCCCATAAATTCACTCCACATGTCGTTCATGAGCTCATTGGACTGACGTAGAGCCTCCTGCTGCTGCTGGATGAGTTGTTGCTGCTCCCACATTTGCTGTCTATCCTCTCGGCGATGCTCCTCGAATATCTCCCAATCGCGGTTGTGCTGGACAATGTGCTTGTCGAGGTCCTGTCGCATGGCCACGTTGTTGGCATCAATTCTGTCGAAACGGCCGTCGAGGTAGGTACGGAATTCAGAGAAGTCAAATCCTCTAGACCCCTGTGGTGCTCTAGGCGGTGCATTTGGCGCTCTATGGACAAACGGAATATCTGGGATAGGGGCTTCGCCAACATCGGCCTCCATAGCATCCTCATGATCGGAATCATTTGGCTGGAATGGTGCTCCTACATTAGCGGCGGCAGCTATGGGGTTCTTCAACTGATACCTGTTGAGCTGCACCTCAATGGTCGAGGGTGAAAGGGCAGCGACCTCGCAACCCCCCTCCTCAATATCATCGACCCCATGATATTTGTAGTAGGCTGTGATGAAGCTTGGGAAGATGAAAGGCTTCCTCTTCTTTTCCCAGTGGCGCTCGTACTCCTCATACATAATGCGCCCTATGTCGATCTGATGTTTGTCTATGAGGCAATAGAGGAGCTCGGCGTAGTAGGGATGAATCCATGTGTCATTCTTCCTAGGGATCAAGTCGGAGATGCAAAATTTCATCATCACCTTAGCTTCAATGCTAAGGTCGCTATAACTGATCCGTCCAGGTTCTCCCTCGATTTCTGGATATCGGTACTCCCTGTTGCAGATCACGTCTGTGCTGTGTCTCCCTATCCCCCTAGAGGCCCTCGAATACAGGTAGGCGTGGTCGCTCCCTGTGAATTCTTGTAGCCCAAAATGGATGAATGAAGAGATGTACTCTGGTGTCCACGGTATAATCAGGCCTCGAACTAGCACCCCATTCTTCTCCTCGAGATCCGTGTATCCATTGTAGAACTCTTGGAGGAGGCTCTCGTCGTAACCTTTGAACCTGTTGGAACTGTACCATGCCCAATTCCTTTGTGACCCCAATCGTGACAGCGTCCTATATCCCGCTCTATCTACTGCGGACTCGGGAATGTCAATCCTCCTATCTGGGATGATCGACCTTCCTCCGTCGGCCATCTCCGCCTCTAGCCTTTGACGCACCTCTATCGCAGCTACAAACAACTCGAACATATGGTGAGATGGTTGGGAGCTTGATGCTACTCCCTTCCCCTTTTTGCTAGAGCCGGCTCTCCTTGATCTTGGTGCCATGATTCCTACAAACAGCAATTAGTATCTTGTACCATGCTAAACAGACCTATGCATATGTTAATATACGAGCGAACAAACGCGTAATATTTTCAAAAATCCAACTCCTCAAAAACCCAAAGCCTAGTCTAGCTAATTCATTACGCAACATATCAATGTAACTACTACAATAACATATCACATTATGCTCTTGCTAAACAACAAATGCCTTGAATCACAAGGTTCAATCCATACCATAAAAATCAAAAATCTAGCATAAATCCTCAATTCCATCAATCATGCATTCTACCAATACATCCATCATTATCATATCAACAAATACATGTTTAAGCATGGAATTAAAGTAAGAGAGACATTTCCCTAACAAGACATATATCATCCAATTAGCAAAAATCTCAAATCATCAAACCAAGCCTAATTGAACATGTAATTGATAATGAATAACGAATCTAATCACATATAACATCAACCCATACATCATACAAGTTTAATTGAAGCATAAATCAAAAAATCCTCAAATTCAAAAAATTAGGGTTCATGTGATAATACCTCAAATTCGGAAATTGAATGAGCTAGGAAGAAATTTGTTCGGATAGAAAGATAGAGCACGTAACGGGCTTCGATTGAAGCTAAAGAACACACAAAATGATGGAAAGATGAAGAAGTTATGGAGGTTTGAAGTTATTTTGAATATGGAGGAAATTTTGGAGTTAAGAAAATGAAAATGGAGGAAAATGGGAGATTGGGGAAGAAATCCCCGATTTTCAAGTTCTGGAGGTCGTGGGGCGGTTCGCCCCACACCTGGGGCGAACCGTCCCGCGTGCTGGGCGAATCGCCCCGCACGTCCAGAGCGCGCGCGGACGAGCGACGACGTTCACGTTGGGGAGGAGGTTATCGCTGGTTATCTCTATACTTATCCTCGCTGGCATTTGCACGTTTACTGCTTTCCTAGGATAGTCTTGCATGTTTTATATGGAGTTTATTGCCGAATTTTTGAACTTTTTTATTGGGTAGATCAACTAACTATGCCTTAATCGTATGCTTCATCTCTATGAATTTGTTTGAGGTTTTTCTCGCTTGGCTTGTCACATTTATGTATTGCATTAGTTAAGCTTGGTAGTCTCGACATCACTTACTGGTGTTATCACTTAGTGGTGTTTTTTTCTCTACTGCGGTTCACGAAGGCCTTTATAATAGGATGATGCATGTTAGGGTCTTATGGTTGTTTTCCCGAGTAATTATGTACCTAGAGGTAACAAGTCTTCACCATGCTTGAGATTGCTAAATGCCTAGGAAGGAGGTAGTGTGAGGTTGTGTGATCCTTTGTTTATAACCTATTCTTCTGAATAGGGTTTGGGGAGGGGTTACACCATCATTAGACTTGTTTCTGTTTTTCATTTTCGTATCGTGAGTTTATTTTTCTTTTCCGTAAATTTTGTACTCCAACCTATTCTTCGAATAGGTTTGGGGAAGTCGTGTGAGTCATTTTGTTTCTCTTTTGTTATGCTACTGCTGGCTAAAAAATCGAAAAAAAGAAAGAAAAAATTCCAAAAAAAAAAGAGGAAAAGAAAAGAAAAAAAGAAAAAAAAAGAAAGACCCCAAAAAAGCAAAGAAGGGTCCAAAAAAGGAAGCCAAATAGCAGTTTAGCAAAGTGTTGAGTCTTTTCCATTTTTTGTAATGTTCGTAATCGTGTTGTAATTTTCTATTTTATCTTTTTTGTCTTGAGTGTCATCTGTTCTAGACCACCCTCGTCCTGCCATTCAGGAAGTGGTGAATAGCTTAAGACTTTACTTGAGAGATGGGTAGAATAGGGGAGAGTTATCTTTTATAGGGAACCCTCCTTCGTTTGATGAGAGCCAGTACTGGTTCGACCTCTTTTGAGGAAAAGTCTTAACATGGTGGAACAGCAGTAAGTCCTCAGTTTCATAGGCACGACAACCATTCGTATCTTAGCATGCTTCATTACGTCGTCACTGACTAGGTCCAGGTAGAGAATGTTACGAGAGACTATCTTGTCTTGACATAAGTGCTATGTGGATGTGTATAAGTCAATCGAGGTATTCTTCAACCTATATTCATGTTTTGATTTATATGGTTTTTGTTCATATGTTATTTGATAGATTCAGTAGATTAGTTTATTTTATTTGGCATGAGACTCCATTTGTGTCTTGCATGTTTTTTGCATTAGAGTCTAGCTTAGTTGCTTGAGGACAAGCAAAGGTTCGTTTGGGGAGTTTGATGAATGTGTATTTTACACTTTCATTCGAGTCTTTTTCACCTATTTTAGCTATCCTCTATGTTAATTTAGCTATATTTTAGTGCATTTTATTAGAATAGTGTCACGTTTCCCTTTAGATTTTATTTTACAGGTTTTGGTTGAAATTCGAAGATTTCCGGGCAATTATATTGAAGTTGACAAGGAATTGGTGTTCCAGAAGCCTATTTGGAGTATCTGAAGGTTTCCGGATAGGATTTGAAGTCTAGGGGCCGAATCTGGAGGTTAGAAGGCCACTAGAAGTCAGAAACCGAGTCCGAAAAGGGGAAGAAATCCAAAACGCGTCGAAAACGCGGAATTCCGCGAAAAAGTCCGGGCGAACGCCGCAGAGGGGGCGAACCGCCGGGTGTGTGGGGCGAACGCGCCCCAATAATTCGAAGCCTGTATATAGTGCTCAGTTTTCTCCGAAATCATACTTTTCCAGACCTACTTTCTCACCTCTCTCTGTAGTTTTAGGTAGGAACTTCACGGGGCCTGTCTGGGAGTTCGTAGCTTAGGGGACACTTTTTCATAGCGGATTGGGCTTGTAGGATCGCAATTCTTCGGAGATTGACAACCTTCGGTAACTTGTATCTTACAGTTTAATCTACTTTATTTTATATATCTTTCAATATTTTTTTTCTTCTATGATTTCTGTTGATTGCATGCCTATCGTTGGTGTAAACTTATCGTTGGTGGTAGTATGTGAATTCTTAGCGAAGGAAGATAATCATGCTAATGGCTATATCGCGCATTACACTTCCGTGCATTGCTTTATGTTCGTTGATCAGGCACAGCCTAAATTCCTCGTATGTTGTATTAATTAATTATGCACAATTGGACACTTGTCGACCTGGAACGCGAGTTTATCTCGTAGTGTTGAATATTACGGACACTTAGGACAATAGTGATTGACTTTCAGACCAATATCTTCGTAGTGCTTAGAATAATTGCAACATGATCACTAGATTGATTCAAATATCTCTATGCAAGACCGAGGAAGTTAATGCATGATTATCGACCCGTTATGCTTTAAGATCATACTATCACCAATCTCCATTATCTGCTAGAAACCCCCTTTTGCTATCTGTCTGCTGTTTTATATTCTAACTGATTGATAAAGCTTAGTTTATAGTCCTAGAACGACACTCGAGTCATTCTACTGCTACACTACGGGTTTCGTTGTAGTTTGTGGATTGCCTTTGGCTAAATAACAAATAGTATTTGATTGAATTCCGGACCCGCGACATCCGCGTTCATCAGGTGTCGTTCTCATGCGCACCTTGGTCAAGAAAGCTCTTCCCTAAAAGAACCACATCATTCATACAGCAACGCGAGCCGGCATCACTCACGAATGGTGTAAACAGAAGGGGTGTCCAGCAATCCTCATTAGCACTTCTAACAACAACCTTCCGTCCTCACAAAAGATCCATCTGCCATTGCACAATCCCTGTGTGCTTCTCTATCCTCGTCCTAGGAAACCACTCTTCTCAACGATTCAGGATGACGAAATTGTCAGACTCGAATAATCAATAAATTTGTTTAA
>CM051455.1:109281166-109300315 GCA_028274465.1 Plantago ovata | reverse complement strand
GGGTCCCGATTTTGGGACCCACTTATAGTTCTAAGGCAATTCAAACTCCAAGTAGATTTTTCCATGGTGCATATATTAATTCTAAATTAACATATCCGTTCAAATCAAACCTCTATTGTATTTCTTAAAGTATAATCTTTAATTTTATTACATAAAATAAATTATTCACGCCATTCAATTAATAATTCCAAATCATTATTGAGCCACAAACTATTATAATTAGTCCAAATCTATTAAAATCCTCAATCACAATTATTCCAATTAATTGCGACTCCATCTTCAAGGATATTCGGATAGCTGAATCACCACATAGTGTGACCCATAGGCCCATTGTATTAAGCAAATCCTATAGACTAGTCAAAAGGCATGGCCTCGACGTTTTCATTTGCAGTATTAACACATGAGAACGTTTGAGAGGTTATAAATGTGACAAGCCAAGCGAGAAAAACCTCAAACCAAGTACATAGAGATGCAGCATACGATTAATAATGCATAGTTAGTTGATCTACCCAATAAAAAAGTTCAAACATTCGGCAATAAACTCCATATAAAACATGCAAGACTATCCTAGGATGAATGTAGGAATCAACCTAAAAAAGCTAAGAAAGCAGTAAAACGTGCAAATGCAATGCAAAAAAAAACAAGATACTAATCAACACAAAGCCAAACAATACTTAACATCATGGTTCACATCCCATCCCCCCTTACGCTTCTTAAGCTAGCCCTAGCAAAAGAGATGGAGTAAAATAGTGATACAGATGTTACGAACGGTTTTGGCTCGGTTGGCTGAGAGTGGACATGTGGAAGGACTAATCATCGGGATGGTAATCCCCATAAATTCAC
Source organism: Plantago ovata (assembly GCA_028274465.1). Classification (NCBI taxonomy): domain Eukaryota; kingdom Viridiplantae; phylum Streptophyta; class Magnoliopsida; order Lamiales; family Plantaginaceae; genus Plantago; species Plantago ovata. Next base: position 109,299,472 of record CM051455.1, on the reverse strand, counting down.
TCCACATGTCGTTCATGAGCTCATTGGATGACGTAGAGCCTCCTGCTGCTGCTGGATGAGTTGTTGCTGCTCCCACATTTGCTGTCTATCCTCTCGGCGATGCGCCTCGAATATCTCCCAATCGCGGTGTGCTGGACAATGTGCTTGTCGAGGTCCTGTCGCATGGCCACGTTGTTGGCATCAATTCTGTCGAAACGGCCGTCGAGGTAGGTACGGAATTCAGAGAAGTCAAATCCTCTAGACCCCTGTGGTGCTCTAGGCGGTGCATTTGGCGCTCTATGGACAAACGGAATATCTGGGATAGGGGCTTCGCCAACATCGGCCTCCATAGCATCCTCATGATCGGAATCATTTGGCTGGAATGGTGCTCCTACATTAGCGGCGGCAGCTATGGGGTTCTTCAACTGATACCTGTTGAGCTGCACCTCAATGGTCGAGGGTGAAAGGGCAGCGACCTCGCAACCCCCCCTCCTCAATATCATCGACCCCATGATATTTGTAGTAGGCTGTGATGAAGCTTGGGAAGATGAAAGGCTTCCTCTTCTTTTCCCAGTGGCGCTCGTACTCCTCATACATAATGCGCCCTATGTCGATCTGATGTTTGTCTATGAGGCAATAGAGGAGCTCGGCGTAGTAGGGATGAATCCATGTGTCATTCTTCCTAGGGATCAAGTCGGAGATGCAAATTTCATCATCACCTTAGCTTCAATGCTAAGGTCGCTATAACTGATCCGTCCAGGTTCTCCCTCGATTTCTGGATATCGGTACTCCCTGTTGCAGATCACGTCTGTGCTGTGTCTCCCTATCCCCTAGAGGCCCTCGAATACAGGTAGGCGTGGTCGCTCCCTGTGAATTCTTGTAGCCCAAAATGGATGAATGAAGAGATGTACTCTGGTGTCCACGGTATAATCAGGCCTCGAACTAGCACCCCATTCTTCTCCTCGAGATCCGTGTATCCATTGTAGAACTCTTGGAGGAGGCTCTCGTCGTAACCTTTGAACCTGTTGGAACTGTACCATGCCCAATTCCTTTGTGACCCCAATCGTGACAGCGTCCTATATCCCGCTCTATCTACTGCGGACTCGGGAATGTCAATCCTCCTATCTGGGATGATCGACCTTCCTCCGTCGGCCATCTCCGCCTCTAGCCTTTGACGCACCTCTATCGCAGCTACAAACAACTCGAACATATGGTGAGATGGTTGGGAGCTTGATGCTACTCCCTTCCCCTTTTTGCTAGAGCCGGCTCTCCTTGATCTTGGTGCCATGATTCCTACAACAGCAATTAGTATCTTGTACCATGCTAAACAGACCTATGCATATGTTAATATACGAGCGAACAAACGCGTAATATTTTCAAAAATCCAACTCCTCAAAAACCCAAAGCCTAGTCTAGCTAATTCATTACGCAACATATCAATGTAACTACTACAATAACATATCACATTATGCTCTTGCTAAACAACAAATGCCTTGAATCACAAGGTTCAATCCATACCATAAAAATCAAAAATCTAGCATAAATCCTCAATTCCATCAATCATGCATTCTACCAATACATCCATCATTATCATATCAACAAATACATGTTTAAGCATGGAATTAAAGTAAGAGAGACATTTCCCTAACAAGACATATATCATCCAATTAGCAAAAATCTCAAATCATCAAACCAAGCCTAATTGAACATGTAATTGATAATGAATAACGAATCTAATCACATATAACATCAACCCATACATCATACAAGTTTAATTGAAGCATAAATCAAAAAATCCTCAAATTCAAAAAATTAGGGTTCATGTGATAATACCTCAAATTCGGAAATTGAATGAGCTAGGAAGAAATTTGTTCGGATAGAAAGATAGAGCACGTAACGGGCTTCGATTGAAGCTAAAGAACACACAAAATGATGGAAAGATGAAGAAGTTATGGAGGTTTGAAGTTATTTTGAATATGGAGGAAATTTTGGAGTTAAGAAAATGAAAATGGAGGAAATGGGAGATTGGGGAAGAAATCCCCGATTTTCAAGTTCTGGAGGTCGTGGGGCGGTTCGCCCCACACCTGGGGCGAACCGTCCCGCGTGCTGGGCGAATCGCCCCGCACGTCCAGAGCGCGCGCGGACGAGCGACGACGTTCACGTTTGGGGAGGAGGTTATCGCTGGTTATCTCTATACTTATCCTCGCTGGCATTTGCACGTTTACTGCTTTCCTAGGATAGTCTTGCATGTTTTATATGGAGTTTATTGCCGAATTTTTTGAACTTTTTTATTGGGTAGATCAACTAACTATGCCTTTAATCGTATGCTTCATCTCTATGAATTTGTTTGAGGTTTTTCTCGCTTGGCTTGTCACATTTATGTATTGCATTTAGTTAAGCTTGGTAGTCTCGACATCACTTACTGGTGTTATCACTTAGTGGTGTTTTCTCTACTGCGGTTCACGAAGGCCTTTATAATAGGATGATGCATGTTAGGGTCTTATGGTTGTTTTCCCGAGTAATTATGTACCTAGAGGTAACAAGTCTTCACCATGCTTTGAGATTGCTAAATGCCTAGGAAGGAGGTAGTGTGAGGTTGTGTGATCCTTTGTTTATAACCTATTCTTCTGAATAGGTTTGGGGAGGGGGTTACACCATCATTAGACTTGTTTCTGTTTTTCATTTTCGTATCGTGAGTTTATTTTTCATTTTCCGTAAATTTTGTACTCCAACCTATTCTTTCGAATAGGTTTGGGGAAGTCGTGTGAGTCATTTTGTTTCTCTTTTTGTTATGCTACTGCTGGCTAGAAAAATCGAAAAAAAAGAAAGAAAAATTCCAGAAAAAAAAGAGAAAAAGAAAAAGAAAAAAAGAAAAAAAAGAAAAGACCCCAAAAAAGCAAAGAAGGGTCCAAAAAAGGAAGCCAAATAGCAGTTTAGCAAAGTGTTGAGTCTTATTTTACATTTTTTGTAATGTTCGTAATCGTGTTGTAATTTTCTATTTTTTATCTTTTTTGTCTTGAGTGTCATCTGTTCTAGACCACCCTCGTCCTGCCATTCAGGAAGTGGTGAATAGCTTAAGACTTTACTTGAGAGATGGGTAGAATAGGGGAGAGTTATCTTTTATAGGGAACCCTCCTTCGTTTGATGAGAGCCAGTACTGGTTCGACCTCTTTTGAGGAAAAGTCTTAACATGGTGGAACAGCAGTAAGTCCTCAGTTTCATAGGCACGAGGCAACCATTCGTATCTTAGCATGCTTCATTACGTCGTCACTGACTAGGTCCAGGTAGAGAATGTTACGAGAGACTATCTTGTCTTGACATAAGTACTTATGTGGATGTGTATAAGTCAATCGAGGAATTCTTCAACCTATATTCATGTTTTGATTTATATGGTTTTTGTTCATATGTTATTTGATAGATTCAGTAGATTAGTTTATTTTATTTGGCATGAGACTCCATTTTGTGTCTTGCATGTTTTTTGCATTAGAGTCTAGCTTAGTTGCTTGAGGACAAGCAAGGGTTCGGTTTGGGGAGTTTGATGAATGTGTATTTTACACTTTCATTCGAGTCTTTTTCACCTATTTTAGCTATCCTCTATGTTAATTTAGCTATATTTTAGTGCATTTTATTAGAATAGTGTCACGTTTCCCTTTAGATTTTATTTTACAGGTTTTGGTTGAAATTCGAAGATTTCCGGGCAATTATATTGAAGTTGACAAGGAATTGGTGTTCCAGAAGCCTATTTGGAGTATCTGAAGGTTTCCGGATAGGATTTGAAGTCTAGGGGCCGAATCTGGAGGTTAGAAGGCCACTAGAAGTCAGAAACCGAGTCCGAAAAGGGGAAGAAAATCCAAAAACGCGTCGAAAATGCGGAATTCCGCGAAAAAGTCTCCGGGCGAACCGCCGCAGAGGTGGGGCGAACCGCCGGGTGTGTGGGGCGAACCGCCCCACAATAATTCGAAGCCTGTATATAGTTGCTCAGTTTTCTCCGAAAATCATACTTTTCCAGACCTACTTTCTCACCTCTCTCTGTAGTTTTAGGTAGGAACTTCACGGGGCCTGTCCTGGGAGTTCGTAGCTTAGGGGACACTTTTTCATAGCGGATTGGAGCTTGTAGGATCGCAATTCTTCGGAGATTGACAATCTTCGGTAACTTGTATCTTACAGTTTAATCTACTTATTTTATATATCTTTCAATATGTTTTCTTCTATGATTTCTGTTGATTGCATGCCTATCGTTGGTGGTAAACTTATCGTTGGTGGTAGTATGTGAATTCTTAGCGAAGGGAAGATAATCATGCTAATGGCTATATCGCGCATTACACTCCGTGTCATTGCTTTATTTCGTTGATCAGGCACAGCCTAAATTCTCGTATGTTGTATTAATTATTATGCACAATTGGACACTTGTCGACCTGGACGCGAGTTTATCTTCGTAGTGTTGAATAATTACGGAACACATTAGGACAATAGTGATTGACTTGTCAGACCAATTATCTTCGTAGTGCTTAATAATTGCAACAGGACACTAGATTGATTCAAATATCTCTATGCAAGACCGAGGAATTTATGCATGATTATCGACCCGTTATGCTTTGAAGAATCATACTATCACCAATCTCCATTATCTGTTAGAAAACCCCTTTGCTATCTGTCTGCTGTTTTTATATTCTAAATTAGATTTGATAAAGCTAGTTATAGTCCTGAGAGAACGACACTCGAGTCATTCTACTGCTACACTACGGTTTTCGTTGTAGTTGTGGATTGCCTTTGGCTAAATAACAAATATTATTTGATTGAATTCGGAGCACGACATCCGCGTTCATCAGGTGTCGTTCTCAGAGCGCACCTTGGTCAAGAAAGCTCTTCCTAAAAGAACCACATCATTCATCCCACACCGCGATGCCGGCATCACCACGAAATTGGTGTAAACAGAAGTTCCACCAATCCTCATTAGCACATTCTGAACAACACCTTCCGGCCTCACAAAGGATCCATCTGCCAATTGCACAATGGCCTTGTGCTTCTCTAGCTCTCCTAGACCACTCTTCTCAAACAGATTCATGATGAACGAAATTGTCAGACTCGAATAATCAAATAAATTTGTTTTAAGCCAAAGTGCAAATCAAAACTACACAAAACACGTAATGCAGAGGTAAGATGACCTCGATTGTCGATCTCTAGGGACTAAACTAGCTTTAACTAAATAATTATGTATAATTTCAGAAAACAAATTTATCTTAACTTGACTTAACAATATATGGAGAGAGCTTGTGATAGTATGCTCGTTCTAAGCATCAAGATCTAATTATGCATGAAAGTAAGTCGAATTAACAAACACCAAAGACAGATTTGTAGACGTGTATTTTGAAAGATTCCTATCTATACTAATACTTGGCTAAGGTTGTCAGTCTTAGTTCAAGAAGTACTTGTAATCGAAGATAGTGAAAACGATGATCTTGAATTGTCCTAGTGTTTCTAACACTTTTATACGAAGATGTTTGGCTTAGTCGGATCAAAGATTCAAATACAATCAATAAAACAAGTAAAAGACTCAGAAACTCAATCATGCATAATATAAACCCTAGCTACGAATTCACATACTATCACCAACTAGATGCTTAGGTACTCATATCAATAAGACAATCAACAATCATAATCAAAGCAATAATGAATGAAAACATGTTGAATTGAAAGATAAATAGCAGAATTGTGAGATACAAAGTTACCACCAAAGGTTGTCAATCTCTGGTGAATTGCTAAACTCACAAGCAAGGTGAGATGAATTGGTATCCTCTCTCCTCTAGCTCCAAATTCTCTAAGATACAATGGTTCTAAGAGAAAATATACCCAGAACAAGCTCTAGGGTTTAAGTCTGTAAAAATATGATGAAAGATATGAAAATTCGCAGATTTTGGAAATATATATAGTTTCTGTCGGAGGCTGAGCGGTGGACCGCCCCGTACGCGGCGGTGCGCCGGACACGCGGCGGATCGCCCCGTACACGGCGGTGTGGCGGACTGCCCCGTACGCGGCGAACCGCCTGGCACGGGCAGAGAGTTGCCCGTGCCAACTTCTTCCTCCGGATCCTCGATTTCGGCGCTTGGCACGGTTTTGAGCTCCGAAACCTGGTCTTTTGGCCTTGAAACACGTCCCGGTACTCCTCGACACACCACATGTGATCTTGTTGCACCAAAACTTCAATGTTTCGCCATGATTTACATCCAAAAGCGCGATTTTCACCTAAAACCTGAAAATAACAAAAGAAATGGAAACGTGACACTATTCTAACAAAATTCACTAAAATGCATGCAAGAGGATAGCTAAATTGGTGAAAAAGACCCGAATGATAGTGTAAAAAACACTGTCATCAAACTCCCCAAACCGAAACTTTGCTTGTCCTCAAGAAACTAGCTAGACTCTATGCAATCTACATGCAACACAAAGAGGAGTCTCATGCCAAACAAGAAGAAATAATCGATTGTATCTACCAAATGCTTATGAACAAAGACCATACAAAACATAACATGGAAGTAGGTTGAAGAATGTCTCGATTGAACCTATGCACATTCACATATGCACTTTGTTAAACAAGGGAGTCTCTCGTAACATTCTCTACCTGGACCTAGTCAATGACGACGTAATGGTGCATATAAAAATACAAATGGTTGCCCCGTGCCTATGAAACTGAGGGCTTACTACTGTTCACCAAGTGAGACTTTCCCTCAAGAGAGGTCGAACCAATACTGGCTCTCATCAAACGAAGGAGGTTCCCTAAAAGACAACTCTCCCCTATTCTACCCGACTCTTAAAGAAAAACTCTTCACCATTTCCTGAATGGCAGGATGAGGGTGGTCTAGAACAAGCCTTGGACTAGGCGACACGAGAACACAAGGAAGAATTTACAGCTCGATTATGAACTACTACAAAAGCTGAAAAATGATGCAATACTTTGCAAAAACTGATTTTTGGCTTACTTGGACCCTTCTTTTTCCTTTTTTGGGTCTTATTCTCTTTTTTTTTTTTTTTTCTTTTCCAGATTCTGGAATTCTCGATTTTTTTTCTTTTTTTTTCCTTTTTTTTTTCTTTTTTTTATAGCCAGCAGTAGCACAATGAAAGTACAATGAAAGAAAATAACAATGACACTACAACGACCTCCCCAAACCTATTCGAAAGAATAGGTTGGAGCACAAACTCACAAGAAAAAATAAAAACAAACTCAACATGACTCAACAAGACGAAAAACAAGTCATAATGAAAGTAACCCCCTTCCCAAACCTATTCGTTAGAATAGGTTTCAAACAAAGGATCACACACCTCACTCTACATCCTTCCTATGCATTTAGGAATCTCAAAAAGTAAGGTGAAGACTTGTTGTCTCTTACGTACATAATTACACGAGAATACAACCAGGGTCGTCTCTGACTTTTAGAGGCCTTGTGCAAAATTTTAGACGAGACCCAAAAGTACTAATATTAATCATAATTAAAATAAATATTGCACAACCCACAAAACTTTTAGCAAGAAAAAAGCCTTGACATATCAGTCTTGACAAGAAAAAACTTTCATCAACAACCAGCAAGTGCCTAGACAACATTATTCACCAGGAATAAGAATTAGGAAAATAGAATTATAGAAAGAACCCTAAAAAATTCAATTTAAGAGTGCACTAAATACCTTCAAACTTCAAAGATGCCCACAATTGAGATGAGATAGACCGAAATTATCAAAACTGTGACAAATCTCCATAGTTTTCTTGTTTAGTATGAGTAGATTATACCAAAATAATAGAAGATGATTGAAGTTGGGTAAAATTAAATTGCAATGCATGATGTATATATAGATTGAATTCAAACGATAATTTTTAGGAAATAGAGAAATTGATGGAGAGTTTAATGGAGGTTAAAGAAGAAAGAGGGATAAATTGGAAACTTGACCGAGAAGTCAGAGATTACAACCAAAGACTCTAACATGCAACATTTTATAAGGCCTTCGCGAACCGCAGTAGAGAAAACACCACGTAGTGATGTCGAGACTACCAAGTTTAACTAGTGCACATACAAATATGACAAGCCAAGCGAGACAAACCTCAAACTAGGGTAATTCGTGTTTCTTTCTAAGTTCGCAATGAGTCGCTAGTCTAAGTCCTTCTAGTTCTTCTTCTTGTAGCGTTCCTCTAAGATAGGAGGTGAACCTTCTTGTAGCTTCTTCGTACCTGAAATAGACTAGAGGGGGGGTTAGTGTCTCTTGCCCGGTCTGTAAGGTATCAGACCGGAGAGGCGACTTTACGAGTAGGGAGTTGTGAGGCTTCCCTTGTATGAGTAGTGAAAGTGGTGCTCGTGTGGTGTCATTAATGCTTACTGTTGAGGAGTAAATGAGGCCTTTATATACTTGAGGCCTTTCAACTTCCGGTCGCGTAGGATCACGCCACGTGTACGGCTAGGATTGAGGCCTTCCTCGGCCCAGGCCCATTAAGGGGGTCCGTGGGCCTTGGCCCAAGAGAGCAACCATGGCTGGTCGCTCTGGGGTCCTCGTGCCTTCCTTGTGCGTGGATGATGCGAGTAGTGTCCTGCTCAGTTTCTGTCAAGGAGCGTTACCTTGACGTAAGGTCTCCTCGAGCCCGAGAGATGCTCCTCGAGCCCACTGGCAGCTTTGTCCTTGTGAGGAGCTTATTTTGACGGTTGTCCTCCCAGTGATGGTCGGACCCTATGTTGGTCGATCCACACCTTAGTGACATACTTAGGTGTGGTCGTGCCCCTTGAGGGACGGCCTTTGCTTTGTCGCGCTCTTAGACCGCTCCAGTTCGTACATGCGGACTGGACATATTTCAACCCTAACATATGTCCCCCTAGTTTCCAAGTATCTTTGTAGAAGATAGTTGAGGAACTATGTTGAAGTAGAGGTCGAGCAGAGTCTCGACTAGTAGTGGGCGAAAAAAGATTTCCGTATTCGCACCTTGGTATCTTTCCCTCCTCCTATCTCTCCCTCCCCCCCCCTTTTTATAGGGTGCGAGCAGACGTTGCTCGGACCGTATGAAAAGAGGTATTTTTGCTGGGAAAAGATCGGATCCGGGTAAGTATTCCTTAGTGGAATGGAATGACTTCCTGCCGCTTTTTGCTTGCAAAGTATCTCGCGGAGAGATACTTGTGTAAAAGGAATGGAATGACTTCCTGCCGCTTTTTGCTTGCAAAGTATCTCGCGGGGAGATACTTGTGTAAAAGGAATGGAATGACTTCCTGCCGCTTTTTGCTTGCAAAGTATCTCGCGGAGAGATACTTGTGTAAAAGGAATGGAATAACTTCCTGCCGCTTTTTGCTTGCAAAGTATCTCCCGGAGAGATACTTGTGTAAAAGGAATGGAATGACTTCCTGCCGCTTTTTGCTTGCAAAGTATCTCGCGGAGAGATACTTGTGTAAAAGGAATGGAATCTCGAGGAGAGTAGCTTCATGGGCAGCTCCTCGGTCCCCTGACACGTGTCCGTCAAGTTTTCGCTTCTCTAACATTTTTCGCGATGTTGACCCGAGGAGGACAGATCATGGTCGTCGATCTGTCTCTGCGTGTCCCGAGTAGGTTGGTGCTCGCGCCGCGAGTTGATTGCCGTGGTTAGGTAATTCGTTCCGGATCCGAAAGCGTGTTCGAGCCAGAGCGGGAGCGTGGAGGGCAAAACCGGTAATTCGCCAGGCGGCCGTAATCTGGACCGTTGATCTTGGACACGTGATCGGCCCGGATGGCGCGAGGACATGCGTCGTTTCGTATCCCCGAGATACCCTTCTATAAATAGGTCAACACTCGGTCATTCCACACTTTTCGCAATCCGAATATTCATAGCTAAAAAGAGAGAGCGAGGAGAACTTCAGAGATCGACGAGTGTGAGTGATCGAGCCAAGTGACGCGCGAGGAGCTTGTTCGGTGAGCAGAATCCGATTTTCAGGCGAGTTTCTGACGTTTCCGGCCTTCTTTCCGGCTTCAAACCTTCGTCTACTCAATAACAAGTAAGTTTCCTTACTCACACTGCCCTTTCCTGCTCTTAATCGCTTCTTTTTTGCTTCGAAATGCCTTATATTTTCTGCTTTCTTGTTTTTTCGCTGTTCGGTTTGCTCTTTCGTTTCTGTTTCTGATTTCTTCCTCCCGGAATGTTGTCATCTGAGTAATGACCGGTAGATTGACGCCTGAGAACGACATTGGACTTAAAAAACAGTAAATGGACTTGTAACCGGACTTTAACGGAATCGATTTGGACCAATTTGGCTTGCATGGCCGTAGAAGTAGCTCCCCTTTTCTTTGTTGTATACCCCTTGTTGCCTCCTCATTAGCGTACGGCTGTAGAAATAACTGTAGGAAGTTTTTCGGGCGGTTGGTCGCTCGTCGATTTTTGTATATGCATGTGCTCGCTCCTGTTTTGCTGTATATGCATGTGGTCATGCTGCTCGATTTTTTACTCATGCTTTGAGCGGTTGGTCGCTCCTTGTATGCTCCTCGCTCTGCTTTTGCTTTGATGTAGAGTAACTTCTTGATTTATTTGCTCTTTCATTTTTGAGATTTTTCTCCGTTCGGGAGGTCGAACTTTAATGAACATACCTAAAAGGACCTATCGGACTACCACAAACCATCCTAACTTCTTTCTTTGCCCACCTTTAGGATGTCCGAGAGGAGCGACGACAGCCAAAACATCTCGGCCGCTGGTGAGTATGGGAGCGACCATACTACGTCGCCCGATAGTCAGACGTATCGGCGACCTTCCTCGATGATACGATAGAGGAGGCTGTCGAGGAGCCTCAGCTTGAGCGAGGTGGCGAGCGGGCTGCCGAGGAAGATGAGGAGACTGAGAGTGAAGAGGACCTCTACCTGTTGGTGAGCAGAAAGAGGCGTCGTAACGAGGACGACGACTTTATCGACGACAGGACGGAGGCTGAGGGTGGTCCCCGTAACCCTGGTGTATCTGCGGAGTTGATTACTCGCGCCGCCCAGGTCCACGGGCGTAATTATGGGGCAGTTAACGTGGTCCCTCCTGCCGATATCCGGATCGAGGAGATGGATGATACGGAGAGGCCGGAGTTGGCCTTGGCCCTTTATGAGGAGGGTGAACATTCAGCCAAGCGCGGGAAGGCTCCAATTCCCGTTCAGATCATCGATAGCGATGAGTCAGATGATGAGAGCGAGGAGGACGATGAGGCGACTTCTCCTCGGACTAGTCCCCCTTCAAAGAGGGTTAGATTCCCTCCACAAACCACTAGGAGGGCTGTGATTACCGACGAGGAGGAGGATGAAGTTCCTCCGACGATCGGGGACACCCATAGGAGTGAAGCTGGTCCGAGCACTAGGTCTCCTTCCTTCTCGGAGGGGCAAAGGCGTGCTATTAGAGATGCGAAGAGGTTCGCACGCGAGGAGGAGACCAGTTACCACTCCATTGATCCGACCACCATTGACTTTACGTTTCCGAGTGGTACCCGAGCAGCCAACCCATTCGAGGACCAGGAGGGTGAGATGCGGCGCGCTCAGATGGCCGCTGATAAGCAAAAAGCTGAGAGGAGAGCGAGTAAGCGTTCTCACTCCAGTAAATCGAAGAAGGCAAAGGTTGCCGTGGAGCCAGAGCCTAAAACTACTAAGGCTGCTGAGAAGAAGTTCACCAAGAGTGCTCGCACGGTTGACCTCCCCGATCCTCAGGGGGAGAAGAACGAGGATGGCATAATACCGACCACCTCTTCTACCGTCAAGCTCGACGAGGTTCCCACACTTAGGTGGAAGTATTCTCTCCCTGAGAATAAGTTTGACATCCTCGTGCCCAGGGAGGATCAAACTTTTTACAATGCTCCCCCCGGGTATATGGCCGTTCACTGCCTCAGCTTGGATCGAGGATGGATACTCCCCTTTTGTGATGCTTTCCGCGACATCTTCAACACATTGGGGATCGCTCCTTGGCAGCTGGTGCCAAGTGCCTTCGGCACCTTGGTATGTTTTGGAGTCTTTTGCATGAAGAGGGGGATCGAGCTGAATTTCCACAACTTCAATCAATTGTTCCGAGTCTCGATGAGCTCCGGGAACAAGTACTTTTACTATTTCAATGCTCGACCAGGCCTTGGGTTCATCATGGACGCTCCTAGCTCCTCGGGATATAAGTGGTTTCATAGGTACTTCTATATCAGGAAGAGAAGGTTGCCTAACATGACCGAGGAGGAGCTGGAGTGGGGAGTGCCGAAGCTCATGTTTCGGGGAAAGATAGCGGACAAGCATCCGTTGCCCGAGGAGTCTGATCCCTGGGTCATGGAGCTCGAGGAGCAGAATCGGGGACCCCATCCCGAGAAGTACTTTTACTGGGGGTTGGTCCTCCAGCCACTTCCGTATTTGGCGGGCCTTTCGCCTTACGCGTACACAGGGTATATCGGGAACCGATATACCCGGAAAGTCCTCTTCGGTAACTAGTTCTTCGCACTTTTTCTTCGCTTTGTACTTGTATTTTTTCTTTGCTTGCTATGTCTGTTTGTGATATGTCCTCGCTTTTTTGCTTTCCTCGTCGGTTTTTATTGCTCCTCGATCGTACTAACTTGTGTTGATTCTTTTGCAGCTTATTGGTTCCAGTGGATCATGTCGAAGACTCTGGCCGCCACGGAGGAACAGAGGAGGAAACAAAGGCTAGCCAACAAGCAGACGAAGATCCTCGGTTCTTTGAACTTGACCCCTCCCCGCAACGCCGCGCATCATCGAGATGCTTTGGTGCAGGAGGGGCTCGCTACAAGAGAGAACCCCGTAGAGGCCATCAAGAGGGCCGAGGAGGAGGCCGCTGCGAAGAGGGCCAAGGAAGCTAAGGAGGCCGAGGAGGAGGCCTTGAATACGATTGAGGCGGAGAAGAGGCCTGAGAGGCCTGCGGCGAAGAAGGGAGCGAGGAAGCTCAACCTCGGTGGTACCAATGAACCTGCCCGGAAAAAGGGTAAGGTGGCCGCTTCAGGAGATGAAGTGAAGCGGCTCATCCAGATGAGCGACCTAAATCGGGCGCACGAGCTCAGCATGTGCTCGCTCCAGGTACTTGTCTTCCTCCTTTGTGTTGTAAAATTTCTCTAAGTATAAATTTTTCTCTCCTCGCTAACTTTGTTTTCTTTTTGCAGCTCGAGAACTTGAAGGAGGCCTATGGCCAAATTGCTGCGGATAGGGCCGACATAGGGGTCGTTATCGAGGACCTCGAGAAGAAGCTGGCTGCTTCAGAGTCAAAAGCCAAGGTCTCGGAGGCTGAGGCCGGGAAGCTGAAGATAAAGGTCGAGGAGCTGGAGAAGGAGCTTTCCCGGGAGAAATCGAGGAGCAAGAGCTTCAAGGGTGCTTACGCCACTTTGTCCATTTGCATGGAAAAGTTTAAGGCAAGCATTCTGTCCTTTCTAAAAGGAAGCCGAGTCTCTGCTGCTCGAGACTTCATGTCTTCGGTCACCTACAAGTTGGCCCTGAGAGATGTACAAGTGGCATCGCGCGAGGAGGGATTCTTCTCGTGTGTTGGCCAACTAAAGAGGGTCAACATGCTTCCGGCTGATTTTGATCCCGATGACCGCGAGGACTTGCATCCCGGGCGGCGCGAGGACCTCACTCCTTACCCCGATGAGGAGATAACCGAAGAGATGCACGAGGCGTGCGAGTTTGGCGAGCTGGTGACCGACCCAGAAGTTCCTTATCCCAGCAAGCCAGCTTACCTCCCCGCCTGGGTGCCTGAGTGCTTGAGAAGCGGGATAATCTACCCGTTCGAGAAGGCAGCTCTTCGGAACGCTGCTTGGGTGAAGTTGAGCGATCCGGTCCTCGGGAGGGCGTCCGACTTCGTCGAGCCAGAGCTAACAATGTACCAAAAGGCGATCGAGGAGGCTCGGGCTTTGGAGCAATACAACGTCGAAGGCCCTGAAACGAGCACGGTTCGAGGAGGGGCTATGAGCGCGACCACCCCGGTCACTGAATTTACCGACAGCCGTACTCGCTAAGACCGGGGAGCCTCCTTGAAGACCGAGTATGCTCGGGCCTTTTGTAATCTTTTCATTTCCCGTACTTGCATTTATTTTCAAACAATTTTCATTTGGCCCTTCGTGGCACTCTTCGCAACATTTGTGCTCGGAACGTCTGCTTTGCAACGGATGCTTGTAACATAATTCTCTGTTGTTGTTTCTTCGCTACTCTTTTCTTTCAATAAAATGCACTGCTCTTCGCTTTCAATATACTTGTGTTCTTTCTAATTCCAATTTTTGTTATGACGTATAACTTGGATAGAGTAGTTAAACACGTATAAGTTAGAATCGAGAACCAATGTTCTTCGCTGCGAGCTCTTCGATCTATCAACGTAGATGCTTCTCGATCGTATTGATCACTTGAGGAAAAATTCTAAGTGTTGAACTTAGAAAAATTTCCAAGTGTTGAGTTAGAAAGACTGGAAGTCTCTCTCCTCGATCACTTCCGTCTCCTCGCTTTTTCTTCTTTGAAAGGTCTCCATAAAAATTCTCTAATAGAGTTTAGAGCGCGGGGAGGGTTCCCCTTAATCATGGAAATCGACTAGCTTTTATGTAGGTCATGTAAGCTCTCGATCGAGTAGTCTTATTTTTTGAGTATAGTAGCTCTATACTTGAACATTTTCTTGTTGAAAGAGACATTGTATTGATTTGTCGGAAATGCAATTACAATGGGGGCTCTTCGGCCAGCTTGCTTACAACAACTTTTTAACAAAAGCAAGGGGTGCCTCTCACTCGGACCAGTGAGGAATCCTCCTCGATCAATGGACCTTCCACATAAGTTTTCAAAATGCTTTTTCTCTTGACCACTTCAAGCGTAGAATCTCTGGAGGTTAGAAGTATTCCATGGATTTTTCAATACCCTTCCCTCCATGTCTTGAAGACGATAACTTCCGTTGGACCTTGCTTCAATTATCTTGTAGGGGCCTTCCCAATTGGGTTGCATTTTCCCCACTTTACCCAAGATGTCTGCTCTTCGGAGTACTAGGTCTCCTACTTGGAAGTCTCTTTCTCTCACGCCTTTGTTGTAGGTCTTCGCGATAAGTGCTTGATATCTGAGGATATTGGCCAAGGCGTTGGTCCTCGCTTCACTGATTGTCTCTAGGTCGAAGAGTCTCTCTGTATGATTGTCCTCGGGTTGGTACCCTTGGATTCTGAGGGTTTCCACCGCCACTTCTGCTGGTATGACCGCCTCGGACCCGTAAACTAGTGAGAAGGGAGTCTCTCTTGTAGCTGTTTTTGAAGTAGTGCGGTATGCCCATACCACTCCATCAAGCTCGTCGACCCAGTCCTTGTTGGTAGCGAACCTCTTCTGTAAGTTGTTGACAAGGATTTTGTTGACGGCTTCTGTTTGCCCATTGGATTGAGGATGTCCTACAGAGGTATACCTCCTCTCAATCTTCATTTCCTTGCACCATTCATTGAATCTTTGACCGCAAAATTGAGCACCATTATCCGAGATGAGGACCCTTGGCAAGCCAAATCGACACACGATGTTCCTCCATACGAAGTTCATAACTCTTTGTTCGGTGATGGTAGATACTGCCTCAACTTCCGACCACTTGCTAAAGTATTCGACCGCAACGATGATGAACTTCTTTTGACCCGTGCCTCTTGGAAAGGGACCGACTATGTCGATGCCCCATATGTCGAACGGACAAGTGATGGCAATGGGCATAAGGGGTTTCGCCGGTACGTTGATCAAATTGGCGTGCAATTGACACTCCTCGCACTTTCTCACAAATTGGGCAGCGTCTTCGCGAACAGTGGGCCAGTAGTATCCTTGTCGAATGACTTTTTGCGCGAGGGTTCTTCCTCCGGCATGGTCGCCGCAACTTCCTCGATGCATTTCTCCAAGAAGTTTTTGAACTTCGTGCTCGGCGACGCATCTCAAGTAGATTCCCTCGAAAGACCTTTTGTACAAGTAATCTCCTTGCATGATGTATCGAGGAGCTTTTCCTTTGATTCTCCTTGCTTCAGCCTTGTCACAAGGAAGGCTTCCATTTTGAGATATGTTGTTATCTCTTGCATCCAATTTGGTTGATCATCAATTGCCAAGACGTTTGGCTTTGATGACCACAGAGATGATGCGTTGATTCTCATGAGTATCACGTTCCGGGTATCAACTCCTCCGGAGGCTGAAGCATACTTTGATAGGGCATCTGCCCTTTGATTGAGATCTCTCGAGAACTTTTCAATCTCACAACTTTCGAATTTTTGGATTTCTTCCGTGATGGCGCTCTTGTACTCAGCTAGTGAGTCTTTCTTGGTTCTGAATTTCCCCGAGATTTGCTTCTCGGCCAGTTGGGAATCAGTGAAGAGATGTAGCTTCTTCACTTCCAATGACTTTGCCATACGTAGAGCTATGAGGATGGCTTCATATTCTGCTTCATTGTTGGAGACCGGGAAACTGAGAGTACGGCGTACTCTAGTTCAGCCCCTCCGGGACTCTTGAAGTATATCCCTATCCCGCCATTTTTTCCTGATGAGGATCCATCAACATGAAGAATCCAGACGTCTCCGTGGTCGACTAGCTCTTTGGGTTTTGGAGAGACGGTCCTCCGCACCCTTTGGCTCGTCGGTTTTCTCTGTCAGGAACACTTCATGCCTTTTCCTTTGGTTTGGGACATCGCCTTAAGCTCTTTTAAAGCATCCTCCAGAGCTTGCATTGGGTTGTTTTGATGGGGATGCTCTTCGACCATCATCATAGCACTCTTTGTTGCCGAAGAGTTTTCCTCCGAAGTTCCTTTTGAGGGATATTCCACTAGGAGTCGGCTATGACTTGTGCTTTCTTGGCTACGGGTGCTTGGTAGTCGATGTCGTACTCACTTAGTTCAATCGCCCACCTTGCCATTCTTCCCGAATTTTCGGGCTTTCCGAGGACTTGCTTGAGAGGTTGCTTTGTCAAAACAACAACCTTGTGAGCACCGAAGTAGGGTTTCAACCTCCTTGCAGTGTAAACGAGGGCAAAGGAAAGCCTTTCGATATCCATGTACCGCGTTTCAGCCCCGGCAAGTACTTTGCTCAAGTAGTAGATGGGCAAGTGGTCGTTTCCTTGGATTCGCACCAAAACCGAGCTGATAGCTTCCCCGGTTGCTGCTAAGTACAAATAGAGTACCTCTCCGTCCACGGGTTTTGACAATAGAGGAGGAGCGAGTAGGTATTCTTTCAGCTTCTCGAAGGCTTCCTCGCACTCCTTTGTCCACTCGAAGTGGCTGCTCTTTCTCAATACCTTGAAAAAAGGTAGATTTTTCTCGGCAGACCTTGAGATGAATCTACTCAATGCAATTGATTTTCCGACCAATTGTTGCACCTCATTGATGGACTGAGGTTGGGGAAGATCGAGGATGGCCTTTATCTTTTCGGGGTTTGCTTCTTCTATTCCTCTCTCTGTCACCATGTAGCCGAGGAACTTCCCCCTTTGACTCCAAAGGTACACTTCGCCGGGTTGAGCTTCATGCCATACTTTCTCAAGATTGAGAAGCACTTTGCCAGGTAACCTACATGTTGCTCCTCGTCTTGCTCTTGACGAGCATGTCATCGACATATACTCCATTGTTTTACCTAGCTTCCTTGAACATCTTGTTAACCAGCCTTTGGTAGGTCGCTCCGGCGTTTAAGCCAAATGGCATCACGTTGAAGCAGTACACATTGCCGTTAGCGAAGAAGGCAGGTTTTAGGCACATCATCTTTGGCCATTTTGACCTGGTAGAAGCCCTGGTATGCATCCATGAAACTCAGGAGGGCGCATCCAGCGGTGGAATCAACAAGCTGGTCGATCCGTGGGAGAGGGTATGGATCCTTCGGGCAAAACTTGTTGAGCCTTGTAAATTGTTGCACATTCGCCATTTCCCCGGACCCTCTCCACGAGGACCACATTGCATACCCAGTCTGAGTATCTCACTTCTTTGATGTGGCCAGCTTTAAAGCCTTTGTACTTCCGCTTCTATGATGGCATTATCTTCCGCACTGAAGTCTCTTCGCTTTTCTCTGATGTGGGTGATCGATGGGTCTACGTTCAGACGGTGAACGCGACACGTGGGTCGATCCCTTCAGGTCCTCGGTACTCCATGCAAGATATCGTTGTTATCCTTCAAACATTGGATGAGTTTCATCCTGACTTCAAGTGGCCATCTCTGTGCCAATTTTTGTGACCTTGTCGGCACTTCCTTCAACAATTTGGATTTCTTCTAGGGCTTCTCTTGCTTCAATTTTGTTTTCCCAAAGAATTTCTCTTTTTGGAAGAGGGTGGGACTGGTGGAATCACTTGATACCCTTAACAGCTCACTAGAGTTACCTTGTCTTTCTTCAGGATTGCTTTCTTCGCCTAAGTGACGGACTTGGCTTTTTGATTTCTCTT
>CM051455.1:109196125-109281066 GCA_028274465.1 Plantago ovata | reverse complement strand
CGGTGTGGGGGCGAACCGCCCCACAATAATTCAAGCTGTATATAGTTGCTCAGTTTTCTCGAAAAATCCATACTTTTCCAGACCTACTTTCCAACCTCTCTCTGTAGTTTTAGGTAGGCAACTTCACGGGGCTGTCCTGGGAGTTCGTAGCTTAGGGGACACTTTCATAGCGGATGGAGCTTTAGGATCGCAATTCTTCGGAGATTGACAATCTTCGGTAACTTGTATCTTACAGTTTAATCTACTTATTTTATATATCTTTCAATATGTTTCTTTCTATGATTTCTGTTGATTGCATGCCTATCGTGGTGGTAAACTTATCGTTGGTGGTAGTATGTGAATTCTTAGCGAAGGAAGATAATCATGCTAATGCTATATCGCGCATTACCACTCCGTGTCATGCTTTATTTCGTGATCAGGCACAGCCGAAATTCTCGTATGTTGTATTAATTATTATGCACAATTGGACACTTGTCGACCTGGACGCGAGTTTATCTTCGTAGTGTTGAATAATTACGGAACACATTAGGACAATAGTGATTGACTTGTCAGACCAATTATCTTCGTAGTGCTTAATAATTGCAACAGGACACTAGATTGATTCAAATATCTCTATGCAAGACCGAGGAATTTATGCATGATTATCGACCCGTTATGCTTTGAAGAATCATACTATCACCAATCTCCATTATCTGTTAGAAAAACCCCTTTGCTATCGTCTGCTGTTTTATATTCTAAATTAGATTTGATAAAGCTAGTTATAGTCCTGAGAGACGACACTCGAGTCATTCTACTGCTACACTACGGTTTTCGTTGTAGTTGTGGATTGCCTTTGGCTAAATAACAAATATTATTTGATTGAATTCGGAGCACGACATCCGCGTTCATCAGGTGTCGTTCAGAGCGCACCTTGGTCAAGAAAGCTCTTCCTAAAAGAACCACATCATTCATCCCACACCGCGATGCCGGCATCACCACGAAATTGGTGTAAACAGAAGTTCCACCAATCCTCATTAGCACATTCTGAACAACACCTTCCGGCCTCACAAAGGATCCATCTGCCAATTGCACAATGGCCTTGTGCTTCTCTAGCTCTCCTAGACCACTCTTCTCAAACAGATTCATGATGAACGAAATTGTCAGACTCGAATAATCAAATAAATTTGTTTTAAGCCAAAGTGCAAATCAAAACTACACAAAACACGTAATGCAGAGGTAAGATGACCTCGATTGTCGATCTCTAGGGACTAACTAGCTTTAACTAAATAATTATGTATAATTTCAGAAAACAATTTATCTTAACTTGACTTAACAATATATGGAGAGAGCTTGTGATAGTATGCTCGTTCTAAGCATCAAGATCTAATTATGCATGAAAGTAAGTCGAATTAACAAACACCAAAGACAGATTTGTAGACGTGTATTTGAAAGATTCCTATCTATACTAATACTTGGCTAAGGTTGTCAGTCTTAGTTCAAGAAGTACTTGTAATCGAAGATAGTGAAAACGATGATCTTGAATTGTCCTAGTGTTTCTAACACTTTATACGAAGATGTTTGGCCTAGTCGGATCAAAGATTCAAATACAATCAATAAAACAAGTAAAAGACTCAGAAACTCAATCATGCATAATATAAACCCTAGCTACGAATTCACATACTATCACCAATTAGATGCTTAGGTACTCATATCAATAAGACAATCAACATCATAATCAAAGCAATAATGAATGAAAACATGTTGAATTGAAAGATAAATAGCAGAATTGTGAGATACAAAGTTACCACCAAAGGTTGTCAATCTCTGGTGAATTGCTAAACTCACAAGCAAGGTGAGATGAATTGGTATCCTCTCTCCTCTAGCTCCAAATTCTCTAAGATACAATGGTTCTAAGAGAAAATATACCCAGAACAAGCTCTAGGGTTTAAGTCTGTAAAAATATGATGAAAGATATGAAATTCGCAGATTTTGGAAATATATATAGTTTCTGTCGGAGGCTGAGCGGTGGACCGCCCCGTACGCGGCGGTGCGCCGGACACGCGGCGGATCGCCCCGTACATGGCGGTGTGGCGGACCGCCCCGTACGCGGCGAACCGCCTGGCACGGGCAGAGAGTTGCCCGTGCCAACTTCTTCCTCCGGATCCTCGATTTCGGCGCTTGGCACGGTTTTGAGCTCCGAAACCTGGTCTTTTGGCCTTGAAACACGTCCCGGTACTCCTCGACACACCACATGTGATCTTGTTGCACCAAAACTTCAATGTTTTCGCCATGATTTACATCCAAAAGCGCGATTTTCACCTAAAACCTGAAAATAACAAAAGAAATGGAAACGTGACACTATTCTAACAAAATTCACTAAAATGCATGCAAGAGGATAGCTAAATTGGTGAAAAAGACCCGAATGATAGTGTAAAAAACACTGTCATCAAACTCCCCAAACCGAAACTTTGCTTGTCCTCAAGAAACTAGCTAGACTCTATGCAATCTACATGCAACACAAAGAGGAGTCTCATGCCAAACAAGAAGAAATAATCGATTGTATCTACCAAATGCTTATGAACAAAGACCATACAAAACATAACATGGAAGTAGGTTGAAGAATGTCTCGATTGAACCTATGCACATTCACATATGCACTTTGTTAAACAAGGGAGTCTCTCGTAACATTCTCTACCTGGACCTAGTCAATGACGACGTAATGGTGCATATAAAAATACAAATGGTTGCCCCGTGCCTATGAAACTGAGGGCTTACTACTGTTCACCAAGTGAGACTTTCCCTCAAGAGAGGTCGAACCAATACTGGCTCTCATCAAACGAAGGAGGTTCCCTAAAAGACAACTCTCCCCTATTCTACCCGACTCTTAAAGAAAAACTCTTCACCATTTCCTGAATGGCAGGTTGAGGGTGGTCTAGAACAAGCCTTGGACTAGGCGACACGAGAACACAAGGAAGAATTTACAGCTCGATTATGAACTACTACAAAAGCTGAAAAATGATGCAATACTTTGCAAAAACTGATTTTTGGCTTACTTGGACCCTTCTTTTCCTTTTTTGGGTCTTATTCTCTTTTTTTTTTTTTTCTTTTCCAGATTCTGGAATTCTCGATTTTTTTTCTTTTTTTTTCCTTTTTTTTTTCTTTTTTTTATAGCCAGCAGTAGCACAATGAAAGTACAATGAAAGAAAATAACAATGACACTACAACGACCTCCCCAAACCTATTCGAAAGAATAGGTTGGAGCACAAACTCACAAGAAAAAATAAAAACAAACTCAACATGACTCAACAAGACGAAAAACAAGTCATAATGAAAGTAACCCCCTCCCCAAACCTATTCGTTAGAATAGGTTTCAAACAAAGGATCACACACCTCACTCTACATCCTTCCTATGCATTTAGGAATCTCAAAAGCAAGGTGAAGACTTGTTGCCTCTTACGTACATAATTACACGAGAATACAACCAGGGTCGTCTCTGACTTTTAGAGGCCTTGTGCAAAATTTTAGACGAGACCCAAAAGTACTAATATTAATCATAATTAAAAAAATATTGCACAACCCACAAAACTTTTAGCAAGAAAAAAGCCTTGACATATAAGTCTTGACAAGAAAAAACTTTCATCAACAACCAGCAAGTGCCTAGACAACATTATTCACCAGGAATAAGAATTAGGAAAATAGAATTATAGAAAGAACCCTAAAAAATTCAATTTAAGAGTGCACTAAATACCTTCAAACTTCAAAGATGCCCACAATTGAGATTGAGATAGACCGAAATTATCAAAACTGTGACAAATCTCCATAGTTTTCTTGTTTAGTATGAGTAGATTATACCAAAATAATAGAAGATGATTGAAGTTGGGTAAAAATAAATTGCAATGCATGATGTATATATAGATTGAATTCAAACGATAATTTTTAGGAAATAGAGAAATTGATGGAGAGTTTAATGGAGGTTAAAGAAGAAAGAGGGATAAATTGGAAACTTGACCGACAAATCAGAGATTACGGCTAACGGTTGTGTTGAGGAAGAAGGTGAACAACTGTATGTTTTCTGATAATTCAGCTGAAATAATTTTTTTTTTTTTTTATTTTACAGAAGCCTAGTACTGGGCTTCAGTATATTGGGCCTCGAGGCCCCAAAGGAAATGTGGCCCTCTGTGCAGTTGGGCTTATTGCACAGCCTTTGGGCCGCCCCTGAATACAACCAAAGACTCTAACATGCAACATTTTATAAGGCCTTCGCGAACCGCAGTAGAGAAAACACCACGTAGTGATGTCGAGACTACCAAGTTTAACTAGTGCACATACAAATATGACAAGCCAAGCGAGACAAACCTCAAACTATTCCATAGAGATGCAATGTATGGGCAATGGTCACAAATACTTAGTCTATACAATAAAAAAATTCAAAAAATTTGGCAATAAACTCCACACAACATCATGCAAAGACTAGACTAAGGATGAATGCATACGAACAAACTAAATCCTATGAAAGCAGTAAACGTGCAAACAAAGGTACAAGATACAATACTCAACGACATAAGTCATACAATACTAACATCATGGTTCACATAACAACCCCCCACATGAAGCTCAAGCTGGTCCCCAGCAAAAGAGAATGAGGAATATAAAGTGATACTAGATGTTACCGAATGTGTGGCCTCTGTCGGCTGAGTATACCGGAATGGACATGTGAAAAGACTAGTACTTTGGGTCATAATCCCCGTAATAGTCGTTCCACATGTCAGAGAGAAGATCCTGGGACTGCTGTAGGGTCTCCTGCTGCCGGTCCAAGAGCATCTGCTGCTGCAAAATGAGTTGTCTATTGTTCCGGCGATGCCCCTCCGCGAGCTCCCAATCACTGTTGCGCTGGGCAACATATCCATCAAGAGTATGCTGCAAACCCTGTACGGTGGTGGTCAGGTTTGCAACATTGGCTTCGAACCCACGGAATCTGTCATCGAGGAAGGTCTTGAGCTCAGTAAAATTATATCCACGGGAACCACATGTGGCCCGAGGTGGCTGTTGTGACCCACTAGGAGCGGCGGTGTCTGGAATAGGGTCGGAATAGGGTCCTGATCATCTGTCTCCATGTCATCCTCATCACTCGGTGAGGAAGGTGGTGAGTCATCGGCGGCGGCAGCTAAAGGTATGGTTTGTCGAAACCTATGCTCCTGCTCAGTGATAGATGGTGAATTCAAGGTCGAGGTGAATGAGCTGGTCTTATCAATACCCTCTACCCCGTGGTACTTGCATTAGGTGGTGATCAGGCAGGGAAAGACAAAGGGCTTCCTCTTTTTGTTCCAATGCCTCTCATACTCTTCATAGATGATGTTGCCAATGTCAATATTATGCCGACCCAAAAGACAGTAGATCAGCTCTGCATACCATGGCTGAATCGAAGTATCATTGGTCCGAGGAATGAGATTGGCCATGATGAACTTCATAGCCGTCCTAGCCTCAAGGTTGAGGTCCTTCCTGTCCAGTCTCTCCGGTTTAATCCCATATGGGTACACATAATCCCTGTGGCAGATCACCTGTGTGACGCTGTCGTCGATCACCCGATTTTCCCTTGAGTACCTGTATACATGTGCACTCCCGGTGAACTCCCGTTCCCCTAAGTGGATGAAGTCTGAAATCGTCTGGGGGTTCCACGACACTAGTGTGTTCCATACAGGGATACCCCCCATGTCCGCACGGTCTGTGTATCCTATGTAGAACTCTTGAAGTAGAGATACATCGTACCCCTGGAACCGGTTGGAGGTGTACCACTTCCAGTTCCTTCTCCCCTCCAAGCTATAGAGCATTCAACACGCTGGTGTGTTAGCATTTTACGGTCACGGACTATGGAGCGAGGCTTAATTGAGACATCTTCCTCCTCAAGGTCCAGTCGAATGGAGATCGCTTGGAGCGATGGTTCATAGGAATCGCTGGCTCGGGATCTCGAGGCTGCTCCCTTTCCTTTGTTGCTCTTGGATGATCCTGCTTTCTTATTATCACGAACCATGGTACCTGAAACGCAGCAATTAGTATCTTGTACTCAACAAAAATGATATGCTAATGCAAATGCAATGTGTGCAAGTAATCGAGTGTCAACTTCGACCAACTCTACTCCCTTACCCCATGTTCTAGTCTAGCTACGTATGCTAAGAGCAATCATGCAATTCATCACAATCATGTACTATATCATAATCAAAGCTCATGCTAGACAACGAATAACCTCAAATTCATCAGGCAACATGCATACCATAGTATCGAAAATCAACGAAAATCTCACAATCTACCCAATCAAGTGTTCTACCCAATAATCTATAGTCATCATATCAATTTGCTCAAATTTAAATAGGCATGAACGAATCAAAACAATGCAATCAAGACTTAGAAATCCTAATTGAACAAAAGCCCCAATTCAATCATCCCAACGAAATTAAGCATGTAATTGATAGAGAAATCATGTAATAATCACACAAACAAGTAACCCATACATCATATAAGCTTAATTGAAGCAAAAATCAAGAAACCCCCAATTTTGAAAATTAGGGTTCTTGAGGGGTTACCTCAGATCTGGAAATCGGATGAAGTATGAAGAGATTTGTTCGGCTGAAGATGAAGAGCACGTAATGGGCTTCGATTCAAGCCAAAGAACACAAAATTTGGTGGAGAATTGGAAGAATTATGGAAGAGTGAAGAATTTTGGGATTTTTGGGGGTAAGAGGAAGAGAAAGGATGAAGAATGAGCTGAATGGGGAGGAAAATCTCGTTTTTGAGGTGTCTGGGACTATGGGGCGGACCGCCCCGGGTAGGAGGCGGTGCGCCCCACAGCACCCGAGAGCTGGAGCTCTCGGGTGTTGAGGGGCGGACCGCCCCCATGGGCGGCGGTACGCCTCCCACTTACAGAGGCTGGGGGCTGAATTTTTTCGGTCCCTCTCACAAAATTTTCACTCCAAAATATTTTCCTCACTAAAGCACTCGAAAAAATTCACTTAAAACATACAAAAAGCACAAAACAATACACAAACCACGAAAACTTATCAAAAAACAAATTGTTCGATGTATGCATGCAATGCAAGAAAGCAATAAAAACTCCGGGTTGCCTCCCGGAAAGCGCCATTGTTTAAAAAGTCTCTGACTCGACTTCTTCTCGCTCTTTGGTTCTTGTCCTTACGGGTACTAGACTTCCCCTTCATCGATCTCTTCCTCATACCCAGTACCTGAGAATGAGAAATAACATACGCAGCAGGACCAACAAAGTTAATAGCATGAGAAACATTAAAGCGAGGACTAGGATCAGATACGGCTTGCAACACATGTTGCTTGCCATCCACCTCAATGGTGCAAGTTCTCCTGTAGATGTCGATTACGGAGCGTAATTTGGTCAAGAATGTTCGCCCCAAGAGAAAAACATCACTTATCCCAGGTGTAGACGCCGGCATCACAACGAAATTGGTGTAAACAGAAGCTTCACCAATCTTGACCAATACATTCTTCACAATGCCCTCCGGTCATACAAAGGATCCATCCGCTAGTTGCACAATGGCCTTGTGCCTCGCAAGCTCTCAAACACATTCATGGGGAGCACATTAGAGCAAGATCCCGTATCTAGTGTAGCACGGACATCATCGAGACTACCAAACCCAATTTTAACATCGAAGCTATCAGGAATTGGCTTAGGATCCTCTTGCTCCTCATCACTCACATCAAAACCAAGGCCCTTTTCTTCCTCCTTAGCAAGTGGGGGTTCACCGTTTTCGCAACACTTGCACGCCGCAACCTTCTTGATGGTAATCTCCATAGGAAGATCTCCTACCAAAGTGATGGACATCGACTTCTCAGTATTGCTAGGCAACTTCCCCTGCTCTCTGCTCCCTACTTGCTCCATGGTCGATTAGCTCTTGCATCTTTTGGTGAGCAAGCCTAGTGCTTGCCTCCAATTGATCGAGCCTACTCCTCGTCTTCTCCGAAACTTCCTCATACCTCTTCATAAACCCCTGAGTATTATCAACCACCTTCTGCAAAGTGTCCAAGAGGGCAGCTGACTTGGACTTAGGTGCTTCGGTTCTAGGGGGAGGGTTCTCACAATGATCATTACCGTAGTTGAGATTACTACAGTCTTGGTTAGGTCCATAGTTCTGGTTTTGGGGTGCATAACCTTGGTTGCTACGGAACCCCTTCTTCCAATATCCACCACGAGGATTCCTACCATGTTGCCCATAGCTAGCCTCCCAAAGTTCTGCAGCAAACACCTCTTCTTCTCCTGCTTCCACCCAATAAACACCATCGTTGGCCAAATAAGACCTACACATATGAGCCCAATGCCCATAGTTGTTGCACACCCTACAAACTTCATTGGAAAGAGGCTGCCCCATCGAGCTATTAAGAGTCTGCCTCATCTCATCGGCGAAGCCATCAAATCTATCCCCACTCACACCGTTCAACTGCACCTCGGGTTTCGTTGGAGCTTCAACTACACGCCTCATGTTCATGCCCCTTGGATCCTTGAACTGAGATCCCTTCGCGAGCCTTTCAAAACACGCCCACACATCTTCGGTGGTCTCCTCACAGATATTTCCTCGGCATTGGAAATCCACAACCTGTTGGCTCTCGTATGTGAGCCCATTGTAGAAGTGCTGGACAAGATTGGAGAGTTCCATCTCATGGTGTGGGCACTTGTTCATGAGGTCCTTGTACCTCTCGAGAGCAGTGTAGATGGTCTCATCGTAGTCTTGCTTGAAACCACTGATTTGCGCATTCAGCGCGGTAGTAAGAGTACGGGGAAAATACTTCTCCATAAAAGTAGAAAACACCTTAGCCCAGGTGTCAAGTGATCCGGCTTCAAGAGAGCCTAACCATGCCTTTGCTTTATCTCCAAGACCCATTGCAAAGACCTTCATCCTCAGCTCATCATCCGTAATCCCAGCTCCAGGCCTTGGGAGATTGTTGATGAAGTCCTCAATGTCATTCAAGAATCCCATAACATCCTCCTTAGCCATCCCGTAGAATTTTGGAAGCTGCTGAAACATGTGATTTTTAATCTCCAAATCACGCGTAGCAGCAGAAAGGACAATAGCCGGACCTCTCATCCGTTCCCGGTTGGGTTGAACCCATAATTTCAAAAGTGGGTGATCCATCACAAAACCTGGATATATGTGACAGGAGTAACTCACAACCAAAAATCAGTCCTGTTAGTTCTGACCAAAATTTCGAATCAACTTCTAAACTAGACAAACAAAGATCACTTATTCCGGAAATTGAATGTTGGAAATATAAATAAGCTAAAGAGTAAAAATGAGTTAAAGTCCCCGGCAACGCCGCCAATTTGATGAACGAGATTGTCAGACTCGAACAATCAAATAAATTTGTTTTAAGCCAAAGGGCAACTCACAACTACACAAAACACGTAGTGCAAATGTAAGATGACCTCGAGTGTCGATCTCTAGGGACTAAACTAGCTTTAACTAAATAACTATATATAATTTCAGAAAACAAATTTATCTTAACTTGACTTAACAATATATGGAGAGAGCTGGTGATAGTATGCTCGTTCTAAGCATCAAGTTCTAATTATGCATGAAAGTAATTCGAATTAACAAACACCAAAGACATATTTGTAGACGTGTATTTTGAAAGCTTCCTATCTATACTAATACTTGGCTAAGGTTGTCAGTCTTAGTTCAAGCAGTACTTGTAATCGAAGATATTGAAAACGATGATCTTGAATTGTCCTAGTGTTCTAACACTTTTATACGAAGATGTTTGGCTTAGTCGGATCAAAGATTCGAATACAATCAATAAAACAAGTAAAAGACTCAGAAACTCAATCATGCATAATATGAACCCTAGCTACGAATTCACATACTATCACCAACTAGATGCTTAGCTACTCATATCAATAACACAATCAACAATCATAATCAAAGCAATAATGAATGAAAACATGTTGAATTGAAAGATAAATAGCAGAACTGTGAGATACAAAGTTACCACCAAAGGTTGTCAATCTCCGGTGAATTGCTAAACTCACAAGCAAGGTGAGATGAATTGGTGTCCAAATCTCTCTTCTAGCTCCAAATTCGCTAAGATACAATGGTTCTAAGATAAAATATACCCAGAACAAGCTCTAGGGTTTAAGTCTGTAAAAATATAATGAAAGATATGAAAATTCGCAGATTTTGGAAATATATATAGTTGCTGTCAGAGGCTGAGCGGCGAACCGCCCCGTACGCGGCGGACCGCCTGGCAGGGGCAGAGAGTTGCCCGTGCCAACTTCTTCCTTCGAATCCTCGATTTCGTCCGTTGGCACGGTTTTGAGCTCCGAAAATTGGTCTTTTAGCCTTGAAACACGTCCCGATACTCCTCGACACACCACGGGTGATCTTGTTGCACCAAAAATTCAAAGTTTCGCCATGATTTACATCCAAAAGCGCGATTTTCACCTAAAACCTAAAAATAACAAAAGAAATGGAAACGTGACACTATTCTAACAAAATGCACTAAAATGCATGCAAGAGGATAGCTAAATTGGTAAAAACGACCCGAATGATAGTGTAAAAAACATTGTCATCAATTCATTGGGAGCACATTAGAGAATGCTCCCGTATCTAGTGTAGCACGGATATCATCGAGACCACCTATCCCAACCTTAACATCAAAACTATCAGGGATTGGTTCGGGATCTTCATTCTCCTCATCACTCACATCGAATCCCAGGCCCTTATCTTCCTCCTTGGCCAATGGAGGCTCACCTTGTGCACAACACTTGCACTCAGTAACCTTCTTTCTGGGGATCTCCACAGGAAGGTCTCCTACCAAGGTTATCGACATCGACTTCTCCGTGTTACTGGGCAACTTCCCTTGCTCCCTACTTGCTCCACGGTCGATCAGTTCTTGCATCTTTTGGTGAGTAAGCCTAGTACTTGCCTCCAATTGATCAAGCCTACCCCTCGTCTTATCTAAGTCTTCTTCATACCTCTTCATAAACCTTTGGGTGTTATCCACCATCTTCTGCAAATTTTCCAAGAGAGGAGCTGACTTGGACTTAGGTGCGTCTAGCAGTAGGGTTTTCACAATGATAATTATCCTAGTTGAGATTAGTACGGTCTTGGTTGGGTCCATAGGTTTGGTTCGGAGGTGCATAACCTTGGTTGCTTCGGAACCCCTTCTTCCAATATCCACCACGCTGGTTCCTACCATCTTGCCCATAGCTACCCTCCTCATGGACTCCAAATTCTAGAGCAAACACCTCTTCTTCTCCTGCTTCTATCCAATAAACACCATCGTTTGCTAGTTCAGACCTACACATATGAGCCCCATGCCCATAGTTCTTGCATAACCTACAAACCACATTGGAAAGAGCCTGCCCCATCAAGCTCTTAAGGGCCTGCCTCATCGCATTGGCGAAGCCATCAAACCTATCCCAACTCACACCATTCAACTGCACCTCGGGTTTTGCTAGAACTTCAGTTCCACGCCTCGTGTTCATGCCCCTTGGATCTTTGAACTGAGACCCCTTCGCAAGCCTCTCAAAACACGCCCACATATCCTCGACGGTCTCCTCCCAAATATTCCCATGGCACTGGAAATCTACCATCCGTTGGCTCTGGTAGGTGAGCCCATTGTAGAAGTGTTGAACTAGATCAGAGATATCCATCCCATGGTGTGGGCACTGGTTCATGAGGTCTTTGAACCTCTCGAGAGCAGTGTAGATGGTTTCATCATAGTCTTGCTTGAAACCACTGATTTGTACCTTCAGTGCGGTAGCCAAGGTATGGGGAAAATATTTCTCCATAAAAGCAGAAAACACCTTCCCCCAGGTGTCGAGTGATCCGGCCTCCAGAGTGCCCAACCATGCTTTTGCTCTATCACCGAGTCCCATAGCAAAAACCTTCATTCGCAACTCATCATCCTTAATTCCTGCTCCAGGCCTTGGGAGATTGTTAATGAAATACTCAATGTCGTTCAAGAATCCCATAACATCCTCCTTAGCCATCCCGTAGAATTTCGGAAGCTGCTGGAACATGTGATTTTTAATCTCCAAATCACGCGTAGCAGCAGAAAAGACAATAGCTAGACCTCTCATCCGTTCCCGGTTGGGTTGAACCCATGATTTTAAAAGTGGGCGAGCCATCACAAAACCCGGATATCTGTGACAAGAGTAACTCACAACCAAAAATCAGTCCTGTTAGTTCTGACCAAAATTTGGAAATCAACTTCTAAACTAGACAAACTAAGATCACTTATTCCGGAAATTGAATGCTGGAAATATAAAGAAGTTAAAGTCCCCAGCAGCGGCGCCAATTTGATGAACGAGATTGTCACACTCGAACAATCAAATAAATTTGATTTAGACAAAGGGCAACTCACAACTACACAAAACACGTAGTGCAGAGGTAAGATGACCTCGATTGTCGATCTCTAGGGACTAAACTAGCTTTAACTAAATAACTAACTATATAAATTCAGAAAACAAATTTGACTTAGCTTGACTTAACAATATATGATGGGAGTTGGTGATAATATGCTCATTCTAAGCATCAAGTTCTAATTATGCATGAAAGTACAACTCGTACTGCTTTAAAAGTAATTCGAATTAACAAACACCAAAAACAGATTTGTAACGTGTATTTTGAAAGCTTCCTATCTATACTAATACTTGGCTGACGTTGTCAGTCTTAGTTCAAGCAGTACTTGTAATTGAAGATATTGAAAACGATGATCTTGAATTGTCCTAGTGTTTCTAACACTTTTCTACGAAGATATTGGCTTAGTCGGATCAAAGATTCGAATATAACAATAAAACAAGTAAAAGACTCAGAAACTCAATCAGGCATAATATGAACCCTAGCTACGAATTTACATACTATCACCAACTAGATGTTTAGCTACTCATATCAAAATCATAAACAACAATGGCAATCATATAAGAAAACATAGTAGAATTGAAAGATAAATAGCAGAAATTGTGAGATACAAAGTTACCACCAAAAGTTGTCAATCTCCGGTGAATTACTAAACTCACAAAGATCTAGCAAGGTGAGATCAATTGATGTCCAAATCTCTACTCAAATCTCCAAAATCGCTAAGAAACAATGGTTCTAAGAGAAAAAATACCCAGAACAAGCTCTAGGGTTTAAGTCTGAAAAATAATGATCTAAGATATGAAAATTCCCAACTTTACAAATATATATAGCTGGGTGTTGGAAGCTCCCTGGCAGACCGCTTGGTACACGGCGGACCGCCGGACACCAGGCGGACCGCCTGGCACGGGCAGAGAGTTGCCCGTGCCTTTTCTTCCTCCGGATCTTCGATTCTTGACCTTGGGCACGGTTTTGAGCTTCGAAACTTGGTCTTTTGGCATGGAAACTCGTCCCGGTACTCCTTGACACACCACGAGTGATCTCGTTGCACCAAAACTTCACTGTTTCGCCATGATTTATATCCAAAAGTGCGGTTTTCACCTAAATCCTGAAAATATCAAAGAAAATAAAAACATGGCACTATTCTAACAAAATGCACTAAAATGCATGCAAGAGGATAGCTAAATTTGTGAAAAAGACCCAAATGATAGTGTAAAAAACACTGTCATCATCTAGTAGCTCTTCTACTCATCAAAGTCTTAGACTCCCAAGTTGGAGGAATTGACCAAGTTGTCTTTAGAAGGTGGTCATTGCTGATGCATACACATGAGAATAAAACTGAGCTCAAATGGGCTAAGTACATTTTCAACAGACTTGTTGATTGTGTTACTAAGTTCAAGGTAAAGGTTGAAGACAACACAGTCTCATCTTCCTTCCCAGTGATGTATGGATTGAAAATATGCTACATCCTTGAACATTTCAGGATTCAGCTAAGAAACCCATTGCCGATTAAGAAATCAGTATGCAATGTGGGAAGAGCCTTCTACAAGCAGAATGGACCTAAGGTTGCTGACAAGAAATCAAAGAAGACAACAGCTGCAAATGTTGCTGAGACTGATAACCAGTCCATGAATGCAACAGCTGCAGATGTTGCAAATATTGGTCAGCAAGATAGGTATCCAACAACTTCAAATGTTGCTGCAGACGCCACTGCGGTTGCTGAAACTAATGCACCCAGTGAAAAATCTAAGAAGAAAAAGAGGAAAGTTAATGATGACACTCAAACTGCAGCGTCATCAGCTGATCCTATTCCTAAGAAGGCACGGACAAAGACTTACCCAAGAAAGAAAACAACGGCATGTAAGTCCGTTCCAATTGTCCATGTCATTCAGGATGATGATGTTACAGTGGTTGCTGAAAGGCAAGCCACTGCAGTAGATGTTGTTGAAGTGTTTGCAGAAGCCTTCAGCAATGTTGAAGTGTTTGCAGAAGCCTTCAACAGTCAACCTAACGTTGATACATCTGCTGAAGCGAGACCACATGGCAGTGGAAATGAAAATCCTGCCCAAGTCCTCCATATCTACATTGTAGATAATCTTGATGACAACACTCTGGAACCAGCAAGTGATATTGCTGCAGATTTGAGAAAAGATGCACTTGCTAAAAATGTTGCTGAAGAGACAGTTGTTGAAAAAGCAACTAATCCGGTCCCAGAAATTGCTGAAGCTGCAATTGCTGAAGAGCCACTTGCTGAAATTGCAATGGTTCAACTCCCAGAGGTTGCTGAAACACAACAAGAGACAGTATTTGACGACGCATCTCAAGATGCTGAGAATATTATGTTAGTAATTGTAGAAAATTACCTCTAAGGTTAACGCAGCGGAATTCAAAAATTTCCTACATGGATCATTGAACGAATGATTATTTAACATGCTCCATATAAATGACTTACCCGTTATCCAGCTTCCAGCTTCTATTAATCATTGATCTAATCATGAATTTGTTCGTCAAAGAACAATTGATGATCTTCTAAAGAACCTGACTGAATTTAGAACAGTTCTAAGCTGCCTACGTACCCTTAGGATCAAGTCAAACGTAGTTCAATTCTTCGTTGATGAATTCTCCATGGATGCTAGGAAATCCATATCCAAGATCTACATTAAGCAAAATAAGAAATCTCAAAGATCATAATAATTATAATAATTGAGAATTAATCAAAGAAGAAAAGAGTTAGGACAAATACAACCGTGTAGAAGAAACCTAAAAGATGAAGACAGCTCTCAGCCACACTGAGAGTAGCAACACGTTTCTTCATCATTAAAACTTCTGCCTGGCCGCATATGTGTTATTGACAATGACGTTTTACATGGGCCTGGCCCAGCCGGTATGTGTGCAGGCCAATTTTCTGGAGGTCACGGGTTCGAAACCCATCACTACCAATTTCATTCTTTTGGGCTTTTAACACTTGAACCTCATTCCAAATTTGTTCAAATGCACATTCTAACTTTAATTAAATTCAATGTAATTTAATCTAATTATTATTTTTTTCTTTTATTAATTAAATCTAATTTAATTAATTTACTTTCCAAGGGTATAAATTAATCCATTGAATCCAATCCAATTCAACTTAATTAATTAATTGTTTCTATCAAATAGAATATTCTCAATAATATTAAATTAAATACTTATCAATCCAATTGATATTTTATTTAATAGTGTAATTAAGTCATAGGTTTAATTATAACTTAATTAATGATTTCTATCAAATGAAATTTCCTTAGTAATAGTAAATCAAATGTTATCAATCCAATCGACATTTAATTTACTCCAATGCTTAATAGGAAAAATTATCACCTAGTTGTATGTGATATGTCCTAGATACAGTCTTTATTAAGGGCATGCGACCCTTATAAAGGGCATATATGTACTATTACATAGGTCAACGTAATATAATATATGTTTTTTGTTTGACTATTGAGTATCGCTTTCATATTTATATTACACCAGGCATACAGCATGTCATATCTCTATTTCTGTCTGTATTGATATTAAACATGTCCCCTCGGATAGATGACCGATCACACAGATAGTGGGAGCTATGTGAGTTATCATCTATCCCAAACTCTCCCTAGTCGAGGCTCATCTCGGATGTAGGGGTCTGAATGAACCAGCTGAGACTAGTATGCGTGGAGGTTATACTTGCTGGAGCAAGTGTGAGCCGATCCCACGACCACGGAACGGATTGTTGGACAATCAAGAAACGTTCCCATAACTACGCATAGTTGTTCGAAGGGTGATTACCGAACAATGGAAGTACCCACCGGACACTCCCATCGATGTGTACTCTACACTGAAGTGTCTATGGGAACAGGTAAGTTGTCGAAGTGATGCCAGTCGTCCTTTGGACTTACAGGACTTTATCATCACATTTGTTGCCCCATATCCTTGGTGGACCCGTCGATGTCAGCTCTGAATAAGCAGTTGACCCAAGACACGATCCAGGATTATGGCTACATACAAATGGGGATGATAAGTGTTTCTGTGAAGGATTCATCTCTCATGTGTAGCACAGGAGAGCACTGCTCATAGTCGTTCATAATTGTGATTGGTAAAACCGTTGGCCAGCGTATCAATATTATTACGATAGTCATAATAGATATTGGATTCACCATGCAACTCACTGAAGACGCCCGTGGATGTATTATTGGGATAGACACTTCATCGATCCTAGATGCATTCGAGTCAGTCAGATGAAGGGACGTTACCATCGCCGCATTGAGCGCAACAGACTTCGCAACGAAAGGGTTTGCTTTGGTTGCTGGATCTTAAAGCTGGAAGACTTGCTGGTAAATGAGTTCTTTCCTACAGCCATATTGAATCAAATGTTCAAATGGATTGAACTCAAGGTCCAAAGAAAGCAAAGGGAAGAATCCCTCCCAAGAAATATTGCTGGGAAATGGTTGAATCTCGAGGTCTCAGTAAGAAGAATGACCATTGGTAAGACATACAAACAAGAACCAAATCTGATCAAACCACCTGGCATCGCTTACTACTCTGACCCGGTAACAAAGAAACCTAAGAAGAAACTTGGATTGATTCCTTATGAGTACTTCTATCTCACTGCTAAGGATCAAGAAGAAGATCTTCTCTGGCTAAGGAAGATTCATCCGAAAAGCATTTCAGATACACAGCTTCTCCATGCCAGCAATTGGGACATGCATTTGTGGGTAATTAATTACATGGAAATGAATGCTGAAAAGCATCATCATACTGCCTGCAAAAACGCAAGAATTCTTCAACTACAAGTCCGTAGGCTTCTGGAAAACTACGAAAAGGATTGTGTTGAATTCACTGCACTTGCTGAAAAGAGTGTGAGAGAGATTTTGAGAAAATCCTCTGAAAGAGCTTAAGTCCCTGCAATAGTTTTTTGTTAAAGTTTTTGCTTGCTGATTCTGTTTAAGTTATCTATGCTTTTTATTGTAAACTTCTGAAAGATAACTATCAACAATGAAACTTTTGACTCTTATTGGTTTTTGATTATGCAATTTACTTATGCTTACTGTTTAATTATTCAAGTATGCTTGCATTAATCAACTGATTTATTCAACATAAGAAACCTCTAAAAGGGTAACAATTAATTTAGCCATGGATTGCTAACATCAAAAAGGGGGAAATTTGTTAGGAAACTTGTAATTTTGATGAGCAATTAACCATGCTAAATTAAGGAAAGTCCAGTAACTAGTACTCTTAAGGTCCATAGGAATTTAGAATTTTAAGGACATTGTAAAAGAGGAACGTTTGCTGAAGACTTAGATTAGGTGCTAAATAAGTTATTTCTTTTGCGTATGATGTATTTTATTTTCTGAAAAGAAAATAACTTATTGATGCTGAAGCTTATGATGTATCTTATTTTCTGAAAAGAAAATAACCTATTGAAGAATTTGCTGACGATGTACTTTGTTTATTACAAACAAACTATTGAAGCAAATAGAAACCGCTCAGAATCTTGAAGATTGTTGAAGATCTGAAGACTTGAAGATTTAGAAGATCTGAAGACTAGAAGATTGCTGAAGACTGGTATCTACAAAGGCACGTGTTGCTCAGAAAGTGAAATTTCAGCAACAGCATTGCATAAGTGAAAATCTGAAAGACAGAGTAGGTTGTGCTTGCTGAAACTGAGACTAATCACTTGCTGATGGAACATATGTGACCTCTTGCTGAAAGTACTTGAATTTGCGCTCCAATGTTACTGTTTGAATTCTATTCAAATATGCATTAAATGCAAAGCTTACACGCGGAAGGACATGAAGACTAGAAGACAAACAAAGACGTTGCTGAAAGTACAAAAGCAAGATAGTGACATGTTAAGGAACAAAAGCCTTAGGATTTGAAATTCAAACGGCTCCTTACTAACACTATAAATAGAGGTCATCCGGCAAAGAGTTGAAGTGTGTCAACAACGTGATCAAACTCTCACTTGTGCTTAAAACTCACATACATTCAAACTTTCTACATCTGCCATTGATCCGTTCCAAGACTTAAAGCTTGAAAAAGCTACTTGTGAAGAAGTAGAACAAACTCGGCTAAGAAATTAGTTAAGTGTTCTTTCTTTCGAACAAGAACAAGTCTTGACACCAGAAACAATCAAACTTGTTTACTGCAAAGTATTCCAAGTTGTGTTTCTTAGATTACTTGTTGTAACTGAATAAGTTATAATTAAGTTATCTCACCCCAAAACTCTCTAACTGAAAATACACCCTTTCAGGCGTGATATTCGGGGGGAACTTAATCGAGCATAGTTTTGCTGATTAAAAGTACCAAGTTTGGTGGAAAACAAGGTTACGTTCTCTAGTTTAGGTTGGAGACAAAGTAAGTGTGCTTTGGTTTCTGTTGAATCGCTCTAGATAGGAGATTGTAAGGAACCTCAATCATATCTTAGTGGATTCAGTCCTAGAAAGGACAAAGTGGATTAGTTGAGAGATTACGCCACTCTCAAATACCACTATAAAAGTGTTTGTGTGATTTACTTTCTGTATTTAGTTTTCAGCAAATCATATCTGTCTGTACACAGTCACTCACTTCACTTGCTGAAACGTATATGTAACGCCCCAGATTTCAGAAGCTTAAAAGGGTTGAGAACGCTACTCATACCAACAAGGTGCACCTTTCTTTTCGGGAATCCACCTAGAAGAACTTCAAAGTTAAGCGTGCTTGCTCTGGAGCAATTCTAGGATGGGTGACCCACTGGGAAGTTCCTGGTGCGCGCACGAGTGAGGACAAAGTGCGCGAATTAGAACTCGTGTTGGTCTGTGGGGCCAGCATATCACCCCGGAGAGAGCCCATGAGTAACATTTCCGGCCCGTTGGGCTGGGTCTCGGCCCGTTAGTGGGTCGGGTCGTTACAAGTGGTATCAGAGCGGGACTATCCGGAGCTGCAGGAGCTAAGTGCCATACGGGCAAAGTGCTACACTGTATGGGCGGTGGGATCCACCTCTTGATCCCGTAGGGGCCACCTCTAGAGTCCTGCACGGATGGTTGGTCTGGGGACAGCGCGCAACGAGGACGTTGCGCAATTTAAGAGGGGGTGATTGTAACGCCCCAGATTTCAGAAGCTTAAAAGGGTTGAGAACGCTACTCATACCAACAAGGTGCACCTTTCTTTTCGGGAATCCACCTAGAAGAACTTCAAAGTTAAGCGTGCTTGCTCTGGAGCAATTCTAGGATGGTGACCCACTGGGAAGTTCCTGGTGCGCGCACGAGTGAGGACAAAGTGCGCAGATTAGAACTCGTGTTGGTCTGTGGGGCCAGCATATCACCCCGGAGAGCGCCCATGAGTAACCTTGCAGGCCCGTTGGGCTGGGTCTCGGCCCGTTAGTGGGCCGGGTCGTTACAAGTGGTATCAGAGCGGGACTATACGGAACTGCAGGAGCTAAGTGCCATACGGGGCAAAGTGCTACACTGTATGGGCGGTGGGAGCCACCTCTTGATCCCTTAGGGGCCACCTCTAGAGTCCTGCACGGATGGTTGGTTTGGGGACAGCGCGCAACGAGGACGTTGCGCAATTTAAGAGGGGGTGATTGTAACGCCCCAGATTTCAGAAGCTTAAAAGGATTGAGAACTCTACTCATACCAACAAGGTGCACCTTTCTTTTCGGGAATCCACCTAGAAGAACTTCAAAGTTAAGCGTGCTTGCTCTGGAACAACTGCAGGAGCTAAGTGCCATACGGGGCAAAGTGCTACACTGTATGGGCGGTGGGAGCAACCTCTTGGTCCCGTAGGGGCCACCTCTAGAGCCCTGCACGGATGGTTGGTCTGGGGACAGCGCGCAACGAGGACGTTGCGCAATTTAAGAGGCGGTGATTGTAACGCCCCAGATTTCAGAAGCTTAAAAGGGTTGAGAACGCTACTCATACGAACAAGTTGCACCTTTCTTTTTGGGAATCCACCTAGAAGAACTTCAAAGTTAAGCGTGCTTGCTCTGGAGCAATTCTAGGATGGGTGACCTACTGGGAAGTTCCTGGTGCGCGCACGAGTGAGGACAAAGTGCGCGGATTAGAACTCGTGTTGGTCTGTGGGGCCAGCATATCACCCCGGAGAGCGCCCATGAGTAACCTTGCAGGCCCGTTGGGCTGGGTCTCGGCCCGTTAGTGGGCCGGGTCGTTACAAGTGGTATCAGAGCGGGACTATACGGAACTGCAGGAGCTAAGTGCCATACGGGGCAAAGTGCTACACTGTATGGGCGGTGGGAGCCACCTCTTGATCCCTTAGGGGCCACCTCTAGAGTCCTGCACGGATGGTTGGTTTGGGGACAGCGCGCAACGAGGACGTTGCGCAATTTAAGAGGGGGTGATTGTAACGCCCCAGATTTCAGAAGCTTAAAAGGATTGAGAACTCTACTCATACCAACAAGGTGCACCTTTCTTTTCGGGAATCCACCTAGAAGAACTTCAAAGTTAAGCGTGCTTGCTCTGGAACAACTGCAGGAGCTAAGTGCCATACGGGGCAAAGTGCTACACTGTATGGGCGGTGGGAGCCACCTCTTGGTCCCGTAGGGGCCACCTCTAGAGCCCTGCACGGATGGTTGGTCTGGGGACAGCGCGCAACGAGGACGTTGCGCAATTTAAGAGGCGGTGATTGTAACGCCCCAGATTTCAGAAGCTTAAAAGGGTTGAGAACGCTACTCATACGAACAAGTTGCACCTTTCTTTTGGGAATCCACCTAGAAGAACTTCAAAGTTAAGCGTGCTTGCTCTGGAGCAATTCTAGGATGGGTGACCTACTGGGAAGTTCCTGGTGCGCGCACGAGTGAGGACAAAGTGC
This sequence comes from Plantago ovata, assembly GCA_028274465.1. Classification (NCBI taxonomy): domain Eukaryota; kingdom Viridiplantae; phylum Streptophyta; class Magnoliopsida; order Lamiales; family Plantaginaceae; genus Plantago; species Plantago ovata. The sequence goes on along the minus strand of CM051455.1, from coordinate 109,259,893 downwards.
GCGGATTAGAACTCGTGTTGGTCTGTGGGGCCAGCATATCACCCCGGAGAGCGCCCATGAGTAACCTTGCCGGCCCGTTAGCGGACCGGGTCGTTACAAGTGGTATCAGAGCGGGACTATCCGGAACTGCAGGAGCTAAGTGCCATACGGGGCAAAGTGCTACACTGTATAGGCGGTGGGAGCCACCTCTTGATCCCGTAGGGGCCACCTCTAGAGTCCTGCACGGATGGTTGGTCTGGGGACAGCGCGCAACGAGGACGTTGCGCAATTTAAGAGGGGGTGATTGTAACGCCCCAGATTTCAGAAGCTTAAAAGGGTTGAGAACGCTACTCATACCAACAAGGTGCACCTTTCTTTTCGGGAATCCACCTAGAAGAACTTCAAAGTTAAGCGTGCTTGCTCTGGAGCAATTCTAGGATGGTGACCCACTGGGAAGTTCCTGGTGCGCGCACGAGTGAGGACAAAGTGCGCAGATTAGAACTCGTGTTGGTCTGTGGGGCCAGCATATCACCCCGGAGAGCGCCCATGAGTAACCTTGCAGGCCCGTTGGGCTGGGTCTCGGCCCGTTAGTGGGCCGGGTCGTTACAAGTGGTATCAGAGCGGGACTATACGGAACTGCAGGAGCTAAGTGCCATACGGGGCAAAGTGCTACACTGTATGGGCGGTGGGAGCCACCTCTTGATCCCTTAGGGGCCACCTCTAGAGTCCTGCACGGATGGTTGGTTTGGGGACAGCGCGCAACGAGGACGTTGCGCAATTTAAGAGGGGGTGATTGTAACGCCCCAGATTTCAGAAGCTTAAAAGGATTGAGAACTCTACTCATACCAACAAGGTGCACCTTTCTTTTCGGGAATCCACCTAGAAGAACTTCAAAGTTAAGCGTGCTTGCTCTGGAGCAACTGCAGGAGCTAAGTGCCATACGGGGCAAAGTGCTACACTGTATGGGCGGTGGGAGCCACCTCTTGGTCCCGTAGGGGCCACCTCTAGAGCCCTGCACGGATGGTTGGTCTGGGGACAGCGCGCAACGAGGACGTTGCGCAATTTAAGAGGCGGTGATTGTAACGCCCCAGATTTCAGAAGCTTAAAAGGGTTGAGAACGCTACTCATACGAACAAGTTGCACCTTTCTTTTTGGGAATCCACCTAGAAGAACTTCAAAGTTAAGCGTGCTTGCTCTGGAGCAATTCTAGGATGGGTGACCTACTGGGAAGTTCCTGGTGCGCGCACGAGTGAGGACAAAGTGCGCGGATTAGAACTCGTGTTGGTCTGTGGGGCCAGCATATCACCCCGGAGAGCGCCCATGAGTAACCTTGCCGGCCCGTTAGCGGACCGGGTCGTTACAAGTGGTATCAGAGCGGGACTATCCGGAACTGCAGGAGCTAAGTGCCATACGGGGCAAAGTGCTACACTGTATAGGCGGTGGGAGCCACCTCTTGATCCCGTAGGGGCCACCTCTAGAGTCCTGCACGGATGGTTGGTCTGGGGACAGCGCGCAACGAGGACGTTGCGCAATTTAAGAGGGGGTGATTGTAACGCCCCAGATTTCAGAAGCTTAAAAGGGTTGAGAACGCTACTCATACCAACAAGGTGCACCTTTCTTTTCGGGAATCCACCTAGAAGAACTTCAAAGTTAAGCGTGCTTGCTCTGGAGCAATTCTAGGATGGTGACCCACTGGGAAGTTCCTGGTGCGCGCACGAGTGAGGACAAAGTGCGCAGATTAGAACTCGTGTTGGTCTGTGGGGCCAGCATATCACCCCGGAGAGCGCCCATGAGTAACCTTGCAGGCCCGTTGGGCTGGGTCTCGGCCCGTTAGTGGGCCGGGTCGTTACAAGTGGTATCAGAGCGGGACTATACGGAACTGCAGGAGCTAAGTGCCATACGGGGCAAAGTGCTACACTGTATGGGCGGTGGGAGCCACCTCTTGATCCCTTAGGGGCCACCTCTAGAGTCCTGCACGGATGGTTGGTTTGGGGACAGCGCGCAACGAGGACGTTGCGCAATTTAAGAGGGGGTGATTGTAACGCCCCAGATTTCAGAAGCTTAAAAGGATTGAGAACTCTACTCATACCAACAAGGTGCACCTTTCTTTTCGGGAATCCACCTAGAAGAACTTCAAAGTTAAGCGTGCTTGCTCTGGAACAACTGCAGGAGCTAAGTGCCATACGGGGCAAAGTGCTACACTGTATGGGCGGTGGGAGCCACCTCTTGGTCCCGTAGGGGCCACCTCTAGAGCCCTGCACGGATGGTTGGTCTGGGGACAGCGCGCAACGAGGACGTTGCGCAATTTAAGAGGCGGTGATTGTAACGCCCCAGATTTCAGAAGCTTAAAAGGGTTGAGAACGCTACTCATACGAACAAGTTGCACCTTTCTTTTTGGGAATCCACCTAGAAGAACTTCAAAGTTAAGCGTGCTTGCTCTGGAGCAATTCTAGGATGGGTGACCTACTGGGAAGTTCCTGGTGCGCGCACGAGTGAGGACAAAGTGCGCGGATTAGAACTCGTGTTGGTCTGTGGGGCCAGCATATCACCCCGGAGAGCGCCCATGAGTAACCTTGCCGGCCCGTTAGCGGACCGGGTCGTTACAAGTGGTATCAGAGCGGGACTATCCGGAACTGCAGGAGCTAAGTGCCATACGGGGCAAAGTGCTACACTGTATAGGCGGTGGGAGCCACCTCTTGATCCCGTAGGGGCCACCTCTAGAGTCCTGCACGGATGGTTGGTCTGGGGACAGCGCGCAACGAGGACGTTGCGCAATTTAAGAGGGGGTGATTGTAACGCCCCAGATTTCAGAAGCTTAAAAGGGTTGAGAACGCTACTCATACCAACAAGGTGCACCTTTCTTTTCGGGAATCCACCTAGAAGAACTTCAAAGTTAAGCGTGCTTGCTCTGGAGCAATTCTAGGATGGTGACCCACTGGGAAGTTCCTGGTGCGCGCACGAGTGAGGACAAAGTGCGCAGATTAGAACTCGTGTTGGTCTGTGGGGCCAGCATATCACCCCGGAGAGCGCCCATGAGTAACCTTGCAGGCCCGTTGGGCTGGGTCTCGGCCCGTTAGTGGGCCGGGTCGTTACAAGTGGTATCAGAGCGGGACTATACGGAACTGCAGGAGCTAAGTGCCATACGGGGCAAAGTGCTACACTGTATGGGCGGTGGGAGCCACCTCTTGATCCCTTAGGGGCCACCTCTAGAGTCCTGCACGGATGGTTGGTTTGGGGACAGCGCGCAACGAGGACGTTGCGCAATTTAAGAGGGGGTGATTGTAACGCCCCAGATTTCAGAAGCTTAAAAGGATTGAGAACTCTACTCATACCAACAAGGTGCACCTTTCTTTTCGGGAATCCACCTAGAAGAACTTCAAAGTTAAGCGTGCTTGCTCTGGAGCAACTGCAGGAGCTAAGTGCCATACGGGGCAAAGTGCTACACTGTATGGGCGGTGGGAGCCACCTCTTGGTCCCGTAGGGGCCACCTCTAGAGCCCTGCACGGATGGTTGGTCTGGGGACAGCGCGCAACGAGGACGTTGCGCAATTTAAGAGGCGGTGATTGTAACGCCCCAGATTTCAGAAGCTTAAAAGGGTTGAGAACGCTACTCATACGAACAAGTTGCACCTTTCTTTTTGGGAATCCACCTAGAAGAACTTCAAAGTTAAGCGTGCTTGCTCTGGAGCAATTCTAGGATGGGTGACCTACTGGGAAGTTCCTGGTGCGCGCACGAGTGAGGACAAAGTGCGCGGATTAGAACTCGTGTTGGTCTGTGGGGCCAGCATATCACCCCGGAGAGCGCCCATGAGTAACCTTGCCGGCCCGTTAGCGGACCGGGTCGTTACAAGTGGTATCAGAGCGGGACTATCCGGAACTGCAGGAGCTAAGTGCCATACGGGGCAAAGTGCTACACTGTATAGGCGGTGGGAGCCACCTCTTGATCCCGTAGGGGCCACCTCTAGAGTCCTGCACGGATGGTTGGTCTGGGGACAGCGCGCAACGAGGACGTTGCGCAATTTAAGAGGGGGTGATTGTAACGCCCCAGATTTCAGAAGCTTAAAAGGGTTGAGAACGCTACTCATACCAACAAGGTGCACCTTTCTTTTCGGGAATCCACCTAGAAGAACTTCAAAGTTAAGCGTGCTTGCTCTGGAGCAATTCTAGGATGGTGACCCACTGGGAAGTTCCTGGTGCGCGCACGAGTGAGGACAAAGTGCGCAGATTAGAACTCGTGTTGGTCTGTGGGGCCAGCATATCACCCCGGAGAGCGCCCATGAGTAACCTTGCAGGCCCGTTGGGCTGGGTCTCGGCCCGTTAGTGGGCCGGGTCGTTACAAGTGGTATCAGAGCGGGACTATACGGAACTGCAGGAGCTAAGTGCCATACGGGGCAAAGTGCTACACTGTATGGGCGGTGGGAGCCACCTCTTGATCCCTTAGGGGCCACCTCTAGAGTCCTGCACGGATGGTTGGTTTGGGGACAGCGCGCAACGAGGACGTTGCGCAATTTAAGAGGGGGTGATTGTAACGCCCCAGATTTCAGAAGCTTAAAAGGATTGAGAACTCTACTCATACCAACAAGGTGCACCTTTCTTTTCGGGAATCCACCTAGAAGAACTTCAAAGTTAAGCGTGCTTGCTCTGGAGCAACTGCAGGAGCTAAGTGCCATACGGGGCAAAGTGCTACACTGTATGGGCGGTGGGAGCCACCTCTTGGTCCCGTAGGGGCCACCTCTAGAGCCCTGCACGGATGGTTGGTCTGGGGACAGCGCGCAACGAGGACGTTGCGCAATTTAAGAGGCGGTGATTGTAACGCCCCAGATTTCAGAAGCTTAAAAGGGTTGAGAACGCTACTCATACGAACAAGTTGCACCTTTCTTTTTGGGAATCCACCTAGAAGAACTTCAAAGTTAAGCGTGCTTGCTCTGGAGCAATTCTAGGATGGGTGACCTACTGGGAAGTTCCTGGTGCGCGCACGAGTGAGGACAAAGTGCGCGGATTAGAACTCGTGTTGGTCTGTGGGGCCAACATATCACCCCGGAGAGCGCCCATGAGTAACCTTGCCGGCCCGTTAGCGGACCGGGTCGTTACAAGTGGTATCAGAGCGGGACTATCCGGAACTGCAGGAGCTAAGTGCCATACGGGGCAAAGTGCTACACTGTATAGGCGGTGGGAGCCACCTCTTGATCCCGTAGGGGCCACCTCTAGAGTCCTGCACGGATGGTTGGTCTGGGGACAGCGCGCAACGAGGACGTTGCGCAATTTAAGAGAGGGTGATTGTAACTCCCCAGATTTCTGAAGCTTAAAAGGGTTGAGAACGCTACTCATACCAACAAGTTGCACCTTTCTTTTTGGGAATCCACCTAGAAGAACTTCAAAGTTAAGCGTGCTTGCTCTCGAGCAATTCTAGGATGGGTGACCCACTGGGAAGTTCCTGGTGTGCGCACGAGTGAGGACATAGTGCGCGGATTAGAACTCGTGTTGGTCTGTGGGGCCAGCATATCACCCCGGAGAGCGTCCATGAGTAACCTTGCCGGCCCGTTGGGCTGGGTCTCGGCCCGTTAGTGGGCCGAGTCGTTACAAGTGGTATCAGAGTGGGACTATCCGGAAGTGCAGAAGCTAAGTGCCATACGGGGCATAGTGCTACACTGTATGGGCGGTGGGAGCCACCTCTTGATCCCGTAGGGGCTACCTCTAGAGTCCTGCACGGATGGTTGGTCTGGGGACAGCGCGCAACGAGGACGTTGCGCAATTTAAGAGGGGGTGATTGTAACGCCCCAGATTTCAGAAGCTTAAAAGGGTTGAGAACGCTACTCATACCAACAAGGTGCACCTTTCTTTTTGGGAATCCACCTAGAAGAACTTCAAAGTTAAGCGTTCTTGCTCTGGAGCAATTCTAGGATGGGTGACCCACTGGGAAGTTCCTGGTGCGCGCACGAGTGAGGACAAAGTGCGCGGATTAGAACTCGTGTTGGTCTGTGGGGCCAGCATATCACCCCGGAGAGCGCCCATGAGTAACCTTGCCGGCCCGTTGGGCTGGGTCTCGGTCCGTTAGTGGGCCGGGTCGTTACAAGTGGTATAAGAGTGGGACTATCCGGAACTGCAGGAGCTAAGTGCCATACGGGGCAAAGTGCTACACTGTATGGGCGGTGGGAGCCACCTCTTGATCCCGTAGGGGCCACCTCTAGAGTCCTGCACGGATGGTTGGTCTGGGGACAGCGCGCAACGAGGACGTTGCGCAATTTAAGAGGGGGTGATTGTAACGCCCCAGATTTCAGAAGCTTAAAAGGGTTGAGAACGCTACTCATACCAACAAGGTGCACCTTTCTTTTCGGGAATCCACCTAGAAGAACTTCAAAGTTAAGCGTGCTTGCTCTGGAGCAATTGTAGGATGGGTGACCCACTGGGAAGTTCCTGGTGCGCGCACGAGTGAGGACAAAGTGCGCGGATTGGAACTCGTGTTGGTCTGTGGGGCTAGCATATCACTCCGGAGAGCGCCCATGAGTAACCTTGCCAGCCCGTTGGGCTGGGTCTCGGCCCGTTAGTGGGCCGGGTCGTTACAGTATACTTGCTGAAAAAGCACTTATTATATCAAAGACTCCCGCTCTCTGATTTTAAGTATCAGCAAACCAAGCTACTGTAAAGTAACTTACGCTTGCTGAGAAAGTTAAGTATCAGCAAACTCATTACTGAAAAGTAATAAGTACTTGCTGAGAAAGTTTTAAACGACGAAAGTTTGAAAAGACTTTTCACCCCCCCTATAGTCTTTTCTTGTTGTTTAAAGGGACCAACAGAACAAATACAACCGTGTAGAAGAAACCCAAAAGATGAAGACAGCTCTCAGCCACACTGAGAGTAGCAACACGTTTCTTCATCATTAAAACTTCGGAAAATTACATTGTGGTTATGATTTTCAAACTATATTACATATTAATGATATCAAAATTCTTCGTTTCATTATTAATGATACAAATCAAACTTAATTACATTCAAGTGACAAAAGTAGTAACTTAATTACTAATAAATTATTTTTGTTGGACAAAAGTACCATTTTCATTTATAATTAGTTTTTAATTTAATAATAGGATAATTATTGGTTAATTATCTTGATATATTACCGTGAATCTATCCTTCATCCTATATTTAGACATTTCTGAACTTTGGTAACCGATTGATCTTGTACCTAAATTTAGCATCTCCTTCTTTCATTAACTAGATTAATCTTCCAAAAATTTAGGCTGGTTTGTTCCTGTACTAAATCATTTTCTTTTCTTCTCCTCATTTTGAGTCATGATCATATATTGTATAGTATTTATTTATTTGATTGAGATAAATTTATACTTTTGTACCAGTGTTCAATTTACATGTATAACTGGTACGAAGCATATGCTTAACTTGCTCATGTACAATTTTTAAAATCATGTACCTTACAAAAATATGTATACATTTTGTTCATCCCTCATGTCTCATTGCTCCCAAGAAAGTCTCACGTACCACGGTTGGTGGTCCAACAAAAAACATGTACCAACAAGAAAAACTGAACTGTAACTTCGTTTTGGAGAGCTCCTAAGCCCCAAAACTCAGAGAAAACTCAGATTACATTGTATTTTAGCTTGGGATTCAAGGTTTTGATTTGAATTCATCCTTTGTAATCATCTACGGATAGGTTTTCTTTGCTTTCCACCGATTAGTGACAGCTTTGGTGGTAACTTGTATCACTCTCTTGTCTTGTAGTTTGATATGATGTATTCTGATTATTATTCATATGAATTGATGTCTATGTTGATGAATATGAGTAGCTAAATCTTTTGTGTTGGTGGTAGAATGTAGAATATGCATGCTATGGGTTATGTTTATGCTTACATGAGATTGTGATTCAATCTTGCTGCAAATTCCTTCATATGATTCTTAGTTGCCTATAAAATATATTCGAATTAAGTATAGTGACAAACTCTTGGTCAATGAAAGCTATAGGATTGTATGTTAGAGATTTGCAGCATGCTAGATAAATGGTGTTAGTGACAAGCACCTCTAAAGTATTGATAGTGGTCTTTTATGATGTGTGTCTTAAAGTTACCTAGATGAGTTGCTTAGCAGACTTGATCGAAGGTTTTACGCACTGAATTTGTGAGCATATTCGTAACCCATGCATGTGTTTGATTTCTACCACCAACCGTTTTCCAAACTTGATTACATCAATCTGATTTCTCGTTGCTTTGTTCAAAGAAAACCATTCTATAAACATTTTAATTCGTTGACTGAATTTACTAGCAAAAATCTCAAGCAAAGCCACGTTAGGTCCCGAGAGAACGACACTCGGGGACAACTTGCCATTGCACTCTAGTTTGTGTAGTGATAAGTGTTCTTAGGGTTTTAAACAAATTTAATTGGTGAAAAACGACATCATTAATTTGGCGCCGTCGTCGGGGACTTAACTCCTTTGGTTGGTGTTTTTGTTTTTGTTTTTTCAGCCAACATCTCTTCTTTGTCTCATTTCTGTTTTTGTTTCGTTTTGCTTGAGATACTCACTATCTTGTATTTCAGGTGAGTGCATGCCTAGAACCCGAACGGGTGGACCTATTATTGAACATTTTGTAGACGAGATCAATCGTTTGTTTCAAAGGAGAAGGAGGAATTTGAATCTCGAGTTTGAAGGAGTAGCATCTAGAGCTTCCACTTCTGATATTCAAGAAGAGTCTTCTTCTTATATTTTGGAGCCAATACTTGAATCTGTTTACTTGGAAGGTGAGATGGCGGAGAGACCTATACGTACACTTACTAAGCCTACGGTTGGGGCTAGAGGACCAGCAATTGTCCTCAATGATACCACCAGGAACTTGGAGATCAAGAATCACATGTTCCAACAACTACCCAAATTCTATGGGATGGCTAATGAGGACGTGATAGGGTACTTGAATGAGCTCGAGAACTTTTTTCTCCATCTCGGGCGACCAGGAGCTGGTGTTACGGATGATGATCTCCGCATGAAGGTCTTTTCTATGGGGCTAGGCGATCGTGCAAAGGCTTGGCTCAATACTTTGGAGGCCGGGTCTTTGACAACATGGGATCTATATTTTGATAAGTTCATGGAGCGTTACCACCCCGCTTCCAAGACAATGGCTATGAAGAGCCAAATTAGCTCCTTCGAGCAGAGGTACGATGAGCCTTTCCACGAGGCCTATGATCGTTTCATGGGGTTGCATCATTGATGCCCACATAACGGGTATGATAAAGGTCAGCTTCTCCAGTTCTTTTACAATGGTTTACATCCTGAGATTCAATCTCAAGTGTATAGTATTTGTGGAGGTAGTATGGGGGAGTTGCTTCCTTCTCAAGCCCAAGTGAAGCTGGACATGATGTACCGGAATTCCCAAAACCGGAATGTGAGGGCTCGTGTGCTCCAAAAGGAGCAAAGAGGTGAGGCCAAGGTAGCAGTGGAACAAAATGCCTTCGATGGGTTCGCCCATGAAGTGAAGCAAGCTTTGAGGCAAAGCGTTCCTTCTCCTTCTACGGAAGTTTGTGGTGTGTGCAAGAACTATGGGCACCCGGCCTACTTATGCCGTTCTGAATTTGCTAGAGAGCAATATATCACGAACGATGTCCGTCAAGAAGTATATGCTGCTGAAGGAGAGCAAGTAGTTGGAGATGTGAACTACAGGCAAGGTTATGGCAATGTGATGCCACAAAACCGTGGACCCGAGGTGGGTACCAGAATCAAGGCAACCGTGGTTATCTTCACAACCTGGATCAAAATGCCTATGGGCCTAATCAAGATAGAAGTCGTCTCAGCTATGGGAACAATTGGTATGAAGGAGCACCGCCTTCTAATCCCACACCCCCACCTCCGGTTGCTAGTTCAGGACCGCAAGGTGGTGGGGTGCTCCCTTCTCCTCTTGTTACTTCACTCAATGATCTGATTATGAAGACGAACAAATTCATAGAGCATTACTATCGTAATGAGGCTACTAACAATCAACGCTTTGATAAGCTTGAGGCTAGTAGTAGCAGCCTCCATAAGAAGCTACAAGAGCTTATAGATCGAGGGGCTAGTAGAGAGCAAGGGAAGTTTCCTGGAAACACGGAGAAGGCTATGACCATAACCGTGGTGACTGATTTGCCCGTAGAGATCACGGTTGTGAGAGACAATGCACTAGTTGAGGTGCCAAGTTGCAAGATAACTGAAACTTGCAAGGTGAGTGAGGAGCTTGAGACTCCTAAGGTGGTTGTGGAAGAGAAAGTGGTCGCACAATCTGATGCGATAGTGGAAGAAGTGAATGAAAACTCATCGTCTGAGGATGAGTTGGTGGATATGGTGGAAGTGCCCTTCCAAGAGAGCTTTGATGTGGAAATCGGCTTGGGTAAGAAGGATGGAATAGTGGCAACTCTAGACACGGGAGCGGGTGTGAATGTTATACCCGTGAACGTGTATGAAGAGTCGGGTTTGTCTGGCTTGAGACCTATGAAATGCATGGTGCAATTAGCGGATGGGTCCATGAAAAAGCCGTTGGGTGTGATTGAGAACTTGGCGGTGAGGGTTGCCGGTGTAGAGGTGAAGACTAATTTCATCGTTATGCCTACATCTTCTGCTAAGCTCAAGGATGTGGTTCTCTTGGGTAGAGCCTTCATCAATAAAGTACATATGGTGATAGACATGTACCGTCGTACATGTAGCTTCGAGGTAAATGGCAAGCAACATACGTTGCGAGCCATAATTAATTCATGTGCTCATGTTGATACTAACGAACTTGTAGGATTCTTTGGTCCTCTTTATGTTCGTTAAGATGTGCAGGGACTTGGTGCTTTGAAGAGCACTTGGACGGGGAAGTCTAGTACCCGATGCAAAATTGATCCCGCATGAGCTAAGACGAGTCGAGCCAACAACTTTTAAACGAAGGCGATTCTCGGGAGGCAACCCGAGGTTGTAGGTACTTGCATATAGATTAGAAGCACGTTTAAATTTTGTTTCGTTGTTTAGACAAGGTTTTTGGGGTGAAAATTTAGCAAAAGTCGAAAAAAAATTGATTTGGGAGCTTCAGGTCCCAAGCGAACCGCTTGGAAACCCCAAGCGGTCCGCTTGGATTTCCAGTAAGAATTTCGTTCTTACTGGAAATCCACGCCGGAGCGGTCCGCTTGAATTTCCAGTAAGAATGAAAATTCTTACTGGAAATCCAAGTGGAGCGCTTGGGAGTTCCCAAGCGGACCGCTTGCCAAGCGCTTCGCTTGGGACGCCCAAGCGCTTCGCTTGGCTTTCCTTAAGAAAGCTAAGCGGGGCACTTGTGTTTCAAAGCCCCCCACTTCGTTTTTCTTCCTCCATTGCCGATTTAGCACCCCAAAAATCTCAATCTCTCTCAATTCTCCACCAATTCTTGCAATCTTGTGCATTTTACAAAGCCCATCACCCCCTCTATCATCTAAACCGATCAAATTTCACGTTTGAAGCATCCATAACAAGGAATCAAAGGTACCTCTCATGAACCCTAACTTTCTTGAATTTGGGATTTTATCTTAATTAGCTTCAATTGTGTTATGCATTGGTGAATTAGAGTTTGATTATGATTGTTGAGCATGTTTCTTACTAGATGTGATGTCTAAATTCGAATTTTACTCCTCTTGATCTATGATGAACTCTAGTGCTCGAATTTTTGCTATGTAATTGTTTGATGATTGTTAGCCTTGAATTTGAGTTATGTTATGATTCGAATTTTTGCTATGTAATTGTTTGATGATTGTTAGCCTTGAATTTGAGTTATGTTATGATTATGGTGATGTTGTGATTGCATAAGAATGTGTAGGATTGGTTGGGTAGTTCTAATGGCGAGTTTGTTTGCTTGGTTTGATTCGAATAAGCTAATCGTAACGAAGTGTAAAAGCTTCTCGATTCGCTATGTTTGAATTTTAGCAAGCCTTAAAACTCGTTAAAAAGAACACTTGAGTGAGTTTTGACGTCTAAGAGTCGACTTGTTGCGTTATGACTTGTTTTAAACGAAGAACGTATACTTGTCTTAGAGTAGAAGTAGATTGTTTGGTAGTAGTGTAAGAGTCTAAGTCTCATTGTCTCTTGAAGTTATCTAATAAGATTATTCTAGGTACAATGGCATCAAGAAGAACCAAGAGATCAAGGGGAGAAGGGACCTCGAGTGCCCAACAAGCGGCCACACTCGGCGAGTATCACCAATCGGGGAGGGCAAGGCAATTCGAAGCGAGTTTCCATGCCCACAAGCACACGTACATTTCTGAGAGGAGCATTCACTTCACGGCTGGTGAGAGCGAGTTGGATGGTGCCAGAGTGCTCAACAAGCTCATTACTGAGCGAGGCTGGAAGTACTATGGTGAGGTCATGCCAAATTGGGTCCAAGAGGTAGTGGAGGACTTCTACATTGCCTTCACGGATTACAATGAATGGACCGGTGAGGTTCCCGTCCGCGGTGTTGGGGTCGAGTTTACTCCTTTGAGCATTACTAGCTTCATTATGCGATTGGATAGGCCACTGGCGCGGGATCCAAACCGCCAGCCTGTATCCAACGAGAGATTTGATCCCGCGGACCTCTATGTCTACGACCGGGAGTCTGATCATTACCCCATGGAGGTACTGAATGGAATTACCGTGGAAGATTTTGAATTGCCTGATGAACCACCGCGGATTTTGCGCCACAACGATCTCACATTCGAGGCAAGGATGATGTTGAAGTTTGTTCAAGCCAATCTGATTCCTAGCACACATGATTCTGAGGTTCAGTCCTATTACGGATTCCTAGTCTATGCTCTCTTGCATGATTTGCCTCTCACTCCTGGCATCGTCATCTTCAAGGAATTCAAGCGCCGCCGCAATGCAAACCGGAAGCTTGCCTTTGGTAACTTGATCACGGGCATGTGCAAGGAGGCCGGAGTTCCCGACCTCGTACTGGACAAGAAGCAAAAGAAATCCATCAACATTGATACGTACAATGAGATGTATGGGACTTGGTGCACTCAGCAAGGAGAACCCATGCAACCAAGAGTTACGCGCCATGTGACACCTCCTCCACCTCCACCTACGGCCGGACAAGGAAGCTTCGACTTCTCGGGATTCAACCAGATCTTGGTCGATCAGTTTGGTAACTTCCAAACCACCATGTTGGAGGCTCAGTCGACCCAGCTTACCGAGCAATTCCGGGGATTTGAGGAGCGCGAAGTCAAGAGGTGGGAGGACTTCCGTGTGATGGAGGAGCAGCGTTGGGATGATTACCAAGGGCGTGTAGATCAGCGTTGGGAAGCCGCCCGAGCAGAGGACACTAGACGTTGGAGAGCCCACTAGGAGGAGATGGTGAACCGCCATGATGCCCTAGCTCGCCGAATTCCGAGGTACCCTTTCCATGATCAGACCGGTGGTAGTGGGAGTACCTTTCCCAACACCCCCTACGACTCCTCCTCCTAGAGACACCAGCCGACAGAGGCCACATTTATCGGTAGTATTTGTATATTATTGTTATTTGGGCTTGTTTACTATTGTTGGTTGAAACTCTATTTCGATTTGGTTGTATGATGTTTAGACTTATGACTCTTGTACTCTTTATTTGTTTTTGTAGTTGTGGCCTGTGTGCCTTTTGTCGTGATTAGTTTAGTCTAGTTTTTGTCTTGGGGCCTTAGGTGATTAAGATAGGAAAAAACATCGAAAATCTGGAAACAGGGCCAAGCGAAGCGCTTGGAAGGGCCAAGCGGTCCGCTTGAAATTCCAGGAAGTTTTGCAACTTCCTGGAAATTCAAGTGGAGCGCCTGGAGCCTCCCAAGCGCACCGCTTGACCAAGCGAACCGCTTGGCAGGAGCCAAGCGGTCCGCCTGGACCCTGTACCCAGATTTTCCTCGTTTTTTCCATTCTTCTCACCTTTGCGCACCCGTTTTCACTTGTTTCTTGAGTCTTTTCAGGTACTACTATTATATAGGAGATTGGACACGAACCTTTATCTCAGGGAAGTGTACTTTCAATCCAATTTTTCCTTTTCATTCAACTCTTCTTTGCTCGAGGACGAGCAAAAGTTTAGGTTTGGGGAGGGGGTATTGGATTTTCCGTACTATATGCTTGTGTGGTTCGTACATGCCTGATTTTACTCAAGTTCATGTGATTTGTCGTGTTTTTTCAATTTTTTGCATGCATATCATCCCTAGATTAGTTGTTGCACGTTGTTGTGTGTGGAGTTTATTGCCAAGTCTTTTGAACTTTTTTATTGAGTAGACTAAGTGTTTATGACCATTGATCATATGTTGCATCACTTTGCAAGTAGTTTGAGGCATGTCTCGCTTGGTTTGTCACATTCGCATGTGCACTAGTTAAGCTAAGTAGTCTCGACATCACCTTGAGTGGTGTTTCTTCTGCTGCGGTTCACGATGGCCTTATAAAATGATGCATGTTAGAGTCTATGGTTGTAACCCGTGTAATTATGTACGTAAGAGGCGACAAGTTCTTCACCTCGATTAGAGATTGCCAAATGCCTAGGAAGGAGGTAGTGTGAGGTGTGCGATTCCTTGTATTAAACCTATTCTATCGAATAGGTTTGGGGAGGGGGTTGCTTCTTTGATCTTGTTTTTCGTATTTGAGTCGTTGTAAAGTTTCCTTTTTCTTTTTCTTTTTGTTTTGTGTCCCAACCTATTCTTTCGAATAGGTTTGGGGAGGTGTCTTTGTAAAAGAGTCTTTCCTTTTTTCCTTTTCGTCTTTGTGCTCAAACCTATTCTTTCGAATAGGTTTGGGGAGGTGCTTTTGACACTTAGTACTGCTGCTTGCCCCTATATAAAAGAAAAAAAAAGAGAAAAAGAAAAGAAGAAAAAAGAGGAAAGAAAAAGAGAAAATAAAGGAAAAAAGAGAAAAGAAAAAAAGGAAAAGAGAAGAAAGAAAATAAAGAATAAGACCCAAAAGCAAAAGAAGGGTCGTTGCAAGCCAAGAGCAGTCTAGTAAAGTGTCAAGTGTCATGTAAATATTTGTTTTTGAAGTGTCGAGTTGTAAATTCTATCTTTCGTTTCGTGTCGCCTTGACCACCCTCGTCTTGCTATTCAAGAAGTGGTTGAAAGAGACTCATTCTTGAGAGTCTGGGTAGAATAGGGGAGTGTTATCTTTCTAAGGGAACCCTCCTTCGTTTGATGAGAACCAGTATTGGTTCGCCCTCTCTTGAGGAAAAGTCTCGCTTGGTGAACAGTAGTAAGCCCTCGGTTTCATAGGCACGGGTCAATTGTAGTATGATAACATGCATCATTGTGTCGTCACTGACCAGGTCCAGGTAGAAGATGTTACGTGAGACTCCTTTGTTTAACCAAGTGCACTTGAGAATGTGTATATTCGCAATCGAGGCATACTTCAACCTATTTGCATGTCATGCTCATTTGGTTTTGTTCATAAGGATTTGGTAGATTCAATAGATTAGTTCACTTTACTTGGCATGAGACTCCTTTTGTGTTGCATTTAGGATAATTTGTTGCTTGAGGACAAGCAAAGGTTTGGTTTGGGGAGTTTGATGAACGTATTTTTGACGCGTTCATCTTGTCTTTTTTACCTTCTTTTGCTATCTTCTAGCCTTGTTTTTTGGTTAGTTTTGTAGAATAGTGTCACGTTTTGTGTTTTCTGCATCTTCAGGCACTTAGGTACGAAACGGCGTTTTTGGAGCTAAAAACGAGCCTTTTTGATGGAAAAGATGGCCCCGTTGAAGTTCCCCAATCTCCGTGGCTTGTTCGTAAGTGTTTGAGTTTCAATAAGCATCGAGAAGGATGAGTCCAAGGCACCCGAGGGCCATGCGAGGGCAAAAAGATTGAGTTTGAAGACAAAAATCTGCCCAGGAGCCAAGCTAAGCGCCTGGAATAGTGAAGCGTTCCGCTTCATTTTCCAGGAGCTTTGGCACAGAAGCCAAGCGAAGCGCTTGGTGTGCCAAAGCGCTTCGATTGCCAAGCGCTCCGCTTGGCTTCTCCAAGCGGTCCGCTTGGCAGCGGTTACATTTCTGGATTTTCCTTCTTAGATCTGATCTTTGGTCATTTTTTGAATATCTTTTGAACTGTAACTTCATTTTGGAGAGCTCCTAAGCCCCAAAACTCAGAGAAAACTCACATTACTTTGTATTTTAGCTTGGGATTCAAGGTTTTGATTGGAATTCATCCTTTGTAATCATCTACGGAGAGGTTTTCTTTGATTTCCACCGATTAGTGACAGCTTTGGTGGTAACTTGTATCACTCTCTTGTCTTGTAGTTTGATATGATGTATTCTGATTATTATTCATATGAATTGATGTATATGTTGATGAATATGAGTAGCTAAATCTTTTGTGTTGGTGGTAGAATGTAGAATATGCATGCTATGGGTTATGTTTATGCTTACATGAGATTGTGATTCAATCTTGCTGCAAATTCCTTCATATGATTCTTAGTTGCATATAAAATATATTCGAATTGAGTATAGTGACAAACTCTTGGTCAATGAAAGCTATAGGATTGTATGTTAGAGATTTGCAGCATGCTAGATAAATGGTGTTGGTGACAAGCACCTCTAAAGTATTGATAGTGGTCTTTTATGATGTGTGTCTTAAAGTTACCTAGACGAGTTGCTTAGCAGACTCGATCGAAGGTTTTACGCACTGAACTTGTGAGCATAATCGTAACCCATGCATGTGTATTTGATTTCTACCACCAACCGTTTTCCAAACTTGATTACATCAATCTGATTTCTCGTTGCTTTGTTCAAAGAAAACCATTCTATAAACATTTGAACTCGTTGACTGAAATTACTAGCAAATACCTCAAGCAAAGCCACGTTAGGTCCCGAGAGAACGACACTCAAGGACAACTTGCCATTGCACTCTAGTTTGTGTAGTGATAAGTGTTCTTAGGCTTTTAAACAAATTTAATTGGTGAAAAACATCATCATCAATACATGAACCAAAAGAGAACATAGTACTGAAAATCCAATGACTCCTCCCCAAACCTAAACTTTTGCTCATCCTCGAGCAAAGAAAAGTTGATACGAAAGGAAAAATTAGATTGAAAGTACACTTCCCTGAGATAAAGGTTCGTGTCCAACTCCTATAAATGAGTAGTACCTGAAAGGATTCAAGAAACAAGTGAAAATGGAGGCCCATAGGTGGAAGAAAAGGCGAAAAAAACTAGGATTTTTGGGGGTTAGGACAAAGGGGGCCGCTTGCCAGGAGCCAAGCGACCCGCTTGGAGCCATCCAAGCGCCCCGCTTGGACACTGACGAATTCCAGAGAGTTTGTCAGTTCCCAGGCGGACTGCTTGGGATTTCCAAGCAGCTCGCTTGAGCCTGATCAAACTCTCTGGAAATTGACACAATTTCCAGGCGGAGGGCTTGGGGTCTCCAAGCGCCCCGCTTGGAAACTGACGAATTCCATAGGGTTTGTCAGTTCTGAGGCGGACCGCTTGGGATTTCCAAGCGGCTCGCTTGAGCCTGACCAAACTCTCTGGAATTTGGGTCAGTTTCCAAGCGGAGGGCTTGGTGTCTCCAAACGGTCCACTTAACATGTACTACAAAATTCTTTATTCTTTCGCTTTTTAATCTAACCTATGGACCAAGACAAATGCAAACGGAATGAAAAACAAGACATCTATCTAATGAAAAGGAATCTAACTAAATGCAAAACACTACCACCTCGGGTTGCCTCCCGAGAAGCGCCTTTGTTTACATGTCGTTGGCTCGACTCTTCAAGGCTCAGTTGGGGTTGAATTCATATTGGGTACTAGAATTCCCCATAAACGCCCTCTTTAATCGGTGAAATCCCTGCACATTTGAACGAAGAAATAGAGGACCAAAGTATCCTGTAAGTTTGTTAGTGCAAGTCTTATCAACACATGAATTAACAATGGCTCGCAACATGTGTCGCTTGCCATCTACCTCAAAACTACATGTATGACGGTGCATGTCAATCACCATGTGCACCTTATTGATGAAGACTCTTCCCAACAGGACCACATCCTTAAGCTTGGCTTCTGAAGTCGGCATGACTATGAAGCTCGTCTTCATCTCAACACATCAACTCTCACAACCAAGTCCTCGAGAACTCCCAAAGGTCTCCTCATAGACCCATCAGCAAGTTGAACCATAACTTTCATTGGCTTCAAACCAGTCCACCAGGACTCTTCATACACGTTCATTGGTAAGACATTGATTCCATCTCCCGTGTAGCCAATATACCATCCTTTGTGCCAAAACCGATATCCACATTGAAGCTTTCAAGTGCGGGTACTTCCACCATCTCATCCTCAGACGATGAGTTTTCCTCTTCAATATGCGAAGCTTCTTCCTCAACCATAGATGACTTAGGCTCCTTGTTAGCAACGCAAGGCTCAGAGATTTTCTTGCTACTTGGCACCTCTACTCGTGCTCCTTGTCTTGTGACCGTGACCTCAACTGGAATATCAGTCACCACCATGATGGCCATAGCTCTCTCGGTATTACCCAAAAGCGTCTCTTGCTCACGACTAGCTCCTTTATCAATGAGATCTTGTAGCTTCTTGTTGAGAGAAGAAGTACTAGCCTCCAAGTTCTCAAACCGCTTCTCGTTCATAGCCTGATTCTTGTAATAAGATTTCATAAACTTGTCGGTCTTTTGTACCAAGCTTTGCACCATAGCAAGCAAAGAAGATGGACCATATCCTGGTGTCCCATAATTTACCTCAGCATGTTGAGAATGATTGATAAATTCTTGCTCATGGTAATCATCACGAGCCACTTGTTCTTAAAAAACTGCCTTGGGTTCTACTCTAGGTTCTCTTGAAAAAACTTGGCTCTTACATTTCGGTTCTGAGAATTCCGGTACATCGTATCCAACTTGGCCTGAACTTGACTCGGAAACAACTCTCCCATGCTTCCTCCACAAATGATATCCACTTGTGCTTGAACTTCTGGATGCAAACCATTATAGAAGAATTGGAGGAGCTGTCCTCTATCAAAGCCGTGATGTGGGCTGCGATTTTGCAACCCCTTAAACCGATCATAGGACTCATGGAAGGCTTCATCATACTTCTACTCAAAAGTGCTGATTTGTCTCTTCATAGCCATAGTCTTAGAAGCGGGATAGACCGATCCATAAATTTATCAAACACTTGAGCCCATGTGGTCAAGGATCCACCTTCCAAAGATCTCAACCAAGCCTTCGCTCTATCCCCAACTCCCATAGCGAAAACCTTCATCCGCAAATCATCATCAGTAACTCCAACATCTGGTCTAGGCAAGTAGAGAACGAAATTCTCTAAGTCATTCAAATACCCAATGACGTCCTCATTGTTCATGCCATAGAACTTGGGTAATTGCTGGAACATGTGACTTTTAAGCTCCAGATTCCTTGTTGCGTCATTGAGAACAATAGCTGGACCACTAGGCCCAACCGTAACTTTTGAGAGTAACTTCAATGGTTGCTCAGCCATCTTCCCTGAAATCTACTGTAATCAACACAACACTCAGACAAGGATTAGTTCCCGATAGTAAAGCAAAAACCAGAACACATAGAATTAAGCACAAAGAAATAGGGGGAAAGAAATGGGGTGAGAAAGTTATGTTGGCTGAAAAACCAAAAAAAAAAACACCAACCAAAGGAGTTAAGAAGTGATGAACGTGTGAAGGTCAATCAAATATATTTGTTATTTAGCCAAAGGCAATCCACAACTACAACGAAAACCGTAGTGTAGCAGTAGAGTGACTCGAGTGTCGTTCTCTCAGGACTATAACTAGCTTTATCTATTTAACAAGAGAATATAAAACAGCAGACAGATAGCAATAGGGGGTTTCTAGCAGATAATGGAGATTGGTGATAGTATGGTCCTTCCTAACATAACGGGTCGATAATCATGCATAAATTCCTCGGTCTTGCATAGAGATCTTTGAATCAATCTAGTGTCCTGTTGCAAGTATTAAGCACTACGAAGATAATTTGGTCTGAATAGTCAATCACGATTGTCCTAATGTGTTCCGTAATTATTCAACACTACGAAGATAATTGGTCTGATGGTCGACTAGTGTCCAATTGTGCATAACAATCAATACAACATATGAGAATTTTGGTTACAACTGATCAACGAAATAAAGCAATGACAAGGAGTATAATGCGCGATATAGCCATTAGCATGATTATCTTCCCTTCGCTAAGAATTCACATACTACCACCAATGATAAGTTTAGCTACTCATAATAGGCATGCAATCAACAAATATCATAGAAGAAAACATGTTGAAAGAATATAAAATAAGTAGAATAAAACTGTAAGAGACAAAGTTACCGAAGGTTGTCAATCTCTGGATGATTGCGGTCCTACGAGCTCCAAACTGCTATGAAAATGTATCCCCTAAGCTACGGAACTCCCAGGACAGGCCCCGGGAAGTTCCTACCTAAAACTATAGAGAGAGTTGAGAAAGTAGGTCTGGAAAGATATGATTTTCGGAGAGAAAACTGAGCACTATATATAGGCCCCGAATAAACTCTGGGGCGGTTCGCCGCAGGTTGGGGCGGTTCGCCCCCCGTCTTTTCGCGGAATTCCGTGTTTTTCGCCGCGGATTTGGATTTCTTCACCTTTTCGGACACGGTTTCTAACTTCTAGTGGCCTTCTAACCTCCAGATTCGACCCCTAGACTCCAAATCCTATCCGGAAACCTTCAGATACTCCAAATAGGCTTCTGGAACACCAATTCCTTGTCAACTTCAATATAATTGCCCAGAAATCCCCGAATTTCAACCAAAACCTGTAAAATAAAACTAAAGGGAAACGTGACACTATTCTAATAAAATGTACTAAAATATAGCTAAATTAACATAGAGGATAGCTAAAATAGGTGAAAAAGACTCGAATGAAAGTGTAAAATACACATTCAAGACACAAAATGGAGTTTCATGCCAAATAAAATGAACTAATCTACTGAATCTACCAAAAAACATATGAACAAAAACCATACGAATCAAAGCATGAATATAGGTTGAAGAATACCTCGATTGATTTATACACAACCACATAAGCACTTATGTCAAGACAAGATAGTCTCTCGTAACATTCTCTACCTGGACCTAGTCAGTGACGACGTAATGATGCATGCTAAGATACGAATGGTTGCCCCGTGCCTATGAAACTGAGGGCTTACTGCTGTTCCACCATGTTAAGACTTTTCCTCAAAAGAGGTCGAACCAGTATTGGCTTTCATCAAACGAAGGAGGGTTCCCTATAAAAGATAACACTTCCCTATTCTACCCATCTCTCAAGTAAAGTCTTAAGCTATTCACCACTTCCTGAATGGCAGGACGAGGGTGGTCTAGAACAGATGACACTCAAAAAAGATAAAAACACGATTACGAACATTACAAAAAATTGAACAGACTCAACACTTTGCTAAACTGCTATTTGGCTTTCCTTTTTTGGACCCTTCTTTGCTTTTTTGGGGTCTTTTCTTTTTTCTTTTTTATTTCCAGATTCTTTTTTTTTTTCTTTTTTTATTTCCAGATTCTTTTTTTTTTCTTTTTTTTCTTTTTTCTGGAATTTTTCTTTTTTTTTTTCGATTTTTTTCTAGCCAGCAGTAGCATAACAAAAAGAGAAACAAAATGACTCACACGACTTCCCCAAACCTATTCGAAAGAATAGGTTGGAGTACAAAATTTACGAAAAAGGAAAATAAACTCACGATACGAAAATGAAAAACAGAAACAAGTCTATTGATGGTGTAACCCCCTCCCCAAACCTATTTGGAAGAATAGGTTATAAACAAAGGATCACCAACCTCACACTACCTCCTTCCTAGGCATTTAGCAATCTCAAGCATGGTGAAGACTTGTTGCCTCTTAGGTACATAATTACTCGGGAAAACAACCATAAGACCCTAACATGCATCATCCTATTATAAAGGCCTTCGTGAACCGCAGTAGAAAAAACACCACTAAGTGATGTCGAGACTACCAAGCTTAACTAAGTGCAATACATAAATGTGACAAGCCAAGCGAGAAAAACCTCAAACAAATTCATAGAGATGAAGCATACGATTAATGGCATAGTTAGTTGATCTACCCAATAAAAAAGTTCAAAAAATTCGGCAATAAACTCCATATAAAACATGCAAGACTATCCTAGGAAAGAAGTAAACATGCAAATGCAAAAAATTTCACGAGTTTATCATAAGCAAGATAAGTATAGAGATAACCAGCGATAACCTCCTCCCCAAACCTGAACGTCGTCGCTCGTCCTGAACGTCGAAAGTGGATCCAAGGTGAGAGCTAATGCTTGTATAAGTGACCTATAATACTCAATCAAACTCCTGATATAAATCTAAAGCGGTAAAGAAAGCGAAAAAATCTCCGGGTTGCCTCCCGGATAGCGCCATTGTTTAAAGTCTTTGACTCGACTCCTGTCACCTATCTCTTCTTTCTGCGGGTACTAGACTTCCCCTTCATCGATCTCCTCTCCATGCCACGAACCTGTGAATAAGAAAGAATATAGGCTGCAAGACCACAGTAGTGAGTAGTGAAAGAATTATCAGGCGGATCAGGTGGATCAGATATGGCTTGCAACACATGTTGCTTGCCTTCCACTTCAATAGTGCAAGTTCTTTGGCAGATGTCCATCACGGAGCGTAGCTTAGTCAAGAACGTTCGTCCTAAGAGAATGACATCCCCCGTCCCAGGTGGAGACGCCGGCATAACTACAAAATTGGTGTATACAAATGCTTCACCAATCTTGACCAACACATTTTTCACAACGCCTTCGGGTCTCACAAAGGATCCATCCGCCAGTCGCACAATAGCCCTATGGTCAGATAGTTTTCCAAGGTTACTCTTCTCAAACATATTCAAAGGGAGCACGTTTGAGTAAGATCCCGTGTCTAGTGTGGCACGGACATCTTCAAGTTCGCCAATCCCGACCTTAACATCGAAACTTTGAGGGAGTGGCTCGGGATTCTCTTGCTTCTTTCCACTCTCATCAGTACCAAGGTCCTTCTCTTCTTCCTTGGCTAGTGGAGGCTCTTCATCCTTGTAACACTCGCACTTAGCAACTTGCTTAATGGTGATTTCCACTGGTTGATCTCCCACCAAGTTGATCGACATGGACCTCTCAGTGCTGCTATGTAACTTCCCTTGCTCTCTACTAGCTCTAGCTTCCAATTGATCCAAACGAGCGTTGATCTTTGCCGAATCCTCCTCGTATCTCTTCAAAAACACTTGGGTGAAATCCACCAATTTCTGTAAATTATCCATGAGAGTTGCTGACTTGGATGTAGATGCTTCGTCCTTAAAAGTAGGATTACTACGGTTTCCCAAGTGAACATCTTCTCGTGCTAGATCTGATCTACACATATGATCCCCATGCCCATCATTCTTGCACACCCTACATACCTCGTTGGAGAGAGAAGTTCCGATTAGGCCACTTAGAGCTTGCCTCATCTGATTGGCGAAACCTTCGAGCCTATCGCCACTCACACCATTCACTTCATGCATTGGGATCTCCTGGTTTGGTGGGGCCTCAGGTCCACGCCTTCTAACCATTGCTCTTGGATCCTTGGATTGAGATCCTTTAGCATGCCTTTCGAAACACGCCCACACATCCTCGACGGTCTCTTCCCAGATAGTACCACGACATTGGAAATCCACCACCTGTTGACTCTCATATGTGAGTCCATTGTAGAAGTGCTGGACAAGATCAGGAAGCCCAAAACCATGGTGTGGACACTTGTGCATGAGGTCCTTGAACCTCTCGAAAGCGGTGTAGATGGTCTCATTATAGTCCTGTTTGAATCCTGTGTTTTGCGCCTTAAGCGCGGTAGTCAATGTGTGAGGAAAGTATTTCTCCATAAAAGCAGAATACACCTTGTCCCATGTGTCTAGTGATCCGGCTTCCAGAGAGCCTAACCATGCCTTGGCTTTATCACCAAGCCCCAAAGCAAAAACATTCATCCTTAGCTCATCGTCCGTTATCCCTGCTCTGGGCCTTGGAAGATTGTTGATAAAGTCGTCAATATCATTCAGGTATCCCATAACATCTTCCCTAGCCAACCCATAGAACCTCGGGAGTTGCTAGTACATGCAACTTTTGATTTCCAAATCTCGAGTTGCAGCAGAAAGAACAATAGCTGGACCTCTCATCAGTGCTTTGTTGGGTTGAACCCATGATTTCAAAAGTGGGCGAGCCATCTCAAGACCTGAATATCTGTGACAAGCTAGGAAAGGAGTGTCAGACATAGATTAAATCGGAAAACTAAAACTAATAGAAATAGGAATTGAATGCTGAAAATATAAACAAATTAAACAGAAAAAAGGAGTATAGTCCCCGGCAAAGGCGCCAATTTGATGAACGTATCAAGTTCAATCAAATATATTTGTTATTTAGCCAAAGGCAATCCACAACTACAACGAAAACCGTAGTGTAGCAGTAGAGTGACTCGAGTGTCGTTCTCTCAGGACTATAACTAGCTTTATCTATTTAACAAGAGAATATAAAACAGCAGACAGATAGCAATAGGGGGTTTCTAGCAGATAATGGAGATTGGTGATAGTATGGTCCTTCTTAGCATAAGGGGTCGATAATCATGCATAAATTCCTCGGTCTTGCATAGAGATCTTTGAATCAATCTAGTGTCCTGTTGCAAGTATTAAGCACTACGAAGATAATTTGGTCTGAATAGTCAATCACGATTGTCCTAATGTGTTCCGTAATTATTCAACACTACGATGATAATTGGTCTGATGGTCGACTAGTGTCCAATTGTGCATAACAATCAATACAACATACGAGAATTTTGGTTACAACTGATCAACGAAATAAAGCAATGACACGGAGTATAATGCGCGATATAGCCATTAGCATGATTATCTTCCCTTCGCTAAGAATTCACATACTACCACCAATGATAAGTTTAGCTACTCATAATAGGCATGCAATCAACAGATATCATAGAACAAAACATGTTGAAAGAATATAAAATAAGTAGAATAAAACTGTAAGATACAAAGTTACCGAAGGTTGTCAATCTCCGGATGATTGCGGTCCTACGAGCTCCAAACTGCTATGAAAAAGTATCCCCTAAGCTACGGAACTCCCAGGACAGGCCCCTGGAAGTTCCTACCTAAAACTATAGAGAGAGGTGAGAAAGTAGGTCTGGAAAGATATGATTTTCGGAGAGAAAACTGAGCACTATATATAGGCCCCGAATAAACTCTGGGGCGGTTCGCCGCAGGTTCGGGCGGTTCGCCCCCCGTCTTTTTTGCGGAATTCCGCGTTTTTCGCCGCGGATTTGGATTTCTTCACCTTTTCGGACTCGGTTTCTGACTTCTAGTGGCCTTCTAACCTCCAGATTCGACCCCTAGACTCCAAATCCTATCCGGAAACCTTCAGATACTCCAAATAGGCTTCTAGAACACCAATTCCTTGTCAACTTCAATATAATTGCCCAGAAATCCCCGAATTTCAACCAAAACCTGTAAAATAAAATCTAAAGGGAAATGTGACACTATTCTAATAAAATGTACTAAAATATAACTAAATTAACATAGAGGATAGCTAAAATAGGTGAAAAAGACTCGAATGAAAGTGTAAAATACACATTCATCATTAAGTCCCCGGCAACGGAGCCAAATTGATGAGTCGTTTTTTCACCAATTAAATTTGTTTAAAAGCCAAAGAACACTTATCACTACACAAATCTGAGTGTAATGGCAAGTTGTCCTCGAGTGTCGTTCTCTCGGGACCTAAAGTGGCTTCGTTTGAGGTTTTTGTATGAGATTTCAGTCAACGAGTTCAAGTTGGTTTTGAAAACGGTTTTAGACCACAGAAACTAAAATCAAACTTATTTGTAATCAAAGATGGGAAACGGTTGGTGGTAGAAATCGAATTAACATGTATGGATTACGAATATGCTCACAAGTTCAGTGCGTAAAACCTTCGACTAAGTCTGCTAAGCAACCGTCTAGGTAACTTTCAAGATACACATCATAAAAGATCACTATCAATACTTTAGATGTGTTTGTCACTAACACCATTTATCTAGCATGCTGCAAATTACAAACATACAATCCTATAGCTTTCATTCAACACGAGTTGTCACATACTCTATTCGAATATATTTTATAGGCAACTATGAATCATATGAAGCAATTTGCAGCAAGATTGAATCACAATCTCATGTAAGCATAAACATAATCCAACACATGTAAATTCTACATTCTACCACCAACACAAAGGATTTAGCTACTCATATTCAATAATGAAAACATCAAATCATATGAATTGTACAGGAAGACATTTGATCAAACTACTAGACAAGAGATTGATACAAAGTTACCACCAAAGTTGTCACTAATCGGTGGAAATTGATAGAAACCTCTCCGTAGATGAAAATAGCATGCAATGCTATGGCCAAATATTCAATCCAATGTGAATTACAATGTAAATCTGAGTTCTAGGGTGAAGATTGGGGCTTAGAGCTCTCCAAAATTCGAATGCTAAAGTATGAATATCAAAAAAGTAACTGAAAATTGAGTTTAAGGACAGAATCCCGATTCTGTAACTGAAGCCAAGCGGACCGCTTGGCTGCTGCCAAGCGGTCCACTTGGATGTTGGGCAACTCTCTGGAATTCCAGTGACTTCCAGGCGGAGGGCTTGGCTTCCGAAAGCGGCTCACTTGCTCGGTGGGACAGATTTTGACTTGAAAACTCTATCCTTCGCCCACGATTGGTCCTCGGGTGCCTTGGAATTGTCGTTATCAATGCTTATTGGGGCTTGGGCACTCACGAACAAAGCCATGGGGATCGAGGAACTTCAACGGGGCCATTTTCCATTAAACAATGCTCGTTTTTAGCTCAAAAAACACCGTTTCGTACCTAAGTGCCTGAAAATGCAGAAAACACAAAACGTGACACTATACTACAAAACTAACCAAAAAACTAAGCAAAAAGATAGTAAAAGAAGGTAAAAAAGACAAGATGAACGCGTCAAAAATACGTTCATCAGAAGCGGCTAAAGAACCTTTATGGCCGGGTTGCCCTACGCACATTGAGTTGTCGTTGCTAGCTCGGCTCATGACTTTGACGGTTGAGGGTGGTCAATCCCAAGAGAACTTCAGTTGTTACACTCCACCGATATCTGAGTGTTGCCCAGAGCCAAACATAGTGCCTACCAACTACTACCAAGCCCAGAACAAGATGAAGGCGTTGGGTTTGCCTATGGAGAAGATAGATTGTTGTAGAGATTTGTGTATGATTTACTAGGGGGACGACAAAGATCTACCGGAATTCATGTTCTGTGGAAAGGAGAGCTACAGTCGTTACAAATAGGGAGCTTCAAAGAAAAGGCAGAAAAAGAATCTGATATACAAGCAGATGTGGTACTTCCCTATAGCCCTCCGGTTGAACAGGTTGTATGCTTCTAGTGTCACTGCACATAAGTTGCGTTCGGACCACGAGAGAGTGGTGAAAAATTAGGTTGGAAGAATGGATCATCCATCAAATTCACCGGCATTGAAAGAGTTTGACAGAGTCCACAAGAGTTTTGCTTGTAACACCCCGTCTTTTTTCTTTTTAATTGATTTATTTATTATTTTATTATTTAATTATTTAATTTAATTAATTAATTATCAGAATAAATTATTTTATTTGGTAATTACTTAATATAATTCCTGCACATTCAAGTTCGTCATTGGATAGTTCGCGTAGAATTAATTCCATCCGTTACGCGTTGAACCGAGCTTGCAAGACTGTCCATTTGGCCCAGACCGGACTGCATTTTGGCCCATTCCTTCTCGGCCCATTTCATTTAACCTAAACCCTAACCCTACCTCCCCTCCTTCTATCACTTTCACGCCCCATCTCTTTCTCTCACCCGCTTCATCAAATCCATCCACCATCTCCATTGTTTTACCATCAACATCCGGAATCATCATCGTCATCGGTTCATCTCATCACCATCAGCAACCGACCATCATCATTTCATCTTACCAGCATCATCAACCGGAGTCATCTCTGCTCCGTTTCATCTGCACCGCCGATTCGATCTGATCCTGCTCTGTCACGACGCCGCCGCCAGCGCCGTCCCGATTCTGCCCGTATCTGCTCCGGTTCACGTGCTCTGCCCCGGCTCCGATTTAATCCGCCGTTCGCGACCCCAACTCCGTTCAAATCTCGGTCCAACCATCATCATTCGCGGCTCCTCCCTGCTCCATTTCAGTTCTGAAAATCCGCCCCGTTCCGTTCGAATTCCGGTAAGCTCTGTTATGAGCGATTCCATCTTTCTTTTTCTTTTTTTTATTATTTCATTTATTTCGTTGAAATCCATTTCTGATTTACGTTTGGGATGCGATTCCTGTATATTTGTAGTTGTTGGTTGACATACGTTTTGATCCCGTTTCCGATCCGAAAGGTAGTACTCTCCATCTCTGTTTTCTTCTGCGTATTCATTTCTTTTTGGTTATTCCTATCTCTGGACCATTTTGCCCTTGCTGGATTGACCCTAATTCGAAACTGGCCCTAAATCGAACCATAAACTGTTGACCGAATTTGGACAGTTTGACCTCGTGTATTGACTGACCTGGACCTTGGTGATTTTTATTTGAGAAACTTGGGGACTGATTGGTATTAACTAAAACCTGGGAGTACCTTTTTGAGATTCTGGAAATTTTAAAGGTCCTTTTTACAATTATGTTTTGACCTATGTTGACGGACAGTGTACTGGTTTAAGAGTTTTTTTGGAGTTGTGTTGACTGTTATGTGTGTTTAAACTTGTTGGGCTTGTTTGTACTTTTCGAAATTAAAAGAGGACTTTTCTGCAAATCTTGATTTGAGGGTAAAGTGGTCTTTTCTCTTGTCCTCGACTGTTTTGGAGATAGTTGGAGTTTTTGGTGAACTGTTTTGATTGACTCGGAAACTTGTGAGTTTGTTGAGTAATTTCTTAAACTTAAAGAAGTTTCTGCATTTGTTTTACGAAGGGTAAAATGGTAATTTTACTGTTGAGGGTATTCTGGTAATTTTGTAGTCTGATTTTAAATCGTTTTCTAAAAGCTAGTAAGTTATTAGTTCTTGTCTTGTTGAGTAATGAATTACCTTCTAGCTTAGTTGGTTAAGGGTTGTATGACTAACTTAGAGGTCCTGAGTTCGACCCCTTCCTATTGCCACTTCCTTACCGACATTTTTACTTTCATTCGTTTAGCTTTTGTTCGACTTCTAGTTCGTAACTAGATACTTCCTGTTTAGGTTCTCCGATCGATATCTCTTAGCTCGCTGTGCTTTTGTGGATCTTTGCTTGCAAGTTTAAGGTGAGTGTTCACCCTAAACTTATCTATTTGCGAAAAACTGGAAGGCTACGTGACTACCTGTACCTATTACTATATATACTGTTTTACTATATGCTTCCGCGTAAAAGTAACTAAGTCCTAAGTATGACTATTTACTTTCTTTGTTTATTGCTATTCTGTTCTGGATTAACTTTTCTGCAAGAACACTTCTCGGTGTTTGGTTATCCGTATCTGTATGTTTTGTATTTGTATCTGTTCTGTTTGTTTCTGTGTGACCGGTCGATTAGGTCGTAACTAGGTAGGCTTGGGTAGTAGAGGACTATCGGGTTTTCTTAGTTATTGCCTAGTCTAATCCCTTTTAGACGCGAGGCAGAAGTCGCTGAGGTCTATTAGGGTCGTAGGTTCTGTTTCCCCAAAGTACACGGGGGTTTTTGTTTCTGTCCGGAGTTGTATACCCTCTGGAGGGAGCTATAAGGGCTATTGGGAGTAGGAGCAATAAGGCGGGCTGCACCAACGGACTTCGACTTATCTGTTCTGTCTTTCTGTTCTGTTATCTGTTCTGTTTGTTATATTATCTGTTGAAAAGGATTTTGAAAAAAAAAAAAAATTTTACTTTTTGTTTGTTAACTTAGAACCTCACTGAGATCCTTTATCTCACACTCTCTTTGTTTTCAAAATTCCTTCCTTCCAAATACTACTGAGGATGCACGCGAGTAGGATGCCAGCGACTGAGAGAAGGGTCTGGGGTGTCTTTGGGAATTTATTTCAAAATAAGAAGATTAAACTTTTCACTGTCATCAATAGTTGTTATTTTCATTTGATTTCTAAGTTACCGTTGGATATTTACTTGATTCTGTTAGCGTTGTGCGCGTCAAATATTATTATGACATTTATTGCCGACTGGCATCACTTCGACAACTTTCCGATTCCCATAGACACTTCGCTGTAAAGTATACCTCGATGGGAGTTTCCGGTGGGTACTTCCATTGTTCGGTAATCACCCTTCGAACAACTATGCGGAGTTATGGGAACGTTTCTAGATTGTCTAACAATCCGTTCCGTGGCCGTGGGATCGGCTCACACTTGCTCTAACAAGTATAACCTCCACGCATACTAGTCTCACCTGGTTCATTCAGACTCCTACATCCGAGATGAACCTCGACTAGGGTGAGTTTGGGATAGATGATAACTCACATAGCTCCCACTATCTGTGTGATCGGTCATCTATCCGAGGGGACATGTTTGATATCAATACAGACAGGAATAGAGATATGACATAATGTATGCCTGGTGTAATATAAATATGAAAGCGATACTCAATAGTCAAACAAACAAACATATATTATATTACGTTGACCTGTGTAATAGTACATATATGCCCTTAATAAGGGTTGTATGCCCTTAATAAAGACTGTCTCTAGGTCAAATACACTATCAATCTCCCACATGGACTAGAGCCCGTCACCTTTATGCTTAATGCATAGATTAACATAATGTCTTAAGTGGGCATCCACTGATAAGACCTTGGTGAAAGGATCTACCACGTTGTCCGTGGTTGAGACACGTTCTAAACTAACTTCTCATCTATCAATAATCTCACGTATAACGTGATACTTTCTAAGTACATGTTTGTTCTTGTTTGTAGATCTAGGCTCCTTGGCTTGAGCGATGGCGTCCGTGTTGTCACTATAAATCGTTATTGGACTTGGAGCAGGAACAACCCTCAATTCCTTCAAGAACTCTGAAATCTAGACAACTTCTTTCGATGCTTCTGATGCAACAATGTACTCGGCTTCTGTGGCTGAGTCAGCAATCGTGACTTGCTTAGAACTCTTCCAACAGATAGCTCCTCCGTTCAATTTGAATACGTATCTTGTCCGTGACTTAAAGTCATCAGGATCTGATTCAAATCCAGCATCGACATAACCAGACATCTTTAATTCTTGTTCTCCACCAAACACCAAGAACATTTCCTTAGTCCGTCGAAGGTACTTAAGAATGTTCTTTACTGCAGTTCAGTTAGGTACTCCTAGATTCTGCTGGTGTCGACAAGTGACACTAAGTGCATATGCCACATCTGACCTTGTGCAATTCATTGCCTACATAATAGACCCTACTGCCGAAGCATAGGGCACACGACTCATTGGCTTTCTTTCTTCATCAGTTTTAGGACTATCCTTAACTGATAGCACGATCCCATGCCTAGCTGGGAGAAAGCCTCTCTTTGAGTCGTCCATCTTATAACGCTTCAGTATTTTGTCGATGTAGGTGGATTGTGTCAATCCTAACATCGTTTTGGACCTATCTCTATAGATCTTTATGTAAGAAAATACGGTCAGAGTTACCCCTATGGTACGCAGCGGAATTTCAAAAAATTTCTTAACATGCAGGGTAATTGATCATGTATATGCCTTATATATTTAAACACGTCAATTAGAAGACTTACAATACTCCAAAAGCAAGAACAACTTCCAAGTCTTCGTAATAATCCGGTTAATCTTCTCCTTCGTCGAAGTCGAAGATATCTGCAATACTTTGATTATCTGCAAGACAATAAAAGTTAGTTTCCAGCTCCTTGAACCTCAACCTTGGTATCCACGAATGAACAACTTATCGGAAAGAATAATAGGATATTCTTGTGTGGCCAAGAAGATGGGGCGGCGGTTTTCCTCCGGTGAGGGGTGGCGCGCGCGTGGGCTAGGGAGAGGTAGGGGAGAGCTTTTTATTTTCTCTAAGAAAACTGGTAGACAAACTATATGTCTGGGTATTCAACTGTGTGAAAGTCTATGTCAAAAGCTCTCTAATAGTCTACTATATATAGTAGTCAATAGAAGCCTAATGAATAATCAATTAGACTTCATAAAGGAATAAGAATCTAATTCTTATCGCACTAGAAAACCAATTCAAGTCTAGATTCATTCCCAATCAAGTTAGAACTCAATCAGGAAAATCTAACTTATCCCTTGGACTTCTAATAGAGGAAGGAGTCGAACTCCTTCCCCTATCTCAACTGCAGCGCGCGCGCCCCCAGGGAGGTTAGGTTGGTCCGGATTTTGGGACCCACTTATAGTTCTACGGCAATTCAAACTCCAAGTAGATTTTGCCCATGTGCATATATTTATTCCAAATTAACATATCCTTTCAAATCAAACCTCTATTATATTTCTAAAATATAATCTTTAATTGTATTTACATAAAATACAATTAATTAGCCAATTCAATTAATAATTCCAAATCATTAATTGAGTCACAAAATATTATAATTAATTCCAAATCAATTATAATCCATCAACCACAATTAATTCTAAATTAATTGCGATTCCATCTTCAAGGATATTCGGATAAGCTGAATCACCACATAGTGTGACCCATAGGGCCTCATTGTATTAAGCAAGTCCTAGACTTGGCAAAATGGAATTCCTAGACGGTTCCATTTGCAATATTAATACATGAGGACGTTTGAGAGGTTTCTCAAAGCAAACCCTTTCGCTGCGAAGTCTGTTGCACTCAACGCGGCGATGGTAACGTCCCTTCATCTGACTGACTCGAATGCATCTAGGATTGATGAAGTGTCTATCCCAATAATACATCCACGAGCGTCTTCAGTGAGTTGCATGGTGAATCCAATATCTATTATGACCATCATAATAATATTGATACGCTGACCAGCGGTTTTACCAATCACAACTATGAACGACTATGAGCAGTGCTCTCCTGTGCTACACATGAGAGATGAATCCTTCACAGAAACACTTATCATCCCCATTTGTATGTAGCCATAATCCTGGATCGTGTCTTGGGTCAACTGCTTATTCAGAGCTGACATCGACGGGTCCACCAAGGATATGGAGCAACAAATGTGATGATAAAGTCCTGTAAGTCCAAAGGACGACTGGCATCACTTCGACAACTTACCGGTTCTCATAGACACTTCGGTGTAGAGTATACATCGATGGGAGTTTCTGGTGGGTACTTCCATTTTTCGGTAATCATCCTTCGAACAACTATGCGCAGTTATGGGAACGTTTCTTGATTGTCCAACAATCCATTCCGTGGCCGTGGGATCGGCTCACACTTGCTCCAACAAGTATAACCTCCACGCATACTAGTCTCAGTTGGTTCATTCAGACCCCTACATCCGAGATGAACCTCAACTAGGGAGAGTTTGGGATAGATGGTAACTCACATAGCTCCCACTATCTGTGTGATCGGTCATCTATCCGAGGGGACATGTTTAATATCAATACAGACAGAAATAGAGATATGACATGCTGCATGCCTGGTGTAATATAAATATGAAAGCGATACTCAATAGTCAAACAACAAACATATATTATATTACGTTGACCTGTGTAATACTTCCTCCGGAAACTTTATAGTTTTACACTTTATTTTTGTTGACTTTTCGATGTCCGCTTTGACCTCAAACTAATAATAACTCGTTGAAAAAAAATAATTTAAAAAATTATATTATAAAAGTATACTTCTTATATTCGTATAATATAACTTTTAAAATTAATTTTTTCGTAATCAATTATGATTATTTTGAAGTCAAACCGGACATAAAAAAGTCAACAAAAACAAAGTGTAAAACTATTAAGTTTCCGGAGGAAGTAGTACATATATGCCCTCTATAAGGGTTGCATGCCCTTAATAAGGACTGTCTCTAGGACATATACACTATCAATCTCCCACTTGGACTAGAGCCAGTCACCTTTATGCTTAATACCCAGATTAGCTTAATGTCTTAAGTGGACATCCATTGATAAGACCTTGGTGAAAGGATCTGCCACGTTGTCCGTGGTAGAGACACGTTCTATACCAACTTCTCCTCTATCAATAATCTCACGTATAACGTGATACTTTCTAAGTACATGTTTATTCTTGTTTGTAGATCTAGGCTCCTTAGCTTGAGCGACGACGCCCGTATTGTCACAATAAATTGTTACTGGACTAGGAGCAGGAACAACCCTCAATTCCTTCAAGAACTCTGAAATCCAGACAGCTTCTTTCGATGCTTATGATGCAGCAATGTACTCGGCTTCTGTGGATGAGTCAGCAATCGTGGCTTGCTTAGAACTCTTCCAACAGATAGCTCCTCCGTTCAATTTGAATACGTATCCTGTCTGTGACTTAAAGTCATCAGGATCTGATTCAAATCCAGCGTCGACATAACCAGACATCTTTAATTCTGGTTCTCCACCAAACATCAAGAACATTTTCTTAGTTTGTCGAAGGTACTTAAGAATGTTCTTTACTGAAGTCCAGTGAGGTACTCCTGGATTCTGTTGGTGTCGACAAGTGACACTAAGCGCATATGCCACATCGGGCCTTGTGCAATTCATTGCATACATTATAGACCCTACTGCCGAAGCATACGGCACACGACTCATTGCATTTCTTTGTTCATCAGTTTTAGGACTATCCTTATCTGATAAGAACAATCCCATGCCTCGCTGGGAGAAAGCCTCTCTTTGAGTCGTCCATCTTATAACGCTTCATTATTTTGTCGATGTAGGTGGACTATGTCAATCCTAACATCCTCTTGGATCTATCTCTATAGATCTTGATCCCTAATGTAGTTCACTTCACCCAAGTCCTTCATTGAGAAGGTGTTTGATAACCAAACTTTAGTCTCTTCTAGCATAAAGACATTGTTTCCCATGATCAAAATGTGATCAACATAGATGATCATGAAAACGACTCCCTTGTCGCTGTGCCTAGTGTAGACACAGGGATCTTCCTTGCTTCTGACGAAGTCAAACGATTTGACAGCTTCATCAAAGCGGATATTCCAGCTCCTAGACGCTTGCTTTAGCCCATAGATGGATCTTTGTAATTTGCATACAGCAGTTGGCCTGGTTTTACTAATAAAACCTTCCGCTGTACCATATAGACCTCTTCCTCAAGGTTGCCATTGAGGAAGGCAGTCTTTACATCCATCTGCCAGATCTCATAATCATAGTAGGCAGCTATTGCAAGTAGAATTCGAATAGACTTCAATTTTGCTACCGGTGAAAAGGTTTCATCGTAATCGATGCCATACCTTTGCGTGTAGCCTTTCGCCACAAGTCTAGCCTTTTGCGTTTGTACGTTGCCATCGACATCTGTCTTTCGTTTAAAGACCCATTTGCACCTAATAGGTCTAACCGCTTGGGGCAAGTCTACCAAGTTCCAAACTTGGTTCAGGTACATGGAGTCCATTTTCAATTCTATGGCCTCTTGCCATTTGTCTGAGTCAATATCAATTATTGCCTCTTTGTAGGTCTCGGGATCTTCCGGATCTGATAAGCCGACATCAAGTTCACTGATGTCTTCTATCATAAGGCTTTGCTCCTGAGGTCCTTTTAGGATCCTCTTCGACCTACGAAGCTCGACTGGTTCTGGTGCTTTTCTTTTCTGGCTTCGTGTAACACGAACATTATCAGTGGGCACTGATGCAGCTGGTCGCGCCCCGCGACCCTGTTCCCTAGCGGGAGGCTGCTCTTGTGCAACTTATTGCACAGGTTTATTGACAACGGGTTCTATTGATGTGGTTTCAACTGTTGATCTAATCACAGGACTCCCACTGACTATGACATGCCTAGCAAGTGTCATATCATCACCCTTGTCTGCTTCGAATGCTCCCACTGAACTTGAGTCCAAATCAGAAGATTTAGAGAACTCATGTTCGCGCGTGTCAAAGTCTTGAATTTGTTCAAGTTCTATCATGTCATCTAACCTCTCTTCTTCGAGGTATTCTGATTCTAAAAACTTGACGTTTCTAGATACTATCACCTTGTGATCTTTAGCATGATAGAATTCATAGCCTCTCGTCTGACGAGGATAGCCTATGAAATATACTTTGACACCCTTGGCATCTAACTTATCAGTAAGCATCAGTTTGACTTTCGCAGGACAGCCCCAAAGTCTAAGATGGCCCAGTGAGGGCTTCTTTCCCTTCCATAACTCATAAGGAGTTCTCCACTGATTTAGATGGTACACGGTTCAGAATGTAGATTGCAGTTTGTAGTGCATATCCCCATAGATATTTTGGAAGAGTCGAGAATCCAATCATTGATCTCACCATGTCTAACTGGGTTCGATTCCTTCTCTCTGACACACCATTCAACTGTGGTGTTCCAGGAGGGGTCCATTGTGATTGAATTCCATTTTCCTTCAAGTAGTCGATAAATTCTTCACTAAGGTATTCACCTTCTCGATCTGATCGAAGAGTGACTATCCATAGGTTCAATTCATTCTCGACCTCATTCCTAAACTCCTTGAATTTCCCAATGGTCTCGGATTTATTCTTCATAAGATTAATATATCCATACCTTGAGAAATCGTCAGTAAAGGTAACGAAGTAAGGATAACCCCCACGCGCATGGACTTTAAAAGGTCCACATACATCTATGAGCTCTAAGCAGCGAGTGGCACGAACACCTTGTCCAACAAAAGGTTTGTTCGTCATCTTACCCTTAACACATGATTCGCATGTACCATATGATTCAAAATCAAATGGTTCTAAGTAGTCCAACTTCCTTAGTCTTTGAATCCGTGTTTCATTGATATGACCTAGCCGACAATGCCATAGATAAGATGGATTATTCTTCCTACTTGAAGACGGTTGTTTGTTATGTATTTGAAATAAAGGTAGACTACTTTGCAAAATATATAAACAATTCACTAAGCGAGCTTTTCCATAGTACTGGTCATTTAATGAAAAATAACATGTATTATTAGCAAATCGAAAGGAAAAACCCAAATTGTCCAACAATGGAATGGAAATAATATTTCTGACAATGGATGGAACAAAATAAACATTATCAAGTTCCAAACATTGTCATGATGGTAAATCTATCTTGCAGCGTCCAACGCGTTTGGCTTCAACTGGATTGTCGTTCCCAACATGCAAGTCGATTTCACCTTGCTTGACTAGCCTGTGTTCAGTTAGCCCCTGCACATTTTTACAAATGTGCGAGCCACAAGATGTTTCTAATACCCAACCATTGGAGTCAAAAGTAGTCATGTGAATTTCAATAACAAACATACCTGAGCTAGAAGCCGGCAGCTTCTTAGCTTGATCTGCCCTTAGCTTAGGGCAATCTTTCTTCCAATGCCCTTTCTGCTTACAGAAAAGACATTCATCTGTGTGTACCGTTCCGCTCCTCTTGAACTTCCTTTTCTAGTTCAGACGCTTAGGCCTATCACTCGAAGTGTCAGCCTTGGCTCCCGACTTTGCCTTACCCTTAGCACCTTTGTTTCTCGGGTTTGGGTTAGACGGTTGCGCAACATACATGATCGATTTCTCCTTCTTAGGAAGAGTTTGATCATATGTATTCAGCAGATTATGGAGTTCGGGCAGTGTAACGTCCTTCGCATTCATGGTGGTTATTGATGAACTGCGAATACGAACTCGGTAATGATTGAATGACAAAGATCACCATGATCTTATTCTCATCTTGAGAACATGTTCAGACATGTTCGATCCTTCATTGAGCTTGCATCTGGGTATCTCTTTGATCAAATCAAATTCAACACTTTTAGCTGTCGTCTTAAAGAGCGACTCAAGATGCTTCAGCATCTCATACGGCAACATGCTTTCATGTTGCCTCTGCGGCTCATTGCTCATTGCCGCCAGCATAATACGCTGTGCGGATCTAGCATCCTCATGATGCTGATCAGACTTTGCCTTGTTGGCTTGATTCCAAGCAGCAACCTGATCGGCAGTCTGATTCTCGGGACACACGGGGTTAGCCTCGTCCAAGACGTACTCAATCCTTTCGTACCTCAACACCAAACGTATATTCCTGATCCAATCTAGGAAGTTTGGTCCGGTCAAAATTTGCTTCTCTAAGACAGCACGGAGCGAGATACTCGCCATTTCGGTTTTTTCTTAGGAGAAATAGTATAGAACGAAAATAATAAATCAACCATTGAAATACTATTTCTAAATACACAGTCAACATAACTAAACAACAAGATCCTTTAGCTGTTTAGCTCCCACTATTTTCACATATGCTTTCCTCCACAACAAACATACGGGTAATGTCCAACAAGTTACCGTAGTGGCCAAGATCCAAATCCATACTATGCTATACTCCAACGGGGGCTGGTCGTATAGCATAATATGACCAGTAGGACTATCCAATTGCGTCACGCAACTCTTGGGTGTTAAATCTAATCTAAACCGATGCTCTACATATTGTACCTATCGAGGTCGCTAGATACAATATGCAGTAAGTTATAACCATAGGATTACTCTAATCTGACGATCACTGCGAGTCTGCAAGACGAGGTCGCGAATACAGGGAAACGCAATGAAAGTTCATAATTAAAGCACCCAATGGAAAGCATCTCAGAAATACATACATATATATATCTCTGCACTTATATTGGTTGGGGCTTGTAGCTTGAGGGTTGTTATCCGTCATCTACAAACAAATAAGGGCGCCCCCTACCCATCATGCATGAGCGGTTTACACGTAATGGATGCCCCCTATCCATTTTAGTTCTAAACGCGGTCAAGCACATAATGGGCGCCGCCTACCCATACATAACATATGCGGTCCGACAAATAAGAGGGCGCCGCCTACCTTCGCATGCATAGCGATCGAACAGAAAGTAAAATACGTGGAATTTAAACATGCATTGTCAAACAATAGCATATCGAGCAAACAAACAAGTAGTAGCCTATGTGGATGCCAAATGACTTCATATCTTCATTATGAAAATTATAATCCCATACTTATAATCTCTATGAAAAAATTGAAAATTTGGACTAGATTGAAAAGTTGAAAATTCTATTGACCAGGTAGCAATTTTTGAAAACTCGAAGGACTAAATTGTAATTTTCGAAACCTTGGAGGTGTTAAATCTAAAATTCAAAAGTAGAGGGACTTATTTGTAATAAACAATAAATTGATAAATCACAAATAAGCCCCTTAACTTTATACGAATTAAATTTAACCCCTCTAGTTAAAAACCATAACAATTAAATCATATTTATATTCAAAATATAAAATTCAATTTCTCAAAATTTTCAAAAATTCAATTTTGGGTCCAATTCGAGAAAAAAAAATTTATATATATATATATATATATATATGTATATATATATATATATATATGTATATATATATATATATAAATACGGGAACGGGACCTAGTCCCGTCTCCTAACGTGCCCGCGTGATATATATATATATATATATATATATATATATATACATATATATATATATATATATATATATATATATATATATATATATATATATATATATATATATATATATATATATATATATATAAATAAATATTTTTTTTGAAAAATATAAATTCTAAATTTATATAAAAACAAACCTTTGAAAATCGAATTAATCATAGAATCAATTGCATCCACATAAACTACAAAATCATACAACATATATACGTATATACGTAATCAATTAACCTCGCTCTGATACCACTGTAAGAAAATACGGTCAGAGTTATCCCTAGGGTACGCAGCGGAATTTCAAAAATTTTCTTAACATGCAGGTTAATTGATCATGTATATGCCGTATATATTTAAACACGTCAATTAGAAGACTTACAATACACCAAAAGCAAGCACAGCTTCCAAGTCTTCGTAATAATCCGGTGAATCTTCTCCTTCGTCGAAGTCGAAGATATCTGCAATACTTTGATTATCTGCAAGACGATAAAAGTTAGTTTCCAGCTCCTTGAACCTCAACCTTGGTATCCACGGATGAACAACTTATCTGAAAGAATACTAGGATATTCTTGTGTGGCCAAGAAGATGGGGCGGCGGTTTTCCTCCGGTGAGGGGTGGCGCGCGCGTGGGCTAGGGAGATGTAGGGGAGAGCGTTTTATTTTCTCTAAGAAAACTGGTAGACAAACTATATGTCTGGGTATTCAACGATGTGAAAGTCTATGTCAAAAGCTCTCTAATAGTCTACTATATATAGTAGTCAATAGAAGCCTAATGAATAATCAATTAGACTTCATAAAGGAATAAGAATCTAATTCTTATCGCACTAGGAAACCAATTCAAGTCTAGATTCATTCCCAATCAAGTTAGAACTCAATCAGGAAAATCTAACTTATCCCTTGGACTTCTAATAGAGGAAGGAGTCGAACTCCTTCCCCTATCTCAGCTGCGCGCGCGCGCTCCCCCAGGGAGGTTCGGTGGGTCCCGATTTTGGGACCCACTTATAGTTTTAAGGCAATTCAAACTCCAAGTAGATTTTGCGCATGTGCATATATTAATTCCAAATTAACATATCCTTTCAAATCAAACCTCTATTATATTTCTAAAATATAATCTTTAATTGTATTTACATAAAATACAATTAATTAGCCAATTCAATTAATAACTCCAAATCATTAATTGAGCCACAAAATATTACAATTAATTCCAAATCAATTATAATCCATCAACCACAATTAATTCTAAATTAATTGCGATTCCATCTTCAAGGATATTCGGATAAGCTGAATCACCACATAGTGTGACCCATAGGGCCTCATTGTATTAAGCAAGTCCGAGACTAGGCAAAATGGAATTCCTAGACGGTTCAATTTGCAATATTAATACATGAGGACGTTTGAGAGGTTTCTCAAAGCAAACCCTTTCGTTGCGAAATCTGTTGCGCTCAACGCGGCGATGGTAACGTCCCTTCATCTGATTGACTCGAATGCATCTAGGATCGATGAAGTGTCTATCCCAATAGTACATCCACGGGCGTCTTCAGTGAGTTGCATGGTGAATCCAATATCTATTATGACCATCATAATAATATTGATACGCTGACCAGCGGTTTTACCAATCACAACTATGAACGACTATGAGCAGTGCTCTCCTGTGCTACACATGAGAGATGAATCCTTCACAGAAACACTTATCATCCCGATTTGTATGCAGCCATAATCCTGGATTGTATCTTGGGTCAACTGCTTATTCGGAGCTGACATCGACGGGTCCACCAAGGATATGGGGCAACAAATGTGATGATAAAGTCTTGTAAGTCCAAAGGACGACTGGCATCACTTCGACAACTTACCGGTTCCCATAGACATTTCGGTGTAGAGTATACATCGATGAGAGTGTCCGGTGGGTACTTCCACTGTTCGGTAATCATCCTTCGAACAACTATGCGCAGTTATCGGAACGTTTCTTGATTGTCCAACAATCCATTCCGTGGCCGTGGGATCGGCTCACACTTGCTCCAACAAGTATAACCTCCATGCATACTAGTCTCAGCTGGTTCATTCAAACCCCTACATCCAAGATGAACCTCGACTACGGATAGTTTGGGATAGATGATAACTCACATAGCTACCACTATCTGTGTGATCGGTCATCTATCCGAGGGGACATGTTTAATATCAATACAGACAGAAATAGAGATATGACATGCTGCATGCCTGGTGTAATATAAATATGAAAACGATACTCAATAGTCAAACAACAAACATATATTATATTACGTTGACCTGTGTAATAGTACATATATTCCCTCTATAAGGGTTGCATGCCTTTAATAAGGACTGTCTCTAGGACATATACACTATCACTTTATCCCTAGGATGTAGTTCGCTTCACCCAAGTCCTTCACTGAGAAGGTACTTGATAAACAAACTTTAGTCTCTTCTAGCATAGAGAGATTGTTTCCCATGATCAAAATGTCATCAACATAAATGATCATGAAAACGACTCCCTTGTCGCTGTGCCTAGTGTAGACACAGGGATCTTCTACGCTTCTGACGAAGTCAAAAGATTTAACAGCTTCGTCAAAGCGGATATTCCAGCTCCTAGACGCTTGCTTTAGCCCATAGATGGATATATGTAATTTGCATACAGCAGTTTGTCTGGTTTTACTAATAAAACCTTCCGGCTGTACCATATAGACCTCTTCCTCAAGGTGGTCATTGAGGAAGACAGTATTTACATCCATCTATCAGATCTCATAATCATAGTAGGCAGCTATCGCAAGTAGAATTCGAATAGACTTCAACTTTGCTACCGGTGAAAAGGTTTCATCGTAATCGATGCCATACCTTTGTGTGTAACCCTTCGCCACAAGTCTAGCCTTGTGCATTTGTACCTTCCCATCGGCATCTGTCTTTCGTTTAAAGACCCATTTGCACCCAATAGGTCTAACCCCTTGGGGCAAGTCTACCAAGCTCCAAACTTGGTTCAGGTACATGGAGTCTATTTCCAATTCCATGGCCTCTTGCCATCTGTCTGAGTAAATATCATTTATTGCCTCTTTGTAGGTCTCGGGGTCTTCCCGATCTGATAAGCCAACATCAAGTTCATTGATGTCTTCTATCATAACGCTTTGCTTCTAAGGTCCTTTTGGGATCCTCTTCGACCTACGGAGCTCAACTGGTGCTTCTGTCGGCTTTTCTAGTGCTTTTCTTTTCTGGCTTCGTGTAACACGAACATTATCAGTGGGCAATGATGCAGCCGGTCGCGTGCTACGACCCTGTTCCCTAGCGGGAGGCTGCTCTTGTGCAACTTGTTGCACAGGTCCATTGACAACGGGTTCTATTGGTGTGGTTTCAGCTGTTGATCTAATCACAGGACTCCCACTGACTATGACATGCCTAGCAAGTGTCATATCATTACCCTTGTCTTCTTCGAAAGCTCCCACTGAACTTGAGTCCAAATCAGAAGATTTAGAGAACTCATGTTCGCGCGTGTCAAAGTCTTGAATTTCTTCAAGTTCTATCATATCATCTAACCTCTCTTCTTCGAGGTATTCTGCGTCTAAAAACTTGACGTTTCTAAATACTATCACCTTGTGATCTTCAGCATGATAGAATTCATAGCCTCTCGTCTAACGAGGATAGCCTATGAAATAAACTTTGACACCCTTGGCATCTAACTTATCAGTGAGCAACAATTTGACTATCGGCAAGACAGCCCCAAGGTCTAAGATAGCCCAGTGAGGGATTCTTTCCTTTCGATAACTCATAAGGAGTTTTCTCCACTGATTTAGATGGTACACGGTTCAGAATGTAGATTGCAATTTGTAGCGTATATCCCCATAGATATTTTGGAAGAGTCGAGAATCCAATCATTGATCTCACCATCTCTAG
The DNA here is from genome assembly GCA_028274465.1 of Plantago ovata. Taxonomy (NCBI): domain Eukaryota; kingdom Viridiplantae; phylum Streptophyta; class Magnoliopsida; order Lamiales; family Plantaginaceae; genus Plantago; species Plantago ovata. The sequence continues at coordinate 109,216,609 of CM051455.1, read as the reverse complement.
CAGGGTTCGATTCCTTCTCTCAGACACACCATTTAATTGTGGTGTTCCAGGAGGGGTCCATTGCGATTGAATTCCATTTTCCTTCAAGTAGTCGATAAATTCTTCACTAAGGTATTCACCTCCTCGATCTGATCGAAGAGTGACTATCCTTAGGTTCAATTCATTCTCGACCTCATTCCTAAACTCATTGAATTTCCCAAAGGTCTCAGATTTATTCTTCATAAGATAAATATATCCATACCTTGAGAAATAGTTAGTAAAGGTAACGAAGTAAGAATAACCTCCACGTGCTTGGACTTTAAAAGGTCCACATACATCGGTATGTATGAGCTCTAAGCAGCGAGTGGCACGAACACCTTGTCCAACGAAGGGTTTGTTCGTCATCTTACCCTTAACAAATGATTCACATGTACCATATGATTCGAAATCAAATGGTTCTAAGTAGTCCAACTTCCTTAGTCTTTGAATCCGTGTTTCATTGATATGGCCTAGACGATAGTGCCATAGATAAGATGGATTATTCTTCCAACTTGAAGACGGTTATTTGTTATGTATTTGAAATAAAGGTAGACTAGTTTGCAAAATATATAAACCATTCACTAAGCGAGCTTTTCTATAATACTGGTCATTTAGCGAAAAATAACAAGTATTATTAGCAAAACGAAAGGAAAAACCCAAATTGTCCAACAATGGAATGGAAATAATATTTCTGGCAATGGATGGAACAAAATAAACGTTATCAAGTACTAAACATTGTCCTGATGGTAAATCTATCTTGCAGCGTCCAACGCGTTTGGCTTCAACTGGATTGTCGTTCCCAACATGCAAGTCGATTTCACCTTGCTTGACTAGCATGTGTTCAATTAGCCCCTGCACATTATTACAAATGTGTGAGCCACAAGCTGTATCTAATACCCAAACATTGGAGTCAAAAGTAGTCATGTTCATTTCAATAACAAACATACTTGAGCTAGAAGCTGGTGGCTCCATAGCTTGATCTGCCCTCAGTCGAGGACAATCCTTCTTCCAATGGCCCTTGAGTTTGCAATAGAGACAAATCTCCATCCTAAGTCAAAACTTAGCCATCTTACGATTGCGTGCATTCTTGCCACCCTTGTTCCCTTTGGGTCTACGATTGACCCTTAGAAACTCGTTGGCAATAGGTCTCTCTGCAATTGACTTTGTTGTTGTCCCGACTTCGGGATTCTGAATAGATTGCAACAATCTTTCCACGATAAAGAGAAAGAGAAAATCAATCAATGACTTGACTTGTTCAGGCGACAGCTCTTCTGTCTCAAGTCTTTGGATAAGCATGATCTTGATAGCTTCGAACCCTTCACACATCCTTGATATCTCACAATCTCATATGGTTCCTTCTCTCGGCATGATCCAACCATATTGTCAGACATAGCATTCAGCAACAAATTCTTCACAAACTCGGCCTTTTCCACTGACATCTCATAATAGCAATCATAGGTTGCAGTAGTCAACTCAGTGGGAGGTGGAGGGATAGGTTCGTCTAACACATACTCAACCTCGTTGTGCCATAGCACCCTTCGTACCTCATGGATATAGAAATCCACGTAGTTTGGTCCTGTTAGCTTTTGCAACTCCAAGTTCGCAATGAGCTCGAAGGACGGTATAGCCATTTATGTTTTCCTAAGGAGAAATAATATAGAACGAAAATAATAAATCAACCATTGAAATACTATTTCTAAATACACAGTCAACATAACTAAACAACAAGATCCTTTAGCTGTTTAGCTCCCACTATTTTCACATATGCTTTCCCCCACAACAAACATACGGGTAATGTCCAACAAGTTACCGTAGTGGCCAAGATCCAAATCCATACTATGCTATACTCCAACGGGGGCTGGTCGCATAGCATAATATGACCGGTAGGACTATCCAATTGCGTCACGCAACTCTTGGGTGTTAAATCTAATTTAACCCGATGCTCTACATATTGTACCTATCGAGGTCGCTAGATACAATATGCAGTAAGTTATAACCATAGGCTTACTCTAATCTGACGATCACTGCGAGTCTGCAAGACGAGGTCGCGAATACAGGGAAACGCAATGAAAGTTCATAATTAAAGCACCCCATGGAAAGCATCTAAGAAATACATACATATATATATATATCTCTGCACTTATATTTGTTGGGGCTTGTAGCTTGAGGGTTATTATCCGTCATCTACAAACAAATAAGGGCGCCGCCTACCCATCATGCATGAACGGTCTACACGTAATGGATGCCCCTATCCATTTTAGTTTTAAACGCGGTCAAGCACATAATGGGCGCCGCCTACCCATATATAACATATGCGGTCCGACAAATAAGAGGGCGCCGCCTACCATCGCATGCATAGCGGTCGAACGGAAAGTAAAATACGTGAAATTTAAACATGCATTGTCAAACAATAGCATATCGAGCAAACAAACAAGTAGTAGCCTATGTGGATGCCAAATGACTTCATAACTTCATTATGAAAATTATAATCCCATACTTATAATCTCTATGAAAAAATTGAAAATTTGGACTAGATTGAAAAATTGAAAATTCTATTGACCAGGTAGCAATTTTCGAAAACTCGAAGGACTCAATTGTAATTTTCGAAACCTTGGAGGTGTTAAATCTAAAATTCAAAAGTAGAGGGACTTATTTGTAATAAACAATAAATTGATAAATCACAAATAAGCCGCTTAACTTTATACGAATTAAATTTAACCCCTCTAGTTAAAAACAATTACAATTAAATCATGTTTATATTCAAAATATAAAATTCAATTTCTCAAAAATTTTCAAAAATTCGATTTTGGGTCCAATCCGAGAATATATATATATATATATATATATATATATATATATATATATATATATATATATATATATATATATATATATATATATATATATATATATATATATATATATATATATATATATATATATATATATATATATATAAATACGGGGATGGGACCTAGTCCCGTCCCCTAAGGTGCTTGCGGGCGCCTGCGGCCGCAAGCGGCCCAGTCAAATATATATACATTTAAATAATTTTTTTTTTTTGAAAAATATAAATTCTAAATTTATATAAAACAAACTTTTGAAAATCGAATTAATCATAGAATCAAATGCATCCACATAAACTACAAAAGCATACAACATATATACGTATATACGTAATCAATTAACCTCGCTCTGATACCACTGTAAGAAAATACGGTCAGAGTTACCCCTAGGGTACGCAGCGGAATTTCAAAAATTTTATTAACATGCAGGTTAATTGATCATGTATATGCCGTATATATTTAAACACATCAATTAGAAGACTTACAATACTCCAAAAGCAAGCACAGCTTCCAAGTCTTCGTAATAATCCGGTGAATCTTCTCCTTCGTCGAAGTCGAAGATATCTGCAATACTTTGATTATCTGCAAGACAATAAAAGTCAGTTTCCAGCTCCTTGAACCTCAACCTTGGTCTCCACGGATGAACAGCTTATCGGAAAGAATACTAGGATATTGATGAATGTGTATTTTACACTTTCATTCGAGTCTTTTTCACCTATTTTAGCTATCCTCTATGTTAATTTAGCTATATTTTAGTACATTTTATTAGAATAGTGTCACGTTTCCATTTACATTTTATTTTACAGGTTTTGGTTGAAATTCGAAGATTCCCGGGCAAATATATTGAAGTTGACAAGGAATTTGGTGTTCCAGAAGCCTGTTTTTCATTTTTCGTATCGTGAGTTTATTTTTCCTTTTCCGTGAATTTTGTACTCCAACCTATTCTTTCGAATAGGTTTGGGGAAGTCGTGTAAGTCATTTTGTTTCTCTTTTTGTTATGCTACTGCTGGCTAGAAAAATCGAAAAAAAGAAAGAAAAATTCCAGAAAAAAAGAGACAAAGAAAAAAGAAAAAAGAATCTGGAAAGAAAAAAAAAACAGAAAAGACCCCAAAAAAGCAAAGAAGGGTCCAAAAGAAAAGAAAGCCAAATAGCAGTTTAGCAAAGTGTTGCGTCTTTTCCATTTTGTAATGTTCGTAATCGTGTCTTTATCTTTTATCTTTTTGTCTTGACTGTCATCTGTTCTAGACCACCCTCGTCCTGCCATTCAGGAAGTGGTGAATAGCTTAAGACTTTACTTGAGAGATGGGTAGAATAGGGGAGAGTTATCTTTTATAGGGAACCCTCCTTCGTTTGATTAGAGCCAGTACTGGTTCGACCTCTTTTGAGGAAAAGTCTTAACATGGTGGAACAGCAGTAAGTCCTAAGTTTCATAGGCACGGGGCAACCATTCGTATCTTAGCATGCATCATTACGTAGTCACTGACTAAGTCCAGGTAGAGAATGTTACGAGAGACTATCTTGTCTTGACATAAGTGCTTATGTGGATGTGTATAAGTCAATCGAGGTATTCTTCAACCTATATTCATGCTTTGATTTATATGGTTTTTGTTCATATGTTTTTTGGTAGATTCAGTAGATTAGTTCATTTTATTTGGCATGAAACTCCATTTTGTGTCTTGCATGTTTTTTGTATTAGAGTCTAGCTTAGTTGCTTGAGGACAAGCAAAGGTTCAGTTTGGGGAGTTTGATGAATGTGTATTTTACACTTTCATTCGAGTCTTTTTCACCTATTTTAGCTATCCTCTATGTTAATTTAGCTATATTTTAGTACATTTTATTAGAATAGTGTCACGTTTCCCTTTAGATTTTATTTTACAGGTTTTGGTTGAAATTCGAAGATTTCCGGGCAATTATATTAAAGTTGACAAGGAATTGTTGTTCCAGAAGCCTATTTGGAGTATCTGAAGGTTTCCGGATAGGATTTGGAGTCTAGGGGCCGAATCTGGAGGTTAGAAGGCTACTAGAAGTCAGAAACCGAGTCCGAAAAGGGGAAGAAATCCAAAAACGCGTCGAAAACGCGGAATTCCGCGAGAAAAACTCGGGGGCAAACCGCCGCGGAGGTGGGACGAACCGCCCCGTGGTATTTCGGGGCCTATATATAGTTGCTCAGTTTTCTCCGAAAATCATATCTTTCCAGACCTTCTCTCCCACCTTTCTCTATAGTTTTAGGTAGGGACTTCCCAGAGCCTGTTCTGGGGGTCCGTAGCTTAGGGGATACTTTTTCATAGCAGTTTGGAGCTCGTAGGATCGCAATCATCCGGAGATTGACAACCTTCGGTAACTTTGTATCTTACAGTTTTATTCTACTTATTTTATTATATTCTTTCAACATGTTTTCTTCTATGATTTCTGTTGATTGCATGCCTATTATGAGTAGCTAAACTTATCGTTGGTGGTAGTATGTGAATTCTTAGCGAAGGGAAGATAATAATGCTAATGGCTATATCGCGCATTATACTCCGTGTCATTGCTTTATTCGTTGATCAGGCACAACCTAAATTCTCGTATGTTGTATTAATTATTATGCACAATTGGTAACTTGTCAACCATCAGACCAATTATCTTCGTAGTGGTGAATAATTACGGAACACATTAGGACAATAGTGATTGACTTGTCAGACCAATTATCTTCGTATTGCTTGATATTTGCAACAGGACACTAGATTGATTCAAAGATCTCTATGCAAGACCGAGGAATTTATGCATGATTATCGACCCGTTATGCTAAGAAGGACCATACTATCACCAATCTCCATTATCTGCTAGAAACCCCTTTGCTATCTGTTTGCTGTTTTTATATTCTAAATTAGATTTGATTAAGTTAGTTATAGTCGTGAGAGAACGACACTCGAGTCATTCTACTGCTACACTACGATTTTCGTTGTAGTTGTGGATTGCCTTTGGCTAATTACAAATTTATTTGACTGAACCCGGAGCACGACATCCGCGCGTTCATCAAATTGACGCCGTTGTCGGGGACTATACTCCTTTTTTGTGTTTAATTTGTTTATATTTTCAGCTTTAGATTCCTAATTCTATTAGTTTTAGTTTTCCTTTTTAATCTCTCTCTGACATTGCTTTTCTAGTCTGTTGATGAATGTGTATTTTACACTTTCATTCGAGTCTTTTTCACCTATTTTAGCTATCCTCTATGTTAATTTTGCTATATTTTAGTACATTTTATTAGAATAGTGTCACGTTTCCCTTTAGATTTTATTTTACAGGTTTTGGTTGAAATTCGGGGATTTTCGGGCAATTATATTGAAGTTGACAAGGAATTGGTGTTCCAGAAGCCTATTTGGAGTATCTGAAGGTTTCCGGATAGGATTTGAAGTCTAGGGGCCGAATCTGGAGGTTAGAAGGCTACTAGAAGTCAGAAACCGAGTCCGAAAAGGTGAACAAATCCAAAAACGCGTCGAAAACGCGGAAATTCCGCGAGAAATCTCTGGGGCGAACCGCCCCGTAGTTTTTCGGGGCCTATATATAGTGCTCAGTTTTTCTCCGAAAATCATATCTTTCCAGACCTTCTCTCTCACCTCTCTCTATAGTTTTAGGTAGGAACTTCCCGGGGCCTGTCCTGGGAGTTCTGTAGCTTAGGGGATACTTTTTCATAGCAGTTTGGAGCTCGTAGGACCGCAATCATCCGGAGATTGACAACCTTCGGTAACTTTGTATCTTACAGTTTTATTCTACTTATTTTATATTCTTTCAACATGTTTTCTTCTTTGAATTCTGTTGATTGCATGCTTATTATGAGTAGCTAAACTTATCGTTGGTGGTAGTATGTGAATTCTTAGCGAAGGGAAGATAATCATGCTAATGGCTATATCGCGCATTATACTCCGTGTCATTGCTTTATTTCGTTGATCAGTTGTAACCAAAATTCTCGTATGTTGTATTGATTGTTATGCACAATTGGACACTAGTCGACCATCAGACCAATTATCTTCGTAGTGTTGAATAATTACGGAACACATTAGGACAATCGTGATTGACTAGTCAGACCAAATTATCTTCGTAGTGCTTAATACTTGCAACAGGACACTAGTTGATTCAAAGATCTCTATGCAAGACCGAGGAATTTATGCATGATTATCGACCCATTATGCTAAGAAGGACCATACTATCACCAATCTCCATTATCTGCTTGAAACCCCTTATTGCTATCTGTCTGCTGTTTTATATTCTTTGTTAAACAGATAAAGCTAGTTATAGTCCTGAGAGAACGACACTCGAGCCATTCTACTGCTACACTACGGTTTTCGTTGTAGTTGTGGATTGCCTTTGGCTAAATTACAAATATTATTTGATCAATTGGAATCCGACAAATTCCCGTTCATCAAATTGGCGCCGTTGCCGGGGACTATACTCTTTTTTCTGTTTAATTTGTTTATATTTACATCTTAGATTCCTAATTCTATTAGTTTTAGTTTTCCTTTTTAATCTCTCTCTGATATTGCTTTCCTAGTCTGTTTCTGATTCTCCTTTCCCAGCCTTAGTAGTATTCGACATCTAGAAATACTCTCGATTTTTGAAATTTCTAACGAGGCTAATTTTCAGTTTTGAGTTACTCCTGATACAGATTTCCAGGTATGACGACCTTAAAAGCCCGCTTGACACCTACGTTCTCGCAAGTCAGGAGGGGGTCAGCTATATACTTGGAAGATGAGTTAAGGAGGTATGAGGTGACGGAGTCCATGGTGAGGTACTTACCAAGGTACGAAGATGGAGTAGGGATAGACCCATGGAGTTTCATTCGATCCTATGAGAAGGAAATAGAAAGAATTCTAGCAGAAGGGTTTACTAAGGACCAATTGTGCAGGAAATTATTTTCTTTTACTCTGGGGTATGAGCCGAGGCGTTGGATTGCGAGGTTAGAACAAGGATCGCTGAAAACTTGGGGCCAAGTAGTAGAGGAGTTCTTGGCGCGGTTCATGCCCTATCATGAGACAATTGCCTTACGTGATAGGATCCAATATTTCGAGCAAGGAGAGTATGAGCAGTTTTGTGACGCCTACGAACGTTTTGAGCTGTATAAACGTGAGTGCCCCCATCACCGTTTCGAAGATGGGGAGTTGATTTGGTGCTTCGTTGGTGGACTTCGTGAAGAGGAACGACTTAGAGTGGAACGGTTGAGCGGCGGTCTGGGAGAATGTACGGTCGACGAGGCAGAAGAAGTCCTCCGTAAGTACGCCAGAGGTTCAACACAATCCGACGAGGTCATACCAATTCACATCACCGCAAAGGAAGTAGATCGAGGTGGAGCAGGAAGCTCATCCGAGGAGTACTTTGAAGCCGAAGAAATCAGTGAGGAAGATGCACATGCCGAGCAAGTTGAAGATGACCTTCGTATAGCAAAAGTTGTTGAAGAAGTTGAAGTAACTCAGCATCTTACTGAAGAATTCGGCTTGTTGAATTGTGCTGAAGTAGAAGAGGTTCGAGAACTTGAAGAGGAGAAAGGATTGAAAGGCGATGCCCCCTGGAGGTGGGGGCGAGTCGCCCAGCATGGGGGGAGAACCGCCTCCCATGACCAGTGAGCTGGACGACCCCAGCTCCCCTGTTTCTTTACTCCCAGACATTCGCATCAACCCAAAACCAGTTCCTTCCGTTACTACTGAGGTTCTTCAGTACAAAGAGGTGAATCTACTTCTCCGAGGTGGAAAGCTTGACAAGCAAGATACACAAGAGCCACCACTAAACAAGCACCTCGATGAAGTCAAAATGAATGTCCTCCTGTTGATGAAGTCCTTATTGGATATGCCTGCAAAGCAAACCAGTCCATTCACCATGGTGAGATATTTGAAGCTTCCTAGGTCTCTTTGCTACATCGGACCACGAGAATGGCGGCCACCGTGGGAGGTACTCTTGAGTCCATTCTTGAATACTCAGCCGACCGAGGCCAAACCGTTCGGTAACATCTAGTATCACTTTTTATTTACTCATTCTCTTTTGCTAGGGTCATAGCTTAAGTTTCATGAGGGGGATGGGATGTGAACCATGATGTTAAGTATTGTGTAGCTTTGTGATGTTGAGTAGGATAGTCTTGTTTTTTTTTTTTTAATTGCATTTGCACGTTTACTGCTTTTCTAGGATAGTTTTGCATGTTTTATATGGAGTTTATTGCCGAATTTTTTGAACTTTTTTATTGGGTAGATCAACTAACTATGCCATTAATCGTATGCTTCATCTCTATGAATTTGTTTGAGGTTTTTCTCGCTTGGCTTGTCACATTTATGTATTGCACTTAGTTAAGCTTGGTAGTCTTGACATCACTTAGTGGTGTTTTCTCTACTGCGGTTCACGAAGGCCTTTATAATAGGATGATGCATGTTAGGGTCTTATGGTTGTTTTCCGAGTAATTATGTACCTAATAGGCAACAAGTCTTCACCATGCTTAGAGATTGCTAAATGCCTAGGAAGGAGGTAGTGTGAGGTTGTGTGATCCTTTGTTTATAACCTATTCTTCCGAATAGGTTTGGGGAGGGGGTTACACCATCATTAGACTTGTTTCTATTTTCATTTTTCGTTTCGTGAGTTTATTTTTCCTTTTCCGTGAATTTTGTACTCCAACCTATTCTTTCGAATAGGTTTGGGGAAGTCGTGTAAGTCATTTTGTTTCTCTTTTTGTTATGCTACTGCTGGCTAGAAAATCGAAAAAAAAGAAAGAAAAATTTCCAGAAAAAAGAGAAAAAGAAAAAAGAATCTGGAAAAAAAAAAGAAAAAAAACAAAAGACCCAAAAAAAGCAAAGAAGGGTCCAAACAAGAAAGCCAAATAGCAGTTTAGCAAAGTGTTGAGTCTTTTCCATTTTTGTAATGTTCGTAATCGTGTTTTTATCTTTTATCTTTTTGTCTTGAGTGTCATCTGTTCTAGACCACCCTCGTCCTGCCATTCAGGAAGTGGTGAATAGCTTAAGACTTTACTTTGGAGATGGGTAGAATAGGGGAGTGTTATCTTTTATAGGGAACCCTCCTTCGTTTGATGAGAGTCAGTACTGGTTCGACCTCTTTTGAGGAAAAGTCTTAACATAGAATAGTTTTTCAACATGTTTTCTTCTATAATTTCTGTTGATTGCATGCCTATTATGAGTAGCTAAACTTATCGTTGGTGGTAGTATGTGAATTCTTAGCGAAGGGAAGATAATCATGCTAATGGCTATATCGCGCATTATACTCCGTGTCATTGCTTTATTTCGTTGATCAGGAACAACCTAAATTCTCGTATGTTGTATTAATTATTATGCACAATTGGACACTTGTCAACCATCAGACCAATTATCTTCGTAGTGTTGAATAATTACGGAACACATTAGGACAATAGTGATTGACTTGTTAGACCAATTATCTTCGTAGTGCTTAATATTTGCAACAGGACACTAGATTGATTCAAAGATCTCTATGCAAGACCGAGGAATTTATGCATGATTATCGACCCGTTATGCTAAGAAGGACCATACTATCACCAATCTCCATTATCTGCTAGAAACCCCTTTGCTATCTGTTTGCTGTTTTTATATTCTAAATTAGATTTGATTAAGCTAGTTATAGTCCTGAGAGAACGACACTCGAGTCATTCTACTGCCACACTACGGTTTTCGTTGTAGTTGTGGATTGCCTTTGGCTAATTACAAATTTATTTGACTGAACCCGGAGCACGACATCCGCGCGTTCATCCGATATTCTTGTGTGGCCAAGAAGATGGGGCGGAGGATTTCCTCCGGTGAGGGGTGGCGCGCGCGTGGGCTAGGGAGAGGTAGGGGAGAGCTTTTTATTTTCTCTAAGAAAACTGGTAGACAAACTATATGTCTGGGTATTCAACGGTGTGAAAGTCTATGTCAAAAGCTCTCTAATAGTTTTCTATATATAGTAGTCAATAGAAGCCTAATGAATAATCAATTAGACTTCATAAAGGAATAAGAATCTAATTCTTATCGCACTAGGAAACCAATTCAAGTCTAGATTCATTCTCAATCAAGTTAGAACTCAATCAGGAAAATCTAACTTATCCCTTGGACTTCTAATAGAGGAAGGAGTTGAACTCCTTCCCCTATCTCAGCTGCGCGCGCGCGCCTCCATGGAGGTTAGGTGGGTCCCGATTTTGGGACCCACTTATAGTTCTAAGGCAATTCAAACTCCAAGTAGATTTTGCCCATGTGCATATATTAATTCCAAATTAACATATCCTTTCAAATCAAACCTCTATTATATTTCTAAAATATAATCTTTAATTGTGTTTACATAAAATAAAATTAATTAGTCAATTCAATTAATAATTCCAAATCATTAATTATTTCACAAAATATTATAATTAATTCCAAATCAATTATAATCCATCAACCACAATTAATTCTAAATTAATTGCGATTCCATCTTCAAGGATATTCGGATAAGCTGAATCACCACATAGTGTGACCCATAGGGCCTCATTATATTAAGCAAGTCCGAGACTAGGCAAAATGGAATTCCTAGACGGTTCCATTTGCAATATTAATACATGAGGACGTTTGAGAGGTTTCTCAAATCAAACCCTTTCGTTGCGAAATCTGTTGCGCTCAACGCGGCGATGGTAACGTCCCTTCATCTGATTAACTCGAATGCATCTAGGATCGATGAAGTGTCTATCCCAATAGTACATCCACGGGCGTCTTCAGTGAGTTGCATGGTGAATCCAATATCTATTATGACCATCATAATAATATTGATACGCTGACCAGCGGTTTTACCAATCACAACTATGAACGACTATGAGCAGTGCTCTCCTGTGCTACACATGAGAGATGAATCCTTCACAGAAACACTTATCATCCCGATTTATATGTAGCCATAATCCTGGATTGTGTCTTGGGTCAATTGATTATTCAGAGCTGACATTGACGGGTCCACCAAGGATATGGGGCAACAAATGTGATGATAAAGTCATGTAAGTCCAAAGGACAACTGGCATTACTTCGACAACTTCCCGGTTCCCATAGACACTTCGGTGTAGAGTATACATCGATGGGAGTGTCCGGTGGGTACTTCCATTGTTCGGTAATCATCCTTCGAACAACTATGCGCAGTTATGTGAACATTTCTTGATTGTCCAACAATCCATTCCGTGGCCGTGGGATCGGCTCACACTTGCTCCAACATGTATAACCTCCACGCATACTTGTCTCAGCTGGTTCATTCAGACCCCTACATCCGAGATGAACCTCGACTACGGAGAGTTTGGGATAGATGATAACTCACATAACTCCCACTATCTGTGTGATCGGTCATCTATCCGAGGGGATATGTTTAATATCAATACAGACAGAAATAGAGATATGACATGCTGCATGCCTGGTTTAATATAAATATGAAAGCGATACTCAATAGTCAAACAACAAACATATATTATATTACGTTGACCTGTGTAATAGTACATATATGCCTTCTATAAGGGTTGCATACCTTTAATAAGGACTGTCTCTAGGACATATACACTATCACTTTATCCCTAGGATGTAGTTCGCTTCACCCAAGTCCTTCATTGAGAAGGTACTTGATAAACAAACTTTAGTCTCTTCTAGCATAGAGACATTGTTTCCCATGATCAAAATGTCATCAACATAAATGATCATGAAAACGACTCCCTTGTCGCTTTGCCTAGTGTAGACACAGGGATCTTCTACGCTTCTGACGAAGTCAAACGATTTGACAGCTTCGTCAAAGTGGATATTCCAGCTCCTAGACGCTTGCTTTAGTCCATAGATGGATCTCTGTAATTTGCATACAGCAGTTTGCCTGGTTTTACTAATAAAACCTTCCGGCTGTACCATATAGATCTCATAATCATAGTAGGCAGCTATCGCAAGTAGAATTCGAATAGACTTCAACTTTGCTACCGGTGAAAAGGTTTCATCGTAATCGATGCCATACCTTTGTGTGTAGCCCTTCGCCACAAGTCTAGCCTTGTGCGTTTGTACCTTGCCATCGGCATCTGTCTTTCGTTTAAAGACCCATTTGCACCCAATAGGTCTAACCCCTTGGGGCAAGTCTACCAAGTTCCAAACTTGGTTCAGGTACATGGAGTCTATTTCCAATTCCATGGCCTCTTGCCATCTGTCTGAGTCAATATCATTTATTGCCTCTTTGTAGGTCTCGGGTTCTCCCCGATCTAATAAGCCAACATCAAGTTCATTGATGTCTTCTATCATAAGGCTTTGCTTCTAAGGTCCTTTTGGGATCCTCTTCGACGTACGGAGCTCGACTGGTGCTTCTGTCGGCGTTTCTAGTGCTTTTCTTTTCTGGCTTCGTGTAACACGAACATTATCAGTGGGCACTGATGCAGTCGGTCGCGTGCTACGACCCTGTTCCCTAGCGGGAGGCTGCTCTTGTGCAACTTGTTGCACAGGTCGATTGACAACGGGTTCTATTGGTGTGGTTTCAGCTGTTGATCTAATCACAGGACTCCCACTGACTATGACATGCCTAGCAAGTGTCATATCATTACCCTTGTCTTCTTCGAAAGCTCCCACTGAACTTGAGTCCAAATCAGAAGATTTAGAGAACTCATGTTCGTGCGTGTCAAATTCTTGAATTTCTTCAAGTTCTATCATATCATCTAACCTCTCTTCTTCGAGGTATTCTGCTTCTAAAAATTTGACGTTTCTAGATACTATCACCTTGTGATCTTCAGCATGATAGAATTCATAGCCTCTCGTCTAACGAGGATAGCCTATGAAATAAACTTTGACACCCTTGGCATCTAACTTATCATTCAGCAACAATTTGACTATCGTAGGACAGCCCCAAGGTCTAAGATAGCCCAGTGAGGGCTTCTTTCCTTTTCATAACTCATAAGGAGTTTTCTCCACTGATTTAGATGGTACACGGTTCAGACTGTAGATTGCAGTTTGTAGCGCATATCCCCATAGATATTTTGGAAGAGTCGAGAATCCAATCATTGATCTCACCATGTCCAGCAGGGTTCGATTCCTTCTCTCAGACACACCATTTAATTGTGGTGTTCCAGGAGGGGTCCATTGCGATTGAATTCCATTCTCCTTCAAGTAGTCGATAAATTCTTCACTAAGGTATTCACCTCCTCGATCTGATCGAAGAGTGATGAACCGCGGATGTCGTGCTCTGGATTCAGTCAAATAAATTTGTAATTAGCCAAAGACAATCCACAACTACAACGAAAACCGTAGTGTAGCAGTAGAATGACTCGAGTGTCGTTCTCTCAGGACTATAACTAGCTTTATCTATTTAACAAGAGAATATAAAACAACAGACATATAGCAAAAGGGGTTTCTAGCAGATAATGGAGATTGGTGATAGTATGGTCCTTATTAGCATAACGGGTCGATAATCATGCATAAATTCTTCGGTCTTGCATAGAGATCTTTGAATCAATCTAGTGTCCTGCTGCTAATATTAAGCACTACGAAGATAATTGGTCTGACAAGTCAATCACTATTGTCCTAATGTGTTCCGTAATTATTCAACACTACGAAGATAATTGGTCTGATGGTCGACAAGTGTCCAATTGTGCATAATAATTAATACAACATACGAGAATTTAGGTTGTGCCTGATCAACGAAATAAAGCAATGACACGGAGTATAATGCGCGATATAGCCATTAGCATGATTATCTTCCCTTCGCTAAGAATTCACATACTACCACCAACGATAATTTTAGCTACTCATAATAGGCATGCAATCAACATAAATCATAGAAGAAAACATGTTGAAAGAATATAAAATAAGTAGAATAAAACTGTAAGATACAAAGTTACCGAAGGTTGTCAATATCCGGAGAATCGTGATCCTACGAGCTCCAAACTGCTATGAAAAAGTATCCCCTAAGCTACGGACCCCCAGAACAGGCCCTGGGAAGTCCCTACCTAAAACTATAGAGAAAAGTGGGAGAGAAGGTCTGGAAAGATATGATTTTCGGAGAAAACTCAGCAACTATATATAGGCTTCGAATTACCAGGGGCGGTTCGCCCCACACGCGCGGTGGTTCGCCCGGTGTGGGGCGGTTCGCCCCCCGGTTTTTTCGTGGAATTCCGCGTTTTTGGATTTCTTCCCCTTTTCGGACTCAGTTTCTGACTTCTAGTAGCCTTCTAACCTCCAGATTCGGCCCCTAGACTCCAAATCCCATCCGGAAACCTTCAGATACTCCAAATAGGCTTCTGGAACACCAATTCTTTGTCAACTTCAATATATTTGTCCGGG
This sequence comes from Plantago ovata, assembly GCA_028274465.1. Taxonomy (NCBI): domain Eukaryota; kingdom Viridiplantae; phylum Streptophyta; class Magnoliopsida; order Lamiales; family Plantaginaceae; genus Plantago; species Plantago ovata. The sequence goes on along the minus strand of CM051455.1, from coordinate 109,201,479 downwards.
AATCTTCGAATTTCAACCAAAACCTGTAAAATAAAATCTAAAGGGAAACGTGACACTATTCTAATAAAATGCACTAAAATATAGCTAAATTAACATAGACGATAGCTAAAATAGGTGAAAAAGACTCGAATGAAAGTGTAAAATACACATTCATCAAACTCCCCAAACCGAACCTTTGCTTGTCCTCAAGCAACTAAGCTAGACTCTAATACAAAAAACATGCAAGACACAAAATGGAGTTTCATGCCAAATAAAATGAACTAATCTACTGAATCTACCAAAAAACGTATGAACAAAAACCATATAAATCAAAGCATGAATATAGGTTGAAGAATACCTCGATTGACTTATACACATCCACATAAGCACTTATGTCAAGATAAGATAGTCTCTCGTAACATTCTCTACCTGGACCTAGTCAGTGACGACGTAATGATGCATGCTAAGATACGAATGGTTGTCCCGTGCCTATGAAACTGAGGGCTTACTGTTGTTCCACCATGTTAAGACTTTTCCTCAAAAGAGGTCGAACCAGTACTGGCTCTCATCAAACGAAAGAGGGTTCCCTATAAAAGATAACTCTCCCCTATTCTACCCATCTCTTAAGTAAAGTCTTAAGCTATTCACCACTTCCTGAATGGCAGGACGAGGGTGGTCTAGAACAGATGACACTCAAGACAAAAAAGATAAATAATAGAAAAACACGATTACGAACATTACAAGAATGGAAAAGACTCAACACTTTGCTAACTGCTATTTGGCTTTCTTTTTTGGACCATTCTTTTGCTTTTTTGGGGTCTTTTCCCCTTTTTTTCTTTTCTCTTTTTTTTCTTTCCAGATTCTTTTTCTTTTCCTTTTTTTTTTTCTTTTCCTGGAATTTTTTTTTTCGATTTTTTTTCTAGCCAGCAGTAGCATACAGAAAGAGAAACAAAATGACTCACACGACTTCCCCAAACCTACTCGAAAGAATAGGTTGGAGTACAAAATTTACGGAAAAAGAAAAATAAACTCACGATACGAAAATGAAAAACAGAAAAAAGTCTATGACGATGTAACCCCCTCCCCAAACCTATTCGGAAGAATAGGTTATAAACAAAGGATCACACAACCTCAAACTACCTCCTTCCTAGGCATTTAGCAATCTCAAAGCATGGTGAAGACTCGTTGCCTCTTAGGTACATAATTACTCGGGAAAACAACCATAAGACCCTAACATGCATCATCCTATTATAAAGGCCTTCGTGAACCGCAGTAGAGAAAACACCACTAAGTGATGTCGAGGCTACCAAGCTCAACTAAGTGCAATACATAAATGTGACAAGCCAAGCGAGAAAATCCTCAAACAAATTCATAGAGATGAAGCATACGATTAATGGCATAGTTGGTTGATCTACCCAATAAAAAAGTTCAAAAAATTCGGCAATAAACTCCATATAAAACATGCAAGACTATCCTAGGATGAATGTAGTGAATGCAGCCTAAAAAATCTAAGAAAGCGGTAAACGTGCAAATGCAAATGCAGACGGATAAAGCATGCGAGGTACTATACTCATCCTACCAATTCCAAGCTCCAAACTAACAACATCAGATCACTTAAATCCCATCCCCCTCATGAAATTAACGCTAGGCCCTAGCAGTAAGAAAATGAGGAAATAAGATGTGATACTAGATGTTACCCCATGGTTTGGCATCGGTCGGCTGAGTATGCTGCTTGTGAGTTATTGGGCCTGCTTTGGGAGTTTAATAGAGTGTCATAAGGTCTTCTGGTATGCGTGGTAGTTTCAATCGTAGGCCGGACAGGAACAACTCCTCCATTGGTATCATCATTGCCCGTATGGCCTTCATTGTCACTACTGTCACGCACATCATCACTAATGGAGTTGCAGTGTCGAAGGGAATCTTCAAGATTGGCCGCCTCTGTTATGGAATCCTCCATCCTGAAGCCCTCCAATGGGATGTGAACCGTTGAAGGGGAAAGGGCAGTGGTATCAGGACCTCCCCCTCCAACGTTTTACACCACGAGAAGGTTTCAGTAAGCTGCTCGGATACTCAGAGGTCTTCTACCATTTTTTCCAATGTCGACCACATTCTCTACTGTTGATCCGACCGATGTCTATATGATGCTCCCTTTAGAGGCAGATAAGGGTTGCCCTAACGAGGGACTGGGCACCCATGTCATTATGTTTTGGAACCAAGCTAGCGCTTCGGAACCTTCTAGCAACTGCGGACTCAAGATTGAATCGGTCGCGGGTAGACTGTTCCGGTGCCTTCCAGTTCATTCGAACTTTGCAGTCCTTGTGATGGAGTGCTGACGTAATAATGGTTTATGTCCCTTCGGTGGTGCATGAATAGGCATAGGAGTCCTTACTCCAGGTGTACTCTAGCTCCTCCTCTTGGATAATCCACGACGTTGTTGCAAAACCCCTTGGCTCGAACGCACATCTAACGAGGTCACCTTCCTTGACATGGTTCTTCACAGCAATCATACGGGAATGCTCCTTTCCCTTGGTATGGTTCCTACAAACAGCAGTTAGTACCTCGTATGACACAAAACTGACTCAAATATATGCTAGTGTAAAAGCGAAACACACAAGTGATAAAATCAACAATCAAGCTCCCCAAACCATAATGTCTAGCCTAGCTTCTTCATCATGCAACATACCAATGTAACTACTACATGCAATACATCTCATAATGCTCTTACTAGACAACCAATATCCTAGATAACAAGGCTCAATTCATACCATAGTAGCGAAAAATTCTACCATCATAAATCCTCATACTCAACAATTAAGCATTCTATCGTCAAATCTACCAACATTACATCAATAAACACAACCATATGCTAGAAATCAGAGATAAAGACATATTGCATAACAAGATATATCATCTAGTAGAAAAATACCCAAATCAACAATTCAAGCAAAATTGAGCATGCAATTGATAGTAAATAACATGTCTAATCACACAAATAACATACCCATGCATCAAATAAGCATAATTGAAGCTCAAATTAGAAAACCCCCAAATTCGAAAATTAGGGTTCTTAGAATGATACCTCAGATCTGGAAATCTAATGCATTAGGACAAAATCTGTTCGGATGGGATGATAGATCATGTAATAGGCTTCGATTTAAGCTAAAGAACACTAAATTTGGTCAAGAATTGAAGAAGTTATGAAGATTTGAAGTTGAAATCGCGAAATTCGGTTTTGGGGAAGGTGGAATGATGAAATTTGAAGAGAATGAGGAATTGGGGAAGAAATCCGCATTTTTGAACCTCTGGAGCCATGGGGCGGTTCGCCCCCCACGTGGGGCGGTTCGCCCCGTGCTCCCCGATGCGGGGAGACGGTTCCTGTCGTCAGAAAATGCGGTTTCAATCCTCGAAACCAATTTTTCAAAAAACCACTCGAAGAATCTCACTCAAACAAAAGCACATACGACACAGACATGAACAAATTCGCATACGAGAAGCAAATAGTTCAGGAATGAATGCATGCAGAAAAGCAGTAAAGAAAGCGATAAAAATTCCGGGTTGCCTCCCGGATAGCGTCATTGTTTAAAGTCTTTGACTCAACTCCTGTCTGCGCCTATCTTTTCATTTTGCGGGTACTAGGCTTCCCCTTCATTGATCTCCTCTTCATGCCACGAACCTGTGAATAAGAAAGAATATAGGCTGCAAGACCACAATAGTGAGTAGTAATATCAGGCGGTTCAGGTGGATCTGGTATGGCTCGCAACACGTGTTGCTTGCCATCTACTTCGATGGTGCAAGTTCTTTGGTAGATGTCCATCACGGAGCGTAGTTTAGTCAAGAACGTTTGCCCTAAGAATATGACATCCCCCATCCCAGGTGCAGATGCCGGCATAACTACAAAATGGGTGTATATAGATGCTTCACCAATCTTGACCAACACATTTTTCACAACGCCCTCGGGTCTCATAAAGGATCCATCCGCCAGTTGCACAATAGCCCTTTGCTCAGATAGTTTTCCAAGGTTGCTCTTTTCAAACACATTCAAAGGGATTATGTTTGAGTAGGATCCTGTGTCTAGTGTGGCACGGACATCTTCAAGCTCACCAATCCCTACCTTAACATCGAAACTTTTAGGGAGTGGTTCGGGATCCTCTTGCTCCTCATCACTTGCGTCAGAATCGAGGTCCTTCTCTTCTTCCTCATCCTGTAGAAGTTCTTCCTTCATGCAACACTCGCACCTAACAATCTTCTTGATGGTCATTTCGTCAGGTACATCACCAGCCAATGTAATGGCATTCGACTTTACAGTGTTGCTAGGCAGTTTGCCTTGTTCCCTACTTGCTCCTCGGTCGATCAACTCTTGCATCTTCTGATGGGAAAGCCTAGTGCTCTCTTCCAACCTATCAAGCCTTGCCCTAGTCTTCTCTGAATCTTCTTCATAACGTTTGAGAAAACTTTGTGTGTGATCAACCATCTTCTGCAAGTTATCCATCAGTTGAGCCGACTTCGACTTCGGTGGCTCTTTCGGAGCGGGGTTTTCGCAGTGATCATTACCATAGTTTAGCCTACTACGGTCTTGGTTAGGTCCATAAGTTTGGTTAGCCGGTGCATATCCTTGATTGTTACGGTATCCTCTTCTCCAAAATCCACCTCGAGGATTCCTACCGTCTTGTCCGTAGCTAACTTCTTGAGTGCCAAACTCCGTAGCAAAGGCTTCTTCTTTGCCTCCTCGAGCCCAGTTGCCATCATCGTATGCCAGCTCCGATCTACACATATGAGCCCCATGCCCATAGTCTTACATATTCGGCATACTTTGTTCGAAACAGTTGTTACGGTGGCGCTCTTGAGGACTTGCTTCAATTCGTTGGTAACGCACTCGAATTGATCCCCATTCCCCTATACATAGGGGCTTCTTGAGTCGGTGGAGCTTCAGGTCCACGTCTCATAACCATTGCTCTTGGGTCCTTGAACTGCGAACCCTTAGCAAGCCTTTCGAAAACTGCCCAGACGGCTTCTGTGGTTTCCTCCCAAATATTGCCTCGGCATTGGAAATTCACCACTTGTTGGTTCTCGAAGGTTAGTCCATTGTAGAAGTGTTGGACTAGGTCAGAAAGTTCAAAACCATGGTGAGGGCACTTGTTCGTGAGATCTTGGAATCTCTCAAACGCGGTGTAGATGGCTCATCATAGTCCTGCTTGAATCCAGTGATTGATGATGTCGTTTTTCACCAATTAAATTTGTTTAAAAGCCTAAGAACACTTATCACTACACAAACTAGAGTGCAATGGCAAGTTGACCCGAGTGTCGTTCTCTTGGGACCTAACGTGGCTTTGCTTGAGGTTTTTGCTAGTAATTTCAGTCAACGAGTTCAAATGTTT
>CM051455.1:109164798-109196025 GCA_028274465.1 Plantago ovata | reverse complement strand
GGTGGCCCACTAACTAAAAACCGTCAGAGCACTCTCTCTCTTTGTTTTGTTAGCCGTTAGATTAATAACTCCTTTTAATCAATGGCCACGATTTGAATTTCATGTCATGATTATTGCGAGTTTATCTGTGCCAGCTTAACGTCACAAATTGATTTTACCGAGTAATAAGGGATAGATTGCTTGCTGAAATAGACAAGAATCTTTTCAGCGAGTTTGAATTAACAATCTAGCTACTTGCTGAAAGTTCCCCCTTACTTAGATATCTCATTTTTTCTAAGTTTAAAGATTTCTGATTTCCGTATCAGTAAATTCTTTTTGCAATTTGAGACATCCTTTGGTAAAATCTGAGAGATGAGATTGTTTTGCTCTTTTCTGAATTCCGTTTCAGAAAATTCCTTTGATACTTGAATACCTGTTTCAGTATCTTTTGATTGTCTAACCCGTCTCAGCAATCCTTAGTTCTTTCACTTACTGAGTTCTGTCTCAGCAAGTGATCAAGTTTCCTAACAAATACCTGTTTTGAAGGAATTACTTGCTGAATGCCTGTTTCAGCAATCATGTTGTGACTTATCATTTCTTAGAAGAAATCAGTGACTTGGTCTTTGGACAGGAATACTTTGGCTTGCTGAATACCTGTTTCAGCATTCTGCCAAGTGTATCCTTTATTGAGGTAGTTCAATCAATCCAAGGTACCTTAGCATTGCGAACCTATTATCCGGTAGGGGCTTGGTAAAGATGTCAGCAAGCTGATCTTCAGTACCTACTTTCACAACCTCAATATCACCTTTTTCCACATGATCTCTAATGAAATGATGTCTAATATCAATGTGCTTGGTCCTAGAGTGAAACTTAGGATTTTGCGTAATTGCAATAGCACTTGTATTATCACAAAAGATTGGTGTTTTCTTTGCAGAAATACCATAATCTCTTAATTGTTGCTGAATCCATAGGATTTGAGCTGTGCAACAACCAGCTGCATGTATTCAGATTCAGTAGATGAATTGGCGACACACGTTTGCTTCTTGCTGAACCATGATATTAATCTAGTACCCAAAAACTGACAAGTTCCAGAGGTACTTTTTCTATCAAGAGTTGATCCACCATGATCAGCATCAGAATAGCCAACCAATTCAAGTCCAGAATCTTTTGGATACCATAATCCAACATTGACTGTACTTTAACATATTTCAGTATTTTAATTGCCTTTTGTAGTGTGATTCTCTTGGATCCGATTGGAATCTTGCACACACACAAACAGCATACTGAATGTCAGGTCTACTTGCTGTTAAATACAACAAGGAACCAATGAGCTTCCTATACTTGTGTTCTTCAACACTTTTGTCCTCTTTAGTATAGCCCAATTTGGTACCAACACTCATAGGGATCTTTTCAGGTTTTTCATCCTCTTTGATCCTAAACTTTATGAGCATTTCTTTCGCATACTTTGCTTGATTTATGAATATTCCATCTTTGAGTTGCTTGACTTGCAACCCTAGGAAATAATTCAATTTTCCCATCATACTCATTTCAAACTTATTGTCATGAGTTTGGCAAAATCATCACAAAGTTGCTTGTCCTTAGATCCAAAAATTATGTCATCCACATAAATTTGAACTAAGATTAATTTACCATCATGGTTCATGGTAAAAAGAGTTTTGTCAACTTCACCTTTCATGAAACCATTTTCCAGCAAGAACTTAGCTAAGGTATCATACCATGCTCTTGGTGCTTGCTTTAGACCATATACAGCTTTCTGAAGCTTATATACCATCTTGGTTTCTGAGGGAAGTTCAAAGCCAGGGGGTTGTTCTAGGTAGACTTCTTCAGCAAGTTCACCATTTAAGAATGCACTCTTAACATCCATTTGGTAAACAATGAAGTCATTGTGAGCAGCAAAGGCCAAGAAAAGCCTAATTGCATCCAATCTTGCAACTGGAGCGTAAGACTCATCATAGTCCAATCCTTCAGTCTGACAGTAACCTTGAGCAACTAAGCGTGCTTTGTTTCTTGTTACTTCACCAGACTCGCTCAGCTTGTTCTGAACACCCACTTTGTACCAATAGCTTTCTTATTTTCAGCAAGTGGCACAAGTTTCCAGACGTTGTTCTTTCAAATTGATCCAATTCTTCTTGCATTGCCTTTATCCATTCAGAATGCTTCAAGCTTCTTCTATGGTTTTAGGTTCAATTTCTGAAACAAAGCAAGAGAATAAAGATTCTACTTCTACGACAGTTGCTTCTTCAGCAAGTCCTTGAGTAGCTTTGGATCTAGTCACTTGGCGTTTGTTAATATCGCCAATCATATCCGTAGAGGGATGATCTCTAATCCATTTATTAACAGGTTTCTTGTTTGTTGGATCAGGATATGTTTGCTTATCAGCATGTGACTCTTCAGTATGTACTTGTTCAGTACTACTGGGAATTTGTGTCTCTGCTGAGATTTGATCGTCAGCAACTGCTTGCTCAACATTGCTGGGTTGAGATATTTCATCAGCAGGCACTAGAGATTGCGTAATTTCAGCAACTTCCGGAGCAACCGCATCTTTTGCTGGAAATTCTTTGTCGTGAACTATATTTATCTTGTCATGACTCGGGGAAGGAGAATCATTGTCAGAATCATCATTTAGTTCAATTGACTTGATTTGCCTAGCATCAGACTCAGTTCTTTGCTCATGTATGATTAGCTTTTTCATACATTCTGATATTTCTTCTTCAGCAGGCACACCTTGTGTCTTTCGTAGAATACAACATGCACAGATTCTTCAATCTTTTGTGCCTTTTTGTTGTAAACTCTGTAAGCTTTACTATGCAAGGAGTAGCCAAGAAATATCGCTTCGTCTGCCTTTGGTTGAAATGTTCTTAGGTATTCTCTACCATTGTTAAGAACGAAACACTTGCAACCAAATACTCTTAGATGAGTGATGTTAGGAGGTCTTCCAACAAACAATTCATAAGGAGTTTTGTTGTATTCCTTAGTAATCAAACATCTATTCTGAGTATAGCAGGCGGTATTAATCGCTTCAACCCAGTAAGCCTCACTTATCTCAGTGTCAGCAAGCATTGTTCTTGCGGCTTCTTTCAGGGTACAATTCTTCCGTTCAGCAACACCATTTTGCTGTGGTGTCCTTACTGAGGATAACTGATGTTGAATACCTTTGGAGGTACAATATTCAGTTATGTACTGGTTTACAAACTCAGTACCATGGTCTGTCCTTATGACTCTTACCTTGTCATTTTTCATGACTTCAAGCTTATTCAGCAAGTTAGGTATTTCAGTCTTGGTTTCAGATTTGTGTTTGATGAATACTACCCAAGTGAATCTTGAATAGTCATCTACCACGACTAGACCATACTTCTTACCAGCATAGCTTATTGAAGAAGATTCAAACAAGTCCATGTGTAAGAGTTGTAAAGGTTTGTAGTTGACGGTACTGCCTTGTTCTTGAAAGAAGATTTGGTTTGCTTTCCTTGCTGACATGCATTGCAAACACCATCCTTCTTAAAAGTAACCCTAGGTAATCCAACTACAAGTGCCTTTTTAGACAGCTTATTCAGCGTCTTGAAGTTTAGATGACTTGTTCGTTTATGCCATAACCATGCTTTTTCAGCAAGGCAATCATGATCTGAGACAAGGCATTTTTCAACGTTTGCTGAAGACCAATCAACGGTGTACAAGCCTCCTGATCTTCTTGCAATCATTATAACCTTTTTAGTCTCAAAATCTACAAGTTTACATTCATCACTTTTAATTTCGATTGAGTATCCTTTGTCAGCAAATTGACTCATGCTGAAAAGGTTAAACTTAAGATTTTTGACATAAAGAACTCCAGAAATTGTTATGCATCCCAACTTCACATCACCATAGCCTTTTGTAGATCCGGAGCCTCCACCAGCAAACCTTATTGTTGGACCTTTAGACCACCGTCTATAGTTTATAAGGTTATTCTTGTTGCCCGTCATGTGCTTTCCACAACCACTATCAAAGTGCCAGATTGCATCGTTTGTCTCCGTGGCTGCAGTCTGCACAATCAAGAGCAAACAAGTTAATTATCCAATGATGGATGTCCATTAACATGTTCAAGAATGCGTCCAGTGGAAACCCAAGTCTGAAGTTTTTCAACTTTGACTTGTTTTCTACTTGCTGAGGAACTAGGAGGTTTTGAGCTGAAAGACTTTTGACTCGTGCTGGTCAAATCCACTTTCTGATGTGGTGTCTTGCTCTGTTGACCTTTTTGCTGAACATACTTTTCAATAAGTTCTTTTCTAGCAAGGTTCCTTCTAGTCCTAGCATTGGGAGTCTTTTCAAAACTCTTAGGCTTGGTTTTCTTCATCTCTTTGAAGTATCTTTGCTGACTTTGCTTATACTCATGAAAGAGTTGACTTTGCTTGGTTTTGAAACCGAGTCCACTCTTTGGAGAATGCTGAGCTTTAGCATCAGCAACCTTACTTGATTCAGGTTTGTCAGCAAAGGACTTCTGATTACTTTTGGTAATCTTGCCTTTAGACTTAACAACTTGCTTTTCAGCAACTTGTTTGGCGGAATGCTTCACGGCATTCTTTTTCTTTCCAGTTTGCTTCACAGCACCCTGTTTTCCTTTTAAAGTCTTGTTACTTTGAGTAGCAACAGCGGGCTTTATGGTCATAGGTACTTGATTGCATGTTTCAGCAATCTTAGTTTGACCAAACTGATAGATCACTGGTGGACTACTATCAGTAGCACGTACAAAGGAGATTGGTGATTTATCTTTTCTCAAGATTTCTACGTTATCACCTTCACACGTTGCTCCTAAACCTTCTTTCTGAGATGGATCTCTCAAATAAGAGTTTAGTTCAGTCAGCGTATTACTTGCTTCCACATAGGATTTGAAATTGATTTTCATCTTTTTCATTTCTTGAATTTCAGCAAGTAACTTTAGAATTGAGGACTGATACTCTTCCAGTTCTAATGCCATTTCAGAATTTTTCTCTGCAGCCTCAGCAATCAATTTCTTAAGACGCCTTATTTCAGCATCCTTTTCTTCTGTCTCTTCCTTCAGCAAAGCGTACTTTTCAGTAGTTTGCTTGGTCAGAGTTTCAGCAAATTGAAGTTTTTCTTGCTGTTTGCTGAGAGTTTTCTCAAATCTTTCGATTTCTCCTTGAATTTTGTCAAGATCAATCTCGTCTTCACTTTCTGAATCAGAGTCAGAGGTAGAATTATTTACCTGACCGGCCATGAGGCAGAATTCGTAGTTCGACACATCTGGATAACCTTGCATAGCTATCCCACACACTTCTTTGCCAATCTCCACGTCTAGAGTGGCTTCCTCATCGTCGGTGTCTGAACTTTCATCCTCACTGTCTTCGGAGCTTGTCTCAATGCACAATGCATCGATTTTTGCTTGAAGCTTCTTCTTTTCTTCAGCAATGAAAGCTCTTTTGAACTTCTTCTTCTTTTCAGAAGATTTGCCTTTCAGCAAAGGGCAATTAGCTTTGAAGTGTCCAGGCTTTTTGCAGTAAAAACATAGATCATTTCCAACTGCTGGTTCTTCTGATGATGTAGCTTGCTGAGCTTGCTTGTTCAGCGAGCTAGTATCATTTTTGTACTTATGGTAGTTATTACCAAGATGCTTTTTCAGCTTCTCTTTTGCTTTTCGCCTTTCAAGTTCCTTACTGATGAATTTCTTCATGTTTTTAACAACTAAAGCATTTTCATCAGCAGGCTCTTTATCATTCTTCTTTTCAAAAGATGACGGCTTTGTAGCAAGAGCAATGTTTTGCGATTTTTCAGCAAACACATTTTCTCTTTGCTTTGTCTCATAATTGACAGTAGCAAGATGAGAGAACAACTCAGTTGGTGTAATGTCAGGCATTCCTTGATTATAATAGAAATTCTGAGTATGGATCCATTCTTGATTCAAACTTCTGATGATAGTTTTCACTTTCTCAGAATCTGAATAAATATTTCCAACACCCAGCGCTGCCATTTCACTAACAAGTGTTGTGAATATGAAGTCCAAGTCTTCCAGTGACTCGTTAGCACCTTGCTTAAAGTTTTGAAACTTCAGCTTAAGTACTTCAAGTTTGTTTTCCTTGGTCTTGTCAGATCCAGCACAAAGATCTTGAACCATTTTCCAAGCCTCCTTAGCAGTCTTAGCACCCCACAGTTTGCACTGTATGGTATCCGGAGTTGATCTGATGATGATATTTCTTGCCTGGCCATCGAGACGGAGTCTCTTAGCTTCGTCAGAAGTCCATTCCTCTCTTGGTTTTGGCACAACCGTATCTGATGGTTCGCCTTGGATGGTTTCCTTTCCAGCTTCAGTGGTTCTATGAGGGAAACTCCTTTCAACCTTGGTGATCTTGATAGGTCCATCATTAATGACGGTGACCATCTCATCACTAATGGCCTCAAGATGTAACATCATGTTGTTTCGCCATTTTTCGTAATTTTCCAGCTTCAGCAAGGGAGCATCTCCTAAAGACATCCTGTCAGCAAAGCACTACCAAACTGATCAAGTGAAAGAGATTAACGGAAAGCACTTAAGGGGATCTAGGTTCAGTGCAGAAGGCTAAAGAACCTCCTGCTCTGATACCACTTGTTGGTCCCTTTAAACAACAAGAAAAGACTAGAGGGGGGGGTGAATAGTCTTTTCAAACTTTTGTCGTTTAAAACTTTCTCAGCAAGTACTTATTACTTTGCAGTAATGAGGTTGCTGATACTTAACTTTCTCAGCAAGCGTAAGTTACTTTACAGTAGCTTGGTTTGCTGATACTTAAAATCAGAGAGCGGAAGTCTTTGAAACGATAAGTGCTTTTTCAGCAAGTAAAGAGTTTCAGCAAGTGATGTGAGTGACTGTGTACAAACAGATATAATTTGCTGAAAGCTAAATGCAGAAAGTAAATCACACAAACACTTTTAGAGTGGTATCTGAGAGTGGCGTAATCTCCCAACTAATCCACTTTGTCCTTTCTAGGACTGAATCCACTAAGATATGATTGAGGTTCCTTACAATCTCCTATCTAAAGCGATTCAACAGAAACCAAAGCACACTTGCTTTGTCTCCAACCTAAACTAGAGAACTCAACCTTGTTCTCCACCAAACTTGGTACTTTTAATCAGCATAAGCTTGCTCGATTAAGTTCCCCCTGAATATCACGCCTGAAAGGGTGTATTTTCAGTTAGAGAGTTTTGGGGTGAGATAACTTAATTATAACTTATTCAGTTACAACAAGTAATCTAAGAAACACAACTTGGAATACTTTGCAGTAAACAAGTTTGATTGTTTCTGGTGTCAAGACTTGTTCTTGTTCGAAAGAAAGAACACTTAACTAATTTCTTAGCCGAGTTTGTTCTACTTCTTCACAAGTAGCTTTTTCAAGCTTTAAGTCTTGGAACGGATCAATGGCAGTAAGAGTGTTTGAAGGTTTGTGAATTTTAAGCACAAGTGAGAGTTTGATCACGTTGTTGACACACTTCAACTCTTTGCCGGATGACCTCTATTTATAGTGCAAGTAAGGAGCCGTTTGAATTTCAAATCTTAAGGCTTTTGTTCCTTAACATGTCACTATCTTGCTTTTGTACTTTCAGCAGCAACCTTTGTTTGTCTTCTAGTCTTCATGTCCTTTGTGTGTAAGCTTTGCATTAAATGCACTTTTGAATAGAATTCAGACAGTAACATTGGAGCGCAAAATCACGTACATTCAGCAAGAGGTCACATATGTTCATCAGCAAGTGTTCATTCTCAGTTTCAGCAAGCACAACCTACTCTGTCTTTCAGATTTTTCACTTATGCAATGCTGTTGCTGAAAATTTCACTTTCTGAGCAACACGTGCCTTACCAGTCTTCAGCAATCTTCAAGTCTTCAAGTCTTCAAGTCTTCAGATCTTCAAAAGTCTTCAAGATTCTGACCGGTTTCTTATTTGCTTCAATAATTTGTTTGTAATAAACAAAATACATCTTCAGCAAATGCTTCAATAGGTCATTTTCTTTTCAGAAAATAAGATACATCAAAGCTAAGCATCAATAAGATATTTTCTTTTCAGAAAATAAAATACATCATACGCAAAAGTGTCAATAGATTAATTTCTTCACAGAAATTAAAGTACGTCATCCACTAAGATATAACTTATCTAACACCTATCTAAGTCATCAGCAAACGTTCCTCTTTTACAATGTCCTTTAAAATTCTAAATTCCTATGGACCTTAAGAGTACTAGTTACTGGACTGTTCTTAATTTAGCATGGTTAATTGCTCATCAAAATTACAAGTTTCCTAACACCTCCCGAGAAGCGCCTTCGTTTAAAATTCGTTGGCTCGACTCGTCTTAGCTCATGCGGGATCAATTTCGCATCGGGTACTAGACTTCCCCGTCCCAGTGCTCTTCAAAGCATCAAGTCCCTGCACATCTTGACGAACATAAAGAGGACCAGAGAATCCTACAAGTTCGTTAGTATCAACATAAGCACATGAATTAATTATGGCTTGCAACGTATGTTGCTTGCCATTTACCTCGAAGCTACATGTACGACGATACATGTCTATCACCATATGTACTTTGTTGATGAAGGCTCTACCCAAAAGAACCACATCCTTGAGCTTTTCGGAGGATGTAGGCATGACGATGAAGTTCGTCTTGACCTCTACACCGGCGACTCTTACCACTAGATTCTCGATCACACCCAATGGCTTCTTCATAGACCCGACCGCCAATTGCACCATGCACTTCATTGGTCTTAAGCCAGTCAAACCCGACTCTTCGTACACGTTCAAAGGTATGACATTCACACCCGCTCCCGTGTCTAGAGTTGCCACTATTCCATCCTTCTTACCCAAGACGATTTCCACATCAAAGCTCTCTTGGATAGGCACTTCCACCATATCCACCAACTCATCCTCAGACGATGAGTTTTCATTCACTTCTTCCACTATCGCATCAGATTGTGCGACCACTTTCTCTTCCACGACCACCTTAGGAGTCTCAAGCTCCTCACTCACCTTGCAAGTTTCAGTTATCTTGCAACTTGGCACCTCAACTAGTGCATTGTCTCTCACAACCCTGATCTCCACGGGCAAATCTGTCACCACGGTTATGGCCATAGCCTTCTCCGTGTTTCCGGGAATCTTCCCTTGCTCTCTACTAGCCCCCCGATCTATCAGCTCTTGCAACTTCTTATGGAGGTTGCTACTACTAGCCTCAAGCTTCTCAAAGCGTTGATTGTTAGTAGCCTCATTACGATAGTAATGCTCCATAAACTTATTTGTCTTCAACAAAAGATCGTTGAGAGAAGAGACAAGAGGTGATGGAAGGACCCCTCCACCTTGTGGCCCCGAACTAGCAACCTGAGGTGGAGGTGTAGGATTAGAAGGCGGTGCTCCTTCATACCAATTGTTCCCATAGCTGAGACGACTTCTATCTTGATTAGGCCCATAGGCATTTTGATCCGGGTTATGAAGATAACCACGGTTGCCTTGATTCTGGTACCCACCTCGGGGTCCACGGTTTTGTGGCCTCATATTGCCATAACCTTGCCCGTAGTTCACATCTCCAACTACTTGTTCTCCTTCAGCAGCATACACTTCTTGACGGACATCGTTCGTGATATATTGCTCTCTAGCAAATTCAGAACGGCATAAATAGGCTGGGTGCCATAGTTCTTGCACACTCCACAAACTTCCGTAGAAGGAGAAGGAACGCTTTGCCTCAAAGCTTGCTTCACTTTATGGGCGAACCCATCGAAGGCAATTTGTTCCACTACTACCTTGGCCTCATCTCTGTGCTCCTTTTGGAGCACACGAGCCCTCACATTCCGGTTTTGGGAATTCCGGTACATCATGTCCAGCTTCACTTGAGCTTGAGAAGGAAGCAACTCCCCCATACTACCTCCACAAATACTATCCACCTGAGATTGAATCTCGGGATGTAAACCATTGTAAAAGAAATGAAGAAGCTGACCTTTATCATACCCGTGATGTGGGCATCGATGATGCAACCCCATGAATCGATCATAGGCCTCGTGGAAAGGCTCATCGTACCTCTGCTCGAAGGAGCTAATTTGGCTCTTCATAGCCATTGTCTTGGAAGCGGGGTAGTAACGCTCCATGAACTTGTCAAAACATTGATCCCATGTTGTCAAAGACCCGGCCTCCAAAGTATTAAGCCAAGCCTTTGCACGATCACCTAGCCCCATAGAAAAGACCTTCTTACGGAGATCATCATCCGTAACACCAGCCCCTGGTCGCCCAAGATGGAGAACAAAATTCTCGAGCTCATTCAATTACCCAATCACGTCCTCATTAGCCATCCCATAGAATTTGGGAAGTTGTTGGAACATGTGATTCTTGATCTCCAAGTTCCTTGTGGCATCATTGAGGACAATTGCTGGTCCTCTAGCCCCAACCGTAGGCTTAGTAAGTGTACGTATAGGTCTCTCCGCCATTTCACCTTCCAAGTAAACAGATTCAAGTATTGGCTCCAAAAGATAAGAAGAAGACTCTTCTCGAATATCAGAAGTGAAGCTCTAGATGCTACTCCTTCAAATTCGAGATTCAAATTCCTCCTTCTCCTTTGAAACAAACGATCGATCTCGTCTACAAAAGGTTCAGTAATAGGTCCACCCGTTCGGGTTCTAGGCATGCACTCACCTGAAATACAAGATAGTGAGTATCTCAAGCAAAAAGAAACAAAAACAGAAATGAGACAAAGAAGAGATGTTCGCTGAAAAAACCAAAACAAAAACACCAACCAAAGGAGTTAAGTCCCCGGCAGCGGCGCCAAATTGATGATGTCGTTTTTCACCAATTAAATTTGTTTAAAAGCCTAAGAACACTTATCACTACACAAACTAGAGTGCAATGGCAAGTTGTCCCCGAGTGTCGTTCTCTCGGGACCTAACGTGGCTTTGCTTGAGGTTTTTGCTAGTAATTTCAGTCAACGAGTTCAAATGTTTATAGAATCGTTTTCCTTGAACAAAGCAACGAGAAAGCAGATTGTTGTAATCAAGTTTGGAAAACGGTTGGTGGTAGAAATCAAATACACATGCATGGGTTACGAATATGCTCACAAGTTCAGCGCGTAAAACCTTCGATCAAGTCTGCTAAGCAACTCGTCTAGGTAAATTTCAAGACACACATCATAAAAGACCACTATCAATACTTTAGAGGTGCTTGTCACTAACACCATTTATCTAGCATGCTGCAAATCTCTAACATAAAATCCTATAGCTTTCATTGACCAAGAGTTTGTCACTATACTCAATTCGAATATATTTTATAGGCAACTAAGAATCATATGAAAGAATTTGCAGCAAGATTGAATCACAATCTCATGTAAGCATAAACATAACCCATAACATGCATATTCTACATTCTACCACCAACACAAAAGATTTAGCTACTAATATTCATCAACATAGACATCAATTCATATGAATAATAATCAGAATACATCATATCAAACTACAAGACAAGAGAGTGATACAAGTTACCACCAAAGCTGTCACTAATCGGTGGAAATCAAAGAAAACCTCTCCGTAGATGATTACAAAGGATGAATTCCAATCAAAACCTTGAATCCCAAGCTAAAATACAATGTAATCTGAGTTTCCTCTCAGTTTTGGGGCTTAGGAGCTCTCCAAAACGAAGCTACAGTTCAAAAGATTTTCAAAAAATGACCAAAGATCAGATCTATGAAGGAAAATCCGAAAACGTAACCGCTGCCAAGCGGACCGCTTGGAGAAGCCAAGCGGAGCGCTTCGCAAGCGAAGCGCTTTGGCACTCCAAGCGCTTCGCTTGGCTTCTGTGCCAAAGCTACTGGAAAATGAAGCGGAGTGCTTCACTATTCCAGGCGCTTAGCTTGGCTCCTGGGCAGATTTTTGTCTTCAAACTCAATCTTTTTGCCCTCGCATGGCCCTCGGGTGCCTTGGACTCATCCTTCTCGATGCTTATTGATGCTCAAACACTTACGAACAAGCCACGGAGATTGGGGAACTTCAACGGGGCCATCTTTTTTTCATCAAAAAGGCTCGTTTTTAGCTCCAAAAATGCCGTTTCGTACCTAAGTGCCTGAAAATGCAGAAAACATAAAACGTGACACTATTCTACAAAACTAACCAAAAACAAGGCTAGAAGATAGCAAAAGAAGGTAAAAAAGACAAGATGAACGCGTCAAAAATACGTTCATCAGTGATCTGCGCCTTTAGCGCGGTAGTCAAGGTGTGGGGGAAGTATTTCTCCATGAAAGCCGAAAAAACCTTCTCCCAAGTGTCCAGCGAGCCGGGTGGTAGAGAACTCAGCCATGACTTGGCTCTGTCGCCAAGTCCAATAGCAAAAACCTTCATCCTCAACTCATCCGTTGTTATGTCAGCTCCGGGTCGTGGGAGTTGGTTGACGAAATCATCGATATCGTGCAAGTACCCCATCACATCTTCCCTTGATAAGCCATAGAACCTCGAAAGTTGTTGGAATGCGTGGTTCTTGATCTCTAGATCTCGGGTTGCAGACGAAAGAACAATCGCCGGTCCCCTCATACGATCCTTGGTGGGTTGTACCCATGCCTTCAGTGGTCTAGCTTCTGCCATTCCGTCGATTTTCTTGAAAAGACTGAGTAGATATTCAGAGAAATCGGTATCCTCTATTTCCTCTAGTGCGCGCCATTCAAGTAGTCGCCTTCTTTGGTGGTAGACTCTATTGATCTCAGCAATTGAATCAGCAAGCGGTGTTCCTGCAGAACGTGTATGCGGCATACACTATCTATAACAGACTAGGAAAGGTGATTAGAAACAGACTAGGAAAGAAATTTTAGAGAGAGATTAAAAAGAAAAACTAAAACTAATAGAATTAGGAATCTAAAGCTGAAAATATAAACAAATTAAACAGAAAAAAGGAGTATAGTCCCCGGCAACGGCGCCAATTTGATGAACCGCGGATGTCGTGCTTCGAATTCAGTCAAATAAATTTGTAATTAGCCAAAGGCAATCCACAACTACAACGAAAACCGTAGTGTAGCAGTAGAATGACTCGAGTGTCGTTTTCTCAGGACTATAACTAGCTTTATCTATTTAACAAGAGAATATAAAACAGCAGACAGATAGCAAAAGGGGTTTCTAGCAGATAATGGAAATTGGTGATAGTATGGTCCTTCTTAGCATAACGGGTCGATAATCATGCATAAATTCCTCGGTCTTGCATAGAGATCTTTGAATCAATCTAGTGTCCTGTTGCAAATATTAAGCACTACGAAGATAATTGGTCTGACAAGTCAATCACTATTGTCCTAATGTGTTCCATAATTATTCAACACTACGAAGATAATTGGTCTAATGGTCGACAAGTGTCCAATTGTGCA
The DNA here is from genome assembly GCA_028274465.1 of Plantago ovata. NCBI lineage: Eukaryota > Viridiplantae > Streptophyta > Magnoliopsida > Lamiales > Plantaginaceae > Plantago > Plantago ovata. Next base: position 109,182,702 of record CM051455.1, on the reverse strand, counting down.
TAATAATTAATACAACATACGAGAATTTAGGCTGTGCCTGACCAACGAAATAAAGCAATGACACGGAGTATAATGCGCGATATAGCCATTAGCATGATTATCTTCCCTTCGCTAAGAATTCACATACTACCACCAACGATAAGTTTAGCTACTCATAATAGGCATGCAATCAACAGAAATCATAGAAGAAAACATGTTGAAAGAATATAAAATAAGTAGAATAAAACTGTAAGATACAAAGTTACCGAAGGTTGTCAATCTCCGGAGAATCGTGATCCTACGAGCTCCAAACTGCTATGAAAAAGTATCCCCTAAGCTACGGACCCCCAGAACAGGCTCTGGGAAGTCCCTACCTAAAACTATAGAGAAAGGTGGGAGAGAAGGTCTGGAAAGATATGATTTTCGGAGAAAACTGAGCAACTATATATAGGCTTCGAATTACCACGGGGCGGTTCGCCCCACACGCGCGGCGGTTCGCCCCCCGGTTTTTTCGCAGAATTCCGCGTTTTCGACGCGTTTTTGAATTTCTTCCCCTTTTCGGACTCGGTTTCTGACTTCTAGTAGCCTTCTAACCTCCAGATTCGGCCCCTAGACTCCAAATCCCATCCGGAAACCTTCAGATACTCCAAATAGGCTTCTGGAACACCAATTCCTTGTCAACTTCAATATATTTGCCCGGGAATCTTCGAATTTCAACCAAAACCTGTAAAATAAAATCTAAAGGGAAACGTGACACTATTCTAATAAAATGCACTAAAATATAGCTAAATTAACATAGAGGATAGCTAAAATAGGTGAAAAAGACTCGAATGAAAGTGTAAAATACACATTCATCAAAGAGTGACTATCCTTAGGTTCAATTCATTCTCGACCTCATTCCTAAACTCCTTGAATTTCCCAAAGGTCTCAGATTTATTCTTCATAAGATAAATATATCCATACCTTGAGAAATAGTCAGTAAAGGTAACGAAGTAAGAATAACCTCCACGTGCTTGGACTTTAAAAGGTCCACATACATCGGTATGTATGAGCTCTAAGCAGCGAGTGGCACGAACACCTTGTCCAACGAAGGGTTTGTTCGTCATCTTACGCTTAACAAATGATTCACATGTACCATATGATTCGAAATCAAATGGTTCTAAGTAGTCCAACTTCTTTAGTCTTTGAATCCGTGTTTCATTGATATGGCCTAGCCGACAATGCCATAGATAAGATGGATTATTCTTCCTACTTGAAGACGGTTGTTTGTTATGTATTTGAAATAAAGGTAGACTAGTTTGCAAAATATATAAACCATTCACTAAGCGAGCTTTTCTATAATACTGGTCATTTAGCGAAAAATAACAAGTATTATTAGCAAAACAAAAGGAAAAACCCAAATTGTCCAACAATGGAATGGAAATAATATTTCTGGCAATGGATGGAACAAAATAAACGTTATCAAGTTCTAAGCATTGTCCTGATGGTAAATCTATCTTGCAACGTCCAACGCGTTTGGCTTCAACTGGATTGTCGTTCCCAACATGCAAGTCGATTTCACCTTGCTTGACTAGCATGTGTTCAATTAGCCCCTGCACATTATTACAAATGTGTGAGCCACAAGCTGTATCTAATACCCAAACATTGGAGTCAAAAGTAGTCGTGTTCATTTCAATAACAAACATACCTGAGCTAGAAGCCGGTGGCTCCATAGCTTGATCTGCCCTCAGTCGAGGACAATCCTTCTTCCAATGGCCCTTGAGTTTGCAATAGAGACAAATCTCCATCCTAAGTCAAAACTTAGCCATCTTACGATTGCGTGCATTCTTGCCACCCTTGTTCCCTTTGGGTCTACGATTGACCCTTAGAAACTCGTTGGCAATAGGCCTCTCAGCAATCGACTCTGTTGTTGTCCCGACTTCGGGATTCTGAATAGATTGCAACAATCTTTCCACGATAAATATAATGGAAGCCTTAGCTTCTAGCTCCAAGCCATATCCAACATGTTGAAAGAGAAAATCAATCAATGACTTGACTTGTTCAGGCGACAGCTCTTCTATCTCAAGTCTTTGGATAAGCATGATCTTGATAGCTTCGAACCCTTCACACATCCTTGATATCTCACAATCTCATATGGTTCCTTCTCTCGACACGATCCAACCATATTGTCAGACATAGCATTCAACAACAAATTCTTCACAAACTCGGCCTTTTCCATCGACATCTCATAATAGCAATCATAGGTTGCAGTAGTCAACTCAGTGGGAGGTGGAGGGATAGGTTCGTCTAACACATACTCAACCTCGTTGTGCCATAGCACCCTTCGTACCTCATGGATCCAATCCACGTAGTTTGGTCCTGTTAGCTTTTGCAATTCCAAGTTGGCAATGAGCTCGGAGGACAGTATAGCCATTTCTGTTTTCCTAAGGAGAAATAATATAGAACGAAAATAATTAATCAACTATTGAAATACTATTTCTAAATACACAGTCAACATAACTAAACAACAAGGTCCTTTAGCTGTTTAGCTTCCACTATTTTCACATATGATTGCCCCCAAGACAAACATACGGGTAATGTCCAACAAGTTACCGTAGTGGCCAAGATCCAAATCCATACTATGCTATACTCCAACGGGGGCTGGTCGCATAACATAATATGACCGGTAGGACTATCCGATTGCGTCACGCAACTCTTGGGTGTTAAATCTAATTTAACCAGACGCTCTACATGTTGTACCTATCGAGGTCGCTAGATACAATATGCGGTAAGTTATAATCATAGGCTTACTCTAATCTGACGATCACTGCGAGTCTGCGAGACGAGGTCGCCAATACAGGAAAACGCAATGAAAGTTCAGAATTAAATCACCCCATGGAAAGCATTTCAGAAACACATACGTATACATATTTCTGCACTTATATTGGTTGGGGCTTGTAGTTTGAGGGTTGTTATCAGTCATCTACAAACAAATAAGGGCGCCGCCTACCCATCATGCATGAGCGGTCTACACGTAATGGATGCCGCCTATCCATTCTAGTTCTAAACGCGGTCAAGCACATAATGGGCGCCGCCTACCCATACATAAAAATATGCGGTCCCAAAAATAAGAGGGCGCCGCCTACCCTCGCATGCATAGCGGTCGAACGGAAAGTAAAATACGTGGTATTTAAACATGCATTTTCAAACAATAGCATATCGAGCAAACAAACAAGTAGTAGCCTATGTGGATGCCAAATGACTTCATAATTTCATTATGAGAATTATAATCCCATAGTTATAATCTCTATGAAAAATTGAAAATTTGGACTAGATTGAAAAATTGAATATTCTATTGACCAGGTAGTAATTTTTGAAAACCCGAAGGACTCAATTGTAATTTTCCAAACCTTGGAGGTGTTAAATTGAAAATTCAAAAGTAGAAAGACTTATTTGTAATAAACAATAAATTGATAAATCACAAATAAGCCCCTCAACTTAATACTAATTAAATTTAACCCCTCTAGTTAACAATAATTACAATTAAATCATATTTATACTCCAAATATAAAATTCAATCCTAAACATTTCCAACAATTCGATTTTGGGTCCAACCCAGAAAATTAAATAAATATATATAATAATATACGGGGACGGGATCGAATCCCGTCCCCTAGGGCGCTTGCGTCCCGCAGGTTCCCGGGCGCCTGCGGCACGCAGGCGCCTGCCTGCATCAAGCAGGCGGCTCGGCCGCCTGTGTCACGCAGGCGGGATATATATATATATATATATATATATATATATATATATATATATATATATATATATATATAAATTCTTTTTTTTTTTTTGAAAAATATAAATTCATCTTTCGAAAATCATAATTAATCATAGAATCAATTGCATCCACATAAACTACATAATCACATAACATATATACGTATATACATAATCAATTAACCTGGCTCTGATACCACTGTAAGAAAATATGGTCAGAGTTACCCCTAGGGTACGCAGCGGAATTTCAAATACTTTCTTAACATGCAGGTTAATTGATGATGCATACAACGTATATAATAAACACATTAATCAGAAGACTTACAATACTCCAAAAGCAAGAATAGGTATTGAATCGATATGCCAATCGATGAAGTCTTTGTAATAGTCCGGTGAATCTTCTCCTTCGTCTAAGTTGAAGATATCTGCAATACTTTGATTATCTACAAGACAATAAAAATTAATTTCCAGCTCTTTGAACCTCAACCTTGGTATCCACGGATGAACAGCTTATCGGAAAGAATGCTAGGATATTCTTTATGTGGCCAAGAAGATGGGGCGACGATCTTCCTCCGGTGGAGAGTGGCGCGCGCGGCTAGGATATAGTGGTAGGGGAGAGCTTTTATTTTCTCTAAGAAAGGTAGAATAATTCTCTAAGAATTCGGCATTGAAAAAGCTCTCTAATAACCTACTTAAATAGTAGTCAATAGAAGCCTAAAGAAGATTCTTTTAGACTTCATAAAGGAATAAGAACTCTAATTCTTATTGCACAAGGAAACCAATTTAAGTCTAGATTCATTCTCAGTTAAGTTAGAACTCAATTAGGAAAATCTAACTTAACCCTTGACTTCTAATATGGGAAGGAGTCGAAACTCCCTCCCATACTAATACTACACGCGGCCGGCCAAGGGGGGTATGTGGGTCGCAATTTTGGGACCCACTTATAATTCGAAGGAAATTCAAACTCTAAGTAGATTTTGCCCATGTGCATTTATTAATTCTAATTAATATATCCTTTCAAATCAGGCCTTTATTATATTTCTAAAATATAATCTTTAATTGTATTTAAATAAAATACAATTAATCAATCAATTCAATTAATAATTCCAAATTATTAATTGACCCACAAATAATTATAATTAATTCCAAATCAATTATAATTCATCAATCACAATTAATTCTAAATTAATTGCGATTCCATCTTCAAGGATATTCGGATAAGCTGAATCACCACATAGTGTGACCCATAGAGCCTCATTGTATTAAGCAAGTGCTACACTAGGCAATATGGAATTCCTAGACGGTTCCATTTGCAATATTAATACATGAGGACGTTTGAGAGGTTTCTCAAAGCAAACACTTTCGTGTGAAGTCTATTGCGCTGAACGCGGCGTTGGTAACGTCCCTTTATTTGACTGACTCGAATGCATCTAGGATTGATGATGTGTCTATCCCAATAATACATCCACGGGCGTCTTCAGTGAGTTGCTTGGTGAATCCAATATCTATTATGACTATCATAATAATATTGATACGCTGGCCAGCGGTTTAACCAATCACAACTATGAACGACTATGAGCAGTGCTCTGCTGTGCTACACGTGAGAGATGAATCATTCACAGAATCACTTATCACCCCCATTTGTATGTAGCCATAATCCTGGATCGTGTCTTGGGTCAACTGCTTATTCAGAGCTGACATCGACGGGTCCACCAAGGATATGGGGCAACAAATGTGATGATAAAGTCCTGTAAGTCCAAAGGATGACTGGCATCACTTCGACAACTTTCCGGTTCCCATAGACACTTCGGTGTAGAGTATACATCGATGGGAGTTTCCGGTGGGTACTTCCATTGTTCGGTAATCACCCTTCGAACAACTATGCGGAGTTATGAGAACGTTTCTAGATTGTCTAACAATCCGTTCCGTGGCCGTGGGATCGGCTCACACTTGCTCTAACAAGTATAACCTCCACGCATACTAGTATCACCTGGTTCATTCAGACCCCTACATCCGAGATGAACCTCGACTAGGGAGAGTTTGGGATAGATGATAACTCACATAGCTCCCACTATATGTGTGATCGGTCATCTATCCGAGGGGACATGTTTGATATCAATACAGACAGGAATAGAGATATGACATGTTGTATGCCTGGTGTAATATAAATATGAAAGTGATACTCAATAGTCAAAAAAACAAACATATATTATATTACGTTGACCTGTGTAATAGTACATATATGCCCTTAATAAGGGTTGTATGCCCTTAATAAAGACTGTCTCTAGGACATATACACTATCAGAGAACATTATTCATACCAACAAGGTGCACCTTTCTTTTCGAGAATCCACCTAGAAGAACTTCAGAGTTAAGCGTGCTTGCTCTTGAGCAATTCTAGGATGGGTGACCCACTGGGAAGATCCCAATGCGCGCACGAGTGAGGACAAAGTGCACGGATTAGAACACGTGTTGGTCTGTGGGGCCAGCATATCACCTCGGAGAGTGCCCAGGAGTAACCTCACTGGCCCAATGGGCCAGGTCTCAGCCCATTAGTGTGTCAGGTCGTTACAAGTGATATCAGAGCGGGACTATCCGGAACTGCAGGAACTAAGTGCCATCTGGGGCAAAGTGCTACACCGTATCAACGGTGGGAGCCACCTCTTGAGCCAGGAGGGGCCACCTCTAGAATCCTGCATGGATGGTTGGTCTCGGGACAGCGCGCAACGTTCTCGTTGCGCAATTTAAGAGGGGTGATTGTAACGCCCCAGATTTCAGAGGCTTAAAAGGGTTGAGAACGCTACTCATACCAACAAGGTGCAACTTTCTTTTCGAGAATCCACCTAGAAGAACTTCACAGTTAAACGTGCTTGCTCTGTAGCAATTCTAGGATGGGTGACCCACTGGGAAGTTCCCAGTGCGCGCACGAGTGAGGACAAAGTGCGCGGATTAGAACACGTGTTGGTCTGTGGGGCCAGCATATCACACCGGAGAGCGCCCAGGAGTAACCTCGCCGGCCCAACGGGCTGGGTCTCGGCCCATTAGTGGGTCGGGTCGTTAAAGTGGGAGCATTGAATCCCCGCATATGATGTCTCCAAAAAGAAGAACTTCAGGTTGAGAGCAGCACTTCTATGGACCGTGAGTGATTTTCGTGCATACTCAATGCTTTCTGGAAGAAAGACATCTGGGAAACATGCTTGGTCCACATTGTTTGGAGGACACTGATGCTTTTAGATTGACGGATAGTGATAAACGAGATTGTCAGACTCAATGAATCAAATAAATTTGTTTTTAGCCAAAGGCAATTCACAACTACAACGAAAACCAAGACACGTAGTGTAGAAGTAAAATAACCTCGAGTGTCGATCTCTAGGGACTATAACTAGCTTTATCTAATTTAACTTAAACTATAAATCAGTAATCAAGCAAAGCATAGATTTTCCTTATCAATATGATGGAAGTCAGTGATAGTATGGTCATTCAAAGCAACGGGTAATAATCATGCATGAAGTACTTGAAGTTTGTATAGAGATCTATGATCATGAATTGTCCTACATGTTCCTTTCAATTCAACACTACGAAGATAGATGGCTTAGATAGATCAAAGAAATAAAACAATAAATCAAGTCTTAAACGCGCGAAGCCACTCATGCATAATCAAGAACCCTAGCTAAGAAATCACATACTATCACCAACGATAGATTTAGCTACTCATATTGCAATCAACAAGAATCAAAGAAAGATTGAATGAAATAAATAAAAGCAGAAAAACCGTGAGATACAAGTTACCAACGAAGGTTGTCAATCTCCGATGAATTGCTAACTCACAAGCAAGAATCGAAGATCAAAGATGTCCAATCTCTATGCTAAAGCTTCCAAATCAATAAGAAAAATAGTCTTCCATGCTAATAATTCCCAGAACAGGTTCTGGAGATTTTGTCTCTCAAAATAATGTGAAAAGGTCTGAAAAACGTAGAAAAATAGGCAAACTATATATAGATGTCGGAAACCTCCAGGGCGAACCGCCCCAGGTGCCGGGCAATTCGCCTGGTGCGGGGCGATTCGCCCCACGTCCCAGGCGGTTCTCTTGGGACGTCCAGATCGACTTCAGCAAGATTTTAGTCTTCTTTTCCTTTTTGGACTCGGATTTTGCCTTCTAGTGACCTTTAAGCCTTGAAACTCGTCCCCTAGGCCTCAAATCTCATCCGGAACCTTCTAGATACACCACGAATGTCCTCGAAACACCAAAACCTTGTCCTTTTCATCAATATTGCCTATAAACATACGTGTTTTACCTAAAACCTGAAAAATGCTAAGAAAAGGGAAACGTGACACTATTCTAGTAAAATGCACTAAAATATAAGCTAAATTAACCTAGAGGATCGCTAAATTGGTGAAAAAGACTCAAGCAACTAAGCTAAACTCTAATGCAAAAAACCAATGCACACACAAATTCATAGAGATGAAACGCATGGTCAAAGGTCAATACTAGTTAATCTACCAAATAAGAAAGTTCAAAAAATTTGGCAATAAACTCCACATAAAAACATGCAAAACTATACTAGGATGAATGTAGAGTATGCAACTAAATACTAAGAAAGCGGTAAATGTGCAAATGCAAATGCAAACAAAGGGTTTCACGAGTTTATCATAAGCAAAACAAGTATAGAGATAGCCAGTGATAACCCCCCCCCAAACCTGAACGTCCTCGCTCGTCCCGAACGTCGAAAGTGGATTTAAGGTGAGAGTTAACTTGTACCTGTAACCCATAGGACTCAAGGAAACTCGTGAGAAACCAAAACAGGTGATAAAAGAAGCAAAAAAGATTAATAATTTAACATAGAGGAAGAAAATCCGGTGTCCGGACAAAAATCCGGATACCCGGGTTTCTGGACACCCGGGGCGAACCGCCCCAGTTGGGGGGCAATTCGCTTGGGGTGTCCAAATCACCCCAGGCGTTCTGGACTTGCCAGGCGAATCGCCCCAGGTGGGGGGTGATGAACGTGTATTTTACACTTTTATTCGAGTCTTTTTCACAAATTTAGCTATCCTCTAGGTTAATTTAGCTTATATTTTAGTGCATTTTATTAGAATAGTGTCACGTTTCCCTTTTCTTTGCATTTTTCAGGTTTTAGGTGAAAAACGTGTTTTTATGGGCAATTATGTTGAAGAGAACGAAGATTCGGTGTTTCGTCGTCATCCGTGGTGTATCTAGAAGGTTCCGGATGAGATTTGAGGTCTAGGGGTCGAGTTTCAAGGCTTAAAGGTCACTAGAAGGCAAAATTCGAGTCCAAAAAGGAAATCAAGTCAAGAAAACGCGTCCACCGCCACTGGAGCTCCCGGGCGGTTCGCCCGGGATGTGGGGCAGTTCGCCTCACGTCTTCCGCACTCCTATATATAGTTTCGCCTGTTTCTACGTTTTTCATACCTTTTCACATTATTTTGAGAGACAAATTCTCCAGAGCCTGTTCTGGGAACTCTTAGCATAGGAGACTCTTTTCTTATCAATTTGGAGAATTAAGCATAGCAATTGGACCTCGTTGTTTATCAATTCTTGCTTGTGAGCTAGCAATTCTTCGGAGATTGACAACCTTCGTTGGTAACATTGTATCTCACGATTTTTCTACGTTTATTTATTTCTTTCAACATGTTTTCATTCAATCTTGCTTTGATTCTTGTTGATTGCAATTTATCTATGAGTAGCTAAATCTATCGTTGGTGATAGTATGTGATTTCTTAGTTAGGGTTCTTAATTATGCATGAGTGGATGTAACGCGATTTAGACTTGAATTATTGTTTTATTTCTTTGATCTATCTAAGCCCTCTATCTTCGTAGTGTTGAATTGAACGGAAAACATTGGACAATTCATGATCTTAGATTTCTATGCAAACGTTCAAGTACTTCATGCATGATTATTAATCTGATGCTTTGAATGATCATACTATCGCTAACTTCCATTATTATTGATAAGAAAATTTGTGATAAGTCGTTTGTTGAGTTTATAGTTTAAGTTAAATTAGATAAAGCTAGTTATAGTCCTTAGAGATCGACACTCGAGGTTATTTTACTTCTACACTACGTACCTTGGTTTTCGTTGTAGTTGTGAATTGACTTTGGCTAAAAATAAATTTATTTGATTAATTGAGTCTAACAATCTCGTTTCATCAAATTGGCGCCATTGCCGGGGACTATACTCCTTTTTCTCTTTAGCTTATTTATATTTTCAGCATTCAGTTCCCTACAGAAGAACAAGCTTTGGGGGTTTGCTCTCAAAAATTTCACTTGCTTACCCTATTTCTTTCCCCCTATCTTTTTCAGTAAATTCATCTAATCTGATCTTGGTTACCTAGCGTGATGAACCGGAAATTGTCAGATTCTAATTAATCAAATAAATTTGTATTTAGCCAAGGCAATTCACAACTACAACGAAAACCGTAGTGTAGCAGTAAAATAACCTCGAGTGTCGATCTCTACGGACTATAACTAGCTTTATCTAATCTAACTTAAACTATAAAATCAACAAACGACTTAGCACAGGTTTTTCTTATCAAGTTAATGGAAGTTAGTGATAGTATGTTCATTCAAAGCATAGTGGGTTAATAATCATGCATGAAGTACCCGATCGTTTTGCATAGAGATCTTTGATCATGAATTGTCCAATGTGTTCCGTTATTATTAAACACTACGAAGATAGAGGGCTTAGATAGATCAAAGAAATAAAGCAATAACTCAATGTCTGATTCGCTTTACCGCCATCAGCATAATTACTAACCCTTCGCTAAGAAATCACATACTATCACCAACAATAGATTTAGCTACTCATAGATGTCATGCAATCAACATAAATCATAGCAAGATTGAATGAAAACATGTTGAAAGATAAATAAATATAAATAGAAAAATCTGAGATACAATGTTACCGAAGGTTGTCAATCTCCGAAGAATCGCGATCTCACAAGCTCCAAAACGATAAGAAAAAGTATCTCCTATGCTAAGAATTCCCAGAACAGGCTCTGGAGAATTCCTACCTAAAACTAATGAGAAAGGTGTGAAAAAGGTCTGAGAAAATATGAAAAAACAGAGAAAACTGAGCAACTATATATAGGGGTTTGGATCGTGTGGGGCGAGTCGCCCCACACACCGGGCGAATCGCCTGGTGTGGGGTGAACCGCCCCACGTCCCGGGCGAATCGCCCGGGAGGTGCAGTCGGCAAACGATGCATTTTCGACGCGGTTTTGGATTTCCTTTCCTTTTCAGACTCGGTTAATTTAGCTATATTTTAGTGCATTTTATTAGAATAGTGTCACGTTTCCCTTTAGATTTTATTTTACAGGTTTTGGTTGAAACTCGAGGATTTCGGGGCAATTATATTGAAGTTGACAAGGAATTGGTGTTCCAGAAGCCTATTTGGAGTATCTGAAGGATTTGAAGTCTATGGGTCGAATCTGGAGGTTAGAAGGCCACTAGAAGTCAGAAACCGAGTCCGAAAAGGGGAAGAAATCCAAAAACGCGTCGAAAATGCGAAATTCCGCGAAAAACCCGCCGGGTGAACCGCCGTAGATGTGGGGCGAACCGCCCCACAGTAATTCGAAGCCTATATATAGTTGCTCAGTTTTCTCCGAAAATAATATCTTTCCAGACCTACTTTCTCTCTATAGTTTTAGGTAGGGACTTCCCAGAGCATGTTCTGGGGGTCCGTAGCTTAGGGGACTGTTTTTCATATCAGTTTGGAGCTCGTAGGATCGCAATTCTCCGGAGATTGACAACCTTCGGTAACTTTGTATCTTACAGTTTTATTCTACGTATTTTATTATATTCTTTCAACATGTTTTCTTCTATGATTTCTGTTGATTGCATGCCTTTATGAGTAGCTAAACTTATCGTTGGTGGTAGTATGTGAATTCTTAGCGAAGGGAAGATAATCATGCTAATGGCTATATCGCGCATTATACTCCGTGTCATTGCTTTATTTCGTTGATCAGGCACAGCCTAAATTCTCGTATGTTGTATTAATTATTATGCACAATTGGAACCTCGTCGACCTGTTCGCTAGTTTATCTTCGTAGTGTTGAATAATTACGGAACACATTAGGACAATAGTGATTGACTTGTCAGACCAATTATCTTCATAGTGCTTAATAATTGCAACACGACACTAGATTGATTCAAAGATCTCTATGCAAGACCGAGAAATTTATGCATCATTGTCGACCCGTTATGCTAAGAAGGATCATACTATCACCAATCTCCATTATCTGCTAGAAACCCATTTGCTTTCTGTTTGCTGTTTTTATATTCTAAATTAGATTTGATAAAGCTAGTTATAGTCCTGAGAGAACGACACTCGAGTCATTCTATTGCTACACTACGGTTTTCGTTGTAGTTGTGGATTGCCTTTGGCTAAATCATAAATATTATTTGACTGAATTCGGAACCGACAAATTCGCGTTCATCAAATTGGCACCGTTGCCGGGGACTATACTCCTTTTTTCTGTTTAATTTGTTTATATTTTCATCTTTAGATTCCTAATTCTACTAGTTTTAGCTTTCCTTTTAATCTCTGATACTGCTTTCCTAGTCTTTTACCGATAGTGTATGCCGCATACACGTTCTGCAGAAACACCGCTTGCTGATTCAATTGCTGAGATCGACAGAGTCTACCACCAAAGAAGGCGACTACTTGAAAGGCGCGCACTAGAGGAAATAGAGGATACCGATTTCTCTGAATCTCTACTCAGTCTTTTCAAGGAAATCGACGGAATGGCAAAGCTAGACCACTGAAAGCATGGGTTCAACCCACCAAGGATCGTATGAGGGGACCGGCGATTGTTCTTTCATCTGCAACCCGAGATCTGGAAATCAAGAACCACGCATTCCATCAACTTTCGAGGTTCTATGGCTTATCAAGGGAAGATGTGATGGGGTACTTGCACGATATCGATGATTTCGTCAACCAACTCCCACGACCCGGAGCTGAAATAACAACGGATGAGTTGAGGATGAAGGTTTTTGCTATGGGACATGGTGACAGAGCCAAGTAATGGCTGAGTTCTCTACCAGCAGGCTCGGTGGACACCTGGGAGAAGGTGTTTTCAGCTTTCATGGAGAAATACTTCCCTCACACCTTGACTACCGCGCTAAAGGCGCAGATCACTGGATTCAAGCAGGACTATGATGAGACCATCTACACCGCGTTTGAGAGATTTCAAGATCTCACGAACAAGTGCCCTCACCATGGTTTTGAACTTTCTGACCTAGTCCAACACTTCTACAATGGACTAACCTTCGAGAACCAACAAGTGGGTGGTGGATTTCCAATGCCGAGGCAATATTTGGGAGGAAACCGCAGAAGCCGTCTGGGAAGTTTTCGAAAGGCTTGCTAAGGGTTCGCAGTTCAAGGACCCTAGAGCAATGGTTAGGAGACGTGAACCTGAAGCTCCACCGACTCAAGAAGCCCCTATGTACAGGGGGAATGGGGATCAATTCGAGTGCTTTACCAATGAATTGAAGCAAGTCCTCAAGAGCGCCACCGGAACAACTGTTTCGAACGAAGTATGCCGAATTTGCAAGAGCTATGGGCATGGGGCTCATATGTGTAGATCGGAGCTGGCGTACGATGATGGCAACTGGGCTCGAGGAGGCGAAGAAGAATCCTTTGATACGGAGTTTGGTACTCAAGAAGTTAGCTACGGACAAGATAGTAGGAATCCTCGAGGTGGATTTTGGAGAAGAGGATTCCGAAACAATCAAGGATATGCACCGGCTAACCAAACTTATGGGCCTAACCAAGACCGTAATAGGCTAAACTATGGTAATGATCACTGCGAAAACCCCGCTCCGAAAGAGCCACCGAAGTCGAAGTCGGCTCAACTGATGGAGAACTTGCAAAAGATGGTTGATCACACCCAAAGTTTTCTCAAACGTTATGAAGAAGATTCTGAGAAGACTAGGGCAAGGCTTGATAGGTTGGAGGAGAGAACTAGACTTGCCCATCAAAAGATGCAAGAGTTGATCGACCGAGGAGCAAGTAGGGAGCAAGGAAAACTGCCTAGCAACACTGAGAAGTCGATGTCCATCACCTTGGTGGGTGATCTACCTGTTGAAATCACCATCAAGAAGGTTGCTAAGTGCGAGAGTTGCAAGAGGGAAATGCCCCCACAAGCCGAAGAAGAAGAGAAGGACCTTGGTACTAACAAGGGTGAAGAGGAGCAAGAGGATCTCGAGCCACTCCCTCAAAGTTTCGATGTTAAGGTCGGGATTGGGGAGCTTGAAGATGTCCGAGCCACACTAGACACAGGATCCTACTCTAATGTGCTCCCTTTGAATGTTTTCGAGAAGAGTAACCTTGGAGAACTAACTGTGCATAAGGCTATTGTGCAACTGGCGGATGGATCCCTTGTGAAACCCGAAGGCGTTGTGAAGAATGTATTAGTCAAGATTGGTGAAGCTTCTGCCTACACCGATTTTGTAATTATGCCGGCGTCAGCACCAGGAACGGGGGATGTCATACTCTTAGGACGAACATTCTTGACTAAGCTACGCTCTGTGATGGACATCTACTAAAGAACTTGCACTATTAAAGTGGATGGCAAGCAACATGTGTTGCAAGCCATATCCGATCCACCTGATACTTCTAACACTATTGATTACAGTGGTCTTAACGTCTATGTTCATTCTTATTCACAGGATCGAGGCATGGGAAGGAGATTCGTGAAGGGTAATTCTAGTACCCTCAGAAGGAAAAGATAGGCGAAGACAGGAGTCGAGTCAGAGACTTTAAACAATGGCGCTATCCGGGAGGCAACCCGGGGTTTTTTATCGCTTTCTTTACCGCTTTATTGCATGCATTCATACTTGAACAATTTTCTTTTCATATGTGAATTTGTTCGTTTCTGTGTCGTATGTGCTTATGTTGTGTTCGAGTGCGATTTTTCGAGTGATTATTTGAGGAAAATGGTTTTCGGGGACTAAAAACCGCATTTTTATTTCAAAACGTTCGTCTTCCACCTCAGGAGGTGGGGGGCGAATCGCCCCCCATGTGGGGCGAATCGCCCCACGTCCAGAGCGCAGGCGCGCGATCCTGACGTGCGGGGCGGTTCGCCCCAGGTGTGGGGCGAACCGCCCCACAACTCCCCAAACTTAAAATCGGGGATTCATCCCCAAATCTCCCATTTTTCTCCATTTTCATCTTCTTAACTCCAAAATTTCCTCCATATTCAAAATAACTTCAAACCTTCATAACTTCTTCATCCTTCCATCATTTTGTGTGTTCTTTAGCTTCAATCGAAGCCCGTTACGTGCTCTATCTTTCTATCCGAACAAATTTCTTCCTAGCTCATTCAATCTCCGGATTTGAGGTATTATCACATGAACCCTAATTTTTTAAATTTGGGGTTTTTTTGATTTATGCTTCAATTAAGCTTGTATGATGTATGGGTTGATGTTTTATGTGATTAGATTCGTTATTCGTTATCAATTACATGTTCAATTAGGCTTGGTTTGATAATTTGAGATTTTTGCTATTAGATGATATATATCTTGTTAGGAAAATGTATCTCTTACTATCATTCCATGCTTAAACATGTGTTTGTTGATATGATAATGATGGATGTATTGGTAGAATGCATGATTGATGGAATTGAGGATTTATGCTAGATTTTTGATTTTTATGGTATGGATTGAACCTTGTGATTCAAGGGATTTGATGTTTAGCAAGAGCATAATGTGATATGTTATTGTAGTAGTTATATTGATATGTTACGTAATGAATTAGCTAGACTAGACCTTGGGTTTTTTAGGAGTTGGATTTTTGAAAATATTGCTCGTTTGTTCGCTCGTATATTTACATATGCATAGGTCTGTTTGCATCGTACAAGATACTAATTGCTGTTTGTAGGAATCATGGCACCGAGATCAAGGAGATCCGGCTCTAGCAAAAAGGGGAGGGAGTAGCATCAAGCTCCCAACCATCTCACCATCTGTTCGAATTGTCTGTAGCTGCGATAGATGTGCGTCAAAGGCTAGAAGCGGAGATGGCCGACGGAGGAAGGTACGATCATCCCAGATAGGAGGATTAACATTCCCGAGTCCGCAGTTGATAGAGCGGGATATAGGACGCTATCACAATTGGGGTCACAAAGGAATTGGGCATGGTACAGTTCCAACAGGTTCAAAGGTTACGACGAGAGCCTCCTCCAAGAGTTCTACACTGGATACACATATCTCGAGGAGAAGAATGGGGTGCTAGTCCGAGGCTGATTATACCGTGGACACCAGAGGACATTACTTCATTCATCCATTTTGAGCATCAGGAATTCACAGGGAGCGACCATGCCTACCTGTATTCGGGGCCTCTAGGGGGATAGGGAGACACATCACAGACGTGATCTGCAACAGGGAATACCGATATCCAGAAATCGGGGGAGAACCTGGACGGATCAGTCAGAGCGACCTTAGCATTGAAGCTAAGGTGATGATGAAATTTTGCATCTCCAACTTGATCCCTAGGAAGAATGACTCGTGGATTCAGCCCTACTACGCCGAGCTCCTCTACTGCCTGATAGACACACATCAGATCGACATAGGGCGCATCATGTATGAGGAGTATGAGAGCCACTGGGAAAAGAAGAGGAAGCCATTCATCTTCCCAAGCTTCATCACAGCCTACTGCAAATATCATGGGGTCGATGACATTGAGGAGGGGGATTGCGAGGTCGCTGCCCTTTCACCCTCGACCATTGAGGTGCAGCTCAATAGGTATCAGTTGAAGAACCCCACGCTGCCGCTGCTGATGTAGGAGCACCTTCCAGCCGAGTGATTCCGATCATGAGGATGCTATGGAGGCCGATGTTGGCCAAGCCCCTATCCCAGATATCCGTTTGTCCATAGAGCACCGCATGCACCGCCTCGAGCACCACAGGGTCTAGAGGATTTGACTTCTCTGAATTCCGTACCTACCTCGACGCCGTTTCGACAGAATTGATGCCAACACGCGGCCATGCGACAGGACCTCGACAGGCACATTGTCCAGCACAACCGCGATTGGGAGATATTCGAGGAGCATCGCCGAGAGGATAGGCAGCAAATGTGGGAGCAGCAACAGCTCATCCAGCAGCAGCAGGAGCTCTACGTCAGTCAATGAGCTCATGTACGACTGTGGATGACTTTTATGGGGACTACCATCCCGATGATTAGTCTTTTCACTGTCTCCACTCTCAGCCAACCGAGCCAAACCGTTCGGTAACATCTAGTATCACTTCTTATTACTCATTCTCTTTTGCTAGGGGCTAGCTTAAGAATCGTAAGGGGGATGGGATGTGAACCGTGATGTTAAGTATTGTTTGGCTTTGTGTTGATTAGTATCTTGTTCTTTGTTTGCATTTGCATTTGCACGTTTACTGCTTTCTTAGATTTTTTAGGTTGCATTCACTACATTCATCCTAGGATTCGTTTGCATGTGTTTATATGGAGTTTATTGCCGAATTTTTTGAACTTTTTTATTGGGTAGATCAACTAACTATGCCAATAATCGTATGCTTCATCTCTATGAATTTGTTTGAGGTTTTTCTCTGCTTGGCTTGTCACATTTATGTATTGCACTTAGTTAAGCTGGTAGTCTCGACATCACTTAGGGTGGTGTTTTTCTCTATTCGGTTCACGAAGGCCGTTATAATAGTATGATGCATGTTGGTCTTATGGTTTTTTCCAGTAATTATGGTACCTAAGAGGCAACAAGTCTTCACCATGCTTTGAGATTGCCGTAAATGCCTAGGAAGGAGGGAGTGTGAGGTTGTGTGATCGTTTGTTTTATCCTATTCTTTCCGAATAGGTTGGGGAGGGGTTACAACACATTAGACTTGTTTTCTGTTTTTCATTTCGTAATCGTGAGTGTTATTTTTCCTTTCCCGTAAATTTTGGTACTCCAACCGATTCGTCGAATAGGTTTTGGGGAAGTCCTGTGAGTCAGGTTTGTTTCTCTTTGTGTTATCTACTGCTGGCGAGAAAATCGAAAAAAAAGGAAGAAAAATGCCAGAAAAAGAAAAAAGAACTAGCAGGACGCTCGAAAGAAAACAAGAGAAAATGGAAAGACCCCAAAAAAGCAAAGAAGGGTCACAAAAAAGAAGCCAAATAGCAGTGAAGCAAAGTGTTGTGTCTTTTCCAATTCTTGT